>CAMZMU010000115.1:8101957-8701957 GCA_947311845.1 Poa pratensis | reverse complement strand
GGTTATATAGCTCTCACGAACTTGATGCACAATGTTCTTTTATTTGCATAATAAAACTTGACCCATTGTGATTAAGATTATGATGTTTGTGGCTTGATGAATGTTTTGGGTTGGAAGTTAGCCCATATGTGCTGTCACATGGCAAGCTTTCAACACGCTCTTCATCTCATTTAGTTGATATCATGTGCTTTTGTCTATGGATGCTTATCATGTTGAAATAAATGTGGAAATAAGTGAGTTTAAATGAGTTTGTGTAAATGGTTAGAGAGACGCCTGGGCCGCTAATCTAAGCCATGCATCATTCATGGTGGAAATTTACTTACATACTATGGTGAACCTTCTGTGATACACCTTGCAATAAAAAACTATTCCAAATGGTAAATAAAAAGGGTGTTGAGATTGTTCATTTTGTTTGTTTGTCTTGTCATTTTGATATGGGCTTGTTCCATATCTTGGGACAAGAGGTACCCCAGTTGACGCTCTTGATGATACTATTATGCTTACAATGATATTTAATTGAACTTGCTTTGTTTCCCAAGTTGAGTAACACATGGTGTAAGTACTTGTATTCAAGGGGCATGAGACATTCAACCCATTCTTTATCAAGCACACTACTCATATTTGCTTTCACTTTAACCTTAATCATTCAAGATGCTATGATAGGGGCAATGAGAGCTTGACACCAATGAATACCTTATTGCAATCATTAACTTAAGTAGAAGAGTTTGGAAGTTGGATGAAACTTATGCATGCTTTACCTCTACTCACATATACATCTTTCCAAAGTGTACACCTATCATATTCAGATTTTCATCTACACTCTATGACCATTGTAGGATGTTCTACTTATCATTATGCATACATGTGTTCCATATTACTTGCTACTATGTTACACTTTGTGAACTATCAATGAACATCCTTGTCTTGAATACTTGATATCACTTCATAAACTATTTGCATATTGCTACTCCTTTGAAGAATGAATCATTTGACTATATGTAGCAATAGTAATCATCTTTGATATCCATTGTTAAGTATTAAATTGCAAAGTCCATGTTAGTTTTATCATCTTCATACTCGAGGACGAGCATGGATTAAGCTTGGGGATGTTGATGCATGTAAAATGCATACATGAACTTTGCACTTTAATTGCTTATATTCCAATCATATTTGCATCATATAAGGGTTATATCAATGTTTTATAATGATTTTGGGAATATTCATTTATTTCCTATTTTTATGGAATTAACCCTGCACAGGCAGAAAACCCGTTTTCTTATTTTAATGTTTCAGGGACCCAAACGTCAACGAAATCACCTGGAAATTTACGGGCGTCAATATTTGGAAGGAAGAAGACCTACGGAAGGAAGCGAGCAAACGGAGGCCGAGGGCCAAACGGGTGGCCCACGCGGCCAGGTACTGGCCGCGTGGGACCCACCCGTTGGGCCTCGTGGCTCCGTTGCCGTCGATCTTCGCTCCACCGACATCGTCTTGACCTAAAAACGCCTATAAAAAAGGTCCCCCGACGTTCTCTGGAAGGAGCGCCGCACAAACACAGAAACACCGAAACGGAGATCAGGAGCTGCAGATTGGAGGGGGAAAACTCCGGCGGGGCGCTGCCGGCGTGGTCTCCATCTTCTCCATCGACTTCTCCACCGTCTCCATGATGAAGAGGGAGTAGTCCACCTCTGGACTATGGGTTTGTGGAAGTAACTTATGTATCTCTCCTCTCTTGAGCTTCACTAATTAGCACCGTATGAGCTGCTGAACATGATTACGGTCACCGTTGTAATACCTTTGTGGTGGATCTTTATGAGTTAATATATGTTTGAGATTGCAATGTTTGTTTCAGTTATGAGTATAGATGCATATTATGTACCCCGTTCTTGTCTACTTGTTTTGATCAAGCATGTTTATGAGAGCGTGTGTGGGGGAACGTGTGCATTAGTTGGAGTAACGGGGGTGGCTAGTGCAGTGAACGTGAGAGAAAGTTCTGCGATCCACTTTGGTATCTTTACCTTACTTTGTTACCTCACTAGGGATAAACTAAAATACCATGCTACCGGGGATGTGGGCGTGACCATTGCCACTACTCCATGACTAGATCTAGCATGTTCTTATTTTCACTTCATGTCATGATACTTAATGCTATACTCTGAGTTATCTTAATTACTGAGGTGTTATGATTTAGTTCGCATCTTGGTGGAGTATAAGAGAGGTTAATAACCAAAAGATCTCTATGTTAGGACGTGATGCCCATATATCTAAGTAACTTGTTATCAAACCCTGTGTTGCAATCTCATATGTTAACTGTGTGTGTTCCATTGTCTACCACTTTATAAAGAGAGAGTGCATTTGTGAAACCATGAACCCCAGTCCATTTTTAATCATAAGAAACACCTTTCCAACACCATATACCACTTTTCTATTTTCAGCCATCATTAAATCCGAAAATACAAATACTTTTCATCTTGCATACATCATTCAAAAACCAAAAATATTTATCATTGCATCCACCATTGCATCCACCATCATTGCATATTTATTCTTGTTTGCATTGCACTATCCTGATATCATTCTTACACCTTGTGCTTGACAACCACAGGTGAGGTTGAGGACCAAAACATCTAACCTTGTTTTGTAGGTAACCAAAAGAAGGATAAGAAGATAAATCTACCACTTCAGATTCCCCGAGAGTTCGATATTAAACCCTCGAGTCACCCCTCGTGGGGAAAACTGTCTTCCACCTACTACACACTCTGCACTTGGAGTATCAACCTAATCCCGTTTGTTTTGCAGGCATCGAGACTTGCTCATCGGGATCATCACTCGGCGACGGAGACCTGCTTCTCGGCCTTGGGGAAGGCACCGCCGTTTTTGGCCTTGATGCGGTTCCTGGGCGGAGGTGCGGCGGAGGTTCCTCAGAAGGGCGCGGGGAAGGACGAGGCTGGCGGCTAGGGTTTGGGGACTCAGGAGCAAGGGGAACGACGGGGCTGGCGGCTAGGGTTTTGCAGCACGGGGGCGTGTGGCTTATAATGTATTCTCCTAGAATACGAATTTGCCCCTGGTTGTGTGGTGGGCGGTGGAACTCTGGGGGTATTCAAGTCATTTCGCGTAAAAATTGGGTGGGCGGGAGATTTGCCGCTGTGTGCGAATCAAAAAGCAGTAAGCCAGAGCCGTTGGATCAAAAAGTATGGACGGCTCAGATGAGCTACAGTAGGCAGAGTGGTGTGATCCGTGGGCAGAGTGGTTCTGCGTTCTGATTGGTTTCGAACAACTAGTCATTTTTGAACTACAAGTCAAAATTCGAAAAAAAACCAAAATAATGTAAATCCTTCGCGTAGCGTCATAAAACGTGACCTAGTTACCATAAAAAAATATAAACTTGCAATTCAGGAGTTTCATTGAAAACGTGTTCCCATAAACTTGCTATCATGTATAGACATTCATAGCTTTCAAGACTAGCAAGCAGTGTTTTGGCCACATTCATGACATAGTTTGTAGAAATGTGCCCAAATTTGGCACATGTGTGCATTGTGGCATGACAAACAATGTTGTCAACCAGCGATTTCGACATGTTTCACAAAAAAAATCACTTTTCATTTTTAAGTGCTCGTATCCCGACTTTTTGTGAAGCGGCTACCCAGAGTGTTGTCCAAAATGGAACCGATAAAAAATGTTCACATAGTAGATATCATTCTATGAACAATCACCAAAAAGTATTCATTTCTGAGCTTTTTACCATTTTCCGGTCAATTAAACGGTTTCATGCCGATTCAGTTGGAAATGGTTAAAATTTGAACCACAAGTGCTATATATCTTGCCCATTATTTTTCAGTAATTTCATTTCTAGGTTCACAACTAGTCATTTCATCTTAGATACACAAAA
Source organism: Poa pratensis (assembly GCA_947311845.1). Lineage (NCBI taxonomy): Eukaryota > Viridiplantae > Streptophyta > Magnoliopsida > Poales > Poaceae > Poa > Poa pratensis. The sequence goes on along the minus strand of CAMZMU010000115.1, from coordinate 8,698,068 downwards.
ATATTTGCATGATTCAATCACTACACACGAACGGTCATAATCGAGACTTTGACTAGATTCTCAAACAAGCATTCAAAATTCAAAAAAAACAAAATAATGTAAATCCTTCACGTAGCGTCATAAAACGTGACCTAGTTACCATAAAAATATATAAACTTGCAATTCAGGAGTTTCATTGAAAACGTGTTCCCATAAACTTGCTATCATGTATAGACATTCATAGCTTTCAAGACTAGCAAGCAGTGTTTTGGCCACATTCATGACATAGTTTGTAGAAATGTGCCCAAATTTGGCACATGTGTGCATTGTGGCATGACAAACAATGTTGCCGACCAACGATTTCGACATGTTTCACAAAAAAAATCACTTTTCATTTTTTAAGTGCTCGTATCCTGACTTTTTGTGAAGCGGCTACCCAGAGTGTCGTCCAAAATGGAACCGATAAAAAATGTTCACATAGTAGATATCATTCTATGAACAATCACCAAAAAGTATTCATTTCTGAGCTTTTTACTATTTTCCGGTCAATTAAAGGGTTTCATGCCGATTCAGCTGGAAATGGTTAAAATTTGAACTACAAGTGCTATATATCTTGCCCGTTATTTTTCAGTAATTTCATTTCTAGGTTCACAACTAGTCATTTCATCAACGATACAAAAAAAATATTTGCATGATTCAATCACTACACGAAGATTCATTGATTGAAGCCAAATTTCAAAGAATTATCCAAAGTTTTATTTTAAATTCCACAAAACCCTATAGAAAACAATATATAATCTTAGAGAAGTTGTATTTTATTTTTACTAAAAACATTCCCTACTAATCTATAAATATAGAGGATATATATAAAAAAATTCAAATTTATTTGGTTGAAATTGGAGTTCAAATTAAAAAATATTAAAGAAAACAGAAAAGAATAAACCCTAATGGGCCGAACAGATATGGGTGTAGATATGAGGGAATCCTGTCTCTATTCTTCCATGGACCATGGCGCAAGCCACCAGAGCCCATGTCCAGTCATGTTATGCACTTAAGAAGGCCTTGAATGCGTTTCTAACACACAAGTCCTGGTGGCCTGTTAGTTAGCTTAGCACGAACGAGATGGAGAGGTCGCGTGTTCGACTCCCGTGTTTGCACATTTTGCGAATAATTGTTTGCAAATTTGTCTCTCTGTGCTGGTCCCACATGTCAGACGTGGTGGTGGCGGGGCCCACATGTCAGGTTGGATGGGGTAAGTGGGGGACCCACATGTCATGATGGGTGGGGTAGGGTAAACGTGGGTCCCACGTGTCAATGGGTGGGGTAGGGTAAACGTGGGACCCACGTGTCAGTATGGGGGGGTAAGGTAAATGTGGGACCCACGTGTCAGTATGGGTGGGGTAGGGTGGGGGCCACAGAGCCCATAAGTGTGTCACTCGCAGTGGGGGCCGCATGTCAGATTGGTCAACAAAGTCAAAGGTGTGTCACTCGCAGTGGGTCCCACCTACAAGTGTGTTCAAACCATCTTCTAGTAATGACACGTAATCAGAATGTAACATGTCAGCAGGACACATGGCACAATGGATGACATGGCAGCTAACACATGGCACAATAGATGACATGACAACCATACTTACAATTGTGAACGTCTACGACGATTCTAAATGGTCGTAACTGGTCAAAGTTGACTAAAAATAAGTCCACATACTGCTTGGCAAAGATTATGATGATTTCATATATGACCTTCTTGACTAAAACGTCATAATTTTGCAAGGATTTGCCCCCTCCAACCGGTGTATGACCATCTCGTACAAAATCGTCATAATTTTATGACCAATTTGTCCATCGTCATTATGAAAAGGTCATGTATCAACACATTTCTTGTAGTGGTAGTCCTTCCTCTTCCTATTCCTCCTCCACATGTATGTAAGGCTGAGCCCATCAAGTTCATTATCATCGTCGTCCATGGAGGAGCATTGGTAGGAGTCTCCCGAAGACATAGCTAAAAACCTGACAGGCAGAAACAGCAAAAGAAAGATTCGCTCGAGAACGCTCGGTGCGAGAATAGATCGACATAGAGGGGTATATATTGAGGGTTTTTAGGTCAAGACGAAGCGTCGGGATCGAAAACGAGACGAAAAGGGACTCCGAGGTGGAAAAGGAGTGGGCCCACGCGGCCAGGTACATGGGCCGTGTGGGACCCCCTCTTTCCTTCCTCGGGTCTCCGTTTCGTCCAATTTTCTTGCCCCACACGTTAGTTTCCATAAATAATGACTCCCGTAAAATATTATGAAATTCCGAGAAACTTTCCAACACTAAAGTTATCTTTTATTGATTTAGGGTTTCTGGAACTGCACGGTTTCTCTCAATTACCTCCTCCGGTGTTTGTAAATTCAACTCCTCCACCATTCCGATGAAGCTCTTTCCTGCAATATAAGGTTTAAGGCGTTGTCCATTGACTACATGAGGTTTACCTTTCATGTCACCGTGAAGACGGATAGCTCCTGAACGGTACACCTCCTGTATCACTAACGGTCCCTGCCACTTTGAAGCTAGCTTTCCTGCAGAAAACTTGAAACGAGAGTTGTACAATAAAACTTGATCACCTACTTTGAATTCATTTCCTTAATTTTCTTGTCATGCCAAATCTTAACTTTTTCTTTAAACATCCTGGCACTTTCATAAGCTTCATTTCTCCATTCATCAAGTAGGTTTAGGTCAAGAATTCTCTTCTCTCCCGCAGTTTTAAAATCAAAGTTTAGTTGTTTAATAGCCCATCTAGCTTTATGTTCTAGTTCAACAGGTAAATGACAAGCTTTTCCATAAACCATTTTATAAGGAGACATTCCCATAGGATTTTTAAAAGCAGTTCTAAAAGCCCACAAAGCATCATTAATTTTAATTGGCCAATCAGATCTAGACTTATTCACTGTCTTTTCCAAAATGAGTTTAATTTCCCTATTGCTTAATTCAACTTGTCCACTTGTTTGAGGATGATAAGGAGATGCAATTCTATGGTTAACATCATATTTTGCCAAAGTTTTTCTAAGAACACCATGCAAGAAATGAGAACCACCATCAGTAATTAAAAACCTAGGAACACCAAACCTGGGGAAAATGATGTCCTTGAGCATCTTCATTGCTGTGGCATGATCTGCACTTTTGGTTGGAATTGCTTCCACCCACTTTGTAACATAGTCAACTGCAACCAAAATGTGAGTATGCTTTGTCTTTGATTCTGGGAAAGGTCCCATAAAGTCAAAACCCCACACATCAAATGGTTCAAGTGGCAATGAATAATTCATAGGCATTTCATTCTCCTACCAATATTTCCTACTCTTTGACATTTATCACAAGATTTAACATATTCAGCACAATCCTTAAAAAAGTAGGCCAATAGAAACCAGATTGTAATACCTTTGCTCCTGTGCGATCTCCTGCATGATGCCCTCCATAGGACTGTCATGACAATCTCTTATAATAGCCTGTTGTTCATGCTCAGGTACACAACGTCTAATAATACCATCCACACTTTTCTTATAAAGGAAAGGATCATCCCAAAAATAATGTCTAAGATCATAAAAGAATTTCTTTCTTTGTTGAGAAGTGAAGTGTGGAGGTAAAACTTTACCAACAATAAAATTTGCATAGTTGGCAAACCAAGGAGATGCAACTTTAGCACTAGAAACATTAACAATTGCAAGTTGTTCATTAACAAAGCTATCATTAATAGGAATAGGATCATCAGGTATATTTTCCATTCTAGAGAGATGATCAGCTACTTGATTATCCTCCCCTTTCCTATCAACAATGTGTAAATCAAATTCTTGCAATAAAGTACCCATCTTATTAGTCTAGGCTTAGCATCTTTCTTATTCATCAAGTATTTAATAGCAGAATGATCAGTATGTATTGTGACTTTTGAATCAGTAATATAAGGTCTAAACTTGTCACAAGCAAACAGCACTGCTAAAAATTCTTTCTCAGTTGTAGCATAATTCTTTTGAGCAGCATCAAGTGTTCTACTAGCATAATAAATAACATTCAGTTTCTTATCAACACGTTGGCCCAAAACAGCCCCAACTGCATAATCACTAGCATCACACATAATTTCAAAAGGCAATTTCCAATCAGGAGGTTGAATAATAGGAGCAGTGATTAAAGCATTCTTCAAAATATTAAAGGACTCAATGCAATCATCATTAAAAGAGAAAGGAACATCCTTTTGCAGAAGATTGGTTAGAGGTTTTGATATTTTGGAGAAATCTTTAATGAACCTACGGTAAAAACCTGCATGCCCAAGAAAACTTCTTATACCTTTGAGGTCCCTTGGTATGGTAGTTTTTCAATAGCTTCAATCTTATGCCCAAGAACAATACCTTCAGTAACCATGAAGTGACACTTCTCCCAATTAAGAACTAAGTGTTGGTCTTCACAACGCTGCAAAACTTTGTTAAGGTTGAACAAGCAATTATCGAAGGAAGTACCATACACAGAAAAATCATCCATAACACTTCCATTATCTTTTCAATATAATCAGCAAATATAGCATTCATGCATCTTTGAAAAGTAGCAGGAGCATTACATAAACCGAATGGCATTCTCCTATAAGCAAAAGTACCATATGGGCAAGTAAAAGTGGTCTTTTCTTGATCATCCTTATGGACAGGAATTTGTGAGAAACCTGAATAACCATCTAGATAGCAAAAGTGAGAGTGTTTAGATAACCTTTCTAACATTTGATCAATAAATGGCAATGGATAATGATCTTTTCGAGTTGCTTTATTCAATTTTCTGAAATCAATACACATCCTATAACCAACTACAGTACGTTGAGCCACAAGTTCATCCTTTCATTTGGAACAACAGTCATTCCCCCTTTTTAGGAACACAATGAACAGGACTAACCCACTTACTGTCAGCTATAGGATAAATGATACCAGCTTCAATAAGTCTTATTACCTCTTTTCTTACCACTTCTTTCATTTTTGGATGGAGGCGGCGTTGAAAATCAACAACAGGTTTTGCATCCTCCTCCAAATTAATTTTATGCATACATAGAGCTGGGCTTATACCTTTAAGATCATCAAGAGAGTATCCAATGGCTGGTCGGTGAGCTTTTAGCACATCAAGTAATTTCTCTTCTTCTTCAGCTGAAAGGTTAGCACTAATAATGACAGGATATATGCTCTTCTCATCCAAATATGCATATTTCAGATTTGCAGGCAAAGGTTTCAATTCAAAACTAGGATCCCCTTTAGGTGGTGGTAGCACTCCTAAATTATCAGGTGGGATATGCAATTGTAATTGTGGTGGTTGTTGCCATAATATTTGTTCCAAAGCCTCTTTTCCTCATCATTAAATGGTTCATCTTGATTAAGCATATAACGTTCTACAACATCAGTTGAAGCTACAGCTATATGAGCAAGAGTTTCAATTAAATTTTCAGAAATTGGCTCTTTCACAACATGTTTATCAGCAAATTTGGAAAAGTTAAATTCAAGTTTCTCACCAGCACATTTAATAAACACTTTCTCTTTAGGCAAATTAATTTCAGCACCAACAGTATGTAAGAAAGGTCTACCAAAAATGATAGGACAAAATGAATCTTGAGGACAACCAAGCACAATAAAATCAGCAGGGTATTTTATTTTGCCAATCAATACTTCAACATCTCTAACAATTCCAAATGGACTAATATAATCTTTATTAGCAAGTTGAATTGTCATACCTGTCTCTTCCATAACAATGGGATCAATATCAGGCTTGATCTCAAGATAAAGAGAATATGGAATGACACTAATACTTGCTCCAATATCACATAGACCATGATAACTTGAAGTCCCAATAGAGCATGATATAACAGGTTTCCCAACTTTGGCCGAATTACCTTTGATGACTTTAGTAGCATCTTCACATAGATAAACATCAACTGGGTCTTCTTCATTTAGTTGCTTGATAACAGAAATTTGAGTGTTGACTTCCACCTGTTCATAAGGCTGAGAACATCTTTTGTTACTCTTGTTAGTAACAGCTTTAAGTAAATTCTCCTTAACTTGGTTTGGATATGGAGGTGGTTCAACATACTCCTCAATTGTCACAGATGACATTGGTTCAACCTGTTTAATAACTTTAGGAACAACAATAGATTGTTTAACAGGTTCAACATAAACTTCAAATCCACTTTTGGAACACAGATATGATCAGCAAAACCTTTAGCTATTTCAATTATAACATAAGGATCAAGACCAAAAGTATCACTCAGATTTTTAAACAGAATAGAAGTAGAGAAGTTCTCTACACATGAATATTCATAATCAAAATATGGCTCATTACCTTTATCAAGATCCCAATGACTAGTATTTTCAGAAATAGTCTCCAATAAATTCCATGCTTCTTCTTCAGTATTATTAGTAAAACTTCCACCAGATGAATTATCCAGAATTCCTTGTGCTTCATAGGTAGTCTCACATAAAAGTTTATCAATATAAGTTTCCTTGTAAGATCATGACAAGGATTCTTGCGAAGTAATACTCTCTCCCAGATGTGGCCAGAAATTAAATATATAGCAGCGGTTATCATAAGCTTCTTTAGGAGTAAAATATTTAAGAAAGAAAACCTTCCTCAAGATACTCCATTCATTCTGGACCTCTTCATCCAAAGACCTGTACCAATCACGAGCATTACCAGATAAAGACAAATATAATAGCTTTCTTTTTACCTGATCCTCAGAAATACCAGGTAGTCTGAATAAGCCACATATGTCCTCAATTTTCCATGTGCTCGCGTGCAGACTTAGTTCCATCTCCTGTAAATGGATTTTTCATAACTCTTTTAACATGACCATGGGAATTTTAAATCCCACTTTAGGTACCTCAGACACAGTAGTTTCAACCACCTTTGCAGTAGTGGCATAAGCACTTTCATATAGAGCAAGATGCAGCGAGGCACGATTCATAAATGCCATAGTAACAATGAGATAAAACAGCTTTCAAGTTTCCTTACCAAACTTCTTACCAATAGCGCTACGCTCCCCGGCAACGGCGCCAGAAAAGTATCTTGATGACTCCCAAGTGCAGGAGATCAATTGTAGTACCTTTCAATTAGAAAAGGTTGTCGAACCCACGAGGAGCTGAAGGTATTGGTTAGTAAGATTGATAAATAAAACAATAAAAGATGCAAGTGTTTTTGGTATTTTGGTTGTATAGTTGCAAGCAGATAACAGATAGTAGCAAGTGAAAGCTCTCAAAGAGAGAAAGCCCAATCCTCTTATGTGGCAAGAGGACAAGCTCAAGTGATGTGTAACTTATATGTGGCAAACGTTCCCGAGGGCGGCATGGATATGCTAGGCATAGAGATTTATTAAACAACACGTTGAATATCTTGTCAAGTTTTAATCTTCTTTGGACGGAGCCATAATTAGGTATAGCTAAATAAATAAACTACAACCCCTTATGATGGATCATGTGGCCAAGTAAATGACTGCACAAGAATTATTAAGACATAAAGTCCCACCATAGCATTACACTCTAAGGTCCCCGATACTAATACCCTCATAATATAACTTCATGACTCGGTCTCAGGTTTACATGTCCTCCCAAGTCTCCATCAATTCATTATACTACGGTGTTCTCCTATGAGCCCATAAAGGTGAAGTGTTGTGCAGTCGACGTTCGCACAACACCATCATAGAATCACATAAAAGATAAACTCTTGACAAAATACCAACACATGTCATATATAAATCATTGCCAATTCATCCTATGCCCTCAGGAACATACGGGAACTACTCACAACGTGCATAAGTGGTACAACACAATCTGAAATTATAACTTCACCACAAATAATGACAAGTACTCAATCACAAACATGAATAGTAGCACAAGACAAGTATCTAGGGTATAGCAACTCTCAAACTGCGAGGGGAACGGAGTGGATCACGGTGATGATGATGGAGATGGTGCTGGTCTTGATGGGGGTGATGATGTAGAGGCCTCCTCCCACGCCAAGGAGGAGAGGTGATGACGATGGTGATGATTTCCCCTTCTCCGGAGCTCCGGAGCAGCAGGATCTGACCCCCCTCGGAAGGGATCAGGAGTTTCGCCGCCGCCGCGACCTCGGATGGACTTGGAAAAATTAGGGCGTTCTTTTCGGGCGAGACGAAGGCGTTGCTAAAAAGCCCCAGGGGAGGAGGTGCCCGAGGCCACTTTTGGTGGGTCCCACGCGGCCAGGTACATGGGCCACGTGGGCCCACCCCTTTTGGCCTCGTGGCTCTCCTCTCTTCGGTCTTCTTCCCTCTGCCTTTCTCCCGATGAAAAACTGACGTGGTATTTTTCCTCCTGCATTTGAGTTTCTGTTGCTCCTGAAACATCAAAAACAAGAAAAAGAGGTTTTCTGCCTCCCAGAAATTAAATACCAAAAATAGGGACTTTGTGTGAAAGTCCCCAAAATCATCTAAAACATGTAAAAACAATCATATAATCATGCAAATAACATTCTAGTATGATACTAAAAGTTATATAAATGATGATATAAAATGCACGTATCACTTGCTGAGTGGCGAGCATCTCCTCCAGCTCTCTCACCCGGTCCTCAGCTGACTTCTTGTCACCTGTGCTAGGAAGACGTAGTTCACAAATTAGTAAGGACAAACAGCAAAATCTAGTTCGAAAGTAGCAAAGCAAAACTTACGGGTGAGCTAAACCAGGTCAGAGCGTAGAGTGTCTCTTTCCTGCTCCATCTGAACATAAGCTTTCCCCGTCTCCACCATGTTGCAGAAGAAGGGCTACAAAGCACATAAAAGAAATCTCAGTCGAACAAATTAGTCCTGAGTACAAGGATTTAGCAAACAAGGTACTTACATGGTTTGTCCAGAGTGAGGGCTCTGCGGCAGATTTCTCGACATCCGGAGCTGCTGCACCCGAAGCATTGTCTGCCTCGCCAGTGGTAATCACGGCAGTGGACTGGGCAACCTCGGGTGTAGCCTTCGAAACTTCCAGAGTCGAAGTCTTCACAGCTATAGAAGAAGGATGGTCCCTGATCCCAGCACTATGAATGGAAAAGGAAGACAGTATAAGGAAAGCAACGTAAAAGTAGTAAATTGAGCATAAGTCAATAGCAAACCTGATTTCCTCATCCTCGTCGGTGTCGGGTTCGTTAAAAATTAGGCCTCCAAAAGGAAGAGCCCAACTCGACTCAGTGGGAGGATGCGAAGCCAGAGGGGATACTCTCAGGGGAGCGGCTCGAGGCGACGCACCCGAGTCCCCATCATCCTTAACATCGTCCGTCGCGGAGTGAGAACTCGAAGTTGGAGTCATACCATTAACCAAGTGCCGACGCTTGACCACACGAGCATCGGCTTCGGGCTCAGGCATCTCATCCCCCTGCGCCTTGTTAACTTCTTCTTCTTTGACTTCTTCCGCAACGGAAGTATTGGCCGAAGGAAGGGGAGACTCGGACGCCTTCGTTCCCTCTTCCTGAAGTTCCACTTCAAAAGTAGGGCCCGTTTCTGGAAGAGGAGGTAAGGTGGAGGCAGTCGAGTGGCCCTGCACATACAAGCGAAAGGTTATAGATGCAAAAGTAAAGGGTGGCAAAAACCTGAAACACAAAAACGCATAAAAGATGCATTTACCTCAGGCAAAGGATTGTCAGCTCCAAAGGGAGTGACAGGGCAGTCGACGTTGCATGGATCGCTTCCCTTGATGCAGGTAACAGACTTTATGTGTGCCACCAGCTCATTCTTTGACAGTTCGTCTGGGCTCATCCGGCTGTCATCGAGTGCGCCCTCATATTGCCACATCGGGTGAGCTCGGGCGCGAAGAGGCCACACTCGACATTTGATAAAGGTGGCCATCAGATGCACACCAGTGACGGTTCCCAACATGTCAGCAATATCACTTAGAAGAGGCGCCGCCTCTTTGCGTTCTGCAGCCGATAAGGGATGGGCCCAAGCCTTGGTCTTCGCCAGCGCTTTGCCAGTCGAAAACGCCGGGACGCCCTCTTGCTCAACGCAAACATAGAACCACCCTTTCCTCCACCATTGTGCAGAGTCGACTGGCTTCAGGTCGAAGTACTTGGTGTCGCCACGCACTTGGATGCCGAAGCCGCCCACAGGGTAGGTGCGGCCTTGTCCCACGCTGGGGCGAACAAGGAAGATGGACTTCCATAGCGCCCATGTGGCGCCCCGACCTGACTGCTATACAGTGATACTGTGTCTCCGGTTAACCGATACCAGCAGGCACACTATCAAAGCATAATAGAGAGATCAAGACTTGTGGAACAACTGGCACATCACAGACTCTACGACACAAAATCATATAGTTCAACTCTTATAATAGAGAAAGGTAGCAAATGACAACCAGAGGTCACAGACCCAACATTACAACATGCGGAAGCGAAGTGTGTTGTTCTAAACAACAAGAACCAAATTATGGCCTAAGAGGCCTGCAAATAAACATCCAGCGCCAGCTGTTCCGGGATGTCCCAAGCTGCCACCTGGGAACCCCAGACTACTCGTCGACGTCCACAAAGAACCCACCTTCGAGGTCGGTGAAGTTCTCTCCTGAAAATAAGCAAACGACGTTGAGTTCGACGAACTCGCAAGATTAAGAGCTAATATATGCTCGATGATTGGCTTTCAAGGTTTTATGGCTGTTTTGCATAAAGCTGATTTTATTTAAAAAAAGACATAACTCCATGGCATCGACTAATCAGATTATTTTGAAAAGGGGTAAGAAGTAACTCTTTTCTTGATCAACTTACTCATCATCAACCATTGTACCTGTTCATCAAAGGCACCTCCCCGAATCACCCTCGAGGAAGCTCACCTTGCTTTTGTGAGTGGTACCTCTAGTACCCAGTTTTTAATCATTCCGTTAAAGTTATTCTATGATCTTACCTTCACTTCCCAAGTCGTCCATAACCGCGGACACGGCTTTTCGAAAAGATTTAACCCTGCAGGGGTGTACAAAGTGGAAGTCCCCGGAGTCCCGAGGGGCTCCAGCTCCTTCACCACGCGTACCGTCCGGCCCATTACCTGTACAATTAGCTCTCTTCCCTGGAAAGGCGGCTGGGTGGGAGCGGTGTCGACTTCTCCCTCGTTAAGGACTTTCCAGGATCATCAGTGCGGTAGGACAGGTTTGGTGACTCCTCCAACACCCTGTCCCGCGGACACTTACTTTCCTAACACCACAATCCTCATCTCAGTTCATCCCACCATCATCACGCACGCGCAAATGGAAGCCCGAACTAGAGGACCCTGGCTAGCCCCGCTCGAGTTATTTAGTCTATGAGGGTTCCTGCACTGCGAATGCATAGGCCTCACGCATGGTTGCACGCTCAGTCTTGGTTCAAGAGGTATAGCACTCGCACCTAGGCGACGGGAACGAGACAAAGCACCACAACCACAGTGGCCTCTCATCCCCACCTTTTAGCATTTTATTATCCATCTCCACAATTCTCCACCATCATTCTCATTTCCTCACCTGTTTCCGACATAAACCAACCACCATATCGCTATGCAATTAACTAAGCATGGCTAAGCAACAACATAGCATATGAAGTATCTCGGCCAACAATACAAACCTATGGATAATAGGAGGGAAAACAGGTATTGGCATCGGGAACTTAATGCAACTATAGGATACTCTAATCCAACAAAATTGACATTTAGAACCACATGCAATATTATAGTGGAGAAAATATTTGTGGAAACATAGGATAAGACATGCTCAGAGGGGGGATTACGCTTTCCTTGCTCAACGTGCGGGTAGTACGGATCGTCGGGGTATTGTGGAGTAACCCGGCTGCTTGATCTATCGAGGCATAGCAACGGAAGAACAATCAATCACCACACAAACTTTAGCAAATGCAATGCACAAACACATGATGACATGTCAATTTAAATCCCCGAGAGGAGGATGATTCAACTATTCAATTTAAACGGAGTTTGGGTGCGTAGTGGGGACACACCTCGAATTCACCGTGGAGTTAAGTAAGGAATCATCTTTACTTGTTGATTAACGTAGTTGAGACCCTAGGATTTAACTTGTAGATGATATGACATGATCATGTGAGAGATGCAATGTTTAGGTGGTTAACATTCTTGCAACAATTATAAGGCAACGGAAAAAGAATTGGTGTTAAAACAAGTTTCAGAGAGCATCCGGTTTGAAATCCGGAATTTTCTGGGATGATTCCGGGTTTTGTACCGGGTCATTCCGGGTTTTATACCGGGTCTGGCACCGGGTTTAATTTCGGGTCAATTCCGGGTATGAACCGGGCAAAAATGGTCGAGTCCAGTACCGTTTTTCTTAATCCGGTATAGATTCGGACAATTCGGGTCTGGTACCGGGGGATTCCGGGTTCAGTTCCGGAAATTTCCGGGTTGGACACCGGATTTGTCAACGCGACCAAAACGAAATAGAGCTATGGGGATTCGATGAACTAGGGGGAAAAGGAGGAAATGTAGAGGTCCATTTGGAGGGTTTGCTCACGCTGAACTCGTGGGGGTGCTTGGAAGGACGGAGATGGACGGAGACGGCCGGAATCGTCCGGGAAAGCTTCCGGCGGTGGTTGGCGAAGAACTTGGCGGCACGGTTAGTTCGAGGCGTCCCGACTCGATTCCTTCCGTGGAGTGGTAGAGGACGACGAGGCGGAGCTATTGGTGGTCTTCGTTTCGCTCGGGGACTCCTCAATCAACGGCGGCGAGCTCGGCCATGGGAGCTAGCTCTTGGAGCTCTTTGGGGAGAGAAGAATGGAGAGGAGAGTGAGGAGAGTGAGTGGGCTGGTTGGGGGGTTTTCTCTCCTTCACTTTAGTGTCCTTTTATTTTACACAAAACCCCTGCGCTTTCGTTTTCCTCACAGACAAGTCCTTTTCTCTTTTAATTTTAGAACCAACCAAATTTGCCTTATTTTCTTTAGGCCCAAAACATTTTAGAAAAATATGCCAAAATTTGGGGAGGCTCCCCTTAGCTTGTAGAAGCTCCACAAATTTTTGGTGTGGCAAAATAAAAGGTTTTGAACCACTTTTGTTCATATAGGTTTGGATTAGGCCATTTTGCTAAATTCAAAAGGTTGCTCCTTTGGTAAATTAGAGCAAGTGCAAAATATTACCTGGGAGTTTGTTGAAACAAGTTTGCATTGTGGTTTTCAAATGGTGCTAAACCATTTAGTGTGTTGCCCAGCAATTTAATATGGATGCCATGATGCAATTAAACACAAAAGCGAAAATTTTACTCGGGTTTTTAGGTTCTCAACTTTGGGCTGTTACAATTCTACCCTCCTTACAGGAATCTCGTCCCGAGATTCTAAGAGTAGGAAAGAGGGAAAGGTTACGACGGTACTACACGATCTTCTCGGTGTAGATCGATCCAGCGCATCCTGAAGATCTTCATCGGCTACACTTCAAGGTCACTATCAATGTACACCATCGGAAAGAAGGAAACCTCTCCGAAAGAATGGAGCTTGGTGAATATACAACGACCGAGTACCTCCTAGTAGAATTTAGGATGAGACTTCAAGCATCCCTTGGATTGACAGTTAAGAGACACTTTCGTGTGACGGGAGATTGATAGGGAGCTTCTAGTTGGTAGACAACTGTTTTCTCAAAAGATTCAGAATATGAACTTTGCACAAGGCCTTCACCTTCTAAGGGAGGGTGTTGAAACAAGGTTCCAACGGATAAAGAGGCAACTCTACCAAACAGCTTGAGTAGAACTTTCCTCACGGAGGAGCATTTCGGATGACATGGGAAGGGTCGGGAAGATGGACATAGAGAACTTCAGAAACTCCGCAAACGTTAGTATCAGGAACACTTCTTGATTTTCCAGACATCGGGACAAACTTCTTGAGGATCACCAACTGTCGTTTCTGTTTGAGATTTAGATCTGATCGGGTGTAGAGATACTTCAGACTCCGGATGTATGAATAGGAAGTCCTTGCAAGGCATCCCAACGGATTACATTTGCTAGGAATCCCAAGAGTTGGACTACCAGGTCTAACTCCAAAGGAGGAACGAGATTGCGGAACCCGCGAAATAGCAACTTGTCAGGAGACAGCCGCCCCAATTGAATATCTGGCAGCGAGACACAATTTAGTTCTTGATGGGAAACACCATAGAAGACAAAGGAGTTCTCAGACTTCCTCTCTTTCTGGGACAATTCAATCAGTGGCTTGGATGCATAGATAACATCTTCAAGGAATGGAGGTAACCACATACCATTCCAAGAATATTCCACACATGCATGATCAAGTTGAAATGATTCGGAGGAAACCAGACAATTCACTCAGATCCACGGCGACATCTTTCAGCAATTTGCACGTGAACTCGGGAAAGTCACTTCTAACTTCAGAACCTTGCCTTGTGACGACACAAGGTTAGTTCTAACAAGTTTCCAATCAAACATGGAGGAAAAAAGAATGTAGTGGATGGGCTCAACAACAAACTTATCTAGATACTCCAAGACGGTAGACTCATATGTCACTTGAACGGGGCATCAGTATTGGTCAGACCAACAACTTTCTAATCTGAGTTTAACCTACTGATTGTGTTAGTCTGAGTTTGATTTGACGATAGCCCAATTCAAACCAAAAAATTTTGAAGGTTAGCATATCCAAAGCGGAGATACTTCCTTGCTTCAACACGAACAGACTAGACATCCCATCGAGAAGGAACTATATCAGATAGAGCTCTTGTCTTTCGACTTTCCAAGTTGTTAAGCTCAGCCGAATAATTCTGGACATCCAGCACGATTTTCCTGGAGAAAGGAGTTGTTCAGAGAACCAGCTTACTCATAAGCTCAATTTTTCTTGGAGAAAAGAGTTGTCCGTGATGTTGAGCTTGGACAGGCGACAACCTGGCGATACTTCTGGAAGGAACAACAGGATATCACGATCCATCTACAGGATATCACGACATATCGTTCCAGGAATCTTCTGCATTTGCATTATTGACTAGAGTATCACGATCCACATACATGATATCACGACATACCGGTGGATCTTGACTTCAAGAGAGGATCATGCCTTTCAAGGCACAACGAGGTGGTTTTGGGAGCTTCGGCATGAACCTAGCTCTTTGACCGAGGGAAGGCACCGGAGAGAACGAACTTGGCAACACAGTAAAACTCAGCTTATTGATCGGATAACCAATCATGCTAAGGAGGATAAAGAAGGTCTTTGGATTGCAACGCAGTAAGAACTGCTGAGAATATCTGATAGCCACATCATTGCTCACGAATTATCATTCCCGAGTAACAAGTCACTCGTAGATCGGAGAGTAACAAGGTGTAAGAGCATCACTTCATCAAGAGGATCATGATACTTCGCACAATACCCCGATATCAAAGAGTGTGACACTCTAAGGTGGAGCAGAAACAGAGACTAATAAACCTCTTATTCTGTGGATTACAAAACTTTGACCTAGCCCGGGAAGTGGACAAGGTACTGGAGTTTGTTTCTCCTACCAAGACGAAGAGAAAGTCTTAACGGATCAGGAAAAAGTCTTGCATCGGAACATACCAATGCACGATGAAACTTTACTGTCAACAGACAGACAAAGGTCAGGAAAGCAGATTAGAGTAAGAACATGCTCTGGAGAAATCCTAAGATGTTGAAGATGCACCGGTTATTACTCAATTGTGATAACCATGCCCAAAAAGGAGAGATGCAGCAGAGTCATGAATATAGTTGGGAGACTCGCTAGGAGAATCCTGGCTGTAACCCCGATGTTTCCAAGATAGAACCTAGAGCAAGGCTAAGGAAGAGATGAAGTTACATAACCAGCTGAGGTGCGGTAATTTAAGGTTCAACTATTTACCACACAGACCACGGAAAGACTTGGGTTGAAGATCAGCATCATGTGCTACTAGCGAGAGTTAAGTAATCACAACTTAACACACTCTAGTTAGCACAATCCGGGACCTTCTGTTCAAGTCCTTGGGTTAAAACCCAAAAGAACGGATTAAGAGATTAAACTGGATAGGAATACAAGGGTCTTAACCAACTGAGTTGATGGGAATTTTCGTCGTACTCCAGATGGTTTCTCGGCACAAAAAGCTTCAAATTGTAGCGTGGCGGGAGCAATTGGACACACAACACTAAAGGTCGAACCCACCCACGTGATCCTAATAATTTTGAATCAACAGATAAGAAGTAAAACCTTTAAACTCAAAGCGAGGTAAGATTGCTCCGAGATTAGAGGGTAACCAGATAAGGAGTAAAAAGAATCCTAAGATGGTTTTCACAACTCATTTTTAGGTTCAAAATATTTTCACAAACACTAGACTCAACGTCGACCAGTAGAAGGGTTTCCTACAGGCAGTACTGCTCTGATACCAACTTGTGGCGCCCCGACCTGACTGCTATACAGTGATACTGTGTCTCCGGTTAACCGATACCAGCAGGCACACTATCAAAGCATAATAGAGAGATCAAGACTTGTGGAACAACTGGCACATCACAGACTCTACGACACAAAATCATATAGTTCAACTCTTATAATAGAGAAAGATAGCAAATGACAACCAGAGGTCACAGACCCAACATTACAACATGCGGAAGCGAAGTGTGTTGTTCTAGACAACAAGAACCAAATTATGGCCTAAGAGGCCTGCAAATAAACATCCAGCGCCAACTGTTCCGGGATGTCCCAAGCTACCACCTGGGAACCCCAGACTACTCGTCGACGTCCACAAAGAACCCACCTTCGAGGTCGGTGAAGTTCTCTCCTGAAAATAAGCAAACGACGTTGAGTTCGACGAACTCGCAAGATTAAGAGCTAATATATGCTCGATGATTGGCTTTCAAGGTTTTATGGCTGTTTTGCATAAAGCTGATTTTATTTAAAAAAAGACAAACTCCATGGCATCGACTAATCAGATTATTTTGAAAAGGGGTAAGAAGTAACTCTTTTCTTGATCAACTTACTCATCATCAACCATTGTACCTGTTCATCAAAGGCATCTCCCCGAATCACCCTCGAGGAAGCTCACCTTGCTTTTGTGAGTGGTACCTCTAGTACCCAGTTTTTAATCATTCGTTAAAGTTATTCTATGATCTTACCTTCACTTCCCAAGTCGTCCATAACCGCGGACACGGCTTTTCGAAAAGATTTAACCCTGCAGGGGTGTACAAAGTGGAAGTCCCCGGAGTCCCGAGGGGCTCCAGCTCCTTCACCACACGTACCGTCCGGCCCATTACCTGTACAATTAGCTCTCTTCCCTGGAAAGCCGGCTGGGTGGGAGCGGTGTCGACTTCTCCCTCGTTAAGGACTTTCCAGGATCATCAGTGCCGGTAGGACAGGTTTGGTGACTCCTCCAACACCTTGTCCCGCGGACACTTACTTTCCTAACACCACAATCCTCATCTCAGTTCATCCCACCATCATCACGCACGCGCAAATGGAAGCCCGAACTAGAGGACCCTGGCTAGCCCCGCTCGAGTTATTTAGTTTATGAGGGTTCCTGCACTGCGAATGCATAGGCCTCACGCATGGTTGCACGCTCAGTCTTGGTTCAAGAGGTATAGCACTCGCACCTAGGCGACGGGAACGAGACAAAGCACCACAACCACAGTGGCCTCTCATCCCCACCTTTTAGCATTTTATTATCCATCTCCACAATTCTCCACCATCATTCTCATTTCCTCACCTGTTTCCGACATAAACCAACCACCATATCGCTATGCAATTAACTAAGCATGGCTAAGCAACAACATAGCATATGAAGTATCTCGGCCAACAATACAAACCTATGGATAATAGGAGGGAAAACAGGTATTGGCATCGGGAACTTAATGCAACTATAGGATACTCTAATCCAACAAAATTGACATTTAGAACCGCATGCAATATTATAGTGGAGAAAATATTTGCGGAAACATAGGATAAGACATGCTCAGAGGGGGGATTACGCTTGCCTTGCTCAACGTGCGGGTAGTACGGATCGTCGGGGTATTGTGGAGTAACCCCGGCTGCTTGATCTATCGAGGCATAGCAACGGAAGAACAATCAATCACCACACAAACTTTAGCAAATGCAATGCACAAACACATGATGACATGTCAATTTAAATCCCCGAGAGGAGGATGATTCAACTATTCAATTTAAACGGAGTTTGGGTGCGTAGTGGGGACACACCTCGAATTCACCGTGGAGTTAAGTAAGGAATCATCTTTACTTGTTGATTAACGTAGTTGAGGCCCTAGGATTTAACTTGTAGATGATATGACATGATCATGTGAGAGATGCAATGTTTAGGTGGTTAACATTCTTGCAACAATTATAAGGCAACGAAAAAAGAATTGGTGTTAAAACAAGTTTCAGAGAGCATCCGGTTTGAAATCCGGAATTTTCTGGGATGATTCCGGGTTTTGTACCGGGTCATTCCGGGTTTTATACCGGGTCTGGCACCGGGTTTAATTCCGGGTCAATTCCGGGTATGAACGGGCGAAAATGGTCGAGTCCAGTACCGTTTTTCTTAATCCGGTATAGATTCCGGACAATTCCGGGTCTGGTACCGAGGGATTCCGGGTTCAGTTCCGGAAATTTCCGGGTTGGACACCGGATTTGTCAACGCGACCAAAACGAAATAGAGCTATGGGGATTCGATGAACTAGGGGGAAAAGGAGGAAATGTAGAGGTCCATTTGGAGGGTTTGCTCACGCTGAACTCGTGGGGGTGCTTGGAAGGACCGGAGATGGACGGAGACGGCCGGAATCGTCCGGGAAAGCTTCCGGCGGTGGTTGGCGAAGAACTTGGCGGCACGGTTGGTTCGAGGCGTCCCGGCTCGATTCCTTCAGTGGAGTGGTAGAGGACGACGAGGCGGAGCTATTGGTGGTCTTCGTTTCGCTCGGGGACTCCTCAATCAACGGCGGCGAGCTCGGCCATGGGAGCTAGCTCTTGGAGCTCTTTGGGGAGAGAAGAATGTAGAGGAGAGTGAGGAGAGTGAGTGGGCTGGTTGGGGGGTTTTCTCTCCTTCACTTTAGTGTCCTTTTATTTTACACAAAACCCCTGCGCTTTTGTTTTCCTCACAGACAAGTCCTTTTCTCTTTTAATTTTAGAACCAACCAAATTTGCCTTATTTTCTTTAGGCCCCAAAACATTTTAGAAAAATATGCCAAAATTTGGGGAGGCTCCCTTAGCTTGTAGAAGCTCCACAAATTTTTGGTGTGGCAAAATAAAAGGTTTTGAACCACTTTTGTTGATATAGGTTTGGATTAGGCCATTTTGCTAAATTCAAAAGGTTGCTCCTTTGGTAAATTAGAGCAAGTGCAAAATATTACCTGGGAGTTTGTTGAAACAAGTTTGCATTGTGGTTTTCAAATGGTGCTAAACCATTTAGTGTGTTGCCCAGCAATTTAATATGGATGCCATGATGCAATTAAACACAAAAGCAAAAAATTTACTCGGGTTTTTAGGTTCTCAACTTTGGGCTGTTACAGCCCAGCTGGGGGAAACCCCCAGAAAACACTCACAGAGCGTGATAAAACACGCAATGCGCATAATGCCGTGCGGGGTGAAATCGTGGATTTGCACCCCGTAGGCGTACATAAGACCACGAACGAACTCGTGGAGAGGAAGAGAGAAAACCCTAGGCAGAAACTCCGCAAAGCAAACGCGTTCATTAGTGCGTGGTTCGGGGAGTACCTCCTTGGGCGATGGAACGCGAACAGCCAGCTGATCCTGGGGGGCAGCAGACCATGCTCGCGGAGCTTGTCAATATGGGTGTCCTTGATCGCGGACTTCGACCAGTCCCCAGGACCCTTCTTCAGACCGGCGGCGGCTGCAGATGCGCCGGCCGCAAGCTTTTTCCCCTTCTTTGAGCCCGCGTCGGCAACGGTGGATGCCTGGCCAGCAGCAGTCCGCTTGGAGGCTTCGGACTTCATCGTGGGCAAGGTGGATGGTTGGGATGCAAAAGCTCTGGGCGCAAGAACAATGGCGGCAGAGGCGTGAGGAAGAAGATGGGGCAGGGGCAGAGGAATAGGCAAATGGCAAGTAAAAAATCTGCCGGCACTTCTGATGCATGTAAAATGCATACATGAACTTTGCACTTTAATTGCTTATATTCCTATCATATTTGCATCATATAAGGGTTATATCAATGTTTTATCATGATTTTGGAAATATCTTAATGATTTCCTAATTTTATGGAATTAACCCTGCACAGGCAGAAAACCCTAGTTTTGTATTTTAATGTTTCAGGGACCCAAACGTCGTCCAAATCACCTGCAAATTTAGGGGCGTCATTTTTTGGAAGGAAGAAGACATGTGGGCGAAGGAAGCGAGCAAACGGAGGCCCGAGGCCCAAAAGGGAGTGGCCCACGCGGCCAGGTACTGTGGCCGTGTGGGGCCCACTCTTTTGGCCCTCGTGGCTCCGTTGCCGTCGATCTTTCCTCCACCTACTCCGTCTTGACCTAAAACGCCTATAAAAAAGGTCCCCCGACGTTCTCTGGAAGGAGCGCCGCACAAACACAGAAACATCGAACGGAGATCAGGAGCTGCAGATTGGAGGGGGAAATCTCCGGCGGGGCACTACCGGCGTGGTCTCCATCTTCTCCATCGACTTCTCCACCATCTCCATGATGAAGAGGGAGTAGTCCACCTCTGGACTATGGGTTTGTGGAAGTAACTTATGTATCTCTCCTCTCTTGAGCTTCACTAATTAGTGCCGTATGAGCTGCTGAACATGATTACAGTCACCGTTGTAATACCTATGTGGTGGATCTCTTTATGAGTTAATATATGTTTGAGATTGTAATGTTTGTTTCAGTTACGAATATAGATGCATATTATGTACCCCGTTCTTGTCTACTTGTTTTGATCAAGCATGTTTATGAGAGCGTGTGTGGGGTAACGTGTGCATTATTTGGAGTAACGGGGGGTGGCTAGTACAGTGAACGTGAGAGCAAGTTCTGCGATCCACTTGGGTATTTCTATCTTACTTTGTTGCCTCACTAGGGATAAACTAAAATATCATGCTACCGGAGATGTGGGCGTGACCATTGCCACTACTCCATGACTAGATCTAGCATGTTCTTATTTTCACTCCATGTCATGATACTTAAAGCTATACTCTGAGTTATCTTAATTACCGAGGTGTTATGATTTAGTTCGCATCTTGGTGGAGTATAAGAGAGACTAATAACCAAAAGGTCTCTATGTTAGGACGTGATGCCCATATATCTAAGTAACTTGTTATCAAACTTTGTGTTGCAATCTCATATGTCAACTCTGTGTGTGTTCCATTGTCTGCCACTTTATAAAGAGAGAGTGCATTTGTGAAACCATGAACCCCGGTCCATTTTTAATCATAAGAAACACCTTTCCAACAACATATACCACTTTTCCATTTTCAGCCATCATTAAATCCGAAAATACCAAAATACTTATCATCTTGCATACATCATTAAAAAAACCCAAAAATATCATTTACCATTGCATCCACCATCATTGCATATTTATTTCTTATTTGCATTGCATAACTATCCTGATATCATTCTTACACCTTGTGCTTGACAACCACAGGTGAGGTTGAGGACCAAAACATTTAACTTTGTTTTGTAGGGAACCAAAAGAAGGATAAGAAGATATATCTTCACTACTGATTCCCCGAGAGTTCGATATTAAACCCTCGAGTCACCCTCGTGGGGAAAACACGTCTTCCACTTACTACACACTCTGCACTTGGAGTCTCAACCTAATCCCGTTTACTTTTGCAGGTATCAAGTCCTTGCTCTTTTTAGGATCATGAAGACTGTTTTCTGGCGCCGTTGCCGGGGAATCATAGCTGAGAGATTTATCCAAGGGTGTTAACACCTAAGCTTGGGGAGGTTGCACCTACGTGAGCACCATCTTATCCATCTTTACTTACAAAGCAATTTATTTGTTTTGTCAGTGTCATTGCATTGTCTTGCATTTGTAATTCGGTTTGCATTTGTGAGACTCATTTTATTTTCAGTTTTGCATAAAAAATTAAAAAATACAAAAAAATTGCTAAAATGGGAGATAGAACTAAGTTGTGTGATTACACAAACACTCCATAAGGAAACTTGAAAGCTGTTTTATCTCATTGTTACTATGGCATTTATGAATCGTGCCTCGCTGCATCTTGCTCTATATGAAAGTGCTTATGCCACTACTGCAAAGGTGGTTGAAACTACTGTGTCTGAGGTACCTAAAGTGGGATCTAAAATTCCTGTTGGTCATGTTAAAAGTGTTATGAAAGATCCATTTACAGGAGATGGAACTAAGTCTGCACGTGAACACGTGGAGACAATTGAAGACATATGTGGTTTATTTAGGCTTCCTGGTATTTCTAATGATCAGGTAAAAAGGAAGCTATTATATTTGTCTTTATCTGGTAATGCTCGTATTTGGTTCAGGTCTTTGGATGAAGAAGTCACTATTGAATGGAGTATTTTGAGGGAGGTTTTCTTTCTTAAATATTTTACTCCAAAAGAAGCTTATGAAAACCCATGTTATGATGAGTGTGAAACTGAAAATTCTATGGTCCTATATGATAACCCATGCTATTATGATGAAACTAATAACGCTCCTTTACTTTTTAATGATGCTACTAGTGAACTTATTGATGATAATGAGGAGCGTTGCTTAAATATGCTATATGATAATGCTTTAGATGATGGTACTATGCTTATTGATAATCCTCCATGTTTAGAAGTTGTTACTAATTTATGTGAGGATAAAAATGATATACTTGCTGTTTGTGATTTTACTCTTACACATGAGAGTCCTACTGAGTTCTTGAATTCTCCTAACTACACCATAGAGGAGAAGTTTGCTTATGTTGAGAAATACTTATGTGGTTTGCAATTATCTTTAGTTCCAAATCTTTGTTGCAACCATGATATTAAACTTGATATTGATCTTAATAACTATTTTGAAAGAGGGAAGCATGCTAATGAATTCCAAAATAAATTTAATGATCCTCTTTATATGCCTAAATCATCTAAGTTGAATGATTCTTGTGGTTATATGGCTGAATTTATTTCTACTACTTGCAACTATTATAAAAAGGAGGTGATAAGAGCCCTCTGTATGCTACTAATAATTATGGGCTGCAAGTAACTATTGTTAATGTGCATTGGAAAACTTCTATTTACTGTGATTCATTCATATACAAAATGCCAATGCATAGAAAGAAAGTTAGACTTCGTTGTTATTAGTTTTGTGTTTTGTTTTTCTCTCTACTAGGGTTCAACTTGACTATTATTTTAATCGGTTTGAGAGCACCATGGGACCCTGCTATTATTTATGAACACTTCCCAAGGAAGAGGGAACCACCAAATTTCAAGCTCCCTCATGAGCTTCGTCCACAATAAAACAACAAGTAAGAAGCCTAGCTATATGGCTATAAAGAAAACGCTTTGCGGGAGGCAACCCGGTTATTTTTTTGGTGTGATTTTCTTTGTGTCCTGTTGCCGTACCAAGAGACTTTGTTTTTAGTTTAGGTTCTGGAATTTTCAATAAAGTGCCAAGTTTTACCCTTTTTGGTTTGAAAAAGTTGCTTATAGCGTTCGGAGATTTTATTCCTGCACGAGTCAGTGCACGGTATGATTTTTACTTCTTATTCTGTAACTCCAAATGAGCTCATATTTGAACTATAGTTGCAACTTTTCATCCTCTGTGTGCATGAATTATTTCGGAATTTTTTGACAAAGTTTGGTAGGGTAGAAAAATACGTTTTGCTGCTGCTGTTTTTCTAGACAGATTCTGTCCCATTTTGTTTGATGCATGCTTTGAGCTTTTAAGTTGAATATGTTTGATCCAATTGAGTTTATGAGTAGGCATACAACATTATACACTTTCTGTACATTCATATGAATTTTTGTTCAAGGATTATATGCAGCAAGAAACATATTTGTTTATCACTACTAATGCACCCCGCAGAAAAGAAATGGGAGAAACGGTGTTTTGAATTTTTTCACAGGGATTGGAGGAGATGCACCAAGAGCTATCCAAGGATGGTGAATACCATAAGCTTGGGGATGTGAAGACAACCCCGTGGACCTACACACTCTCGGTTTGCACACGTCCAACTTCTGTTTTTCGATCGAAACACTTTATCGCATAAACTTGGAGCGTCTTTTTGTTTGTTTTTGTTTGATTTTTGTTTTGAGAGACCACCACACTATCATTTATATATGGGAGAGCTACTGGAAATATGGGTTGAAATATGTTGGATGCTTTTATAAGATTGGGAAAAGGGATGTTTGAGTTGATTTTTAATGATACATATAGATGCATGATTCATGAGCTTTATTATGAGTAGTAGTTTGCAAATTCTTTTTGAAGAGCTATCACTTATTCATGTTTTGGTGCTGATTGTTATTTTACTTGGTTTAACATGGATTAGTTAGTTCTATGGACACTCATGCATGCATCTAGATGGTCAACTTTCTCCCTTTTGCTAGCGCAAAAATTCCAACAAGCATAAATTTGTTTCCAACACCTTCAACCAAAGTTATTCCAGTGAGTCAACCATATCTACCTATTGGCTTTATGCTATTCCGAGTATGTTTAACATGTTGTTTGTGTTATCTTACCTCTGAATGAAAATGTTTATGTTATTGATTGCCATGGAAAAAGTTGGTTATATAGCTCTCACGAACTTGATGCACAATGTACTTTTATTGCATTAATAAAACATGACCCATTGTGATTAAGATTATGTTGTTAGTGGCCTGATGAATGTTTTGGGTTGGAAGTTAGCTCATATGTGCTGTCACATGGCAAGCTTTCAACATGCTCTTCATTTCATTTAGTTGATATCATGTGTTTTTGTTTATGGAGTCTTATCCTGTTGAAATAAATGTGGAGATAGAGTAAGTTTAAATGAGTTTGTATAAATGGTTAGAGAGACGCCTGGGCCGTTAATCTAAGCCATGCATCATTCATGGTGGAAATTTACTTACATACTATGGTGAACCTTCTGTGATACACCTTGCAATAAAAAGCTATTCCAATGGTAAATAAAAAGGGTGTTGATATAGTTCATTTTGTTTGTTTGTCTTGTCATTTTTATATGTGCTTGTTCCATATCTTGGGACAAGAGGTACCCCAGTTGACGCTCTTGATGATACTATTATGCTTACAATGATATTTAATTGAACTTGCTTTGTTTCCCAAGTTGAGTAACACATGGTGTAAGTACTTGTATTCAAGGGGCATGAGACATTCAACCTATACTTTGTCAAGCACACTACTCATATTTGCTTTCACTTTAACCTTAACCATTCAAGATGCTATGATAGGGGCAATGAGAGCTTGACACCAATGACTACCATATTGCAATCATTAACTTAAGTAGAAGAGTTTGAAAGTTGGATGAAACTTATGCATGCTTTACCTCTACTCACATTTACATCTTTCCAAAGTGTACACCTTTCATATTCAGATTTTCATCTACACTCTATGACCATTGTAAGATGTTCTTGCTTATCATTATGCATACATGTGGTCCATATTACTTGCTACTATGTTACACTTTGTGAACTATCAATGAACATCCATGTCTTGAATACTTGATATCACTTCATAAACTATCTTGCATATTGCTACTCCTTTGAAGAAAGAATCATTTGACTTTATGTAGCAATTGTAATCATCTTTGATATCCATTGTTAGTATTAAACTGCAAAGTCCATGTTAGTTTTATCACATTCATACTCGAGGACGAGCATGGGTTAAGCTTGGGGATGTTTGTAACAGCCCCACTCTTGGTACTGTAAAATTCGAACCAAATTTTCACTTTTGCTTCTCATACTTGCATCATGGCATCATTTGTTTTATTGCTCAAGTGAAATCAAGTGAGGAAAACAAATTAAAACCATTGGGAGCAATGTCACAAATTAAATTCAATCCTTGCAAGTCCAAATGTGCTTGCTTTGGCAAACCCAAATACAAATGCAAATCACTTTGTCAAGGAAGTTCCAAGGGTTAAAGAGTTAATACTTTGCACTGGTTTTAAAATTCAAAGGTAAATTCATTTTGGTTTTACCAAAAATGTCATAAACAACCACTATGAACAAAAGTGTGGCAAAACTTTTTATTTTGCCAAACCAATTTTTGTGGTGCTTCTAAATGATATTTGGAGGCTACATGATTTTTCTCAATTTTTTTATAAATTGTTTAAATGCCCCATTTAAATGGTGGAAAAGCTACTGGAATTATAAAAGAAATAGCCAAGGGCTTCTTGTAAATAGAAAAATTCAGGCGAGGGGGTTTCCGCAAAACCGTCATCTCCCTCCTGTAGCGACGCACGCCGCGGCCGAGCCGCACCGCCTAGCCGCCATGGCGACACGGCGATGCCAGGCCCCCCCTCCCTGCGCCTCGACGCGCTTAAAGGAGCCGCCAGGCCCCCCTTGCCCTCTGCTCGACACCGCTCCTCTGCCCTCCCCCTCTCCCTCTCCTCCGCGCGCCATGGCCGAACCCTAGCTAGTGCCGCGCGCATCGCCGACGTTCCAGAGCTCCCCGAGCAGATCGAAGACCGCCACCTTCTCCGCCGCGTCGTCCTCTCCCTCCTGGTCGAAGGAATCGAAGAGGGGAGCCCGGGATCGACGCATCCGTGCTTGTCTCCTTCCTCTCCGGCCGAAGCTCCGCCGTTCCATTGCCGCCGTCATCTACCTCCTCCGTCCAAACCGAGCCTACCCACGCGTCGAGGGTGAGCTCACGGTCCTCCTGGTCCCCCCCGTTCATCCTAGATCGTCGTAGATCGCCGTAGCGCGTTAAGCCGTAGCACGTCGCCGCCGGCCGCCGCAAGTCGCGGATGTTTCCGTTGCTCCGGTGACCATTAGGTGGCGGCACCGCCGTAGTCTTGCTCGCCATGCCCGTGCGAGCCCGTAGCCACCCGTAGATCCCTCCCTCGTGCCGTAGATCTTCGCGTCCGTGCTCGACACCGCCGGCGATCACCGTGCGCCGTGCCGGTCGTGGCTCTGGCGTGGTCAAACCAGCCGCTGGGCCCGCGCTTGCTTGTGTGGCTGCCAGCGTGGCCGCTGGCCCACCAGTCAGTGGCTGTGGCTAGCCCGCCACGCGGTGAAAAACGTTTCGGCGTAATTTCTTCTGAGAACTAAAAACTATAAACAGAATTGCAGATTCAAATCTTTACTTCTAAAATCCATAACAAATTGAAAAATGCTCCAATTTGGATGATTCAAATTTCCACATGTTCAGGAAAGTGTGCTCGACATGTTTCTGTCATTTTGACACATGTTAGCTCAAAATAATTTGCCTCTTTAAATGAATTACAGAAAATGCAGAATAAATGGCAAACTTTGAAAATTCATAACTTTAGCTCTGAAACTCCAAATTGAGCAAATAAGGTGTCTAAAAATTTGTCTTGACACCCTTTACACATCCATATTTATTTGGACATAATTGACCAATTTAAATCTTCTGTATGTCAAAAATACTAAAAATGGCAGTACCGGAATGCCACTTTGGAAATTCATGGTTAATTCAAAAGTATTCCAAAATTGATGTTGAAAGGCTCTAAATGTTCAGCAAATCAATACCTAATCAGTAGCATCATTTACATGCATGTTTACATGAATTCATAGCACAGGAAAGCATTAAAACCAAATATGGGACTTTCTTCTCCCTTGTCAATTCAATTATTTTGCACCCCATTTAAAGTGATACATTGGGATAATAATTCAGTGCATCAAATGTCATGTCATCATGTGTATGTGCATTGCATTTGTTTGCTTGAGTGATTTTGATTGTGTTCTTTCCGGTGTTCTTATGCATCGATAGATCAAGCAGTCGGGGTCCACAATACCCTGACGACCCGTATTACCAGCCCGTTGAACAAGGCAAGCGTAATCCCCCCTCTGAGCATGTCCTCCTATGTTTTCCGCAGATATTTTCTCCACTATAATATTGCATGCGATTCCAAATGTCAATTTGGTTGGATTAGAGTATCCTATTAGATGCATTATGTTTTCCGATGCCATTACCTGTTTCCCTCCTAATATCCATAGGATTGTTGTGTTGGCCTGAGTTAATTATATCCGCTATGTTTATGCTTAGCCATGCTTAGTGAAATGCTTAGTCGTCCGGTGGATATGTTATTGTTGGAACTGTGGTGGAATGTTCGGATGATGGTGGAAAATGGTGGTGACATATAACATGTTTAAAGGCGGGATGAGAGGCCACATGGAATGTGGTGGGTTGTCTCGTTCTCGCCGCCTAAGTGCGAGTTCTCCCCTTCGAGCCAAGACCGAGCGTGCACCCATGCGTGAGGCCTATGCATTGCAGGAACCCTCATAGACTAAATAACTCG
The DNA here is from genome assembly GCA_947311845.1 of Poa pratensis. Classification (NCBI taxonomy): domain Eukaryota; kingdom Viridiplantae; phylum Streptophyta; class Magnoliopsida; order Poales; family Poaceae; genus Poa; species Poa pratensis. The sequence continues at coordinate 8,669,788 of CAMZMU010000115.1, read as the reverse complement.
GGCGGGGCTAGCCAGGGTCCTCTAGTTCGGGCTTCCATTTGCGCGTGCGTGATGATGGTGGTATGAACTGAGATGAGGATTGTGGTATTAGGAAAATAAGTGGCGTGGGGGGGGTGTGTGAGGCACTGGCAGTCCTGCCGCCACTGATGATCCTGGAAAGTCCTTAACGAGGGAGAAGTCGACGCCGCTCCCACCCAGCCGGCTTTCCATGGAAGAGAGCTAATACGTAGGCAATGGGCCGGACGGTACGCGTGGCAAACATTGTACACCCCTGCAGGGTAAATCTTTTCGAAAAGCCGTGTCCACGGTTAAGGACGACTTGGTGACGGATTCAGGGACCATAGAATAACTTGAACGGAATGATTAAAACCTGAGTACTAAAGGTACTACAAGAATGCAAGGTTGACTTCCTCGAGGGTGATTCGGGGAGGTGCCTTGTAGACAGGTGGTGATTGATGGTGGTTGCTGTTGAAGATGATCAGAAGAAAAGAGTTTACTTCTTACCTCTTTAAAAATATTCTGATTAGTCGATGCCATTGAGTTGTGTTTTATAAATAAAATCAGCTTTATGCAAAACAGCCATAAAACCTTGAAAGCCAATCATCGAGCATATATTAGCTCTTAATCTTGCGAGTTCGTCGAACTCAACGTCGTTTGCTTATTTCAGGAGAGGACTTCACCGACCTCGAAGGTGGGTTCTTTGTGGACGTCGACGAGTAGTCTGGGGTTCCCAGGTGGCAGCTTGGGACATCCCGGAACAGCTGGCGCTGGATGTTTATCTATAGGCCTCTTAGGCCATATTTGGATCTTGTTGTTTAGAACAACTTATTTCGCTTCCGCATGATGTACTGTTGGGTCTGTGACCTCTGGTTGTAATATTTGCTATCTTTCTCTATTATAAGAGTTGAACTATAATGCTTTGTGTCGTAGAGTCTGTGATGTGCCAGTTGTTCCACAAGTCTTGATCTCTCTATTATGCATTGAGGGTTGTGCCGTGTTAAGGCATCACTCGGGGTGTTGCGTTGTTGGTGTGTGGTGTACCCAGCAACGCCTGCCAAAGGTTTTGGCCGGGGATTGGTAAACCCGTAACCTCCGTTTGTATCGCTTAACCGGTGACACACAGCATCACTGTATAGTAGTCGGGTCAGGGCGCCACAAGTTGGTATCAGAGCAGTACTGCCTGTAGGAAACCCTTCTACTGGTCGATGTTGAGTCTAGTGTTTGTGAAAATATTTTTAACCTAAAAATGAGTTGTGAAAACCATCTTAGGATTCTTTTTACTCCTTATCTGGTTACCCTCTAATCTCGGAGCAATCTTACCTCGATTTGAGTTTAAAGTTTTACTTCTCTTGACTTCAAAATGATTAGAAACTGGGTGGTTGGACCCTTAGTGTTATGTGTCCAGTTGCTCCCGCTGCGTTGCAATCCCAAATCAAGTCAGATGTTTCTACCGAATCAATCATTTGATCCTTTCTTGGGTTTAACCCACGGACTTGAACATAAGGTCCCGGATTGTGCCAACTAGAGTGTGTTGAATCATTGGTTCTTAACATTGCTCTCGCTAGTAGCACATGATGCTGATCTTTGACCCAAGTTCTATCTTGTTGATTCCTTGTTAGTTGTTATACAATGCATTATCGTCCCTAGTCTGTGTACTTGAGTAGACGCTAATGCTATTGTTCAACCATTCGGAGGAAGATACTAACTGTGTCATTGTCAAATCTCCAGAATGGCTCGAGGAGGCCGCGGAGGCCGTGGTGGTCGCGGTAACCACACGATGATGAGGATGATCTGCCGCCACCACCCTCGATGGCTCAGGTCTTGATGGCCATTGAGGAAACCGTGGGCGCAATGAGCGCTTGCTTGAGCAGTTGGTGCAGCAGAATGCACTGAGGAATGGCTGCAACACTCTCACTGAGTTCCTGCGCTCGCAGCCACCCACCTTCACTGATGCTAAGGAACCACTGGACGCTGATGACTGGCTTCGCGCTCTGGAGCGCCAGTTCGGCGCGCTGCATGTCCCAGTGGCCGAGCAAGTCAACTTCGCCACCTACCTCCTGACTGGTGCTGCTGGCTGTTGGTGGGAGAGTCATGTGGCGCTGTTCGCGCCAGGCCATGCTTTCACTTGGGCGGAGTTCCGCACCGCCTTCGTGCGGAGTACATACCTCAGTCAATAATGGATTTGAAGAGGAGGGAGTTCCTGGATCTGCACCAGGGTAATATGGATCTTCGAGCTTATGGGTGCAAATTCAACCATCTCTCTCGTTACGCCCCACGGGACGTGACCAATGATGCTGACAAGCAAGAGTTGTTCCGCAAGGGGCTTGCGCCGAGGCTCCGCTATGAGTTGCTGCCCTTCAAGTTTCAGAACTACCAGGAGCTGTTCAACCAGGCTCTTACTCTTGAGCAAGGAAGGAAGGAATTTGAGTCTTCCAAGAGGCCAGCCCAAGGGGACCGCCAGAGTTCCTCGGGTTCTGAGAACAAGAAGCGCAGGGTTTTCGTTCCCTACAGCGCTGTGCCGCGTGCTCCATTCATGCCGAGGGCCGCGGGATACAGGCCACCACCGCCGCGCCCCACTACTTCGACACCTGGGGCGAACGGAAGTGGATATCGCCCTCAACTATCTGTCCCTCCTGGAAACACTTGCTACAGCTGTGGCCAGGCTGGTCACTACTCCAGGGAGTGCCCCCAAAAGGCACCTTCGGTGACACCTGCACGAGCCCCGCCACTCCAGCTGGCAAGGCTGGACCTACTGTGCGTGGTCGCCTGAACCACGTCTCTGCTGAAGAAGCTGAAGAGGACCCGGCGTACTTATGGGTGAGTTACGAATCAATGGCAATTCAGCTACAGTTTTGTTTGACTCTGGAGCATCGCATTCATTCATATCTATAGCTTTGCAAAAGACCACAAAATACCGTTCGAGAAAATGAGCCATCCCTTGGTGATCTCTACTCCTGGTTCCAAATGGCAAACCGATGGGGTTACTCCTGAGGTCCAGATTAATATAGGTTCCTTGTCCTTTCCTTATGCCTTGGTAGCTTTGAAGTCCAAAGGCATTGATGTCATACTGGGCATGAACTGGCTAGCTAAATACCGGGCAAATCTCGACTGTGCCGCCAAGACCATTACTGTGACCGCTCCTTCCGGTGACATTGTGAAGTATTGGCCTGCAACATCAATACCTCCGTCCGCCATCGTACCCAACTCACCTGAGATCTCCTTTGCTTCATGGAAGGCGAATCTCCTCCTGAAATCCAGGACATACACGTGGTGTGTGACTTCCCGGATGTGTTCCCGGAAGATTGCCTGGCATGCCCCTGACCGAAGTGTGGAGTTTGTCATAGATCTACTTCCCGGTACGCTCCAATTTCCAAGAAGCCCTACCGTATGCCGGTGGAAGAGTTGGCTCTGTTGAAAGAGCAAATTGATCAGCTGTTAGCGAAGGATTTCATCCAGCCTAGCAGTTCACCTTGGGGTTGTCCGGTACTCTTTGTCAAGAAGAGGATTCTACCGTGCCTCGTCTAGTCTCTGACTATAGACCGTTGAATGCGGTGACAATCAAGAACAAGTATCCTATTCCTCGCATCAATGATCTGTTGGATCAGTTAGCTGGTGCAACCGTATTCTCCAAGATGGATCTGAGGTCAGGATACCATCAGATAAAATCAGAAAGGAGGATATTCCAAAGACGGCATTTGTTACTCGTTATGGCTCATATGAGTATACCGTCATGTCTTTTGGCCTCACCAATGCTCCAGCTACTTTCATGAGGCTCATGAACTCTCTTCATGGATTATCTTGACAAGTTTGTCGTCATTTACATCGATGACATCCTCGTTTATTCCAAAACGATGAAGAGCATGCCGAACATCTTCGTTTGGTTCTGACACGACTTCGAGAACACCGCCTCTATGCCAAGTTCTCCAAGTGTGAGTTTTGGTTGGATAACCTTGTCTTCCTTGGTCATGTGATATCCGCTAATGGTGTGGCTGTCGTTCCGGACAAGATTCAAGCTATTCTGGATTGGCTGACCCCAATGTCAGTCAAGGACATCCGTAGTTTTCTCGGATTAGCGGGTTACTACCGCCGATTCATCGAAGGATTCTCCAAGATAGCCAAGGCTCTGACTGACCTTCTCAAGAAGGATAAAAAGTTTGTATGGTCGGCCGAAGCTGAAGAGAGTTTCCAAACACTGAAAGCCAAACTCACCTCCGCTCCTGTGCTGTCCTGCCGGACACAAGCAAGGATTTCGTCGTCTTCTGTGACGCCTCTCTGCAAGGTTTGGGCTGTGTGCTAATGCAAGATGGCCATGTGGTGGCCTATGCTCTCGCCAATTGAAGCCGCATGAGCACAACTACCCAACTCATGATCTAGAACTTGCCGCGGTGGTCTATGCTTTGAAGCAATGGAGACCATACTTGTTTGGTAACCGTTGCGAGATCTTCTCGGATCACAAGAGTCTGAAATACCTTTTCACCCAGCCAGATTTAAATCTCAGGCAAAGGCGTTGGTTGGAGTTAATCACGGACTATAATGTGAGTCTGAACTATCAACCCGGCAAAGCAAACGTCGTGGCTGACGCGCTAAGTCGGAAGTCCTATTGCAACAATCTGATGATTGAAAATGCCCAACCTGCCCTCCATGAAGAGTTCTCGTTTGAACTTAGAAATTGTTCCCTCCGGCTATCTGCAAATCTGGAGATCAAATCTACTCTTGTAGACCAGATTAAGGAAGCTCAAACCCGTGACAAGGGTATTCGAAAATCAAGGAGAACATTGCTAGCGGGAAGGCCAAATGTTTTTCTGTCAATGAATCCGGAGTTGTTTATTTTGGTGACCGCTTGGTGGTGCCAAAGAAACGAAAATTGAGGGAGTTGATCCTCCAAGAAGCTCATGAATCCTCTCTCTATTCATCCCGGTAGTACCAAAATGTACCAAGACCTTCGACCACAATTCTGGTGGACTCGGATGAAACGGGAAATTGCCAAGTATGTTGCTGAATGCGACACTGTCGACGGGTAAAGGCTGAACATCAAAGGCCCCCGGCACTCTTCGCCCTATTGCAGTCCCTGAGTGGAAATGGGATGAAATTGGTATGGACTTCATCACTGGCCTGCCGAAGTCTCCAAAGGGAAACGATGCCATCTGGGTCATCATTGATCGCCTATCAAAAGTGGCTCACTTCCTCCCCGTTCGTGTTGACATTACAGCGCCAAGTTGGCAGATCTGTATGCTTCTAGGATCGTCGTACTCCACGGCGTTCCCAAGAAGATAATCTCTGATCGTGGAAGTTTGTTCACCTCCAGGTTCTGGACTAGTTTCCAACAAGCCATGGGAACCCGTGTCAACTTTAGCACCGCTTTCCACCCTCAAACTGACGGTCAGACTGAAAGGGTGAACCAAGTTCTGGAAGACATGCTCAGGGCATGTGTAATCTCCTTTGGCAAAGATTGGGAGAAGTATCTTCCCTTCGCGGAGTTCTCTTAACAACAGCTATCAAGCCAGTCTGGGTATGGCCCCATTCGAGGTTCTGTATGGAAGAAAATGCCGCACTCCTCTGAATTGGTCCGAGACCGGAGAGAGGGCACTCTTTGGTCCGGATATTATCAATGAAGCTGAGGAGAAAGTTAGAATCATACGAGAGAATTTGAAGATTGCCCAGTCTAGGCAGAAGAGTTATTATGACAAGCATCATCAGGAAGTTCACTATGAAATTGGTGATAAAGCTTACCTCCGTGTCTCTCCCCTCCGAGGCGTTCGCCGCTTCGGAATTAAGGGAAAATTGGCCCCTCGCTACGTTGGCCCTTTCACTGTCCTGGCCAAGCGGGGAGATCTTTCTTATCAATTAGAGTTACCAGCTAACTTCCCCGATGTGCATGATGTGTTTCATGTATCCCAACTTCGCCGTTGTTTCAAGGATCCTATCCATGGAGTCAATCATGAGGAGCTGGATATCCAGGCAGACCTCACTTACCGCGAGCATCCTGTCCGTATCCTGGATGAAGCAGAAAGGAAGACTCGAAACAAGACCACCAAGTTCCTCAAAATTCAGTGGTCTCATCATTCCGAAGATGAAGCAACCTGGGAAAGGGAGTCTAGTCTTCGTGAGGAGTATCCCGACTTCCTTCCGCAACCTTAGAATCTCGGGACGAGATTCCTGTAAGGAGGGTAGAATTGTAACAGCCCCACTTTGGTACTGTAAAATTTGAACCAAATTTTCACTTTTGCTTCTCATACTTGCATCATGGCATCATTTGTTTTATTGCTCAAGTTGAAATCAAGTGAGGAAAACAAATTAAAACAAATGGGAGCAATGTCACAAATTAAATTCAATCCTTGCAAGTCCAAATGTGCTTGCTTTGGCAAACCCAAATACAAATGCAAATCATTTGTCAAGGAAGTTCCAAGGGTTAAGATTTAATACTTTGCACTGGTTTTAAAATTCAAAAGTAAATTCATTTTGGTTTTACCAAAAATGCCATAAACAACCACTATGAACAAAAGTGTGGCAAAACTTTTTATTTTGCCAAACCAATTTTTGTGGTGCTTCTAAATGATATTTGGAGGCTACATGATTTTTCTCAAATTTTTATAAATTGTTTAAATGCCCCATTTAAATGGTGGAAAAGCTACTGGATTTATAAAAGAAATAGCCAAGGGCTTCTTTGTAAATAGAAAAATTCAGGCGAGGGGGTTTCGCAAACCGTCATCTCCCTCCTGTAGCGACGCACGCCGTGGCCGAGCCGCACCGCCTAGCCGCCATGGCGACACGGCGATGCCAGGCCCCCCCTCCCTGCGCCTCGACGCGCTTAAAGGAGCCGCCAGGCCCCCCTTGCCCTCTGCTCGACACCGCTCCTCTGCCCTCCCCCTCTCCCCTCTCCTCCGCGCGCCACGGCCGAACCCTAGCTAGCTGCCGCCGCGCATCGCCGACGTTCGGGAGCTCCCCGAGCAGATCGAATACCGCCACCTTCTCCGCGTCGTCCTCTCCCTCCTGGTCGAAGGAATCAAAGAGGGGAGCCCGGGATCGACGCATCCGTGCTTGTCTCCTTCCTCTCCGGCCGAAGCTCCGCCGCTCCATTGCCACCGTCATCTACCTCCCCATCCAAACCGAGCCTACCCACGCGTCGAGGGTGAGCTCACGGTCCTCCTGGTCCCCCCCTTCATCCTAGATCGTAGATCGCCGTAGCGCGTTAAGCCGTAGCACGTCGCCGCCGGCCGCCGCAAGTCGCGGATGTTTCCGTCGCTCCGGTGACCATTAGGTGGCGGCACCGCCGTAGTCTTGCTCGCCATGCCCGTGCGAGCCCGTAGCCGCCCGTAGATCCCTCCCTCGTGCCGTAGATCTTCGCGTCCGTGCTCGACACCGCCGGCGATCACCGTGCGCCGTGCCGGTCGTGGCTCTGGCGTGGTCAAACCAGCCGCTGGGCCCGCGCTTGCTTGTGTGGCTGCCAGCGTGGCCGCTGGCCCACCAGTCAGTGGCTGTGGCTAGCCCGCCACGCGGTGAAAAACGTTTCGGCGTAATTTCTTCTGAGAACTAAAAACTAAAAACAGAATTGCAGATTCAAATCTTTACTTCTAAAATCCATAACAAATTGAAAAATGCTCCAATTTGGATGATTCAAATTTCCACATGTTCAGGAAAGTGTGCTCGACATGTTTCTGTCATTTTGACACATGTTAGCTCAAAATAATTTGCCTCTTTAAATGAATTACAGAAAATGCAGAATAAATAGCAAACTTTGAAAATTCATAACTTTAGCTCTGAAACTCCAAATTGAGCAAATAAGGTGTCTAAAAATTTGTCTTGACACCCTCTTCACATCCATATCTTATTTGGACATAATTGACCAATTTAAATCTTCTGTATGTCAAAAATACTAAAAATGGCAGTACCGGAATGCCACTTTGGAAATTCATGGTTAATTCAAAAGTATTCCAAAATTGATGTTGAAAGGCTCTAAATGTTCAGCAAATCAAATACCTAATCAGTAGCATCAGTTACATGCATGTTTACATGAATTCATAGCACAGGAAAGCATTAAAACCAAATATGGGACTTTCTTCTCCCTTGTCAATTCAATTATTTTGCACCCCATTTAAAGTGTTACATTGGGGATAATAATTCCAGTGCATTTAAAATGTCATGTCATCATGTGTTGTGCATTGCATTTGTTATGCATGAGTGATTTTTGATTGTGTTCTTTCCGGTGTTCTTATGCATCGATAGATCAAGCAGTCGGGGTGCCACCGCAATACCCTGACGACCCGTATTACCAGCCCGTTGAACAAGGCAAGCGTAATCCCCCCTCTGAGCAAGTCTCCTCCTATGTTTTCCGCAGATATTTTCTCCACTATAATATTGCATGCGATTCCAAATGTCAATTTGGTTGGATTAGAGTATCCTATTAGATGCATTATGTTTTCCGATGCCATTACCTGTTCCCCTCCTAATATCCATAGGATTGTTGTGTTGGCCTGAGTTAATTATATCCGCTATGTTTATGCTTAGCCATGCTTAGTGAAATGCTTAGTCGTCCGGTGGATATGTTATTGTTGGAACTGTGGTGGAATGATCGGATGATGGTGGAAAATGGTGGTGACATATAAGAACATGTTTAAAGGCGGGGATGAGAGGCCACATGGAATGTGGTGGGTTGTCTCGTTCTCGCCGCCTAAGTGCGAGTTCTCCCCTTCGAGTCAAGACCGAGCGTGCACCCATGCGTGAGGCCTATGCAATTGCAGGAACCCTCATAGACTAAATAACTCGGGCGGGGCTAGCCAGGGTCCTCTACTTCGGGCTTCCATTTGCGCGTGTGTGATGATGGTGGTATGAACTGAGATGAGGATTGTGGTATTAGGAAAATAAGTGGCCGTGGGGCGCGTGTCGCTGAGGCACTGGCAGTCCTGCCGCCACTGATGATCCTGGAAAGTCCTTAACGAGGGAGAAGTCGACGCCGCTCCCACCCAGCCGGCTTTCCATGGAAGAGAGCTAATACGTAGGCAATGGGCCGGACGGTACGCGTGGCAAACATTGTACACCCCTGCAGGGTAAATCTTTTCGAAAAGCCGTGTCCACGGTTAAGGACGACTTGGTGCCGGATTCAGGGACCATAGAATAACTTGAACGGAATGATTAAAACCTGAGTACTAAAGGTACTACCAAGAATGCAAGGTTGACTTCCTCGAGGGTGATTCGGGGAGGTGCCTTTGTAGACAGGTGAGGTGATTGATGGTGGTTGATGTTGAAGATGATCAGAAGAAAAGAGTTTACTTCTTACCTCTTTAAAAATATTCTGATTAGTCGATGCCATTGAGTTGTGTTTTATAAATAAAATCAGCTTTATGCAAAACAGCCATAAAACCTTGAAAGCCAATCATCGAGCATATATTAGCTCTTAATCTTGCGAGTTCGTCGAACTCAACGTCGTTTGCTTATTTCAGGAGAGGACTTCACCGACCTCGAAGGTGGGTTCTTTGTGGACATTGACAAGTAGTCTGGGGTTCCCAGGTGGCAGCTTGGGACATCCCGGAACAGCTGGCGCTGGATGTTTATCTATAGGCCTCTCAGGCCATATTTGGATCTTGTTGTTTAGAACAACTTATTTCGCTTCCGCATGATGTACTGTTGAGTCTGTGACCTCTGGTTGTAATATTTGCTATCTTTCTCTATTATAAGAGTTGAACTATAATGCTTTGTGTCGTAGAGTCTGTGATGTGCCAGTTGTTCCACAAGTCTTGATCTCTCTATTATGCATTGAGGGTTGTGCCCGTGTTAAGGCATCACTCGGGGTGTTGCGTTGTTGGTGTGTGGTGTACCCAGCAACGCCTGCCAAAGGTTTTGGCCGGGGATTGGTAAACCTGTAACCTCCGTTTGTATCGCTTAACCGGTGACACACAGCATCACTGTATAGTAGTCGGGTCAGGGCGCCACAATGTTGATGCATGTAAAATGCATACATGAACTTTGCACTTTAATTACTTATATTCCAATCATATTTGCATCATATAAGGGTTATATCAATGTTTTATCATGATTTTGGAAATATCTTAATGATTTCCTAATTTTATGGAATTAACCCTGCACAGGCAGAAAACCCTAGTTTTGTATTTTAATGTTTCAGGGACCCAAACGTCGTACAAATCACCTGCAAATTTAGGGGCATCATTTTTTGGAAGGAAGAAGACCTGTGGGCGAAGGAAGCGAGCAAACAGAGGCCCGAGGCCCAAAAGGGGGTGACCCACGCGGCCAGGTACTGTGGCCGCGTGGGGCCCACTCTTTTTGCCCTCGTGGCTCCGTTGCCGTCGATCTTTCCTCCACCGACTCCGTCTTGACCTAAAAACGCCTATAAAAAAGGTCCCCCGACGTTCTCTGGAAGGAGCGCCGCACAAACACAGAAACACCGAAATGGAGATCAGGAGCTGCAGATTGGAGGGGGAAATCTCCGGCGGGGCGCTGCCGGCGTGGTCTCCATCTTCTCCATCGACTTCTCCACTGTCTCCATGATGAAGAGGGAGTAGTCCACCTCTGGACTATGGGTTTGTGAAAGTAACTTATGTATCTCTCCTCTCTTGAGCTTCACTGATTAGTACCGTATGAGCTGCTGAACATGATTACGGTCACCGTTGTAATACCTATGTGGTGGATCTCTTTATGAGTTAATATATGTTTGAGATTGCAATGTTTGTTTTAGTTATGAATATAGATACATATTATGTACCCCGTTCTTATCTACTTGTTTTGATCAAGCATGTTTATGAGAGCGTGTGTGGGGGAACGTGTGCATTAGTTGGAGTAACGGGGGTGGCTAGTGCAGTGAACGTGAGAGAAAGTTCTGCGATCCACTTGGTTATTTCTACCTTACTTTGTTGCCTCACTAGGGATAAACTAAAATACCATGCTACCGGAGATGTGGGCGTGACCATTGCCACTACTCCATGACTAGATCTAGCATGTTCTTATTTTCACTTCATGTCATGATACTTAAAGCTATACTCTGAGTTATCTTAATTACCGAGGTGTTATGATTTAATTCGCATCTTGGTGGAGTATAAGAGAGACTAATAACCAAAAGGTCTCTATGTTAGGACGTGATGCCCATATATCTAAATAACTTGTTATCAAACTTTGTGTTGCAATCTCATATGTCAACTCTGTGTGTGTTCCATTGTCTGCCACTTTATAAAGAGAGAGTGCATTTGTGAAACCATGAACCCCGGTCCATTTTTAATCATAAGAAACACCTTTCCAACAACATATACCACTTTTCCATTTTCAGCCATCATTAAATCCGAAAATACAAAAATACTTATCATCTTGCATACATCATTAAAAAACCCAAAAATATCATTTACCATTGCATCCACCATCATTGCATATTTATTTCTTGTTTGCATTGCATAACTATCTTGATATTATTCTTATACCTTGTGCTTGACAACCACAGGTGAGGTTGAGGACTAAAACATTTAACTTTGTTTTGTAGGGAACCAAAAGAAGGATAAGAAGATATATCTTCACTACTGATTCCCCGAGAGTTCGATATTAAACCCTCGAGTCACCCTCGTGGGGAAAAAACGTCTTTCACTTACTACACACTCTGCACTTGGAGTCTCAACCTAATCCCGTTTACTTTTGCAGGTATCAAGTCCTTACTCTTTTGGGATCATCAACTGCTTCCCCTATTTACCGCAAACCACAAACTGATCACAGCCGTTGATATGCGAATGCGCTGCCAGTAAGCAAATCTTACCATACACGTGGCAAGCACGAAGAACAACCGTCGCAGCCCACGCTCCGGTGTTCATCAACGAGCCATACCATCTGTTGTTCAGACGGCGTCATTACGGAAGACCAGTGGTGTACCGGCATTTCCGAACGTGAGGTACGATCTGAGGATCTGTCGCGGATGTTCAATGTACCCTCCCCTGTTGACTTTCGCCGTCCCGGAAGTTTTGCGGCTGTACCGGCGTTGGCGTCCGTCATGGTATCGGCGGCGACAACTGCAGAAGGGCCATCCTCGGAGACTTCTACGGAGGAGCAGTATGTTTTGATGGAACCCATGCCGGGGCCGGCGCTTGGTTTATTTCCCATCCCCATCACGTCTGCAAGGATTTTCTTCATTGACGGCGATGTCACCTGCTGAATCTCTGTGAGTGTTAATCCCGTCCGCCTCTTCCAAACGGTTTGCTGTGTGAAATTAATGTAGCTATATTGGTGAATTTGTGCTTAAGGTGCTGAGAACTGGGCGGGATGTCACCGGTGGCGTCGTTTTCGTGCTTCGTCGGAGTATGGACGTGCTTCTCGGTATCCCGGTCAACCGCTATGTTCTTTCATCGGAGCTGTTCAGGAGGGCGGAAGAGGCCCTGCCGCAATCTGCGCATGTTCATGGTCATGAACAAACGATCGGTCATGTGGCTAGAGCACCGATTCCACGCCGGTTCTTGGTGCAGATCGACAGGATAAACATTCAGATGTTGATTATCCCCCGTACATTCCAGGCGATTTTGATGGACTGGCTGCTGACCCCACTCCTGTGTTACATGCCTGTGTCAGCGTGCAATTTCTGCGACGAGTAGGTGGAGGTCAGCACACACGGCGGCGCGGTGGTGCTCGGAAGAAATTGGGCGAAAGTTGTGTTTCGGTATAACCTTCGGGAACGCGACGTTGTCGTATTCAAGCTGAGTGCCACTGGATTCAAGTTGACCATATACAAGAGCGGCACCTGCACGGAAGAGTCATTTAGGTGTGCTCACCACGGCTAACTTCAGCGTCTTACGGAAGCTATGTGTATATAGTGATCCGGTGAAGATTAGTTTCATATTTTGAAGGACAAGATGGACGATTCGCTGCATTGTTCATGTCTATGTGTTTTTCTCCTGGATATTGGCATGTCGTTTGTGGGCACGAAATTGTTTTTTATCTGTTGTTTGTTTAATTTGTTCCTCGACCTTATGTATGATTTTAGGGTCATCACGAGTTCGTCGGTGCTTGCATATCATTTAGTAATTGCACGAATGTGTTTTGTGTATATTATTTGTCTAATTTCATCCTCGACTTTACATATAGATTTATATATGGACTTAATTATTTCTACTCGTTAATTATTAGCATTGTGTATGGCGTGTCGTCAGAACAGGGTTCGGGGGGTCGTGCGCCAAGGTCGCACCCCTAAATCTAGTATTTGTGGGAAATATGCAAACTCTATGGTCGGATGTTTTGCTTCCATTGCCACATTAGCGCCGTCAAATTGGGTTGCAGACCGTGGATCAGGACCCCAAACTCCATATGTCGTGCCACCTCTAAGAACCCAAACGCCACCATGTTTGGTGTTTGCTAAAAGTAGAGCTAAAAATAGAACGGAAACTTTTTGAATTTTCCGTGGAAAATATAAACGGGATATAAATACCGAAACAAAATTTTGTGGACAGAAACAGGAACTTTTACGTGGAAAAAGAAACAGAACACTATATTTTGATGGAACGAATGCGGAAACGGACACGGTACTTTCCAATCCAACGGGCCGAAACACTCTAGTGAGAGCATTTAGGCACAACCCAACATCTAATTTTTGTTTAAAAGGATATAAATCTATCATGTTTAGTACACCTATGTATTCTCATATCATCTCTCCCTCAAATCTTTCCCAGTTATCAATTTCAGTGTTGTACTAGGTATATGGACGATAATAGGTATTTTTCATGCTGCCAAAGTTGGTAAACTTATACACACTATATTATATAATCAGGATATCTCACAATTTTATTTCATTTTAGAAACTGGACAAGTTTGTTGATTTGCTTGAAAGTTCTTGAGTTATTTAAGGGGTCGCTTGGTTCCGACAATTATCTTCTTTTTGTTCCATGTCCACACCGTATTCGGTCTGTATCAGGTCTCGACAGTATTTGTTTCCATATATATTTTCGGGGTTTCTATATCCGGCATCATTCAGTTTCGTATGTAGCCGCTTCATTTTCATTCCTAGCTAAAAGCGACCGTTTCAGCCAAAGTTTCAGATATGGTTTATTTAGTCAAAGTTTTTGCCGGTTCTAGGGTCGAATACATGCACGTGAGCCGGTGAGGGATATACGTTCATTTTTTGTCACCACTCTCGTGTGGAAGAGTGGTGAGTGCTGGTCATGCATTCATTATACTTAGTTAGTTATAATCAGTCACGAGTAAAAAACATGTAGAAGTTCTAGCATTCATCAATCTTCCGTGTCGTTCTCAAGTTCATCAATGTCAGAGTTCACCACTTGGTTTCTCAAAAAAAAAAAAGAGTTCACCACTTGGCTTGAGATTGTAGTATTTTGAAGTATTCCCGTGTTGTTTAAATTCCAGATCTGAAATCAATTTCTAAGACAACAAGGTATTCATCCAATCCGAGCCCGGCTGGCTACATGGGCTTCGGGTCTTCTTCTTCTGGCCCATCCATTCGTGCGTCCGCTGGTCAGAGGAGCCGGATCTCTCTGCACTGCTCGCCGATCTAGACGGCGGAGGCGGCGAGCCGGCGGTGGGCTCCTGCCTCCTGCTCCGCATTCCACACCTACTCTCCGGCTCCTGCTCCCCGCATTAGGAGCAGCTCGCCAGCAGTAGTGCCGCCTAGGCTAGAACAACAGGGCGGCAGATCCGCGTCCATGGCTGCCGTCACTCCCCTCCCCGTCTTCCTCCTGCTCCTCCTCGTCGCCCTCCTCGTCCCAGCCTCCAACGCCATCTACTGCGACGAGGACGACTGCTACGACCTCCTCGGGTAAACCATCAACCGTTCCCATCTCGGCCGGCTCGAGCTCGTCTTCTCACGAGTGCTCGCGAATCTCGCAGGGTCAAGCAGGATGCTAACTCGTCGGAGATCAAGAAGGCCTACTACAAGCTCTCCCTCAAGCAGTGAGTTCACCCCTTCCCTTCCTGCCTTCCTTATCTCAGTTCTTGCCCCCACCTACTTGTCTAATCCGAACCCGATGCGACCCATTTCTTGTAATGTGTCGTGCTGTGCAGCCACCCGGACAAGAACCCCGACCCGGAGTCGAAGAAGCTCTTCGTCAAGGTCGCCAATGCCTACGAGGTTTGACCTTCTGCTATTGCTTTTCGCATATCAAAGCATTACGGTCTCAGACTGTTTCTTCGAAAAGAGGTGGTAGTCATCACTGCACTGAATTGTGCAGCATTAATGGATGAAATCTGTAAATATAATGGCGAGCTTACGAAAAGATCATGCACGATGCTTTGATATGCGACATCACGGTGGTATACACTAGTTAGGCTATCAAACATGTTTTTTGAGCTCACTGATTTTTTTTTCGCCAACATGTTTCTTGTTTAATCGTGCCCACTGATTGGTAGTTCCACTTTGAAGTTTGCAGTCCTCATATGGAGTTTGCAGTATGCATTTTATTATTTGCCTTGCATGATGATGAAATTTTAGTAGTCAAAACAACATTGGTAGTTCCACTTATTATTTGCCTTGCATGATTGGTCATTACCACATTGATGTTGTGTTGACTACTATTTTCATCTGCCCTGTTTATCGACAACTATTTTCCTAAGATTCCACTTCCGGTTGTTGTTTGGTTCTTGAGTCAGTCTACATTTTTATTTACCAGATACTAAAAGATGAAACAACTAGGGAGCAGTATGACTATGCTGTTGCGCATCCAGAGGAGGTAAACCTTCGTTTCCTTAATCCTTCATATCAAACAAAATGCCAATTATCTGGCTTCACCATGCCACTATGCGTTTCTGTTCCTAGATAAATTTATTTACATTCTGACTTGTGGAAGTCTATCCACGTTTCCATATCTTACATAAATCATTTGCCAGAACCAAATTAGTCATTAGGTATGTATAATCTATCAGTACACAGGGGAGGCTAAGCACAAAATTATTCGAAGAGAAGGTACCTAGTGGATACTTTTAGATTTGATTTGTGGCCAGTCCACATTTTTCATCCCCATACATGGGACTTGGAACTTATTTCTGACCTTAAACCCTATGTCATTTTGCTTATTATTCATCGAATGGGGGATCTCCTGATATCCAATAATAAATATAAAAAGAAACTAAATACATGGACCTTCAATTTTGGAATGTACAAAAATAGTTAATACTAATCAGGAGGCATCTGCAGTGTGAAACATTATTCAGACATTATATTTGTGCTGCCTTCATGTTTACTGTGAGAAAGTCCACTTGTTTGGTTATGCAGAGCTTAGATGGGAAAATGCAATGCACATGTAAAAAAAGCTGTTCATGTGAGCACGATGCTAATATAGGTTAACATCGCAAAGGATACATTGGTACAAATATGCACTATTGTTCGATTAGATACCACACAGCATCTATTCGTATTAGCTCGTTTGATAGATCTGGACAAGTTTTCCATATTATTCAGTGTTTGATAAGGTTAAATGCCATTCTTAGGGCCTCCTAGTCAATTCTCACCTTATGAGCATGGCTAATACTGATTCCAACTGTCGGTGCTCTTTATTTACCTTATTTCAGTTTTTCTACAACACTGCTCAATACTACAGGGCCTACTACGGACATAAAACGGTTAGTTTTTTTTCTATGGATGAATGATGAGATGTTTAATAGCAAGGTTCTGCATCATTCCTATACCAATAAAGCTAATATCTCCTCCTGCTTGTGATAGGATCCTCGTGCTGTGTTGATTGGCCTTCTTTTAATTGTGTCAGCATTCCAATACATATTCCAGTTGACATCATATAGTCAGGTATGGATATGGAACAAAAAGGAAAAAGTAAGGTTGTGGTATCATAGTCTGCTATTCTGAGTGGATGTTTATGAACCAAATGTTCAACATAAACATAAGATCATGTGTTCTTTTCTCCATTTGAGTGATAGAAAGACACCTACGTGTTTTAGCATAGCAAGAGATCTTTTTTTTGTTAACAACACCGCTCGTTGAAAGTGTAATGCTCATGTTACAGGCCATTGAAAATGTGAAGCAAACTCCTGCTTACAGAAATCGGTTGAAAGCATTGGAGTTTGAGCGAACGGGAGGAATTGCGAGCAAAAAAAAGGGTCATAAACAGATGGATAAGTAAGAATGACATCTAATAAGTTTTTTTGGGATGAATTTTCCCATATGAGAATTTAAAGCCTGCTTTTGTTTGCACTGCAAAGTCCGTCTGTTCTTTACATCCAACTGAGAGCTTAAAGTTTAAGGACATGTTTATTGTCTACATGCTCTTGGAAACATTTGAGCAACCTTGATAGATTCCGTTGTAGGTTATTTTTCCTTTCAGAAACTGCATGGTCTAGAAAGATGCATTCTTGTATGAGTATACACGAGGTTTTCCTTTCTCGATACTATTAATGATGCAAATTTTTCATAATATTATGGACATTTCCTAGTGGTCTTTCGCATATCACTTGCATTGGTTTACTACGACTCGCTTTAATTCGGTCTTTTCTGATGTAGAAATGTTGAAAATGAGCTTAGAGGGGAAGTTGACTTGCAAATTCAGGGAGTTAAGAAACCTTCTGTGTGGAGTCTCTATGGTGTGCAATTTATACTTCTGCCTTACATCATTGGCAAGGTCAGTTCATCTCTTCTAATATTCTATTTGAACAGAGTAAATTGCAAATGACACACCTAAGGTTCAACTCTTTACTAAACCTGCATGGGGTTTGAAAATTTACTGGAAGCATGCTGAAATTAATTGTATTATATATATTCTTTGGCAGCTGCTTACTTGGCAAATTTGTTGGTTTTGGAGATACCGGGTAAAGAAATCACCATATGCATGGGAGGATGCTTGCTATTTGACTCGGACATCCCTTTGGATACCTGTTGACACATGGGATAATATTGGTAATTGCCACTTCCATTTGTTGATTTGTTTGAATGTAGTATCTTTTTGTACTATAGTACTTCTTGGTCAGCTCTCTCTCGACGTTCTAAAAACTGTGCTCTTACTTCCTGCTCCAACCACCGTTGCGGTTTTGTTTTCAGATATGAGCTCTAACATTTCTCCTAGATATTTATTTTAAGTTATGATACTAACTAGTCCAAGCAAGATGTACACCAAGTACTCAAAATGGTTGAATTATCAAAAGAAGTATACCTTTCTTTTTCTCGAAAAAGATGCCAAAGCTTTGTGTCTCAGTGCATTGATAGATTTTTTTTAATGTAGAACCATGGCACTGCCCCTATTAGAAAATTTTAGACTACAAAAATAGTAAGCCTTTTGTCCCAATGGCGTAACAGAACAAGGCGGCACATGTATGAACATCGAATTTGTCCCAATGGCGTAACAGAACAAGACTAGATACGTGTGAAGCGCCTGTTAGACATGTATAAGAGCTTTGCTAGCATGTCGAATTCGATGTTCAACATGGACGCGGAGGCTTGAAAGACTACCTCATTGTAATCTGTCAATGTTGGTTCTAGCAGTAAAGTAGAAGCTGAGAATAACTTCAATGCACGGCCATGTTTACGGCCAATGTCCCACTGGTTAAACTAAGGAGTTGCTGGTTCGACCGTACAGTAGTAATGCACCGTGCAGTCGTTAGTTCGTTGCTGATGTTATTTCCCTACTCGCATGCTCTGCGCTGTCACCAAGCAAGTTCATTAGCATCGATAGATGATCATTTTATCTTGTGTTTCAGATGAGTTTACCAAGGAGGATCTTGTGATGAAGCGCCTCTGGGAAAAGGCTAACATGGAGAGGCACATAGCGGAGGTGAGGAAAGGATCGAAGCGTAGAAGGTAGCTTGTAAGCGCAATTTTGGTTGACGATTGCAAGATGAGGCTGTTTGACAGCATGGCGTGTAGTAGGATGATACTCTGGGTGAAAAGCTTACATGTACACAACAGATATGGGATTCATTGAAAAAACAAAACCCATAAAAATAGGATGCAACAATGCAGAATAAAACACTACAGACGTAGTACCATTGTTCTGCATCTACTAGTTTGTTTTGCGACAATTTTGTAATTTCCTTGGTCCATCTTTTGTCTTGTCCTAGTATGATGTAGTGTACCACCCAACCGGTCTGAATAACTTTTAAGGGATTTGCTAAAAAGGTGATATTTTCGGAACACCAAGACATATTTCAATATTTTTATTTCCACTGGTTGCCCCTAACGCTTGAAGGCCCCAAAACCATTCCCAGTCCCTAGAAACTGGCAAAAATACAGCTCCATAGATGCTCTAAATGGTTCCCAGTGAGTAAGTTTTTTTGGGGATTCCTACATTTCTATTCTCTCTCCCCTCCAAACATAGGCGAGAAATAACTTGGGGCAATGGCAGGAGACCCAATAGCACGGACTAAAATTTTCCATAGCTCGCCCACGTCGTCGTATATGCGCTCGTGCTGGCGCCGTAGCCCATCTCCAACCTCCCACCTTCATTCTGCGCCTCTGGAGTCTGGACTCGCTCGACATCGGCCGGAATCGACCTTTGTGGCGGCGGAAATCAAGCTCCACTGCAGTACTGCACGCTGCCGTCGAGCTAATTCCGGCTACTTGTACTCCTCCATTGCCTTTCGTGCCGCCATTCCGTACTCTATCCCCAACCCTGATGAGCTCCCATGCCTCTCCATTTCGCGGTTGGCATGGCTTCCTCACGCACGACCTCAACGAGTTCCTCCAGCTCACTAACGATTTAACGATGATCCCTCCTTGATGCTGGCGCAACCCAAGCTTGTCCTCACCGTCGCGTCAACCTCGACTACGAACCGATGTTAGACTAGTCACAATGGGGAGTATCATATACTAGTATCATGCATATGATATTAGTCTATGTTACTACCTGCATAATGGTTAGTAATATATGTGTGATATTATATAATGGTGTATTTATTAGGTTATAGATTCATATTGCATTGGAATGCGTTATGTTACGGTATCTACCTATGATACCACTAACACCTGTCTCATCATTAATTGCAGTGCCACGTCAGTTTTTTACCAACATGGCATACATTATACTATCTATGATATCCCCATTGTGCCTAGTCTTAGATGTCTCTAATGCCAAGAGAGGGAAAAAAAAGAGAGGAAAAAACGAGTAGAATACCATGTCTTTCTGTTACATTCACCTATCCGGTAACATCACATTAGCGAGGCTGGTCGTAAATTGAATTTTATTTTTTGTAACCAATTTTTTACAGCATTAAGGATTCACCTTTGTAAGCTTCTTCACCTTCAGATTCAGCCAAGAGAAACAATCCAATACAGAAATCCAGACGAACCGTCACGGACATTGGCATATCACTACGGGAATCGACCAAGACGCCGACGGCCGGGCGCCGTCGGCATATGCACGAAAGCCGTCGGCGTACCCAATATGCCGTCGGCGTATCAACGGCAACCAGGCCGTTCCGTCAGACCTCCATATGCCGTCGACGTATGCGCCCCGCTATTTTTTCAGTTTGCCGGCCTTTGCATGCAATTTTTTTGAAATTTTTGAATTTTTTAAACTTTTTAATTTTTTTTCTATGTCGAAATTTCCAACTCACCCACATACTAAATCTCTAATTACACATTTAATCATAGGTCAAAGTAATTACGCTGGTCAAAGTTCCCGTTCGGTCACCCATCTTCAAATTGCTCCAGCCCAAGCACGCTTAACATATGAGTTCCTTCAAGATTAGCTTCCAAATGAGAAATGAGAACTTACTAATACTTTTATCATATCAATCATATTAACCTCTAAGTTATGATGTTACACTTTTTCATTGTTTAATTTTAAAAAATTCAATTAAATAAGTAACAATGATTATGTAATAATATATTTTGAATAAATGACAATAAAATTAATTATACTTTTATTTCTTTTTTACATTTAATATGGAATAATTCATATCTTTAATTCCGTTAATCGAAATTTGAAAAATAAAATGTCTATGTCAATTAGAAAAATTAGAGTAATTCAAATATGACATCCATATCATCCTTTGCATTGTATAAACATCGATGGTTTAGAAAATTGATCTCTTTCGATGAATAGTCATGTTGGCCATTTTGACTCTTTTTTGAAAATAAATCAAATAAAGTAAAAAAAAAAACCTCAAAAAAAGGTATCCTTTGGCATTGAGTTATTTTATGTGTACTAGTTTCTATTAAAAATGATAAAATTCTTTTTTTACAAATATTTCAAAACAATGCTTCACAAAAAGGTCTATCATCTATATACATGTATAGGTTTCGCGCTAAATGACCAAGTTATGGCCATCATCGTGCCATAGTTTGTGATAATGTGTCCATATTTGAAACATAGGTGTGACTTGGTATGGCAAACATTGTTGCCAAAAACAATTTCCAAAATATTTTAGTAAATATCATTTTCTATTTTTTAGGTGCCAAAAATGACTTTTGTTATGGAGGAAATACCAAAAATATGTTGCAAAAGGCACCCATCCTATTGTCACAAAGGGTACTACATATTTTATGGATAATACCCAAGTATTAGTAATTTTCTCGATTTTTACCTAATTATTCCTATTTAAATGACTTTATGCCGATTTTCCAAAAGTAATTGAAATTGAACTACAAGTGTGCGATAGTTTGATCTAATTTTTTTAAAAAAATCATTTTTAGGTACACAAGTAGTGACTTTATCGCAAAATCATCGATAGTTTTGAAAAATGTGACCCCTTTCAATGAATAGGCACGACGGTCATTTTGACCGTTTTTTCACAAAAATAAAAGAAATTGAGAAAATACTCAAACAATGAATTCCTTTGACATGGAGTCCTTTTATGTGTACTAGTTGCTAGCAAAAATGATAAACTTGAGTTTTGACAAATATTTCAAAACAATGCTTCACAAAAAAGTCTATCATCTATAGACATGTATAGGTTTCGTATCAAATGACCAAGTTATGTCCATCCCCATGCCATAGTTTGTGATAATGTGTCCATACTTGACACATAGGGGGTGTCTTGGTATGGAAAACATTGTTGCCAAAACCAATTTCCAAAATATTTTAGTAAATATCATTTTCCATTTTTTAAGTGTCAAAAATGACTTTTTAATTAAGCAAGTACTAAACATATGTTACAAAATGTTATGTGCACGGTGAAAAAGATTTTATGGATGTCATATTTGGATTCCTCTCATTTTTCTAATCAATTTAGACATTTAATTTGTTAAATTTCGATTTATGGATTTAAAGATATGAATTATTTCATATTAAATGGAAAATAGAAAAAAGTATACGCCGACGGCCGCCGTCGGCGTATCAATGTAGAAAAATAGAAAAAGTATACGTCGGCGTAGCAAAGTATACACCGACGGCCGCCGTCGGCGTATCAATGCCGTAAAGTCCCGTTTGTGTGCCGTCACGGCGGGCCTTGTACGCCGACGGCATTGTATACGCCGACGGCAGTTGCCGTATGTTGGGCTACGCCGACGGTTTTGTTACGCCGACGGCCGCGTTCACGGCTTTCCTCGCTCGGGGCCGTCGGCGTTTTGTGGGATTCCCGTAGTGCATGCGCTATATCTACGGTCTGAGTATAAATCTCATACAGTATATGCTTGTAAGAGCCGCATCCCAATGACAGACTTTCTGACTTTGGTGTTCGACGATTTTTTTTTGTCTCCATTGCTTGTGAATGCATTAGATCCGTACTTAATCTTTACTCAAAGTGTGGGACATATGGAGCTATTTAGGATGGCATATTGGCATGTACCATAGTGGATTGGGTGGCCAAACAGTGGAAAGCTCTTTTGGGAGGACGAACTCACATAGCCCCGTTTTTTGAAAAAAAATTAAATCGTTATTTTAATTTGCAAAAAATTATGCAAACAATTCTAGACGTTGACAATGACCTAATCTACGTCACTTTAAATTTTCAAACCGTAACAGTTTGTATTCGGTCCTACGCAAAAATGACAAACCCTGTGAAATTTGAATTTTTTGAATCACATCTCAGATCCAGAATATTATTTTTGCATGGAACAAAAAACATAATATCAGTCATTGGTATTTTGCACAATGGTAGACATAATCATGTGCTACTTCTAGGATTTGTTTCACATTTTTCCGAAACGTAAAAATGTCGTTTTTATTTTTTTTTCAAAAAATGATCTCCGTGGAGCTCGTCCTCCAAATCACCCTACTCGGTCAAACAGGTCCTTACTTCAATATAACTACATGGTTAGAAGTGGATGGATAGTAAAAGAACAAATACTATTCCCAAATCGAGTAGTAAAGATAAATTTCTCTGCATTTAAGCAATTTATGAGAAATTATCATCTTTATGGAGATTTAACTAATTTAACAGTTTGTTTCATTTTCCCAATGTTCAAAAATATGATGGGAGGATTTCCCATATGGTCCAAATTATGGCCAGACTCGTTTTTGGGAGTGTCGTTCGGTTGGCGAGAGCACGAGAGAAGAAGAAAAAATCGGTACTTTGCTCAACAGTGTAAGGATCATGGCCGTTGATCGGCGTGTACTGTACGCCTAACATTTAATATATCCCAACATGTTTGCTATTTTTTAAATAGTTTAATTAACAAGACGTGCCGCTCAAGCTTCGCTAACTCTCACAGTCGAAACTTCAAGCACCAATTATTTTCCAAATACTTTTAATAGGTTACAAATAAGTTTTTTCTATGAGTACATACACAATATAAAAGTGGTTTGCATTTTTTTGAGAGGACAGGCCAAATCTCAGATAATAAACACTCATAACGTTTACAGAAATTCCCACCTCAGCTTGGAGATTGACTAGCCATACATGTCTACCAAAATCTAAAGAAGTTGTAGCTCTGGCTAGACGGTGTGCATCACCGTTCGCTTCGCGCCGTTCTTGGATGTATATACGCGACATCCTGGAACAAAGACCGCCTAGGTAGTACTACATCCTTGGTGATCATGCAATGAGCTCCTGGCATTCTCTTCCCTGGATTTTCTTCATTACTGAAAGACAATCATAGGAGGAACTTATTCAACTGCATCCGTCGCCAAGCACATGGCTTCAGCACACGCCATTGCCTCCGAAACTTCAGGATCAGTAATGCCGTCGATCGAGGCTGAAGAAGCTCCCAGGAACATGCCATTTCATCTCTGCATACTGAACTAAGAGCATCTCTGGCAGATCCCGCATAAGCCCCGGCCCGAAAATAACTGCTTTTTTTTGGAACCGGGGCGAAATCTGGGGCGGATCAGAAGCGGGATAAGGCCTCGTACCGGAAATAAATTTCGGGGGAGCAGGAAAATTTCACCCTCGTGCCCTACATCTTCCGTTTTCGCGGGATCCCCGATTGTTGGCGCGAACTCTCCCGCCCGGAAGTTTCAGCTCACCTATCGCTCGATCTCGGCGCCGCCGCCGCCGTTTCGGCCGCCTCGCCGCCGATTGGCTCCTTCCGCCGCCGCCCCTCCGCCGATCTGAGCACCATGGACCCGCCGCAGCCACCGCCGGTTCTCGGAGCCGTCCCGCAGCCGGCCCCAAGAGCGCAGCCGCGAGGTCCCGCGCCTCCGGTGGCCGGTGGTTTCCCCGTCGCACCCTAGCCGGCCGTCGCCGGTCAGAAGCGGCCGCGGACGCTGGGGGTGTCCCGTCCTCCGGCCGCGTCGAAGCTCGATGCCGCCTCGTCGCACCGTCCTCCTGCCGGGTCGCGCCAACCGAGGCCGAAGTCTCAAGCCGCCGGGCCAAAGCCAGCCGCAAAGAGGGCGAAGACTCCGGCATCACGGGGACGTGCTCCTCGTGCGTCGGCTGCCCCATCCGCCACCGCATCCTTCGACGCCTACAACATGTTCGACCAAACGCCGGAGAGGTAAATTTCTTATCTTTTTCCGCGGTTTTCTAAGATCGACCAAGATCGATTGGATTTACTTATGAGTCTGAACATTTCAATTGTGTAGCTATCCCGCCGATGCAACATACACGCAATTGTTGGATGACAATTCGGTGGACCTTATGAGTGCTCCGCTTGATTCGTTTGACATACCCGTGGACGGAGGAGAGGACGAAGAACAACTTGGCGACAATGACATCGAAGAAATTGGAGAGGATGAATTCGATGCCAATGGACCACGGTTCGGAAAGAGGAGCGGCAACTACACCGAGTTGGAGGACACCACCTTGATCCAAGCATGGGAGAGTGTGTCTCTTGATGCCGGTGTGGGTAATGATCAAACAAGAGCAAGATATTGGTGGCGCATTGAGGACAAGTATCACAAACTCATGATGGTGCCGTCACTTCGGTCATTGAGATCTCTCCAAGGCCGTTGGGACTTCATCAAGCAAACATGTGGCCGGTGGTGTGGATGTTTGGAGCAAGTGAGGAATGCACCGCCATCCGGTGTCACAATCGATGACTACGATCGCATTGCGCATGAAAGGTTCAAGCAAATGCCGGCTTCAAAGTTTAGACCCTTCATGCTACGACATTTTTGGAAGATTCTTGAGCATAGCGAGAAATGGAGGTTGAGGGATCAAGAAGGTATGCCGAAGAAAGGTGCAACTAAGATGAATGATGATGATGATAGTGATGATGAACTAAGAGGAGGAAGAAACAATGACAAACCGGATGGAAGAAAAATGGTGAAAGATCAAGAGAAGAGGGATAAGGAGGCGACATATTTGAAACAACAAATTGCATCAATGATGAAGTCCAAGGAAGCAATGATGGCCAAGCAATTGGAGATGAAGGTGGCATTGGCCGAAAAGAAGAACCTAGGCAAAGAAAAGAAGTGGATGACAAGATGCTCCTTCGAAGAGCGCAAGATTTCCATTGAAGAGGAGAAGATCAAAGCCGACAAGAAGGCCAAAGAGAACCGCTTGATGATGCTTGATCCCTCCTCCATGGAGCCAACGGCAAGAGAGTTTTGGGAACTAGCAAGAGCGGAGATCATGTTTCGGAGGAGGCAAGAGCTCCATGATCTCATGGTTGGTTATGGTACACCGCCGTCTTATGGTGGTGGTGGTGGTGATGGTGCTTCGGCCAATGGAGGTGTTGGTGTTGGTGATGGTGATGGTGTTGGTGATGGTGGTGGTGGTGGTGTTGGAGGTGGTGGTGGTGTTGGAGGGGTGTTGATGGTGATGTTGGAGGAGGAGGTGAAGATGATGCCCATGGAGGTGGTGGTGTTTTTTCTCAACGCTCGGACGTGTTGGATGTTGATGTTTGATTCATCGACTCCATGATTGAGATTGCGCATTCTTTTGGCCATTTTTATTACTATCAAGTTGCGCATGATTTTGGTTTGTAATAGATTGATGTGAAAGATCTAATTCGGTGATCCATGTTGAAACTTTAACTTGATTCGGTTGAAACTTGTATTTAAATCGGTGTGAAACTTGTAGTTGAAATATTAAGACTTATGATAAAATGATGAAATTTGGAATTCCGGTACCAGTACCGGTACCGTGCGCAGATCAGATCGAAAACTGAGTTTACCGCATCTAGTCTGCCCCGCGCCGCGCGGTGCCGGAAGCTGATTTCCATCTCGACCGGATAACACATATCCGGTATCGGATAATGCGGGATGTGTATCCTCTCCCACCGACACCTTGAGAGTTGCCTTTTTCGCCCCGTCGCCGCCCCTCCCCTTCCGTAGCTCCGGTAGCGTTGCTCGTATCAGGTGGTCGTGCTCCCTCTGTACATAGTAAGGCTAGGTTTAGATTTGAGTTTGTTACTTTTCTGTTGTCCCATGTGGCGTATGGCGTGATGCCGAGGGGAAGACCACCGCTGCGGCTTACGAGCGCCGGCCGGCGTTGGGTGGTGGTGGTTCTGCTGCTCTCAGTCCTCCAGAGGTTGGAGGCGGCGAGCGGTGGCGCTACTCCCGCTTTCCCGTTTCCCTACCTAAATAAGCTCGTTAGTGATGTGAAGGAAGGCGTCGCTCGGTTCTGCGCTTCCCCCACTCGATCTGGTCGCCATGGTGGCGAAAGGTGGTGGGTGATGGCCGGATCTGGAGCTGCGCGTGGAGGCAGGCAGGATTTGGGATCGCTCCATGCTGGTCCCAGCATGGCCGGTGGAGTTAACAAACTCTGTTTTGGCAGGGGTCCATGGTGGGCAATCTGCTGGAGCGGATTGATTTCTGATGCTGCTATGAGCCTTCTCTTACCTGCTAGATTGACAACGCCCATCCATGTGCTGGCCGGCCAAGGTGGCGAGGGGATTGGATTTGGTGATGCTGCAATCTGGGAGGTTGGAGGTGGTTCAGCCTGGACGAAGCACCATTACGGTAATCTCTACACGGCAGCTTCTTTAGGCTGCTGTAATCTTCGATCAGCGGTGCTAGTTCATCCTGTGAGCTTTCTTGCTATATGTCTAGTTGTCATGCATTGTTTCAAATGCAAACTGTTGGACATGATGTTTATGCGTTCTTGCTATTCGGGACATGCCAGAGGTGGGTGAGAGCGTCTCTGCTGCGGTTTCTCAGATTTAACGGCAAAGAACCTCATGATATGAGCTCGGTGATGGCCATTTTAGATCTACAGCTCAATCTCCTACCTCATAGGCATCTGTCAACGCGATTGCTGGTTGAGCCGCTGGCTCTACGGTTGACAAGCCCGCGTGAGGCCCTGGAAGAGTACTACTGCAGGATTGTTGAGTCCGACTTCTCAACGGACCCCCTGGCAGGCTCCGGTTGTGCTCTTCAGCATAAGCATCATGCTTCTTCAATAGTTTTTTTCGCATGTATTCAGCTGGACAAGTTTGTTTGTCGGGATGAAAGTTGTAATCTCTGTGATGTAACTTGTTATACTATATAATGTCAGTGGTTTGTTTGGTGTTGAAAAAAAAATGCGGGATGTGCTAGAGATGCTCTATCAAGTCCGATCGAGCAGTCGCGACCCGGTTACGAGGGTTTAAGAAGAGGCGCATTTAGTATTCTGTCGATCGACACGTAGAATGAAACGATGTGCACGTGGAATTTCTCGTCGTTCCTGGCTCATACACGTAGCTATCACGACGCGCACTACGGAACAAAAAATTTCCACGCCCAAGCATATACTACAACTCCGTCCAAGTGCCCGCCGGCATCTCTGTTCCTCGTCACCGGCGCGCGTCGTCGGTTCCTGAGCAACCAGCAAAGCCACTCAACAGTCAACACGTATGGCGGCGACGACCAGGTGCGCCCCGGCGCCCCCAACGGCGGCTTGGTCCCGGTCACGGCGGCGGCAGCTGCGCTGCCGCTGCTGCGAGGACACCCTGGGCGTCCCGCGCCGCCGCGCGTCGGCGAGCGGCGGCGATGCGCCGGCGTCGCGGGACCAGCTCCACTTCCCGGAGCTCCGGCCGCTGCCGTACCCGGCGCCCCCACCCCGGCCGCGGCGCATCGTGCTGGTGCGGCACGGGCAGAGCGAGGGGAACGTGGA
Source organism: Poa pratensis (assembly GCA_947311845.1). Lineage (NCBI taxonomy): Eukaryota > Viridiplantae > Streptophyta > Magnoliopsida > Poales > Poaceae > Poa > Poa pratensis. The sequence goes on along the minus strand of CAMZMU010000115.1, from coordinate 8,641,504 downwards.
CGAGAGCGCCTACACGCGCGTGCCCGACCCGCTCATCGGCCTCACCCCCAAGGGCCGCCGCCACGCCGAGGCCTGCGGTCGCCGCCTCCACAGCCTCTTCTCCGATGGAAGGGACGGCGATGACGACGACGACGACGCCTGGAAGGTGTACTTCTACGTGTCCCCGTACCGGCGCACCCTCGAGACGCTCCGCGGCATCGGCCTCGCCTTCGACGCCAGCCGCATCGCCGGCGTCCGCGAGGAGCCCCGCCTCCGCGAGCAGGATTTCGGTACGTACGAGCTGTCAGCTGTGGATAAAAAACGGATTGCCTTATCTCTCGTACTACTACGTGGCACGATCACTGACATCAGTGGATCAACTTGTCTACCGCGAGCAGGGAACTTCCAGGACCGGGAGAAGATGCGGGCGGAGAAGGAGGTGCGGCGGAGGTACGGCCGCTTCTTCTACCGGTTCCCGGACGGCGAGTCGGCGGCGGACGTGTACGACCGCATCACGGGGTTCCGCGAGACCCTTCGTGCCGACATCGACATCGGACGCTTCCAGCCGCCGAGGCCGCCTGGCGCTCCGCCGCCGCCGGAGATGAACCTGGTGCTGGTGTCGCACGGGCTGACGCTGCGGGTGTTCCTCATGCGGTGGTACAAGTGGACGGTGCGCCAGTTCGAGGGACTCGCCAACTTCGACAATGGCGGCGCGCTCGTCATGCAGACCGGGGAAGGGGGAAGGTACAGCCTCCTCGTGCACCACTCCGCCGACGAGCTCAGAGAGTTCGGCCTCACCGACGAGATGATCGATGACCAGAAGTGGCAGAGCACCGCCAGACCAGGGGAGCTCAACTACAACTTCATCACCAATGGCCCGTCATTCTTCACGCACTTCACCTAGATAGCTCAATTACAGCTTTGATTGATTCGATTGATCAGTCTATATGTATATACGAAATTAAGAACGGATGAAATTATAAATACGTACCCGGCCGAGTACTCCACTAGTCGCATCAATTCGTTAAAAATACAATGATTTACTCTGAGTGATACACCCGATTTAGCGGTTCGCTCTCATTGATATATCTGATTCAGCAACAATTAATACAAATGGAATTAAATATTTTGTAAAGGAGAGTATTTTGTAAAGAGTTATTTCTTACGACAGTTTTTTTGGAAGATTATGATATTTACAATCTCTCGATTGCTGGCTTTTCTTTCTGAGTGAGCAATCTCTGACTCTTTTTAACCCATTGTACATACGAGGTATTTGTACTACTTTCCGGGAGAACGTATCCTCTGAAACCACCAAATTGATGTCCAAAATATTTTTTTAAATGTCGGAAAAATTTTGAACATTAATAATACTCATATTTAATATATCATAAATTTCAAATCAAAATTTATAACACAAATCAAGAAACAAAATTGACAAATCCGACAATAATGCATGCTAAGATTTAAATTTGGCCCATTGTCACTATTAATAAAAATTATCATTTATCATCTTCACTGTTGATGTTGTGTTTTAATTTTAGACTTAAAATTTTACGACCATGTATATTTATGTTTTCTAAATGCCCAATTTTTCTTTAAAAGCCTTTAGGTGGTAAACCGGAGATGGTGCCCCGTTTCACATTACATGTTCTCTACTTTCCAGCCCGGTCCACAACTGAGATGGGCCAGATCGTTACTTTGTGAACCCATTATAAAAAATTCAGCCTTTTGTGAACCCATTACCGACAAATTTCACCCTTCATCCTGTTGATTAACTCACTTTTTTGAGGGAAGGCCCACGATATTCATGGATTTAACTAACTAGCAACTTCGGTACCGCGAGCCGGCTTGCGAGCCGAAAAGGGTGTTTAATTAGGCTTTTTTTTAACTTTTGGATTTGGTTTATAAGCATAAAAAGCACCTAAATAGCTTTTAGTTTTTGGCTTATGCATAAGACAAAAGCCAAAAGAAATTTATGTGTTTTTTTGGTCTTATAAGGCAAAACCAAAAGAGAAAAAAAGCCTAACCAAACAGGCTCAGTGCAGGACCAATCTCTCCACTGGTAACCGCACATGAATTATGCTCCAGTTTTAGCAGTGGATTGATTAGTACTGTAGTACTCTGTATTCAAGCACCATCGATCACTATACGCTGGAGAACTTGACACTGATTCACTCGTTTCAGCTTGCTTACTTTATTTTACAGGGGAATTTTCTTTGAGGGAATTTTTGTTAGGGGAGCAGTTTACAGCGCTGAACTACGAAACTGCAGTTACAGACTTACAGTACAATTGCCCACTACATTTGTTTTGAGCGAACAATCTACTCACTCTGTTCTTAAAACGTGAGCATATCACTTGCTCTGTTTTACCCGGTTTATACGTATGGGCAATGTCTCTCCTTTCGCGTCCGGTCCACACCTGAAATGAGCCACTCGTCATTCTGTCAGCCCATTATCGAAATTTTGCACGGTTAATCCATGCACCAGTTCAATTTAAAACTTACACTGAAAAGGTTCAGTATGAAATCTGAACATAGAGAATCACAAAAGTAAGTTCTCAGAAAATAAAGACAGATTGTCGCAGATGAAGAAAGTTCCGGAGGTTAATAAAGTGTTACCACTGTTTTTAAGAACAATAGTAGCACTTCAGAGATAATCTATACCTAATAATAAAAGTAATAAGATTTCTTCCTCCAAAATTTCGTCCGTTTTTTCGTCCGTCAATTTTTGTTTCGTACGTCGTCCCACTTCTCCACGTTTCCTGTAACTAGTTGAGAGCCCGTGCGCTGCTACGGGATGCCAAGTTTCTATCCATTGCAGATGGTTTTCCTAGATAAGTAACTATGCTTCATAGGAAATACATGTAGTTACTGTGAATATTTTAGGTGGAAGATCAAATGGGCGACACAGAATACTTGCTCTACAAATAGAATGAACCACTTCTTTACCATCCCATGAGAGCAAACACTAAAAGCAGAATAACCAGTGATATCATCTAGACGAATACCGTGACATTAAGAAAAATGCTTGTAGTGGTATTTAGAGAAATGCACCTATCCAAGCAATGTATTTGGTTCTACAACTAGCAGATGAGTAATCTAAAATACATCCAACACTACTACTTTGTGCCAATTCGCGACAACACATTGCTGTCTTTTTCAGGCTGTAGAGCTTGACGTGATTCACCCCTCTTTGGCAAAGGTTGGCAGGAGTAACTTCATCACATGATAATACAATAGAGTCGCGGGACAGAATGAGTGAAACCATGAGATCACTCCACCTGATTTCTGTCTATTCCAACAGATTAATTAATTGTGGGGAAAACAGAAGGGTATCATAAGTCAGAGAAGTTGCAAGAAAGATATAAATGTTATCACTACTAGAAAAAGTACCTCTAGTCGCGGTTCCAGAGCCCCTTTAGTCGCGGCCTGGCAACCGCGACTAAGCAGGCGGGACTAAAGCCCCCCGCCCTTTAGTCGCGGCGGGTTCCGAACCGGGACTAGAGGTCCCTCCACGTGGGGGACGTGGGGACGTGGTGTGTTGGGACCTTTAGTCCCGGTTGGTAGAACCAACCGGGAAGGGTTTTTGGATTTTTTTTTTCGATTTAATTGCAGGGTTTAGGGTTTATATATGCCGGGGTTTGGTTATAGGTTCCCGTGTCCCATGTCGTAACCGTGGTTTCACTAGTAACCCTTCCCGTAACGGTAACCGGTTACCGTTACGGTGACGGTGACCGTTACGGTGACGGTTACGGTAACCGTTACGGTAACGGTGACGGTTACCGTAACGTTTTCCACGTCGTAACCGTTCCCGTGTCGTATGAAGTCGATGCACATATTTATAACACATACAATTAAATTAAGTACTTTTAGATCGTAGTCAAGAGTTGATGCGCCAAGAGTTATCGTAGTACAAGAGTTGAAGCAAAACAACAAGTTATTTACACGCTTTCAACGCTTTCATGCTTTCAGCATCGTAGTACTCTCCTTTCTCCGATAAGGCCTCCGAAAGGTAAAATCCCGCCAATTCCTCTCCAATTGCTTTGAAGCGGTGCTCGAATGGTAGCTTGCAGCGCTTTTTTGCCAAGTCTGCACTTTTCATATTCCATTTCTCGGTGACTAGTACATGTACATACTCGCAAACGAAGTATGCACATAACTCAGTTCCCTTTGGTTGCTCCAAGCAAGACTATACAAGAATAGATTTCAATCAATAATAATGAAGTATGCATGAGAATGTTGTGTGGACGTAGGTAGCAGTACTTACCTTGTTCAACTTCCAATCCAGCTTTTTGGGCCACCCACCTGCAGGATCTTCCTCGACAAACCTTGCCCAAACGCTGCCCGACAAAGAACATTCACAAATGATTTATTCGTTAATGACTTGACATCAAGATATGAATGACAGAGGCGGTAAGAAATGAATGTACCTTGCTAGTAAGTCGAAACAACTCCTGTATTTGTCAGGATGATACCTCAATGAGTCAAGTGAATGAATAAGTCCTTTGCGATGTTCAATGACAAGAAGAATCCAGTGGTAGCTGCGCACAGTCATGCATAACTCATCAGTTAAACTTAACATCGGGTGAGCAAATTAGAATGTGTAGAAGACACTAAAACTTACCCGAAGTGGTAAGGCCAATATATAGTTCTTTTGTCGCGGTATCGCTTGAACACCCTTAGCAAATCATCCGGTGTGTTCTTGTTATACAAGGGATTTATTATGGTTTCTTCGTTATATTTATCCGGGTCAATGAACCCAATGTCATGCTGGTTCAGCTTTTTGAGCTCGAGCATCTTCAATCTGCATAATATAGCACACAAAAGATTAAAGTGAGAATAATTACAAACAATGAACGAGACTAGGTAAAGACTTAAATAAATCACTTACAGGCAATAGGAACTCATGATAGATTTGTCGAGTGCCCGCAGATTGTATAGCTGAAAAAGTTCGCTAAACCGAACAATGTGGTTGTAGTCTTCTAAGAAGTGCTCATCGTCTTTCCTACATTTCAGAACGACAGAAGCTGTCCCTTTCTTTGCGGCTTTCAAGTACCAAAAATGGAGAGCACGCATTTTTGTTGGTAACTTGCATTTCACCAAAGCTTCCCCCATAACAAATTTACTTACTGGTGGAGCTGTTGGTGCAGTCTCAAAGTTCAATCTCGAAGCATATTCGTCTATAGGAACTTGCGCTTCGGCGGCAAGACGACGGATTTCCTCTAAGTCAAACACCATCGGCGCTTTAGGGTTAGATTGTACTAGTTGTTTTTCGCGCTGGGGAACTCGACTATCTTTGTTCGTCGGCGGCGGGACAATTAGCGGGGGGACAGAACGTACGGGTTGTTCTCCGAGCTGGGGAACTTGTTTACCTATCTTCGGCGGCGGTGGGACCGATGGTGCTGCTTTTGTAGCTTCCTTCGGCGGCGGGTCCGATGGTGCTGCTTGTTTATCTTTTGCCGCCGGCGGCGGGACTGACTCTGCGTCTTGTTCACCTTTTTTCGGCGCCTCCACCTCTGTCACCGCGTCATATGACTTTTGAATATAACGGTCATAGTCAGATGGCGGCTTCTCTGGAGGGACATATAAGTTGTCGATGACTCGATTAATAGCCTGTGCAGTATAGCCGGCGGTAAATTTTGGCGGCGGCACTTTCGGTGCGAACAATGCTTTATTATACTCCGCCACGGCTGCTTCGTTTTGCTCGAGAGTCTTCTGCCAAGGTAACCTCGGATCAGGCGATGTGGCCCTTTTAGTTCGCCTCCTGACCGGGGAAGACGCGCGCTTTCTCCGGAGAAGCGCTACGGACACTTCCTCACGCGGTGGCGGAGATGGAGATGGACTGTGCTGACTGAGATGGTCCTCTACATCAATTTCCGGTGGGGGGTCCCTGTCACGCGGTGCCGGAGATGGATGTGTCTCATCGATACCCGGGCAGGATGGGCTTTGCTGAGTCGGTGGCTTTGAGAACTTGATGTATTTCTTGTTCCACTGGACGAAACCACCCTTGACATCGTACAATGTCTCCTCACCGTCACGTCCAGAAATCTCAAGAGCCAATGATTCAAATCCCGGCGCAATTTCATCCACCCCGACAACAGCATAGCCAGGAGCAATGTCACCATTATGGTAGCTTGCTCCGGCGTCACTCGGTAAAGCATAGCCGTCCGCCACCTTCGTGGATATGTTAACCACAGGTGCATGTAGCTCACATGGTGTCTTCTCCGTGACATCATCCACGGGGTAGTGAGCATCGACATCTATTTGCGTGGAACCCACGCTGCTTCTAAGCTGAGATCGAGCATCCATGGGTTGCTGCTGCTGAGACGGCCCTGTCTGACTATTAATTGACTCCATGAGTTGCTGCACCTTGAGTTCCAATTCCGTTAGCCGCTCTTCACCCTTCTTCTTCTTTCTTGCACGGCTTCTATAAGTGTCAGCGTGTTGCGGATACGCTTTCTTAATGGTGACACCGCCGGGCATGCCTCGTAAACGTCCCCAGTGTTCAGGATTCCCTAGGGCCCGTGTCAGCTCGTCGTCCTCTCTATAGGGTTTCCACACACCCCGTTTAACTTCCTCTATTACCTTTTCAATCTTCGGGACGATTTCTTCTACTTTTTTCTTGAATTTTTCAACCTTCGGGACGATTTTCCCTGTTTCCTCGTCCAACGTTGCGCCATGCGCGAACAACCAGAATTTGGACCTTTCGGGCCAGTAGTATGTCTGTGGAGTGATATCTTTAGCAAAGATTTTATCTTCTAAGGCTAGCCACTTAGGAATGGCTGACCTGTAGCCACCTGTCCCCAAGTTATGGTGGTGAACCTTATTCGCGGCATTTGCCTTATTTATGTTCGATCGGGCCACAGCCGCATCCGATTTCTTATACGCCTTAAACTCTTCCCAGTGATCTCTTATCTTCACTAGTTTTTCTTCACTGAAATCTGGATCAACTGTTTTATATTTTGCCCATAATGTTTGCTTATATTTCCGAAATGCGTCGGCCATCTTGGAGAGAGTCCACTGCTTGAGTTTCAACTTCGTGGTGGGTTCAATATCATCCGGGAGGTTAACATGCTCCAAGAGTGTGTCAAAGCACAAATCTTTCAAATGGTTGTGGACATAGCAGGGGTCATCCTCGGCAACGCCCGCCGGCTTATTCCATTCTGGTATGGAGATCGGGACCAAGTCCCTAACAATAACTCCAGCTTGACTTATATATTTTTTGCGGTTCTCTGGGGGTTCCACCGGATCGCCCTCTTCATCAATTTCATAGATCGGTAACTTTGCATCTTTGCTCGTCATTCTTTTCGTGCGGCCTCGAGGAGCTTGATTCTTAGCCTTTTTATTCGAGGTGGAGGCCTAAAGTAAGAAATATAATGCGTTACTAAGTGCAATACAAATCAGTTAATGCATTTTGTGATCAACAAAATATAGAATTCATATATATACCTCGAGGTGGAGGGTGTTTGATGTGGCGGGTGTTATTTCTTCTTCATCTAAAAGACCCTCACCAGAGTCCATCAGAAATTGTGAGGCAAATTCCTCAAAATCAAGATCTACACCGGCACCGGCGCCTTCTCCACCGGCGCCTTCTCCACCGGCAGCATCTTTATCGCGATGCTCAAAAATACTCTGCATTAATATGTCTTCATTCTCCTCGTCTCGCACATAGCCAGGCTCCATAGCTCAATGTTCCTACACTCAATAAAATTTGCATAAATTTGCATGTATAAATTTGCATTTATAAATTTGCATCTATAGTTCTAACACATTGCTAAAAATTTGATCAAAAGTTCTAACACAAAATTGCATCAAAAATTGCATCTAGTTCTAACACTAGATAATAATTAACCTAAATATGCAAAAAAAAAAAGATTGCTAACACATTGTTAAAAATTGCAAAATTACAAAAATTGCTAACACTAGATAAAGTTTCCAACACATTGCAAAGTGCTAAAGTTTCCAACACATTTCTAAATTTCATAACATTATTTCCTACACTCAATAAAATTTGCATGTATAAATTTGCATCTATAAATTTGCATCTATAGTTCTAACACATTGCTAAAAATTTGATCAAAAGTTCTAACACAAAATTGCATCAAAAATTGCATCTAGTTCTAACACTAGATAATAATTAACCTAAATATGCAAAAAAAAAAGATTGCTAACACATTGTTAAAAATTGCAAAATTACAAAAATTGCTAACACTAGATAAAGTTTCCAACACATTGCAAAGTGCTAAAGTTTCCAACACATTTCTAAATTTCATAACATTATTTCCTACACTCAATAAAATTTGCATAAATTTGCATGTATAAATTTGCATCTATAAATTTGCATCTATAGTTCTAACACATTGCTAAAAATTTGATCAAAAGTTCTAACACAAAATTGCATCAAAAATTGCATCTAGTTCTAACACTAGATAATAATTAACCTAAATATGCAAAAAAAAAAGATTGCTAACACATTGTTAAAAATTGCAAAATTACAAAAATTGCTAACACTAGATAAAGTTTCCAACACATTGCAAAGTGCTAAAGTTTCCAACACATTTCTAAATTTCATAACATTATTTTCTAACACTAAATTTCATACAAATTAACTAGAAATTTCATTGCTAACAACCTAAATTTGCTTACACTGTAATATCCTAAATTTTCTAACACTAGATAATAACCTAAAAATGAAAAAAAATGAATAAGAAAAACAAACCTGAGGAGATGGGGCTTGGGCAGGGGAGGCGATGGGGCCGGCTCGGGAAGGGCAGCACGGCGGAGCGACCGGAGCGGCGGTGGCGTGGGGCTCGAGGTCGGGGAAGCTCGACGGCGACCCTGGGACGGCGGCTGGAGAAGGCGACCGCGGTGCGGCGGGCAGCAGCACGCGGCCGGAGGCGGCGACACGGCGAGGGCAGCAAGCGCGCGGGGCCGGAGGGGGCGGCACCACGGCGGCTTGCGGTCGAGGTCGGGGAAGCTCCACGGCGCCCTGGAGACGCGAGCGGCAGCACAACGGCGGGGCAGCACGACGGCGTGGCGGAGCAGGGCTTCACCGTCGGCGTCGGCAGCGTCGGGGAGCAGTTGATCTTGTTCGATTTGGGGGAAGTTACGAAAAATTTCGGCCAAAGACACACAAAACCGCGCCGAATCGACCTCTAGTCGCGGTTGCTGGCTGCAACCGCGACTAAAGACCCTTTAGTCGCGGTTGCAGCCACCAACCGCGACTAAAGGTCTCCCTGGGCCGCCAAAATTCTGGCGCCAAGCCCGGGGGACATATAGTCGCGGTTGCTGGCTGCAACCGCGACTAGTTGGGCTTTTTCTATTTTTTTTTGTTGTTTCAGTTTTCTTTTTCTGTTTTGAATGTTTTAAAGGTGTTACTGATTTGATTTAAAGGTGCCAAACTGGTTTTTGATCAGGGGTGTGTTTCTTTTCTATTTTTTTTGTTGTTTCCGTTTTATTTTGTTGTATTTGTTTTCTTTTATATACTTTGATTTAAGTTCTTTTCCTGTTTTGTTTCTAGTTTCTTTTCCTGTTTTGTTTTAGACCTCGACGCTGGAAGAGTGACGCTGGAATGTTTTGTGTTTGAGCGCCACTTCGATCCAAGCAGCGGCAAGACGTCTCTGATGATCTACAACCGTCCGGCAAAACATCTCTGATGATCTGCAACCGTTTGGAACGGTCGCAGGTCATCAGAGACGTCTTGCCGCTGGTTGCCCAAAGATGCCTCTCCGAATGACGCTGGAATGTTTTGTGTGTGAGTAACCTGTCTGAGGAGGGGGGCTATATATAGGGTACGTGTGCTTCTTTAGTCCCGGTTGGTAACACCAACCGGGTCATGTGGCTCACGAAGTGGTCGTGATGATACTGCTGATCCAACAGCTCAAAGATCCCTCAAAAGAAACACACCCCTGATCCAACGTCTCACAAGCGCTTGAAAGAAACACACGATCCGTGTGCTTCTTTAGTCCCGGTTGGTAACACCAACCGGGACTAAAGGCGGGTTTTTGAGGTCTTTATATATTGTCGCCGACGGGGTAAACCCTAATCCACCATTCCTAGCCACGAACGCATCGTCTCCACGAGATGGATCCGCCACGTCCGCCGCAGCGCCTTCTGGACGAGGTCGAGCGTGCTCGGCAGAGCGCGCTTGGGCGCAACCGCGGGAGCCTATCCCGCCGTATGCCCACGAGCCCGGCGTGGAGAGGAATGCCCAGCTACCGGCCTCCTGCTCCACCAGGTGCCGCCGCACCTCCACCTGGCGCCGCTGCACCTCCACCAGGCGCCACCACTCCTCCCGCGGAGGAGGAGGAGGACGACAACTTCGACTGGAGCGACGACGGGGAAGAGGGTTGTGGGTTGCAGATACAGGAGGCCATGGAAGCCTCATTCCAGTCTGTCCGCGACTACCCTGTCCAGCGAGCCAAGACTTCCTACCAGCTCAAGGCGAAGGAGGCTTCCGAGCTGGATTGGGCGCTGAAAGACTCATCCTCCATGGATCTTGCCCTCCGCCGCAAACGTGCGCGCGAGAACCGGGCGGCCGCCCACGGGGCTGGCTCCTCCCGCCGTTCCCCCTAATCCTACGGCCTTCGAGCCAGCAAGTCCGTTTATGTAGAATAATGTTGGTGATGTTGGATCAGGGGTGTGTTTCTTTCAAGCGCTTGTGAGACGTTGGATCATGTGTAATAATGTATTAAACCTTTTATGTGGCTCGTGAGTGCCTGCATATCAAATCGACCTTCGATCCACAGCGGCAAGACGTCTCTGATGATCTACGACCGTCCCAAAAAGTGTTGGGAATGTCGCAGATCATCAGAGCGCCTTGCCGCTGCTTGGATCGGACCGAGGGGCATGGCTACCACTTCCACCACCACCACCACTCCCACCTCCTCGGCAATTCATCATTGCGTCACCCTAATCCAGTGGCTGGATTCAACCTACCTGAGGGCTTGTGTTTCCAACAGCGTCGTTGTGTTGTCCTTGTTCACCGTCCTACAGGAGGTGGCTCCAATGGCTGGCCGGTGAACAAGGACGAACACAATAATGCCAGGGAACATGCCAGCAGGTAGGCTAAATCCAGCCATTGGATTCGGTGGCGAAGGTAGACGCTCGTTGTGTGCCGTTCGCTGCAGGGACGCCGCTATTTATAGGCGATTAGAAAGTGTACCTGTGGATGAGGTGGGAGTGCTGATCCAACAGCTCACAAGCCCTCAAAAGAAACACACCCCTGATCCAACGGCTCACAAGCGTTTGAAAGAAACACACGATCCGTGTGCTTCTTCAGTCCCGGTTGGTGTTACCAACCGGGACTAAAGGCGGGCTTTGCGGTCACGACTCGTGTCCTCCGGCCACCGTTTCCCGCCAACGTTTCCCGCTATCGTTCCCGCCACCGTTTCCCGCCAAATGCTTTGCAATTTCAAGTTGAAAAACAAATAGAAAAAAGGACCACGGCACAGAAATGTCGCACGGTTACATAAAAGGTTTTATACATATTAATTATTACACATCACCAACAACATCCCTACCTAGCTAGTGTTCACTTGTTCTTCGTGTGTGTCCCTTTCTTCTTATTGCACCGTAGCCATGGACAAAATTCTTCATTTAACGTGATGGTTGGGTCAATTTTCACTTTGAAGGGCGGAATTTCATGAAACTTATTGTAATCTTCTGACATGTCCGTGTGGTCCTCCACTCCCACGATGTTTCTTTTACCTGAAAGAACTATGTGGCGCTTTGGCTCATCGTATGATGTATTCGCTTGCTTATCTTTTCTTTTTTTTGGTAGGGTAGACATGTCCTTCACATAGAAAACCTGAGCCACTTCACTGGCTAAAATGAATGGTTCGTTCTCGTACTGAAGATTCTTGAAATCCATTGTAGTCATTCCGTACAGTGTGTCTACGGCTACACCGCCATCTAGGTTGAACCATTTGCACTTGAACAAAGGAATCTTAAATGAAGGTCCATAGTCCAGTTCCCATATCTCCTCTATGTAACCATAATATGTTACCTTTTCCCCACTGCAGCCATCTATTGCATCAAAGCGAACACCACTGTTTTGGTTGGTGCTCTTTTTATCTTGGTCGGCCGTGTAAAATGTATTTCCATTTATCTCGTACCCTTGAAAAGTCAATATAGTCGAAGATGGTGACTTGGCCAAATAGTATAGCTGTAGTTCATTTGTGGTGACATTCATCAGAAGTTTCTGTAACCAACCGCCAAAAGTCTTGAAGTGTACTCCATCAATCTCATCTTCTGGGTATTGGGAGCGTAAATAATTCTTGTGTTGCTCGATATACGGAGCCACCAAGATGGAATTATGCAGAACTGTGTAGTGTGCTCGAGTGAAAGAATCCACGTCTTCACATATGATTGCTTTCTTTCCTAGCGTGCCTTTTCCACGCAGTCTCCCCTCATGACGCGATTGAGGAACACCAATCGGCTTAAGATCAGGAATAAAGTCAACACAAAACTCAATGACCTCCTCAGTTCCATAACCCTTGGAGATGCTTCCTTCTGGCCTAGCACGGTTATGAACGTATTTCTTTAAGACTCCCATAAACCTCTCAAAGGGGAACATGTTGTGTAGAAATACAGGACCGAGAACACGTATCTCTTCCACCAGGTGAACTAGAAGGTGCGTCATAATATTGAAGAAGGTTGGTGGGAACACCAACTCGAAGCTGACAAGACATTGGACCACATCATTCTCTATATCTTTTAGAGTAAGCGGATTGATAACCTTCTGAGAAATTGCATTCAGGAATGCACATAGCTTCACAATGGGTACTCGAACATTTTCTGGTAGAAGTCCCCTCAATGCAACCGGAAGTAATTGTGTCATAATCACGTGACAGTCATGAGACTTTAGGTTCTGAAACTTTTGCTCTTTTATGTTTATTATTCCCTTTATATTCGACGAGAAGCCAGATGGAACCTTCATACTGCGAAGACATTCAAAAAATATTTTCTTCTCTCCTTTCGTAAGAGCGTAGCTCGCAGGACCTTGATGATTATCAGAATGATCGCCGTCTCGTGAATGCATACGTCGATGGGCCTGTCTTGCTTCCGGTGTATCTTTTGACTTTCCATACACGCCCAACAAGTTAAGCAGGTTCAAGCAAAGATTTTTTGTCACGTGCATCACGTCGATTGCAGAGTGAACCTCTAGCATTATCCAATAGGGCAGCTCCCAAAATATAGATTTCTTCTTCCACATGGGAACGTGGTTCTGAGCGTCTTTCGGAACAGATAGTGCTCCAGCACCCTTCCCAAAGATTACTTTTAAATCCTTGACCATTTCATGTATAACAGAACTAGATGGTCGAGTAGGCTTCCGCCGAATATCTTCCTCACCTTTGTAATGTTGGCCTTCCTTTCTTACTGAATGCCTCGGTACAAGCCATCGACGATGGCCCAGGTACACAATCTTGTTACCTATATGTATACCTTGAGTCTCACCTAAACAATGCGTACATGCATTGTATCCCTTGTTTGACTGTCCTGAAATGTTACTAAGAGCAGGCCAATCATTGATGGTTACAAACAAGAGCGCTCGTAGGTCAAATTCTGTTTGTCCGTGCTCATCCCACACACGCACACCTTCATCACTCCACAACTGTAAAAGTTCTTCCACCAATGGCCTCAGGTACACATCAATGTCGTTGCCAGGTTGCTTCGGTCCTTGGATGAGCACTGGCATCATAATGAACTTCCGCTTCATGCACAACCAGGGAGGAAGGTTATATATACATAGAGTCACAGGCCAAGTGCTATGACTGGAGCTCTGCTCTCCAAATGGATTAAAGCCATCTGTACTTAGACCAAATCTTAAGTTCCTAGCGTCATCCGAAAATTTCGGGAACTCTCTGTCGATTTTTCTCCACTGGGACCCATCAGCGGGGTGTCTGATCATCAGGTCTTTTTTACGTTCTTCTTTGTGCCAGCGCAACAACTTGGCATGCTCTTTGTTTTGGAACAAACGTTTCAGACGTGGTATTATAGGAGCATACCACATCACCTTGGCAGGAATCCTCTTCCTTGGACAACCTTGCTCGCCCTCAACTTCACCTGGGTCATCTCGCCCAATCTTAAACCGCAATGCACCGCATACAGGACAAGCATTTAAATTTGCGTGCTTGCCGCGGTAGAGGATGCAGTCATTAATGCATGCATGTATCTTCTGCACCTCTAATCCTAAAGGGCAGACAACCTTCTTTGCTTCGTACGTACTAGAGGGCAATTCGTTTTCATTTGGAAGCATCTTCTTAATTATTTTCAGCAAACTTTCAAAGTGCTTGTCGGTAGTACCACTCTCTGCCTTCCATTGTAGCATTTCCAGTATGGTACCGAGCTTTTTCTGGCCATCTGTACAAGTTGGGTACAACAATTTGGTGTGATCGGCTAACATGCGCTCCAACTTCAACCTCTCGTTTTCACTTCCACAGTCCATTTGTGCATCATGAATGGCCTGACGAAGATCATCGTCAGGCTCATCTTTTTTTTCATCCTCTTCAACTTCGTCTTCCCCCATTGAAGTACCACCGTGTTCATCGAACATAGGATAGTTGTCATTATCCTCTTCTTCTTCATTCTCTTCCATTATAACCCCTGTTTCTCCGTGCCTGGTCCAACAATAATAACCACGCATGAAACCATTTTGCAACAGGTGTTGGTGAAGCTTGGCTGAGGAAGGGTAATCCTTCTTATTCTCACAGAGACTGCATGGACAACACATAAAACCATTTTTTCGCTTGCTTATCTCGGCCACAGTGAGAAATTCATGCATGCCCTTAAGGAAATCGTCAGAAACTCGGGAACTGTACATCCATTGACGTCTCATCTGCATTATGCATGCCAGTAATGAATAGATAAGTGACCATAATAATTCTTACAAGTTCTTCAAGCAAAGTAGAGTGGCGACAAATGTAATACATTGTAGCATTAAATATTCATTAATTTAAACTAACATAGAACTATCTACGACGGTGAGGACGTGAATGTTGTGACACTGAAATACAAAAACATAATTTAGTTTAAGCTCAAACTGAATAAACAAAATTGAGCTAAATAAGCAGAATGAGCTAACTTAGGCATTTCATCAAACACCTACCTAGCACTAGAAATATAAAATGAGCTAAATAAGCTAAACAACTAAAGAAACGAGCGCCGGAAGAGAGAGTTTGCAGTTGCTAACCCTTGGATAGATGCACAGCCGTCAAATCTTAACAAATGGGGCAAAAAATCGTGGAAGAAATCGAGCTCGGTGGAGAGAAAATGGAGATGAAACTCGAGCTCAAAATGGCCATGGCTGGCTCGGGGTGGAAGATGTAGTTGAAGGACCTGCAGTCCCGGTTCCAGCCACAAACCGCGACTAAAGGGTCACCTTTAGTCGCGGTTCCAGCCACGAACCGCGACTAAAGGTCCTCGCGCGGGCCCCGCGCGGCCCCTGGCCGCTAAAGCCGCAGGCGGAGGACCTTCAGTCGCGGTTCGTGGCTGGAACCGCGACTAAATGTCCCGCACCAACCGGACACCTGTCCTAGCCGTTGGAGATGTCGGAGCCGGAGCCCTCTAGTCGCGGTTCGGAAAGGAACCGTGACTAAAGGTCCGGCTCTATTGCCTCTTTTCTACTAGTGTATGATTAGTGACAGATCAAAGACAATGCAGCAAAGCCATACAAAAATAACTCACGGTAGGTTTTAGCTACACAAATCAGTGTTTGTGGAGAGATTACACAACAAAGACAGCAAATAAAAAACTTTGAATTGATTCTTGTCATTTAGCTAGATGCTTGTTGGTCTCATAGGTATTTTCCTTTTCTTCTCATATTTACGTACACGATCAGTTTACTCAACAGTTTCCATACCAGTGTGTACCACGAAGTGAGAGGCTCAACCATTAATTTCGTGAGAGATACTTTCAGAAAATCAAGCAAGTTTATCAGGAGAAACAGATCTACTTTGAGACAACCATCTAAAAATCATACGAAAATTAAGGTGAGTAACTCCCTGCCAAGCTTCCTGCTTGCTGCTGACATATTCAGTTTCTGAAGCTAAAGAAATTCTTCAAGAGTGATGATAAAAGAAAGCAGGGTAATCTTTTTACCAAAGAAGGCCAAGGCTGAAAATCACTTTTTCCATGAGCTAACTTTAGTTCTTTGAAAAAAGATAGAACAAAGAACATGCATTAAAAAAATAGGTTCAGAGCAATTTCGCATCATATGAAAACAACTGAAAACCCAAATATGTCAGTAAACCAAAAATACTCTTCTTGCTTGGAGCGGCGAGGATACGTTGTTCATCTTGCTTTAGCAGATAGGCTACCATGTTGGTCTTTAGTTCCACCTAAGCGGATAGATTCCTGGGAGGCAAACTGCTGTGCTCTCCGCTCATCATCCCTGGCAGCTCGAGTGTTAGAGACAGCAACAATAAATTTCACTGCAGATTATCCTTACTTCAAAGATAATAAGCCCATCTTGTGCTTACACCTGTATTCTAGATTTACCTTCTAACTGTTTGTACAAGCAAGTACACACTTGTGTCATCAGTTAGAAGATAACTAACAGACCTATGACTTAAAATCACTGACCAGCCATCAGCCAAGTCCATGTTTAGCGACAGAAGCACTCTGGAGCCTGGAGGTACTATGCTATTTTGGTTCTCTGCCTTCAGAAGTCATTTTTAGCAAGACACCGATTTGATTATGCTGAATAAAAAGTGTGATAGGTCAGTATTGCCCCGCCCTGCCAGCAACTCACCAGCACATCACTCTCACCGAGAGCATCCTCATCCCCATTTAATTAAACATCGCATGTTACATGCACCGTTAAACAGATCATTAAAGAAAGCATGTGAAAATGAAACAAGGGTATTTTGGTTTTCAGATAGCAACTCCACTCAAACCAAATTGTGGAATTTCAAATATGACAATATCTTATATTACTTCCTTGATCAGTTTTAAGTCAAGTTTCTAAATCACGTCATCAAGCCGCACTCTATCTATGATACTGTCATCAAGTACTCACCCTTAGCATATGCGCTTATGGTTCAGAAATCTCACGACAGTATTTTGTTTCACTTGACTTCTGTTTCTCTCCTTCGGGTGCTTCTCTGCAAAAACATACAGAGAAAAGTCATGATCGGATCTCCAGTGAAAGAGAAGCATGTATAGCATTTGACTGAGCTAGTTCACCTTAAGAATTCACAATGAGAAGAGAAATAACACACACATATCCTGCACCGTTATATTCGAAATTTCCAAGCACTTCAAGAACCTGCAATAATCAAGAAAGCAACAATCACTTGAGGCATGTTGCTTACACGAACCAATCACATGGAAATCTACAGGAGTTAAATGCAGATGAAACAAAACAAAGCAAAAAAAAAAGAACAATATTGAGACGTGGCAGCTGATTTTTACATATGAGCTGAATTCATCAAAACAAGTGCGATAAAAGTGCCGAAATTACCTATGGGAGCGGCTGCTCGGTTCATTAACACTGGAGATCCAACAGATCTATTTCTAGCGCCAGATTTGAGTTTCTCCCACACACCATCGATTGTATAAATTGGAGCTTCAACCAAACCAGGCACCTCTTGTGCCCCATCAGCACTTTGCTTTATGTCCAACCTTCAGATGCAACAAGATATTAGGCCCCATATAATGTCAGAGTAAACAAGAAAAAAAGGAGATATACCTTTTTGCTGTTTTTTCAGAGTTGTCATCAAGAAGGTCCCTAATTTTTTCATTGTAGACTTCCAATATACTCACACAGAATGTGTATGCAACAGATGAGCTTCTCTCCTCAGAGATCCAGAACAGTTCTTCCAGAGCCCTGTAATTAACACCCCTATTCTCTGGAATACCTTCCATAGTGAAGGTTTTCCCTGTTCCGGTTTGCCCATATGCAAAGATGCATACATTGAAACCATCCATCACTGACCTCACGACTGGCGATCCAGGAATTTAATTTTGGGTGTTCAAATTCCAACCAACACAAAATATATAGGCGAAATTTTGAAAAAGGTTCATTACTTGAGGCCACAAATGATGCATATCTCCACCATACACTACATATGATTTTTTTGCAGAAATTTTGGGTGTGCATCTGCACACCCATGAACCAAGGTGGATCCGTCCCTGACTCCTCGGCACACTTAGCCACCTGCTGCTTGTACTTCTCCATCAGGTTGTTATACCTCGCCCCTACAAGTGCAGCAAACAAGACCAAATATCAATAATTCTGCAAGAATCGAAGCCAATATAGGCTTTACAGCCACCCTTAGCCGCATGCTTGTATGTGTGTACCTAGGAACCGGAGGGCAGCAGGGCGGTCAGGAGTTGCGATCCCCTTCAGCTGCAGCGACGGGATAGTGCAGTCATCTGCTTGATCCCCGAACTCCTGCAAGAACAGGAAATCTAGACACTATTAGCAAACAACAGAGCATGGAGATAAATAGAAACAACGTCTCGGAGATAAATAATAGCCACGAAATCCACGAGATTAAGGAGAGGTACAATTGGAGGAATGGAGGGATCAACCGGTGGTCGCTGCTGCTCAGCTGCTTGTCGCTGGCCGCCGGGTCGGGGGCGACGCCGCTTGGACAGGTTGCTGGCGCTGCTCCAGTGCTCCTGGTCGCCGGCTGCTAGGTCGGAGCAGTCCGTTGGTCGGAGGTCGCCAGAAGCCAGGTCAGCGAGGGGGTGGGTGACGGCGGCCGGCGGGGCTGGGGTCGACGGGGTGGGGATTCGATTATGGACCCAGGACCCAGTAGCCAGCAATCAAATCAACACGAGGCCGCGGCTGGTTGTGGATGCGGGCGCCGCCGAGCGCCTGGTGCTCGATCTGATCGCAGGCCGGCCGCAATTCTTCGGGCTCTCCGTGCAGAGGCCTCCAGCGCTGCCGCGCAAGGGCATGCGTCCGCCGGTGAGGACGGCTCGAGGGGAACAGGGTAGAGGGGTAGATACGGTGGCGGAGAGGCCACCGTCTTGCTAATCCAGATCGCTGGACACCGGGGGAGGGAGATGGGGTGAGAGGTAGTCGGGGGAGGCGGCGCTGATGCGAGAGAGATTCGGGGAAGGGAGATGCGGAATCGATGGACTGGCGGCGGCGGGATCGAAGGACGGTCGAGGATGCCGAAACGACGGAACTGAATCCGGACTGCGGGTTGATTTCACTATTTGTTAGGGGCTAAAGTGTAAAATTTCGTCCGTCGTCGGCAGAAGACAGGACACTGCTTACTTTTATAGTAGAGATACCGTGCGCGTGCCGTGACCGTCCACAAGTCCAATCTGCTCGCCTCTACAAAACCCGCAGGACGCTCCTTTCTCGCTCTCCGTTGTGTTTGTTTCTGTCGATCTGTTTTCGCTCTTGATCCCATACGCGGAAATTGCTGGCATGATCCGGCAGGAATCGGGGCGTTCGCGACGGCTAGCATGATCATGATCAGCACGTAACGGGAGTAGTCGGTGGAGAGGTTCAGCGCTGATGCGTTCGTTCTCGGCGCCGACGCCACCGCCACCGCCGTGCACCTGTAGCTCGCGCTCATCAGATCCCAAGAGAAGATGGTCCTCCTCCGCCGACAAGCCCCGTACTGCAGTTCCTGGCTTCTCTCACATTGGCGGCCAGTCCGCTTCGATTTCAATGGAACTTTCGTCACCTTCCAGGTTCGTCGAGGTGATCCGACCCGACCGGAAAAGGTGAACACGGCCATGAATCGTCGAGTTCTCTACATCCTACGTCTCCACGTCGGTTTGGGCTCTCGACGAAGTAAACAACTCGAGGTCGATCAGGTGTAGGCTTTCGTACCGGGCGCGTTTCCTAGCTCCCACATCCTGGTCCGCTACATATACTGGTGAGATCGAGGAGACGAGATCAAATCACCACGCTGCCGCAATCTGTCATGACCAAGCTCGATTTCGTCTTTCCTCGATTCAAGGTCAGGGAGGAATTCAGAAGGGGATTTGGGCGTGCGGAGGAGGCGATCGAGGGGAGCAGCCATTAGCAAGGTATTCAAGGGCTACGCAGAGGCTCTCCGATATACAATCCGGCGTACAGGAAGCTGAACCGCTGTTTTGGAAGATTTACCTGGAGGCGAGGAGCCTGCAGCCAAGCACGAAGTCAGGATTGCTAGCTATGTTGCGGGAATATATCTGACCTCAACAATCTCAAGAGCGGCCTCAAGAGGATCTCGACGGCCAATGTGCCAGGCAGGCTACAAGAGAGCAACTCCTTGAGTACACGGCTGACAGACTCGCGGTGTCTACTGATCCAATGAAAGGTTGATGATGACAACGACAACGACCAAATCAGTCCACTGACAGAATTAACAAGAGCAGAAGAACTATGCTGGAGACGAAAGATCTTGGTGTGTCAATTCTTCAGGACCTTGAGACAGAAATCTTGGTGTGTCAATTATCCAGTTCCAGGACCTTAATCAACAAGGGCAGAAACTACTGCGTGCCCACACTACCTTGCATGGGGTTGATGATAACTTTGGCAAGCGTAAAAAGATGCTGGATGCAATGCCATAGAGGATGGATATGAACAAGTAGGTCATTGGAGGAATCATGGCAGCTCTTGGTCTTGCAATACTTATCATACTCTACTTTAAGCTCGCTCACTCAGCCAGATAGGTCCTCCAAATCGTAAGTGGACAGTAATTGTGTCGCATGTCTGTCTGGACGTTTACATTGGACAACACAGGTTGTCCCTCCAAGTTCATTTCCTTCCCCAAAACGTCAACATTCCAGCTGTTCGATGTCGAAAAAAGGCTAGACAAGTACAAATTGATATCAGAGAATTATAAACCGAACTATAAGATGCAACGTCCCTATAAGGCTATAAACATACAAGCCACGACGATTCAAGAGAAAACGTGGAGCAATGCTGGCTCGAGTCTACCGCCAGCTAGAGTCTACTGCTGGTCGGTTCGGGTGTCTGGCAACAATGGAACTATAAGATTGGGTGGTTAGTTTCTAAATGATATACATAATTTTTTGTATATATATATCTAAATAACCATGATGTGCATACCGCATATAGAGGATTGGACATTGGGTGTTGAGTTTTTATTTCTATTCTGAGAGGATATTATTTTCTAAATTTGTAAGCGCATATTGAATTATTTTAAAACCGTTGCAACGCACGGGCACTTTTGCTAGTCATAACTTAAATTAAGACAATAAATAAACACATGCGACGAACTCAAATTTGTTGCCTTGTACGTTTCCGTTTGTCCAGATCCATATGCTAAGTTTACTAGAACATATCCAGATTCCTCAGCCGGCCGGTTAACATATTCTACTGCACACCAACTTGCTGACCTGGTTTTATTTATAAACTAACGCCCGTACGGTGATGCAGGAGTTCAGGTTCAGGGACCGTTGCAATGTCAACGGTTGTGGAGAGTGTGTTTAGTTTTGCTTGATTTCAGGTTAGACTATCAGCAGCTATTATCCTGGAGCTCACTACTCTATAAACTATCTTCAAGTTGAGCTACTTGATTGATATATATGCACGCACGCAATATGACAGTACACAACTTTAATTTGTTTAGTTTCTCAATCGTTGATGTCTTTTTTTCTCTCTCTCTCTCTCGATCGACATTATCGTTGTAATTGTAGAGTAATCATCACGATGACAGCTCACAGACTGTCGATAACTTCCCAATAGTTCGCGGTCAACAAGTAAATGGTTGCTCTTAGAAGTATAACAATGCCACAAAAATGTACTTTCGTATTGTTTTTCAGACTGATTTGCCTTTCTAAGTCGATCAACTTCCCCAAGGATTATGAGCAAATTTTGGTGTATTTTTTTAATCTAAAACAGCACAGAGTAGAGGTTTCATGCCATATGTGTCCAATTAAGATGGAACAATATTTCTGTTGGAGGAATGTTATTGTGATAGCGCCATCACGGTGCTGGTGTGGTTACTTCGTTAATTTTTAAGCCGCAAGATTCTGGTCTTCAGACATTGTGTGTGATGATGGTGTGTATGTGCGTGTGTATATTATACTAGGTGTTTCTTAGTGAACATAGTACTACATAATTACCATTAGAATAATAAAAAATATCATCCTGCTTAGAAATAGATGTTTATTTTCTAAACACCATCGCTTCACCTGCATATTGTACTCTAGTGCACAAATTTTGATAACACTTGTAGAAGTGTTAGACCGTTGCACGCCGTATGTATTAATTCTGTCAAGGAAAACTTCAAATTAAAGTCGGGCTAGAAGGAATCCCTTCTGAAAAGAAGTAAGAAAAAAAATTATACTTCAAACAGTTCTGAAACATAATGTACAATGTATTATTCAACAGAATTTTACAGGTTCGTGACATATGTATGTATATGTAGAAGAGTTTTAGAATTATTTAAAACTCTTAAATACCACCGTCGACCTTCTTCCTAGAAAAAGGCTCCCTGTTTTTTTTTGAACATGAAAAAAGGCTCCCTGTTGCTCGGGTGCATATGGCTGAACCAGTCAACGAGAATTTCTGGCAATCACTTTCTCTTTCTAGATGCAGTCGTAGGGATCTTCTTTCCCCGGATTTCCTCAAATTTTCCAACATGCATACACAGCTGTATCCCTCTGTATAAACTAGAAAAAAACAATTCGCACTAATCAATCAGAATTGGCCACTCATAATTTAACAAGAAAACAAAGCGGTAAATTTGAATCTGACTTTTGTGTCACAGCAAACAAAAAGTATGAATAACACTTGTGATGTGGAGTGTTTTTTCAGCTCCATGGCGAACAGGTCGATCGGAATCCTGCCTGACTCAACTTGTGCCGCGTCAGAGCTGAGATCTACACTGGATTAAGAATGTGAAGATAAATAAACAACTCACGAGATTGTGTGATCAAGTGAAGTAACTATGGAATAAGACAAATTAAGGGGTGTGTTTGCGGGTGACATCGACGTTTGCACGTCCAGATATCACATCGACTAGGTAGGTTCATGCATATGCATTGTCATGCCGGAAAAGCTAGTCGTCGCGTGAGCGACTGCTCGCTCGGTTAGCGTGACGCGCGTGGGGCTCACCCACGTTCGTCCTCCTTATCCTTCCCTTCCGTCCTGGGCGTGGGGCCCACCCACGTTCGTCCTCTTTCTCCTTTCCCTTCCATCCCCAATTCATCTTCCTCCCCGAGAGATGCGGCCAGGCCGAGCCGGCTAGGCGACGCCGCTGCGGAGCTGCGGCGGAGAAGGCGGCCGGCGAGACGAGACTTAACGGTGGGGGTGGGGTGGGGTTCGCCGGCGACGAGATCCGGTTTGCGGGGGGCTTAGAGGGATGGTCCGGGGCGGCGGTGGACCGGCGGAGGCCGCGGTTTGAGGAGGGCGGGGCGGCGAGGCGGTCGCGGTAGCGCCGCCGACCGCGGGTGGCGGGGGTAGGCGGTTAGGCCGCCGGCGGCGGCAGGGGCGACCTTCTCTTTCTCCTCCGACGCCCACGTGCGGTGGTCGGAACGACCATGTGCGGTTGTCCGAAACCGCGCGAGCGGTTGCGCGTGCGCAAGCTAGCCCTGCCCTTGTGAAAGAGCATACTTGCTCTAATATCCATTTTGGAGTCTAATGACAACACATCATCAGGTCTAATGTGTGCTTGACAATTGCAGATAAGACAGGTCGAATATTTGTATCTTGTTGGAGCTAGTGGCCCTGGAAATCAGCTCAGAAGAATTTTTCTGTGTCTGGCGGTAGTACCGCTGTCGCAGCGGTAGTACCGCTCCACCTGGAGCGGGACTCCTGCAGCACAGCTGGTACTCCTCCTGGCGGTGGTACCGTGTGGTACTACCGCTGGTGGTACCGCCAGGGGTACCGCTAGGCCGGATTTGCTCTCTGGACTCGCTACGGTACCCAGCGGTAGTTGCCTCGTACTACCGCTGGTTTCCTTCGATTTTATTCGAAGGATCCCAGCGGTACTACCGGCAGTGCCGCGGTAGTACCGCCCTGCCTGGCAGCTACGGTACCTCGGAGAGGTACCGCCGCAGCTGGGCTGTGCAGTACACTGGGTACCGCAGGGAGACCAGCAGCGGTAGTACCGCTGTGCAGTTTTTTTTGCACATAACGGTTGGATTTTCAGGGGCCCCTATTTAAAGACTGCTTCTTCTCCATGAAGGGAAGCTCGCCCAAAACTTGAATACTCCATTATTGCAAGCTCAAGAATCACAAGATCTCCCAATCCCTCCACCCAAACTCGTTGATCTTTGGAGGATTGAAGGAGAAGTCCCGGATCTACATCTTCACCAAGCTGTTCTTCATTTCCCCCTCATTCACTTGAGGGACCATAGCTAGGGTTTCCACTTGGAAAACCTAGCCCCCCGTTGTACTCACTTGATTGTCTTTGTGACAGATTGTAGCTGTTTGGGAGCCCCAATCCATTGTGGGTTGTGCCCCAAATCGTTGTTGTAAAGGCTCCGGACTCCGCCTCGAAGGTTTCCGATAGTGGAAGGTGAACCAATCCTTTGTGGTGCGGTTCATCGGAGAATAGGGTGCACCGCCTTTGTGGCGTTGAGGTTCGAGCTTTGTGCTGCCTCACACCTCTCCAACGAGACGTACTCCCTTAACAAGGAGGAACTCGGGATTACATCTGTGTCTCCGTGTGCTTTCACTTCGGTTACTTCTATCCTTGTTTACCGCTTTACTTTATATATCGTGCTTAGTTGTTAGCTTGCCATATAGGTAAATTCACCGTAGTTGCATATCTAGAGAATTTACCTTTTGTGTCAAGCCTAAATTGAAAAAGACTAAAATTTTGAGTAGCACCTATTCACCCCCCCCCCCTCTAGGTGTCATACCGATCCTTTCAATTGGTATCAGAGCATAGGCTCTCTTGTTTTGGGCTTAATCGCCTAAGAGAAGTATGACACAAAGTGAGGATGAAGCCGAGGTTGCTAGGGTTAACAAAGCAACTCCGGCAGCCATGGCCGATCTCAATACGATGGAAACATCATTGAAATCGTCCATGGATGCCCAATTTGCCGAGATGCGTGACTTGCTCATGCAACTCAAAGTTGACAAGGCTTCTTCGGAGTCCGCCTCACTAGAGCTTTCCGCTAACTCCCATGACGGTGGTTCCGAGGAGGATAAAGGGAAAAACAAAAAGGGTGAAGAAACCGAACCTAAGAATTCTTCTTCATCCACATCCAAGTCGGATAAGGATAATGAGAAACCACCTACTCCACCTCCTACCTTGCCTGTAGATGGGAAGGAAGAGTTCCATGCCGTTCCGGGATGGTACCCTGTCGACCCACCTATCACCATTCGCATAAACCCCATTGGTCCTCCTCCTAAGCTTAATGCATTAGCTTTTGCTAGTTGGCAACGCTCAATGAAATCTCATATCAACGGTGCCTCTATCAAGCTTTGGAGGATCATTCAAGATGGATACAAGGTCGCGGATCCAAGCAATGTGACAAGAAGAGAGTTTGCCGAAAAGCAACTCAATGCCTCCGCTATCCACATGATTGAGCTCTCATTGAGTGAAAGTGATAAGCATCATGTTCTTCACGCCACCACCGCCAAAGAAGCTTGGAATTGCCTTGAGGTTGCTTTCCTTGGAAATGAAAGCATGAAGAGAAATAGATATGATTCCTTGAGCAATGATGCCGAAGGCTTCTACATGTTTGACAATGAGAATCATGAAGACATGTATGGAAGACTCAAGACTCTTGCAAAGGCCTTCTATGATGTGGGGGCAACCTATGTGGATGATGCTTGGATCAAGAGGAAGTATGTGAATGCTCTATTGCCTTTCGAGCCCATTGAGTTGAAGTCTATTCAAGGAAGACACAACTACAATGAAATGACATCCAATGAAGTTATGCAAGAAGTGCAAGCCTCCAAGGTTGCCACCAAGAATGCCGAAGATAACCGTGCTAGGGCCATGGGGATGAAACAAGGCCCCTCACTTGCTTTGAAGGCCAAGGTGGTATGTCTTGATGAGATGATGAGTTGAAGCGTGCCCAAGCAACATTGCTCCACATGATTTGAACCGGCTCTCAATGGCCACATAGCTCTTGCCACAAGAGATTTTGGAAGACCCGGCCAAGCAAAGCTAATGTTGATCGAGAGAACAACTCAAGTGGGAAGAAGAGCTTGCCTCAAGGATAAGGACTTGCTACAATTGTCATGACAAGAATCACTATATTAGAGAGTGTCCTTATGAGAACCGAGAACAAAATGGTGGGAAGCTTATCCCAAGGACCATTCAAAGTTGATTCAAAAGAAGCCCGCAAGACCAAGGAAGCCTTTCTTCAAGAAGGCACCAAGAATTGTGTTGGTGGCACAAGAAGAATATGCCACAAGTGATTCCGAAGATGAAGATGCACCTACTAAAGAGGTAGCCGCATTGGCTATTGTATCAACTTCATCATCTTCTCTCTTTGAATCCCCCAATGAGAACTTCTCCACCAACAACGCTCGTTGCCTCATGGCTAATGTCACCGAGGTATCATCTCCTTCTCCCAAGACTATGCATGAAATGAGTGATCAATCTAGTCTTGTGATTAAGAAGGAACTTGTTGCTTTCGATACTTTCATGACTAACTTGCAAGGTGAAGCTAAGGAACATGTTGAGTCTCTCATGAGACAACTATGTGCGGCCGAAGAACTTCTTCAAGAAAAGAGTAAGATTGAGAGAGAGGATTCTCTCACCATTGCCTCTTTGAATGCTTCCGTAGCATCCTTGAATGCCTCTCTTGATGAAGAGAGTGAAGAAAGATGTTCTCTTGAGGAAAGACTTGATTCTCTTGATGCTAAAAATGATGATATCATTAATAAAATCATTAAGGATAGAGATCATGTCTTTGCTAAATATAAAGTGCTTAAAAAGGAGAAAGTTGAACTTGGGGTTGCTAATGCTAGACTTCTTGAGGATATGGAGAAGCTTGACAAGGCTCACAAGGCCTTGGAAACGACTCACTCTTTTAGTCAAGTCTCATGAGCAACTTCAAACTCAACTTTCTAAATCTAGCTCAACTAGCATATCTATTCTTCCTCGTGTTCATGAAAATGTTATTGAAGAAAATGTTAGTGCCAAGACCTCTATTCCCAAAGGTAAAGATAAGGGTATTGCTTACTTATTTGAGCAAAAACCACACAAAGGGAAGGAGGGTCTTGGTTATGTAGCCAAGCCCAAGAAGAAAGTGAGCAACAACAAGAAGATCAAGACCAAGCCCGCACAAGCCAAGACTTCCATTGCGGGTGGTAGTGCCACAAGGGGCAAGACCACTCGTAGTGACTTTGCGGGGCATAACAACCCCAACTATATTCTTTATGTTGATTATTATGGGGATGTTTATGCTCAATATGTTGGTCCATATGATGGTTACATTGATTACTCTATTTGGGTTCCTAAGACCCTTGTTGCTAACCAAAGAGGACCCATTGAGAAATGGGTACCTAAATCCAAGCAATGATTTCTTGTAGGACTATGCTTCCGGTGGATCGAAATGGGTGGTTGATAGTGGATGCACTAGTCATATGACCGGAAGCAAGGAGATTATGACGGAGTTGAGACCAAATCTAAATACTCACCGTCTCTTATGGTGACAAGTCAAAGCCGAGGTAAAGAGTCTCGGCAAGGTGGTAGTTGCAAGGGATATCACCCTTGTAAATGTCATGCTTGTTGAGTCTCTAGGTTACAATCTTATGTCCGTTCGTGCTCTTAATAAGATGAACTTTGATGTCCATTTTACTATTGATATGGTGGTACTCTTGAGGAGCAAGACTCTAAAGGTCATGTTCGTTGGGTATGTTGAAAATGAGTTGTTTGTGGTAGACTTTTCGGGGTCTACCAACACTCAAGCAATATGCCTATTCGGAAAGGCCGACGTGGGGTGGTTGTGGCATCGCCGCTTGTCCCATGTCAACATGAGAACTTTGCAAAGTCTTCACAAGGGTGGCCACATTCTTGGACTAAAAGAGAATGTTTCTTTTTCTAGAGATCGTCTTTGTAGGGCTTGTGTTGAAGGAAAGATGCATGATTCTCCCCATCCGGGCAAGACCATCATTCATCAAAGAGGATATTGGAACTTCTTCATGTTGATCTCTTTGGTGCCGTGCCTCAACCTAGTCTTGGTGGGAAGAAATATTGTTTGGTGATTGTTGATGACTATTCAAGATTTACTTGGGTTTTTTCTTCAAGACGAAGGATGACCAACAAACCGTCATCGACTTTTCCAATATTGTTCAACGCCAATACAATGTCCCTATTTTGGTCATTAGGAGTGATAATGGCTCCGAGTTCAAGAACTACACCTTAAATGAGTTTCTTAGTGAAGAGGGATTCGTCATCAATATTCCGCTGCATATACCCCTCAACAAAATGGTGTAGCCGAAAGGAAGAACCGGACTCTCATGGATATGGCAAGGTCATGTTGGCGGAGTTTAAGTCTCCACTATTCTTATGGGCCGAGGCATCTCCACGGCGTGTCACTCATCTAACCGGTTATTCTTTCGCAAGAAGACTCTTATGAGATGCTACCGGCAACAAGCCCAATGTCTCCTACTACCGTGTTTTGGTTGTAAGTGTTTCTATAAAACAAAAGTGTTCGTTTGTCTAAATTTGAATCTAAAGCTTTAGAGGGTGTTTTTGTTGGGTACGGTGCCGAATCTCACACTATAGAGTCTATGACAAGACCTTGGGAAAGTCATAGAATCTTGTGATGTGAGGTTCGATGAGAATGACGGCTCCCAAGTGGCGCAATTTCATGTTTGTGATGTAGATAATGAGGAACCTCAAGATGCAATAAGAAGAATGGGGGTTGGTTTCATCGCCCCATTGAAATCCATCATGAGCCTCCTCAAGCAAGTCCTAGCTCCACTCAAGTGGAGACTCCATCATCACAAGTTGAAGTTGCACCTTCTATGGAAGCAAATGATGCACCTACCCAAGAACAAGTTCAAGACCCTCCTCATGTTGACCAGAGGCTATGCAAGAACCAAGTTCTCCTATTGTATGCTAGCCAAGGTCAAGACCAAGATCAACCTCTCCTTCTTGTTGAAGATGTGCTTCAAGATGATCAAGGTCAACATCCGGTCAAGACGGGGACTCAAATGATCAAGATGATCAAGCGAAATTCCTCGCATCAATGAGGATATCGAAACCCGTCGTAGCAAGAGTCAAAAAGGATTGGAGAAGAAAGAGTCTTCATCTAGAAATATCATTGTTAATGTCAAGAACAAGGTCACCACAAGAAAACAATTGGCAAATTTAATGAACATCAAGCCCACATCTCTATGGTGGAACCAAAGAAAGTCTTTGAAGCTCTTGAAGATCCGGATTGGTTGGAAGCCATGCATGAAGAGCTCAATAACTTCAAGCGCAACAAAGTGTGGAATCTAGTGGAGAAGCCAAAAGATTGCCTCAATGTTATAGGCACCAAGTGGATATTCAAGAACAAGCAAGATGAGCATGGAATGGTTGTGAGGAACAAGGCAAGATTGGTAGCTCAAGGGTACTCTCAAGTTGAAGGCATTGATTTTGGAGAGACCTATGCTCCCGTGGCTCGCCTTGAGTCCATCCGTATCCTTCTTGCATATGCATCACATCATAATTTCAAGTTGCAACAAATGGATGTGAAAAGTGCCTTTCTTAATGGTCCTTTAAAGGAGTTGGTATATGTTAAGCAACCTCCGGGATTTGAGGACCCACACTTCCCTAACCATGTCTACAAACTTGATAAGGCGCTCTATGGTCTCAAACAAGCACCTCGTGCTTGGTATGAGCACCTAAGAGAGCTATTGGTAGACCGTGGCTTTGAAGTGGGGCAAATCGATCCCACTCTTTTTACCAAGAGGGTTAAAGGGGAGCTTTTCATATGCCAACTTTATGTTGATGATATCATATTTGGCTCTTCTAACAAAGCTTTTAATGATGAATTTTCAAAGCTTATGACCGATAGGTTCGAGATGTCCATGATGGGAGAGTTGAAGTACTTCCTTGGTTTTGAGATCAAGCAATTGAGTGGAGGGACCTTCATCTCTCAAGCCAAATATATCCAAGACATGCTCAAGAGGTTCAAGATGCAAAATGCTAAAGAGAAGAAGTTTCCTATGGACACCAAGTGTCATCTTGAACTTAATCCAAAGGGTAAAGATGTTGATCAAAAACTCTATCGCTCTATGATTGGTTCTTTGCTTTATCTTTGTGCATCTAGACCCGATATTGTGTTGAGTGTAGGAGTGTGTGCAAGGTACCAAGCGGCTCCCAAAGAAAGCCACCAAACGGCGGTTCTTCGAATCTTTCGATATTTGGTTCATACCCCAAGGTTTGGTTTGTGGTATCCTAAAGGCTCAACTTCTCTCTTGCCGGTTACACGGATTCGGATTGGGCCGGTTGCAAGGATGATAGGAAATCAACTTCCGGGGCTTGCCAATTCCTTGGTAGGTCCTTGGTGAGTTGGTCTTCTAAGAAGCAAAATTGCATATCTCTCTCCACCACCGAAGCCGAGTATGTGGCGGCCGCTAGTTGTTGCACTCAATTGTTGTGGATGAGGCAAACTTTAAAGGAATACGGTGTCCATTGTGACAAAGTGCCTCTTTTATGTGACAATGAAAGTGCTATCAAGATTGGCCACAACCCGGTGGAGCACTCAAGAACGAAGCATATTGAGATTCGCTATCACTTCATCCGTGATCACATCAACCGGGGTGACATTGAGCTTGGCTATATTCCCACGAAGATCCAACTTGCCGATATGTTCACGAAGCCACTTGATGAAGCAAGGTTCACTTATTTGAGGCATGAGCTAAATATCATCGATTCGGGGAGCGTCGCTTGAATATCTTGCATACACACCTATTTCTTAGCTATATATTTGGTTTAGGTGTAGGCATGGACATAGGGGGAGTGCGGTCCTAATCCATTGGACTATCCCTCCCCCCATTATGCCGATAGTAAGAACTCATTTTGTCTCTATTTTTTCATTTTATGAATGTGAGCTTAAATGACGAGTAGTGGCGGTGAACCCAAGATATATCTTCGCGGTGTCACACCACATATACTCATACATGGTGGCCTAGGCCACCGCCCTCCTCCTTTTGAGGAGTTGATCTTATTTGATCTTATTTGGGTTTTTAGACCTCTTTTGCGTTTTGTGGAGAGCACCAAGTTTGGCCTTTATCTTTGATTCTTGCAAACTTGGGTTGTCTCTCTTCCCCCAGTTACTCTCTATCCTAAGCCAATGCCGTACCCAAATCACTTCTTCTTTTGCAAAAATCTTTGTGACCAACCCGTCGAAGTTTCGTGGCAAAAGTGCCCGGTACTATCGGTGCCCTCGCGGTACTACCGTTGCCTGGAGTTTCCAGGCACAGCAGTCCCTCGAGCGGTACCGTAGTCACCAGGTACCCGGTACTACCGTTGAATTCACAAATTTTTTGCTGGAAGTCAATAGTACCAGGTAGCGGTACTACCGCAGCTCAGCGGTACTACCGTTCCTTCCCAGGAACGGTACCACCGCTGGCTACCGTAAGTACCAGCGCGGGCGGTACTACCGCTGGGTGCGTTTTCACCAGAGGTTAAGTTGGGCGTGGAGGGGTAGTTCTTTTTTATCCCCTCCACCCCGACCCTCTCGTTTGAAACACCACCCCCGCTGCCGCCGCCGCCAGATTCACGCCGGGGAGCCTTCCTCCTGCCTGATAGCCCCTCTCCGGCCCGAGGGAAGCTCAAGGACCATCTCCTTCCTCCTCTCCTCCACGATGAGCTCCGGTAATTTCTCTCTCCTACCTCTCAACCTAGTCGATTCGTTGAGATGCAATGGAGTTAGGTTTTCCGTAGTTCTAGTGGTAGAAGTTGTAGGAACAGATGGTGCTTAGTTTAGGATCCTCATTGCAAAGTTTGTTGGAAGATTCCATAGATCGGGCGAGTACCGTAAGGTCAACCGCTAGATCTGTGGTAGTGGTACTACCGCCCCGTGGCGGTACTACCGCTCCAGCGGTACTACCGGTGGATCAGCGGTACTACCGCTGGAACTGGCATTTCCCATAACTGTGCAGTTGGATTCTTTTCGTTTGGTCTCTGTTGTTTTGCAATACTTATCCTCTGCTATCCTCCTATGCTATCACAGGTGCTGGTAAGAAGGGGAGTGGGAGTCACATCAAGCAGGCTGCTAAGCGTGCTCGCACGGACAAAGACATACTTTCGAAGAAGATGAACCTGAAGTCATGCCTGAAAAGACCACTCGCCGTCAAAAGTCAATGCTGCAAAGATCAAAGCTGCTCAGAGCAAGTCACTCACCCTCATGTCCTCCAGGGATTTTGTGAAAGAAAGGAGGATGAATCCTTATGCCACTCCTAAACTCCAAAATTACACCACTCCGGGGTTCCACAATCTGTTTCAAGAGAAGATTTTCTATGAAATTCTTCCCAAGCACAAGACCAAGGTTGTTGAACAGTTTTGCATTGACACCGATCACATGGAGAAGCACCCTGAGTACTTTGGTGAAGCTATTGAAATTTGCAAAGAGTTTGGGATTTATGATTATATTGGGCTGCAGCAGAATTTCAATAATCACCTTGTCAAGCAATTCTTTGCCACTGTTCATTTCTTCGCTGACGAGCCAAGATGGATCAAATGGATGTCCAAGGATGAGATTCTTGAAGCCTCATGGGCTGAGTTTGCTTCTCTTCTAGGCTTGGCTGAAAATAGTTTTGAGATGGATGAAGCTGCTCAGCAACAGTTCTTTCGCATCAACTATAACTCAAATCCGATGAAGATCGATGTTCTCTTTGACTTATACATCCAAGGACGTGCCATGGTGGGTTTCCAAAAGAATTTGCTAAAGGTGTGGGACATCATGCACATGATCTAACGCAACACCGTTATGCCTCGTGTGGGCAACTTTGATCAAATCCATGGAAAGCTTATTGATCTCTTGTTTGAATCCTCGGTCATGGTTGGGCAAGGCAAGAAACTGGATGTGATGGACATCATGTGGCATGAAATGTATGCTGTGGTGATGAAGAAGAGACCGTCCATCTTTGGTGCTCACATTATGCAATTGATCATTTCCTCGTGGATCAAGAGGAAACTTCCCATAGCTCTCTTGGACAATGAGGAGGATCCCACCGATCACAAGGTCAAGGAGCTGAGCATAAAGAAACACCTTCCTCCTCTTATTCCAAATATAGAAGAAAGTTCTGCTGATGATGATGATGATCCCTTGTTTGAACTTCCCCCCAAGGCAAATGCTCAAGATCAAGGGTTCAAGAAGTGGCTGGCTGGTGCTGTAAAGACCATCTTTTGCCGCATAGATGATGCTGACAAGAGGGCCTATAAAGAACATGTGAGAAGCAAGAAAGAGCGTGTACTCAATCGTCAGCGTTTTGAGCATTTAGGCGTTCCGGTTAAGGCCGGGTCTGAGGATAGAATCACTCCAAAAGCTGTTTGGCTCAAACACCGTCACAATTGGGTGGATTATGATCTTCAGGACGATGCAACCTCCTCTCAGCCGCATACTCCTTGGTCTCGCACTGAGGTTGGTACCTCCGCTGCTCATGCAGAAGCTTCTGATGATGATGATGGTGAGGATGATGATGCAAGTGAAGGGGATGGTTCAGCTTCACCCAACAAAAGTGACGACATTGCTCAAGCTACTTCCTCCGATGAAGAGTGACTTCTCCTTAGGACGTTAGCATCGCGTCTCCCTTTTTGGTGTCATGATGCCAAAGGGGAGAGAGTTCTATTAGGATGTCCGGGGAGTTGTGTGGTTGAGGGCACAAGTTTTTTTTCTCTATTTGGTGTTTGACTGCTTGTGCTCCTCTTGTTTTTTTTATTTTGCGTTCGTTGAACTCATGGGGTAAGACATGTGTGACCTTAAAATTATTGTAAGACTATGTGTGCAAGACTTTATGTGCTATTATCTCGTGTCTTACCGTTTTGCAAGTTGTGCCTTATTTTTATTTCTATAAACTTGCTCGGTTTACAAAATCTAGGGGGAGTGTTGATCCTAACCTATATGCATTTTGCATTCAAACGAAAATTCTACTAATGCATATAGTTAGGGGGAGCCCGTCTATATTTTGTGAATCTCTTTTTGATGTTTTGTCATCATACTCCAAAAAGGGGGAGATTGAAAGAGCATACTTGCTCTAATATCCATTTCGGAGTCTAATGACAACACATCATCAGGTCTAATGTGTGCTTGATAATTGCAGATAAGACATGTCGAATATTTGTATCTTGTTGGAGCTAGTGGCCCTGGAAATCAGCTCAGAAGAGTTTTTCTGTGTCTGGCGGTAGTACCGCTGTCGCAGCGGTAGTACCGCTCCACCTGGAGCGGGACTCCTGCAGCACAGCTGGTACTCCTCCTGGCGGTGGTACCGTGTGGTACTACCGCTGGTGGTACTGCCAGGGGTACCGCCAGGCCGGATTTGCTCTCTGGACTCGCTACGGTACCCAGCGGTAGTTGCCTCGTACTACCGCTGGTTTCCTTCGATTTTATTCGAAGGATCCCAGCGGTACTACCGGCAGTGCCGCGGTAGTACCGCCCTGCCTGGCAGCTACGGTACCTCGGAGAGGTACCGCCGCAGCTGGGCTGTGCAGTACACTGGGTACCGCAGGGAGACCAGCAGCGGTAGTACCGCTGTCCCAGCGGTAGTACCGCTATGCAGTTTTTTTTGCACATAACGGTTGGATTTTCAGGGGGCCCTATTTAAAGACTGCTTCTTCTCCATGAAGGGAAGCTCGCCCAAAACTTGAATACTCCATTATTGCAAGCTCAAGAATCACAAGATCTCCCAATCCCTCCACCCAAACTCGTTGATCTTTGGAGGATTGAAGGAGAAGTCCCGGATCTACATCTTCACCAAGCCGTTCTTCATTTCCCTCTCATTCACTTGAGGGACCATAGCTAGGGTTTCCACTTGGAAAACCTAGCCCCCCATTGTACTCACTTGATTGTCTTTGTGACAGATTGTAGCTGTTTGGGAGCCCCCAATCCATTGTGGGTTGTGCCCCAAATCGTTGTTGTAAAGGCTCCAGACTCCGCCTCGAAGGTTTCCGATAGTGGAAGGTGAACCAATCCTTTGTGGTGCGGTTCATCGGAGAATAGGGTGCACCGCCTTTGTGGCGTTGAGGTTCGAGCTTTGTGCTGCCTCACACCTCTCCAACGAGACGTACTCCCTTAACAAGGAGGAACTCAGGATTACATCTGTGTCTCCGTGTGCTTTCACTTCAGTTACTTCTATCCTTGTTTACCGCTTTACTTTATATATCGTGCTTAGTTGTTAGCTTGCCATATAGGTAAATTCACCGTAGTTGCATATCTAGAGAATTTACCTTTTGTGTCAAGCCTAAATTGAAAAAGACTAAAATTTTAAGTAGCACCTATTCACCCCCCTCTAGGTGTCATACCGATCCTTTCACCTTGTCATGCTTATGTCAGTAGTACACATGGGTATTTTTTCCAGGTGACAACGATGTTTTCATTGATTCTGTGTGTGACGAAAATAGGGAAACAAAGATAACATCATAGAGATCCAAATTTAACCAACGCACTAAGAGAAACAAAGCTGTGAAATTTGATCCCCATGCTTCTTGGCTTTTACATTTTCACGCAAATCAATTTAAAACTAATTGAAATTTCCAGTTTTACTCAATGGTGTATCCTAGGGGCGTGCTAATTAAATCTCATTTACGATTTCAAAACTATAAATAAATAGATTTTTAAAATAAATGGTGCACTGGAGTTCCAGAGCCAAAAGGTTATTTCGAAATAAGGTGAAATATATAAGAAAGCCACTTTGCCTCCCGAGCACAAATTATACCTTTGTTTCAAAAAATTCAAAAAAAATGATTATATGTTTCAAATAAATCTGATTTTTTGTAGACGTAGTCATTGATGTATACTTTAAGCATGCAAAATCACAAATCGAATCTTTTTTGTATTATGGGAAATCAAATTTCGGAGATTTGAAATGTTCATTGTTCACTCTATTCAGATATGTATATTTTCATTTTTGTTTAGTTGAAAATATAACGTATTTCAAATTAAGATTTTGCATGTTTATGGGAGACATTTTAAAAACATTCAGTTTTTTTTCCAATTTTTTAGAAAATGTAAATAGGATTTTAATTTTTTTTAGATATTAGAAGAGCTTTTGAAGAAACAAAATCTTCACTAAGATACACACTCTATGTTTCACAATATAATATGTTTAACCTGTTTGCACATTTTATATCGAAGAGCTTGGGAAGCAACGCCCCGAACACGTCATCAGACTCTAGATTTGATACACCCGCGCGACGATGGCAACGGAGGAGGAAACGAGATCTGCCAGCCTCCAACGACGAACCCAACACAATTCACCGTCTTTCGACTGTTACGAACGCCGACTACCATCTATACACACTGCTGAATAACCTTTCGAACTCCTTTTCGACGTTGGAGTGGAGAGCCGCCGCAACAGTAGAGTTCGAGGACACAAGTCCATTAAGACCACAAGGACGCGCCACCGCCACGCCATTCCCCTTGAACAGAGTAACACATCCATGGCCATCCACAGAGCAGAACGCCACATCGGAGGAAATATTCGAAACACTTTTGGCCAACACCACCGCCGATGTTGCCGCAACCGAAATGTTGAACGACCGAAAAACCTAAACTACAAACGCTCTGAAGCTCAACCTACACAGCTCCGCACACGCGAGATTCGGTGATCCCCTTACCACCGACGACCAAGGGGTCGTCGGGTGGAGGGGAGCCGCCGCAGGCCGGTTGCGGCACCCAGATGGCTTTTCTACTACATGACCGTGGCTAATATATGGGTGTCCATGCCGGCAGGAATGTAGCCACACGTGTGGCTGGTACACCTCGTACGTAGCAGTAGCCGTTATGTAGAGTTGTACTTGTACACCCCCTCCATGACTCGGGAGCACCAAAACAAGCTGCTAGGCACGTCGATCTGCACCGCACGGCTAGCTCTATAACTGTGCACCGACGAACAATCCGTATGCTCTCGACATTAAGATTCCTCGAGAACCGTAGACCCGTCAAGGTCAACGGCAGTACACACCAAGCTCGCTGTACAGTACTTGAGGAGGCCACCCGTTGGAATCCGCAGAATATTCAAGCCGGCCAGAGAGTGAAACGCATGCGAGAAGATGCCTCCGTATCTCATC
Source organism: Poa pratensis (assembly GCA_947311845.1). Lineage (NCBI taxonomy): Eukaryota > Viridiplantae > Streptophyta > Magnoliopsida > Poales > Poaceae > Poa > Poa pratensis. Next base: position 8,604,408 of record CAMZMU010000115.1, on the reverse strand, counting down.
GTACGATCGCCCTGCCTGCCCGACACGTCACCACCCGTCACCAAGGGCTCACTCCCTAGTCCCTATATATAGACGACGGAGAGGAGATGACTTAGCTATCCCACTTACACACGTACACCTCTAGCTCCCTCTCAAGGCCGGCCGGCGCGGCGAGAGCTAGAGATCCGGCCGCAGCCAAGATGTCTGTCCCGGTGGCGTACCAGGGAACACGTCGGCGGCGATCGCCGACTGGCTGAACAAGGGCGACAACGCATGGCAGCTGACGGCGTCCACGCTGGTGGGCCTCATGAGCCTGCCGGGGCTGGTCGTCCTCTACGGCGGCGTCGTGAAGAAGAAGTGGGCCGTCAACTCCGCCTTCATGGCGCTCTACGCCTTCGCCGCCGTCTGGATCTGCTGGGTCGTCTGGGCCTACAAGATGTCCTTCGGCGAGAAGCTCCTCCCCTTCTGGGGACGCGCGGGCCCCGCCCTCAACCAGGCCTACCTCGTCGGCCGCGCCGCGCTGCCCGCCACGGCGCACTACCACGCCGACGGCTCGCTCGAGACGGCCATGGCCGAGCCCTTCCTCCCCATGGCCACCGTGGTGTACTTCCAGTGCGTCTTCGCCGCCATCACGCTGATCCTGGTCGCCGGGTCGCTGCTGGGCCGGATGAGCTTCCTGGCGTGGATGCTCTTCGTGCCGCTCTGGCTCACCTTCTCCTACACCGTCGGCGCCTTCTCTGTCTGGGGCGGCGGCTTCCTCTTCCAGTGGGGCGTCATCGACTACTGCGGCGGCTACGTCATCCACATCCCCGCCGGCGTCGCTGGGTTTACCGCTGCCTACTGGGTCGGGCCCAGGAACAGGAAGGACAGAGAGAGGTTCCCGCCAAACAACATCCTGTTCACGCTCACCGGCGCCGGCCTGCTGTGGATGGGGTGGGCGGGGTTCAACGGCGGCGGGCCGTACGCGGCGAACGTGGATGCATCCATGGCCGTGCTCAACACCAACATCTGCACCGCGGCGAGCCTCATCGTCTGGACCTGCCTCGACGTCGTCTTCTTCAAGAAGCCCTCCGTCGTCGGAGCCGTGCAGGCCGTCATCACCGGCCTCGTCTGCATCACCCCAGGAGCAGGTACATATTTTCCTCATCTGTCGCTGTGCCCTCGAGCATCATGCATGCATGGCGCGTGTTCTACGTTTTAGGGTACGGTACTAAGTTGACCTAGCTTGCATTCAAAATTGTCTGCGCTGCTATAAAGGGTGGAGGGGATCCGTGTAGCAGTCTGCCAAACAATCTTATCGCTGCACGTTCATTACTTAATAACTGAATAATTAGTGGACAAGCAACACTTACGTAAAGTGCGTGGAATCTTGATTCATATTTTGTCAGGGAGCATAGGAATCTAGCCAGTTTAATTTGTCTTGTGTGCTCAGTCGTCGGTGCTAATCAACATCTCAAGTCAAAGTCTCTAGAATCTGCGCACACTTGTTTAGCTTTTCCTTACAATTTCCTCGTAGACAAATCACATCGAAAGCGAAACAAAATTTCCCCATTCATACGGCGACCGAGTACAGCAAAGTAGTTTTTCTGTCAAAAGAAAAGTAAAGCAAACTAGGAAAGTATCCTGACATTTTCGCCCCTTACGTTGCAGGTGTGGTTCAGGGGTGGGCGGCGCTGGTGATGGGCGTCCTGGCCGGCAGCATCCCGTGGTACACCATGATGATCCTCCACAAGCGCTCCAAGCTCCTGCAGCAAGTCGACGACACCCTCGGCGTGATCCACACCCACGGCGTCGCCGGCCTGCTCGGCGGCGTGCTCACGGGCCTCTTCGCCGAGCCGACCCTCTGCAACCTCTTCCTCCCGGTGACCAACTCCCAGGGAGCCTTCTACGGCGGCACTGCCGGCGGTGCGCAGCTCGGGAAGCAGATCGCTGGGGCGCTCTTCGTGATCGGGTGGAACGTGGTGGTGACGTCGCTGATCTGCGTGGCCATCGGGTTCGTCGTGCCGCTGCGCATGTCGGAGGAGAAGCTCGCCGTGGGGGACGACGCCGTGCACGGCGAGGAGGCGTACGCGCTGTGGGGCGATGGGGAGCTATATGATGTCACCAAGCGTGGGGAAGGGGAGGATGAGACTGAGCACGGCGCCAGCGCCGCCGTCGCGCCTGTCTCACCTGTCTGATCACTTAACTTTCAGGGAAATTTATCCGAAATTAATTTGCAGTAGTACCGTTTACCCTCTTCGTGGTTATGATTTGGGTCCAAGCAACGTTTCGTCAAGTTCACTGTGTTTTAGTTATGTAAATATGTACACCATACCGTCTCCCATTTCCATGGCCAGAAATGTAAATTTGTAACGTATACGGATTAAAATCGAAATTCGCAAAATCAAGTATAGCATAGCATTCCCTACATTTTTCACTATTTTGTCTCACAACTATAGATAAAGTTTACTATTCATGTCCATAAACTCCGAGATCATAATGTTATGAGTGTATGCGCGTGTATATGAGCGTCTGCGCGTGTATATGAGACTGAGCACGGCGCCAGCGCCGCCGTCGCGCCTGTCTCACCTGTCTGATCACTAGACTTTCAGGGAAATTTATCCGATATTAATTTGCAGTAGTACCATTTACCCTCTTCGTGGTTATGATTTGGGTCAAAGCAATGTGTCGTCATGTTCACTGTGTTTTAGTTATGTAAATATGTACACCATACCATCTCACATATCTTTTGGACAGAAATGTAAATTTGTACTTCATACGAATTAAAATCCAAATTCGTGAAATCAAGTATAGCATAGCATTCCCTACATTTTTTCACTATTTGGTCTCACAACTATCGATCAAGTTCAGCATTCATATCCATAATCTCCAAGACCAGAATATTAAGCTTGAACACTATTTTCCGAGGAAAGGAGCCAGGTTCCCAATTTCATCACTGAAATAGATAAGACAAATACGTAGTTCTTAAAAACGGTTATTAAGCTTGAACTTTAACTTTCAATACTCGGTAATTTGCTCCATCATCCAATTCAAAGTGCGGTTCGAGCAATGACAAGGCTGTGGGTCTGCGGATGGGAAAAACAAACAATACATACAAAAAATAATCACTTTTATGAATTAAACATTTTTTGTAAGAACAAACTTGCAATCTATTATATACTAAAAGCAAAATGAGTTAGCTAATAGAGCCACCACGTTAATCCACATCATCTAGATTAATTATAGTGGTTAGATCTAAAACAAAGGGCTAGGATTGGACGAAAGATTTAAAACTTTATGTACATGTACAATTAAGTTGAACGCTGACACGTACAAACTACCTAACTATATAAGCCGGTCGAGCACGTTCCGGCTACGCACTTCCAATGCAACTCTAGCACGTATACATGCATGCAAGTCCTCACGATGAGTTGCCTGCTGCTGGCTCGGCGAGAAAGATGAGTTCCAAACTGATACGCCCTTCGGTCCGAAAAGACTGTCGGAAGGTGATGTCAAGAGACGTATGTCTCATCTCAAAAAATCTATCCTGTGGATCCATCCGATGGATTTTGAATAGCATGTCCATGCAAGTCCTCTCTTCTTATTTTACTAGAAATATAAACGTGTCATTATGGAAAATAGGTCATATGGTCCACATGCTACGATTTTCCCTAGCCGCCGCCCCCGCGCGGCGGCCGGGAGGGAAACCCTAGCCGCCGCCGCCTAGCCCTCCACCTCCCCTTCCTCCTCCCTCCCCCGCTGCCACCACGGGCGTGGCCAGGAACAGCCTGGACGCGGCCGGCGGCAGGGGGGGGGGGGGGGGGACTTCTTCGTCCTCGAGTTTGATGGGCCGGCGCGGGTTGGTGCCGCCGATCTCGGGCGTGGCGCGGCCGTCGGGCGCCACGACGACGTCGATCTGCTTCGGCGGTGTGGCGGAAGCCGCGGATCTCCGGCCCTCGAGGCGCAGAGCGGCAGATCCGGTGGTCTGGCCCTTGCGGGCGGGCTGCGGGGTGGATCCGGGTACGGTGACGGATCTTGGGTGTGCTCGTCATGCCCGGATCTGGTCATTGCTCGAAGGATCTGAAGGTGTGGATGATGGCCGGTGAGATCCGGGCTCCGCGATCGGAGCCGACGATGGTGCCGCCCGCGGGCGTCGTTTCCTTGTTGAAGGCGTCGTTGCTATGATTCTCCTACCTCCCGCTCGGTTGTTCCATGGGGAAACCCAAGATCTGGTGTTACCGGATCGGACGATGGCGGCACTTTCGGTGTCGCTTTTCCCTCTTGAGGGCATCGTTTTTTGAACACGTGTTGCCTGGAGTGGTCTACCGGTGGAGTGGAGCTTCACCGACCATGACGAAGACGGCTGGTCTTGGCGGCGTGGTGCAGCGGAGACTCGACGATGGTCCTGTTTGGTGGACTTGCACAGAGTGGGGGCGTTGCCTGGTGTCATGGTGGCATCGGCGGCAGGACTAGCGAGAGTCTTTGCTCCGATCGGCATGCTGAAGTTGGGTTCGAGGAAGAGGATGGAGGCGATTGCCGGAGCGTGTGCACAAGGCGCTATCTCTGAGTTAGCCAAGGAGCCGGCGACGGTTGTGGCCGGGGAACAAGGCCCCGTTCACCCTGTCGTTTTTGTGCTAGTTGTGGTGTTTTCACCGTTGATGGGTTCAGCTTGTTTTCGTTCGTTGTAAGGCTTTTGCCAGCTATGTTGAATAAAATTAATAAAGCGGCCGTATGCATCATTTTGATGCAGAGGCTGGGGTGACCCTTTTCTAAAAAATGCTACGATTTTCCATTAGCATGCAGTACGTAACTTGGCTGGAATACATGCACAGTATGAAAGGTTAGGAGTTTTTTTATAAAGTTTGACGGAACATGTAGCAATAAATAAAAATATTTATAATAAAGTCCGTATACCATGAAAAAACATTTTAAGGTTATTGTTGTTTGAGTATAGATAAATGACAATTTTATTTGACTATTTCATAACACAGTACTCACAAAACATCTGCACAAGTTTGGAATCGTGGATTTTTAAAATTAATGAATTAAGTCACCACATTAGAAACACGATGTATATTGCTTTTATTATTGAGTAAACATAAATGACAGATCTATTCGACCTTCATGAGACCAACAATCTCAAAAAAGGCATGTGGAAGTCTAAACTCAAATTCGTGGAATTTTAATATTAATCAAGTCACAACATTAGTCACACCATCGGCGGGAGAAGCCCACACTTAATTCTTATGAATTATCTTCACATATATTGCTTTATTTGCACGGTAGACATATTTGAGCTATTGTATGCATCTTTGTCTCATGTAAGAAAATCAACATAAGAGCACATATCATTTCAGTTGCACAAGAACATTGACGACTGATTAATAGTCTTGAACTATCCTATCTAAGCCACATAGTCATTTTACATAACACGGAAAATACATGTGTTTGGGTGTGTAGAACCATTGACTGAAGACCAGACTAACTTAAAGATTGAAATTTAGAGTCGTCTTTCTCTAGCTTCGACTATTGATGTATAAACATGTTACCAAATAAGCTTAGAACAAAATAATTTATCCTTATAGCAACATATTCATATAAAAATAATATAGGAAGTTTCACCATGTACATGTTAGTAAAGTGTTGCACATTGTGACATGGAGTGAGTACATAGGAGGAAGAAACCTCAAAAAAGATAATTCTCGATATTTAGTGTGGCCTATCAAGGAGGATAAACAAATTTATCTTAGTTCCACAATTTTTGAATCAAAGATAACTAACCTATCATCCGTATCCAATATCATGTTACATGGATGTTTCAACATATGGCATTATAATCACCACGAAATTCAGATTGCCAAAGATGTTACTCGCATAAGTGACTGCTTACCCAAACGTTTACGGTAGTTGTTGAACAATTTTGTTTATTGTCATAATAATTGAAAATAATGTGATATCAATCAAACCATATTTTTATTTTTCGAACACTTTCAATCAATTAGAGATGATGCCCTCGCATTTGCGAGGGCCACCCTGCTAGTTACATTAAAAGAACATAAATGCGATATAAAAAACATAAATATATAAAAGAATTTTTAAGTCCCGTTTACTGTAGCATGTTCAGATCGTTCCTTATGTTGGTTCACTCGATGGGCCTGCTTCGCCAGGAGTAACGCCATAGTAAACATTTCCATAATTTCAGTGGTGGTGAGTTACATTGCACCATCATCACAAACGGTCTCAAGCCCGATTTTTCAATTAATAAAGTCCTCAACTGGCTAGGAGTAAAAGGCCACAACTCATCACATAGAGAAAAAAACTAGAGACACCAGCTAGAGATACAAGTACAAAGAGTAAGCAAGTAAATTCAAAAAAATATACAAACCGATGCGAAGCGGTACCCTCGAGAGCTTCTAGGCGTTAGGTCTCCTCGCCTCTCATTGGCGCCGCCGATCTGCCTCGCCTCTGTGGCCTTCGGGCTATGGAGGCGCGGTGGATCTCGGCCCACGTCGGCGGGAGGGCTCCGTTTTCTAGTCTTCGTGTCAAGGATTGTTGGGACGACGCTCTGATTGTTGGGATGACTTGGATTCTGAATGGTACACGTTGCCTGGAAACCCGAGAGGATCAATAGTACGATATTTTCTTTGTTCTACAGGAGCATCACTCGCTTCACCATTTCTGATGGACAGTCAACTCTTTTTGGAAGGACTTTTGGCATGGCCAGGAACTTCTTTGTGACGCATATCCCAGGCTCTTCTCTTATGCTCTGAATGAAGACGCCTCGGTGTTGAAAATGTCTCAGTTGGATGATCTCCAGGCTCTTTTTGCCTTGCCTTTGTCTCCGGAAGCTTTCTTGGTGATTTAAATTTGAATCCTACTGAGCCTGACACCAAAACCTTTCCATGGGGCAATGCCAATTATACCTCAGCAAAGTTTTACAACTTTCTTTTCTCCCACTTGGCTGTCGACCCTGCCCTTCAGGCGATTTGGAAATCCAAGCTCATTCCGAAACTGAAGGTCTTTGCTTGGTTGCTCCAGAATGACAGGCTAAATACAATAGACCTCATGCTTCGTAAGCATTGGCAGTTTGAGGGTGGACCGTCCTATGTGTTGTGTGCATCTTCCCTTCTGGAAGATCGAGATCACCTCTTTTTCTCATGTCAGTTTGCCCAAGATTGCTGTGATTTCATTGGCGGATTACTCTCTGCCTATCTCTCAGCGCCTTGTCAGAGCTAAAACCCTGTTCGAAGGGACCTGCTTTATGGAGATCATCACTTGTGCTATGTGGAATATTTGGAAGAGCCGAAACGATTTTATTTTCAACAACCTCCAGCCCTCCTTGGCACGATGGAAAGTACAATTCCAGGCAGATTTGCTCCTTCACCAGCATAGAGTGATGAATTCTTTAGTTCAACCTTTACTTGTTTGGATGGTAGAAACTGTCACTTAGATGGTGCTTTTGTACTTTTCCTTATTTGACTTTCTTCCTCCTTAGGGCACCCCCCAATTTTTGAAGCTGTAAGAAAATTTGCTGGTTTTTCTATATATATAAAATCTATACCGTAGGGGTTTTCCCTTACAGTCTCTCGCTTCAAAAAAAAATTATTTTCTTTGTTCGTATTAAATGTGGAGCAATCTTAGCTAGTAGTAGTCAGAAAATTTAGCTTGTTGAATTAGTTATAAAATCATATTATTAAATAATTATCATACTAAATGATTTGTGAACAAGCAACATCAAGTTGGTGGAATCTCAAATACATGCTTTGTGAGGATCCAAAGGAATCTCTAGTCTGCCAGGTTTGTCGTGTTTGCTCACGTCCGTGCTAATCAACATCTCAAAGTCAAACTCCAAGCGTGCAAATTTGTTTTCTTGGAAATTTTCATCGTTGACAAATCACATCGTGTACGAAAACAAAGTAGTTTTCCAGTCTAAACAAAAATAAATAAATAAAGTAAAGCAATCTGACAGTTTTTGCCACTGGGACCGTGGTATACGTAGTACAGTACGTGTAGGCGGCGCTGGTGATGGGCGTGCGTGGTGGCGGGCAATGATGATCCTCAAATCCTCAATAAGCCCTCGAGGCCCCTTCAGCTCGGCGACACGCTGGACCCCATCCTCACCAGGCGGCGTGCTTTTCACGGAGCGAAGAAATGAACGTACTCCGTTCTAAATTAGATGACTTTTATTTTTCCAAATGTGAATGTATCTAGACATGTTACAGGTATAGATACATCTACATGTGGACAAATAGAACTCATCTAATTTGGAACGGAGGGAGTAGGATATATGTGCTGCTATTTTTGGAACTGTGGCAACGAGATATCCTTCCAGCCGATCGAACAATCGCTCTTCAATAGGGACCCCTCGTCGATCGCCTCCTCGAATATAAACAGGAGAGCCAAGAGCAGACCCGGAAATCTTTCCTCTCCGGTCAATAGATCTTGCAATGAAGCCTCCGACTGCAGCCTCCGTCGTCCTCCTCCTCGTCGTCCTCCTCCCGATCGCCGGCGCCGTCGCCATGGCCGCCGAGGCGACGGATGGCCCGCCCGCCGTCTACCTCGTCTTCGTGGACGCCACGCCGCCCGGCGTCCCCTGCATGAAGTACCACCTCGGCATTCTCGCCGCCGCCCTCGGCAGGTACGTACGACGAATCGATCGACCGTCACTGAACTCATGCGAAAATTCTATGGCGTACGTGCGGGGGTGGTATGTGACCGTGCGTGTTTTGTGTGTGAATTATCTGGAAATTAAGCGAGGAGAAGGCGAAGGCGGCCATCATCTACAACTACAAGAACGTCATCAACGGGTTCTCGGCCAGGGTCACGCCGTCCGAGCTCGAGGCCATCAAGAGTAAGCTACTTCGTTCCATTTGATTTACCCGACCGAATTAGCTGCCAAACATCATCGTTAGCTCGAAGCCTGGGAGGCACGATCTCGGTTTGACATGTTGTGTTTTGAGCGCAGAGCAACCGCAGGTGAACCGGGTGCTGCCGAGCGCGACGTTGCATCTCATGAGCAGCAACTTCGACGGCGTCAGCTGAACAAAGCACGAGCAGTTTCTCTTCTGGACGAGTGAAGATGGAATGATGATGTAAAGTTGTAATCTCATTAGCCAAAGGTCAAGATTTTTGCATGCTAAATGCACAGTCGTCGCCTGAAAATTGCACATGTTTCGATGAGGATTTTGATCGAATATGATATATTTGAGGCGACAGCATGTTATTTGTATAACAGACGCTTTTCCTAACAAAAAGCATAATCTAAAAGGACTTTGACATGCTCGGCTTCTATTCTAAGAGAAACGTGACGAACTCACGGGCCACGAACCAAGCCTAGAGCAGGCCATAGGCAACTTGGGCCCGGAAAATATTGGACAGCAGTAAATAGCAAGATCTTTGGTCCATAATGGTATTTTAATATATCCGCTCACAAACAATGGTATTTTGGCTTGCAGTTGAAATAATTTCAGTCCCTTAGGTTTATAAAAAAATTATGTCGTAGAGATGTAATAAGAACAAATAAAGACGGATATAAATATAGATCGTATGCCAAGATGATACAATTGTCTTCACCAACATGGCAATAGCACACGCTCAATCTTCAAGATAGTGTACATGTATGATTGACTTGGTTTTTTAAGATGTCATCGTCCTCATCCCTGCATCAATACCGCGTTCTCTTTAGGCACATGCCTATTGATAAGGGTATCATATCTTACTCTACCTCTAGGAGAGCCGTTTTTGCTTGCTTAATTATAGGATCAACAATTTGATACCTAACAAGCGCCACAAATAGTTGATAACTATTAATTTGCTAGTGAAACACATGTTGCTACACAATGATATACTCCATGTTATATCAGTAAGAGTGAATGTTGGGAGATTTTACAAGAGACAAATGTATAGTGGATCTGTTGGAAGTTTATCTCTAGCTCACTCGTCATCCTCGAGTCCCTCTTCATCCCCTAGGCCCATGCACCTCCCCCCATCGGATCCCCAGCTTGCACTTCATCCTTTCTATCCATCGTCTTTGACGGTTCTATCCCTCACTACCAACATCAACACCAGACGTTGTTGAACCTCCACTTGCCATGTCACGAGAAACAACAATTGTGTTAGCCAAAGGCCTAGCCCGCTTTATTGGTGCATGTTGAAACGGTGTACCATAGTAGATGGAGTTTTGAAGTGTATAAATGTTGGACTTATGTACGTTGAAGGGGTGTAAAAGATTAGATGGAATCATATAACTATTTATATGAACATGATCCATACATACTGGCACATGCATGCATATCATAACTTTATTTAAGTGAACTAGTAACCTAAATGTAGAACATATTAAAGTAACTCGCCGGTCTTGGTTGTATCTAGGCTTCAACAGTCATACACATATCTTAAACAAATGGATAGCGAAAATGATCTAAGTGGGTGTTCATTTGGTACAACATGTGCGATTTATACACCAAGCTTATCTATTGCCCGGCTGGTGGCCGGTTATTAATACAGAGTCCCAGTTGAAGTTACCGTAAGTACAAGAGGCTCCCATTCAGACCCAACTCGCATATATATGTTATTGTCTTTCCTTTAGAGAAATAGAGTGGGTTGGCGATGTATTACTATTTTTGGGGCCGGAGAGCTTTGCAACGATTATATTAGCGACTCGGAATGGAAGTTACTAGGAATTACATTTGTACTTCTATGACTTGATAACCTTGATGTTCCTAGCTATGTGTTTGAGGAAGCTTTAGCATTGTTAGTAATTGTGCATGATTATGCAATCCCACCCTTGTGACTTGCTGATCCGCTGAGCTCCTTTCGTAAATCGTACTTGTTCCACGCCTAGTACTGTAGAGGATACTTATGTTGATGGTGTTGCAATGTGTGTTCTCACTCTCACCTCTACATGTTGGAGTTCTTATGCACAAATGAGATTGTAAAACTTGTCTAGGCCTGAGTAATTCATGACTAGAGGTTTAATCACTTCTGTTTTCAAATTTTGCTCAGTACGTGATTTGGACATATTTTTATTGTATCGTGTTTCCTCCAAATTGACAAATGCTTAAAGCCTGCCACAGATTACAACTACTCTTGTAGAACCAAAGAAGACTAATCAACTTGATATATACTAAAATTTTATCAAAAAAAAACTTGCTAGTCACTACTCCCTCCATTTCAAAATATAAGATGTATTTTGTTTTGTTTGACCGAGACTTTGACCAAGAATTGCACATTTAGCACTTAACTTATGTGATAGAAACCATAATCATAAGGAAGTACTTTTTGAGTAGGAATACAATGATATCAATTATATATCACATAAATTACATATTATACACTAATTGTTGGTCAAAGCAAATTAAACACGCCTTATATTATGGAATGGATGTAGTATAACACACATGCATCTTTGAGCAATGATTCATGTACGAACAAATTTAGTTTGACAACTCATTCTTCTTTGAGCCAATGCATCCTTATTTTCTTTGTGATAATTAAGAATAAACTCGTTGATACTACTATTATTAGGTGTACACATGGCTATGACTTATTCTGTGTTGCTGAACTATGAGATCAAGCTTTGAGCAAGGTGTGAAAGTTGGAGATTCTTAAAGAGAAGGATGGACCGTGCTCTTTAAAGTATATAAATTTAAGTTAGGTACTTCGATCAGTGTACCAGAGGAGACAGAATCATGCATATACTCCCTCGGTTTTCACGATATAAGATGTTTTAGTATTCCAATACAGACTATGTATGGAGTAAAATGATTGAATGTACACACTAAAATACTTCTATATGCATTCGCATGTAGTTCGTATTGAAATACCTAAAATATTTTATATTATGCAGTAGAGGGAGTACATACGAGTATGACCGATATGTATTGGCACAAGTGGAGCTCCGTATTTTTTTCCAGTAAGACATTAACTAACTCGTACATGTAGAACATCAAGTGTACCCGGTCTTGGCAATCAGTTGGAACTAGGATCTCAACAAGACAACAAACATACACGCGCGCCTTTAACATGCGGATACCAAAATGGTCTGAACTTGTGTTACTTGATACAACTAGTATACTATTCGTACACACATCAGCTTGAATATATGTTGGCTGGCCGTGAAATGGAGTTAATTGACCATGGCGTGAGTACAAGAGGCTCCCTGCTCAGGCACAACCCGCCTATATATGTGATTGGCTTTCCTTATAAAAAGGCAGACCGAGTGAGTAGAGATAGTGGGGAAAGAACAGACGAAGCGATGGTATCAGGAACAGTGTATTTATATTTTAGAGGGCCGGGGAGGTGTGTAGTGGTGATTATGGTAGACATTCGGAATGGAAGTTGCTGGGAATTATAGTTGTACAAGGATCTACCGACTGAGAGGCGGCACTGATCGTCGCCGCGGCGGTGGCCGTCGTCCGGGTAAATTTGAACCACCTCAAACCGCTGGGGTAAATGCTGGGGGTGTACAGGTTCAAGCTGGTGTGGCGTCTGCGCAATGTGGTGTTCCTATTTAGCAAGAAGGTCGCGGGACAGCAGCTCGCTCCGCAACAAAACTACCTCCACGCACCAGATTAGTAGCTGCGGTTCGCCCCACATCACCTTCAGCAGTGCGTCACGCCACTTCAGTTTAAGCAAGGTGCTTTGGTAGCTCCTCAACCACTGGTCCAGCCTGCAGCAACAGCAGCCTCCGGTACGGCAGGTTGCCAAGGCGCCAGCAAAAACAAGTGGAGCTGGAGATGATACTTAAGATGGAAAAGCAAAAAAGTTTAGTACTTCCGGTGTGATCTGCGACAGCTTGCCAATAACTGTAGTACTGCAGTCCTGTGTGATACTGCGAGGCTGCGACTCATCCTGAGACGCGAGCTTCCCCATTTCTTAACATGCCAATGCCATTTGTCAGCGTGTATGGGTATATATGCTTCTGATGATTTGATGTTCTTTTAGATGACGAACTCAGCTGATTTCAGCCCAACCATGAGAATTCACGTACTGGCATCGTGGGTGTCCCCGCAGGTTCTTCGACGGTGGAAGAAATGGTGAAGGAATTTGAGTGGCTTATCCCAATTAATGTAGAAGTTCCGATGGGATGTGAGACCACATGCCGAGAATATGTTCAAAGTTCCGTTCCCTTGAAAACTCGAGCTCAAAAGTAGTAAAAGGCACCGTAAAAATCACCTATTAATTTCATAACATAAAAAATTATACCATTTGAAAATATGCGCTAAATGCCACATCTCTCACATCTAAGAGTAGGACAACAAACAGTAACATGGTCATTACTGACGCAATTCAAGCAAGGAGGTGTAGCCCAGAGGAATCAGGAGCCGTAGGGCAATAGGGTTTGCAGCGGGGCGGCCAGCACCTTGGTCACCGCAATGGGAGACTTCTTGTTAACCACACCTCCATGAGCTTCACGAGCCACAACCGCATCCCAGCGCTCCGAGCTACTCACTCCGTTCGGATTTAATCTACATCCTAGGTCCAAAATTTGTTCACAATTAGTATACATCCTAGGTGAGTCCAACCTTTTTAATTAAAAGGGAGAGAGTCTACACCAATGCATGCACTGGTTTGCTATTTCCCATGCATGGATTGCATTAATTAAAATTGGTTTAACCAATTGGTGTTTTGTTTCTTGTGAGATCATAATTGTGATGCATGGTAGGATGTGCAAAATTAGTACTAATAAATGCTAGCCTAATTTGTCTAAAATTTTCTAGGATGTAGACTAAATCCGAACGGAGGGAGTATATCTGGACGGATTACCACCGGTCATTGAATTCGATTCCCCTTGCACTAGCACCTTGTCCTAAAACCCCGCGCTCATCCGGCCTCGGTGGGACCCGGCAAAAAGTACCTGCCGAGGGGGTTGCCATTGATTTTCATGTCGGTTGTGCCAAACATGCCACGACCCACACCATATGAACAACTGGGAGGTCGATCATCCCGCCGATCTCTACCGATTCGCCCTCACAAATGGATCTCGCATCAGTTACCACATCTTCCTCGTCGAGGAGTACGAGCCGTGCCACGTCGCGTCGCAGCACCAGAGTGCTAGAGCGAGAGGAAGACGAGCGCCAGTGCAAGGATTTATGAGAAACTCTTGGCCCATCGGGAGTCGCCAGTGACGAGGAGACAATCCCCATCTTAGCCGAGATTTGATTTCTAGAAGAAAAAAAATACTCCGTAGTCACTATAAGACATATGCATCTTTGAGCAACGAACAAATTTAGTTTGATATCTCATGCTTCTCCGAGCCAAAGTATCTTTGTTTTCTTTGTAATAATTAAGAATCAAACTGGTCGACAAGTAACAAACGCTTCAAGTCGTTGATACTACTATTATTAGGTATACACAAGGATATGACTTATGCTATGTGGCTGAACTATGAGATCAAGCTGCGAGCAGAACATTATCATCATTGATGAGGTGTGAACGTTGGAAGATTCTGAAAGAGCATGGTGGACCTTGCTCTTTAAAGTATAGAAATTTGATTTATGTACATTGGACCGGTGTACCAGAGTAGATAGAATCATGCATGTAGTACATATGAATGACCCATCGTACGTATTGGCACAAGTATGTATTTATTTATTTTTGTAAGACAGTAAGTAACTTGTGCATGTACTAGTAGAACATAAAGCACACAGTCTTGGCAATCGGTTGAAACTATAGGATCTCTTCAGCCGTAACGCGCATTAAAGTAGCGGATATCAAACTGATCTGAATTTGTTTTATTTTGATACAACCATTACTATTCGTACACACCAAGCTTGAAGCTTGAATATATGTTGGCTTGCCGGTGAATGGAGTTAATTGACCATGGCGTGAGTAGGGGGCTCCCTGCTCAGGCATTAACCCGCCTATATTATGTGCTTGCGTATCCGTAGAAAAAAAGCAGCCTGGGGGTGAGCAGTGATGGTGGGGAAAGAACCGGGGATGCGATGGTACCAGAGAACAGTGTATTTATGTTATAGAGGGTCGGGGAGGTGTGTAGATTATGGTAGACATTCGGAATAGAAGTTACCGGGAATTCTATTTGCACGTCCAGCCCCTGAAACAGAGGATATTTTCAGCTATGCAGTGATAGGGGGTGGTAGAGGTCGTGGACGCGGTGGTGGTCGCGGTCGCGGTCAATTTGAACCCCCTCCAGCAGGTCTGGAAAATGCTGCGGGTGTACAGGTTAAAGCCGGTGCGGGGTTTGCACAGTTTGCAGCACCTATTCAGGACGGGGGGTTCCGGCGATCACGGTAGAGCTGCTCGCTCCGGAACTAAACCACCACCACCACAGCAGCTGCGGTTCGCCCCACAACGCTTTTAGGAGTTCGTCGAGTCCAAGCAGTGTAAACAGGCGGTGTGGAACTGGTAGTGCCTCACAAAGTGATCCAGACACAAGTTATGCCGCAGAGACCACTGGAGCGTCTGGACAGACAAGTCGCCAAGGCGGCAGCAAAAACAAGTTGGGCTGGAGATGATAGTCAAGATGGAGAAGGCAAAAAAGTTGAATGCTTCCGGTGTGATCTGCGAGGTCACTAGGCCATTGACTGTACATCAATCTTGTGCGATATCTGCGCGGCCACAACTCATGCCTCAAATACCTTTCCATGTTGTAACATGCCAATGCCGTTTGTCAGCATGTATGGGTATGCTTCTGATGAATTGAGGTTCTTTGAGATGCCTAACTCAGCTGGTTTTTTGGCCCAAGAATGGGAATTCCCGTATTGGCATTACGGTGTTTTCGGAGTTACTATGCCAGCGGACGAAGTGGCGGAGGAACTTGAATGGCTTGTCCCCTCCGATGGGATTTAGGCCACATGCCGAGAATATGTTTTTTTTTTTAGAAATGGAGGAGACCCTAGCCTCTGCATCGAAAAGATGCATACAACTTTCTTTATTAATTTATTCAACAAAGAACTGACTGAGATGATACATCAAAAAACCCGAAGCCACCACTCAACACCTACAACCCTGATAAAGAGAGAAGATCATGTCAACAGAGCCTTATGCCCTGAGAACAGTGAAATTCCTCCACCAGCTAGTAACCGGGAACTATCACATACCCCGAGACGCCCTCTAAGCGAAACGAGAGTGCTCATCCGGTCTAGCCGACTCTTAGCGAGCACCTTGTGTACACGCTACAGTAGCTGTCACCACCTTCGAACCACCGAGCAATCTTCATGGTTAAGATCCGCATCGTCTTCGCCGGTCCTGCCGACGACGCCACCACAGCGCCGAACAGCGCGCCCACCCTGCGCGGTTCCATCATGTCACGTCTGACACCGAGAATCCGCTGCGCCACGCCGCTGATGCACCTAAAACGCATCTACTTTTCCAAGCACTTTGCTTCATAATTTGCTCCGGAATCTTCCCATATTTGAATAAAACTGCTGAATCTGACGCTGTTTTTAGCAAAGTCTCCTTTCTGGTTGTTTTTGCAGGAAATTAAATCTAGGAAAAATACCACGTCATTTTTTATGGAAAAGGAGGACAATGTGCAAAGGATGGACACGAGGAAGCGTCGGAGGCCCAAAAGGGGGGGCACACGGCCACTGTACCTGGCCGCGTGGGCCCACCCAAATGGGGCCTCGAGCACCGCCTCCACTTCAGCTTTGGCGTACCCCCTCATATATACGAAAAAGTGGGTGCCCTAGGAGGAGAGGAGCTTTCGCGAAACAGAGCCGCCACCACCACGATCTTCGTTTTCGGAGACAGATTGATCCAGGATTTCTCCCCGGAGGAGGGATTCGGAGGCCGTCTTCACCGCCATCTTCACCGCCTTCATCTCCATCGACCATGAGCTCCCTCACCATCGCCATGTGTGAGTAGTCCGCTGTAGGCATGAGGTGGATGGGGATTGGATGAGATTGATCATGTAATGATACCCGTTTCGAGATTTAGGGGTTTATCTTGAGGATATTTTTGTATTGTGTTGATGCACTTATGCTATGCTTAATGCTTGCTACTAGGGCCCGAGTGGCATGATTTCAGTACTGAACTTATTTTGCCATCATATAATTGAGTTTGGTATTTATCTGCAAAGTGTATCACCTGCTATTATGTTGAACCTGCGAACCCTAAAAGTGACATATAGGGAAAACAAGGGGGAGATGTTTTAGTTTGAGGATTCTATGTGTTCATGAAGTGTTAATGCGTTGTTCCGGGCTATTCGAAAGGGTAGACCTTAATTACCTGTAGTTCCAAGTTGGCCCCGGTGAAATGGGCAGGTAGGACAATAGATGTTGTGCAAATTCTCTTGGTTAGTACGCACAACTAATTACGGAACACATACCTACATATATCGGAGTTAGAGATAAGCCCCATTGCTATTTATCTTATTATATGATCAATCTTATTCATGCAACACCCCGCTATCACCTCATGCCTACGTTTTAAATCTCTGAGTTACACTTTCACTTTCCGGTGAAAACTGGGAAACCCTTGTTCACTACTGCTGTTTTATTTGCTACTTGAATCATACTACTGCCATCACTATCACTGCTGCAAGTTTATTGATATACAGGTGTGGTTGAGAGTGACGCCTCAATTGCCAAAGTCTTATTGGTATTCTTGTGTTCCCATCGTGTCGAACTATAAATTTGGGTAATACTTCCCAACGAAGATTTCAGCGATCCCCTATACTTGTGGGCATCAAGACATTTTCTGGCGCCGTTGCCGGGGAACCTAGCTTTATTGGTAAGACAACTTGTTATCATTTATTTGCTGCACTTGCTTGTTCCTAACTATGGGAAAGGAAAAGAATACTCCGAAGGAAGTAAGGCCTTCAACTACTCGTAGAGGTACTGATTTGCCAAGTAGGCCAAACTTTTCACCTAATGTTGCTTCTGCTGTTGCTCCTAAGAAAAAAGAAAAGTTTGAATAGTTCACCATTGTCTAAGATGTCTACTAGTACTGAAAATGATTTAATATGTGGTAGCATAGACAATGAAGTGACACCTGAAACACTGAAACTACTGAATCTTCTATTATTGAAAATGTTGAGTGAATTAGAAGATAATGTGATGATGAACATGAAACTTCTTCTGAGGAAGAGGAGGCATTTACTATGGCTTTTATGGATTCGAATTTTGATAAATTGGATAAACTTGATATCTATAAAAATTCTCCTCTTGATGATTATTTCCCTGTTACTGAGAAAATGAATGCTCCAGCTATTAAAATTAAAGACAAAGATTATGAGTTTAGTGTTGATCCTGAAATAATTGAAAAAGCTGAGAAGTATAAGTTTTATGGGAGAGACAATGAGTTCCCTTTTGAACACATTGCTGATTTGCATGATTTATCTGTGTGTTTGGTAAAGATGAAATCCACCAACGCTATTATTTCTTAAAGTTGTTTCCTTTTACTTTGGGAGGAAATGCTAAAACTTGGTATAATCGTTTAGAACCTGGATGTATTACTAGCAAGGAGGAATGCTTGCAGGTATTTTATAATAAATATTTCCCTGCTGATAAGATTCATGGTTTAACTATTGAGATTAGCAACTTTTCACAAACAGAGAAGGAGGATTTACCCCAAGCTTGGGGGAGGTACAGTAAGATGGTTAGGAAATGTCCTACCCATGGCTTCAAGAATAATGAAATACTTGATATATTTTACAATGGACTAACTGAAAATACAAGAGGCTATCTTGATAGTATTGCAGGTAGTGTTTTCAGGGAAAGGACCGTTGATGAAGCAACTGAGTTATTGGAAACTATCTCTAGAAACTATGAAGATTGGAATATTGAAATAATAGATGACAGAGATATATTTCCAGAGAAGAAAGGAGGTATTCTTGAATTAAACAATGAGGCAATGAAGGGAGCCTCCAAGGATATGAAAGAGAAGGGAATTAAAACCTCTCATCTTAAGGAATTATCTGAAATGGGTGTTAAACTTCCTATTGATCGACCATGTTTTCCAATCCCAGTCAATGCTATAAGCTCTTGGAAGGTAATGAAAAGGTAACACCTCCTATTGATGTATCATATGTTAATGATTTTGCTTATCATAATAAACCTGAAGAGCATGATATTAGAATGAATATGATGGAAAACTCTCATAAAATTAAATTCCTTCGTGAAAATATAAATGCTAGTGTGGGAGAAGTTAGAAGAATTGTTAAACATTGTGAAATGATGAATAATCAAATTGAACAAATGGTTTCTCTTCAAAATCAATTGTATGAAAATCTTATTGAGAAGAAACAGGTTTGTGGGTTAATACTAGAGGTGGTGCAAGTACTCAGGACCCTGACTATCCTGAAAACCATCCCAAGAGAAAGAGCAAGAGGCTCTCAAAGGAAATCTTCTGCAGGAAAATCTCCCAATGGAAACAAAGGCATTGATGATTCTCAAGAACAAGAAATGATATTTCTATTTCTGATGCTGAGACGAAGATGATAATAAGAAGAGGAATCATCTCCACCTGAAGAAGATCAACATGAAGTTGAAAATATTGCAGAACCTGAACCTCCTGAAAAGGAAGACCCTCAACCATCTACTGAGAAGAACAAAAAGAAGAATCATCCAAATCACAAAAAGGTAAAGAGAGGGATCCATGGGTACAAAGACCCATACCATATCCCCAAGAGGTAATGAAATCTTTGGATGATGCTAGGTTTGAAAATTTTTGAGTTGATTAAAATTTATGTTTGCAAATTCCTTTGTTGATGCTATTAAAATTCCTCCATACTCAAAATATATGAAAGATATTGTCACTAATAAAAGGAAGATACCTAATGATGCAATTACTGCTATGCTTGCTGATTATTCAAAGGAAAATGCCTGAAAAGCGTGGAGATCCTGGTATTCCGACTATTCCTTGTCATATTAAAGAAACTTATGTGAAATATGCTATGTGATTTAGGAGCTGGTGTTAGTGTTATGCCTTTTTCTTTATATAAGAAACTTAACCTAAACAAATTGGTTCCAACTGAAGTTTCATTGCAAATGGCTGATAAATCAACTGCAATACCTATAGGTATATGTGAGGATGTTCCTATCTCTATAGCTAATGTGTTAATTCCTACAGACTTTGTTATATTAGAAATGCCTGAGGATGATAATCTATCTATTATTCTTGGAAGACCTTTTTAAACACTGCAGGAGCTGTGATAAATTGCACTGAGAGCAAAGTGACATTTAATGTCAAAGGAAATGAGCATACTATCTATTTTCCCAAGAAGAATCCTGTTACAATGATAAACAAGAGTGTGAATTCTATTCAAAGAAATACTATTATGATTGGAAGCTTTGAAATTGCACTACCACCTCCTGAACCAAAGTATGCTACTTGATGATTGGAACTATTCCAATCAAATATGAGGTATCTTGAAACTCTTCTTTATATCTATAAAATAAGAATCATGTATTATATCTTTTGCATATTATTAATGAGACTTGATCAACCTCATTACTAATGTGGAAATGATGAAAACTTGATTCCCATAAAAATTTGTATTGCATTTTAATTTTATTTATCTTAGAATTTTAGAGTGTATAATCATAATTATTTCAGAGTTCAGAAATTCCAGAATATGAAGTTTGAAAAATTCTCTTTAGAAAATTGTCTCAAAAATTCCAGAAAAATTTGGAGGTAAGTTATTTAACCAAGGGACCATCTGCCAGAAGTGGGACACCAGGAGGCCACCAGGGACCAAAATGGGGTGTCCCACGCGGCCATTCCTGGCCGCGTGGGACCCACCAATTTTGTCCCCAGTGGTGTTAGGTGAGTGTCCTGTGCCCATCTCCTTCCCTCGACAGAAAACCACCCAGGTATTTTTCCCAAATTTTCTCGAGCTCGTTCTTCCTGCTATCTTGGATCTCCAAGTTTAGGGCAGATTTTTCAAATCTGTTTGGTGGGATTGCTCCTTGGTATGTGACTCCTCCACCCATCCAATTATTTTTGTTCTTGTGCCTCATGTATGAAGTATTTTGCTGCACTAGGTGTCACCTAATATGCTTGAGAAATCCATGGATTTAAGTTTTCTAGTTGATATGGATGCATGATATTGATGTGGAGACTAGTTATGGATGGCTCAATGTTTTTTAGAGTGCTACATCTTAATTTTGTTGAATATTATTTATGGGCAGCAAGGTACCATGATGAACAAAGGCAAGCATTGCTTGGGATGAGCTCAAGACCGAGAGAAGAGCATCTAAAGTCTCCCTTAATTATGATGACAACCATCTTTGGGAGGATGATGCAGTTTTTGTGGGAGAAGCTGAAGATCCATACAACTAGATGGCAAGACCCCATGTTCTTGAGAGTGGGGATGAAAGAAGACTTCGACCTTCGCCAATGCAACTGGTTTGCTTGGTTTGCCCAAAATCCACGAGGTACATACGAGGAACTCTCGCGAGAATTCCTCTCCACATTCAGGTTTGAGGGCCCTGAGATCTACAAACAGTAAGAAGAGTAAGGCACCCCTCCTACCTTTGTTTGTAAATTTACTATGAGGGGAGAGCGCCTTGTTATGTCTTTGGAGGAGTTTTGCAAGCTATTGGTGTGGAAAACAGGGGTAGTTGGGATGAAACCCGTGCTGACTCCAACCGGAGCTTGTTGCATTTTGGCACTCTATTTCTGTTAACTCTCATGATAGATTGAATAGGGGTAAATTTACTCATATACAGCACCCAAGTTTGAGATACTTTGCGTTGTTCCTTGCAAGAGGATTTCTTGCTAGAGACAACAATTCTGCTTGCACGGGACCAATGGTTTATTTACTTAAATGTGCAAAAGAAAACACCACATGTGAGTATAACTTGGGAGTCATTCTTGCTAGATCCTTGCATACGGCTGTGAGTAGAAATATTACTGATCAAACCCCTATTTATGCTGGTGCTATTGCTACTTTAGTGTATGAATACATTAAAGATGAGAGGTTATGGTGATAACATGGGTACT
This sequence comes from Poa pratensis, assembly GCA_947311845.1. Taxonomy (NCBI): domain Eukaryota; kingdom Viridiplantae; phylum Streptophyta; class Magnoliopsida; order Poales; family Poaceae; genus Poa; species Poa pratensis. The sequence goes on along the minus strand of CAMZMU010000115.1, from coordinate 8,582,541 downwards.
CCTGTGAAGAGTCCAATTTACTCGATTTTGCTTTGACTACCGTATGGATATAAGTGTGATGCATGGGATCATTATTGGTATAACTATTTGAGTACTAATGGACAAAGAGTGCCCATTAGGCTCCCCCGTGCTGACCTTTTTGACAGGAGTACCGGAAAATGGATTGTGGAAGAGATGCCGCCTCAAGAGGAGCCACAAGATCCAGGGATGCAAGGCTACCAACCTCAAGAGGAGCCCCAAGACTCAGGAATGCAAGGCTACCCATATGGTTACTTCCCTGGAGGTGGAAGTGGATACAACTACTACCCGGGATACTAGCTTGATCGCAAGCTTGGGGGAGTACCTCTCTCCCTTTCCATTCATTGTGTTATATCACTGTTATCTTGTTATGTTTTAGTTTCTTGTTCTAAAAATCACAAAAACACAAAAAATTTCATTTGTTTCTTTGTTTAGTTACTTCTGACATTTACTTTATGCATCTTAAAACTAAAAAGAACAAAAACATTTTCGTTTTTTGAATAACCAAAGTGAAAGGTGCAGGAATTGCTGAAATCTGCTCACTGTTCATTTTTCATATTTTTCTGTAACTCCGAATGAGCTAAAATTTTAACCACTACTGCAACTTTCATAACCTACACACCCGTAAATTATGAGATTTTTCTGAGTGTCTAGGTAGGGTAAAAACAGTACTGTATGCAGTAGCATTTTATGGCAGATTTGAGTTTTTATTGCGCAGTTCAAATTGGGAGAGGAGAACAACAATGATGAGTTGATGTGCATGAAGTGGATGAAAGGTATGACACCTTTGCTGCTTATGTGGACTTTTTAATAATAGCAAGTGCGCACATCATAGTTTCTTTAACATCTAGGGAAGTGGTAGCAAATGTTTATCTTCTCCGTGTTCTAGTATGTTATATTATGATGCAATGTGAGATAATATGTAGCGACAACACTTGGATGTGAGTTGAGTAATTGTGGCTCTAAACAAAGGTCTACGCATCCCATTGTGCTTGCTAAACTTGCCAACCAAAAGAATAAAAGAATTTTCAAATGATAAACATGAAGTCATATGCTTGACAAGCTTAGTGGTTGGGAGTTAACTTAAATGTGCTGACACATGGAAAGCTTTCAACATTGCACTAAATTATATTTAGTTGATATCATGTACCTTTGTTTATGGATGCTTATCATTGCGAAATAAATGTGGAAACTTAGTAAGTTTGAGGAGTAAGAATAATTGGCTAGAGAGACGCCTGGGCCGCCAACCTAAGCCATGCATCATTCATGGTGGAAATTTACAGCGTACCATAGTGAACATTCAGTGATGCACATCATAATAAAAAGCTACACAATAGTAAATAAAAGAGTGCTGAGATTGTTCATTGTCTGTTTGTCTTGTTGTTTGGACATGGGCTTGTTCCATGTCTTGGGACAAGAGGTACCCCAGTTGACGCTCTTGATGACGCTTTTATTACTTGCAATGACTAAAACTCGAACTTGTGACCCAAGTTGAGTAGCACATGGTGTAGGTACTCGTATTCACGGGGCATGAGACTTTCAACCTCTAGTTGGTCAAGCATATGAGTCATAATAGGAACACCAAATGGTTTGATAAAACTAAAGAGCAAGGTTGTAAGCACAATGAGTTCAATCAATAAAAGAAAGAATCAAAAGATCTCAAAAATCTTGTCTTGATTCAATAAAAGCGATGCAAGAACCTTGTTTATTTCTACATTGGCAAACTCATCCAAGTTGACACTTCATTATTTCTCTTGCAACATATAAATGCTTTAACACTGATTAGATACCTTTGCTAGCATTTTGTTATTTGTTATGGAATTATGTTTTGAATACTTGTTGGTATTAAACGGTGTTACATATGCAATGCAAAGTTCTTGTCAAAGTCTTTTTATCGCTTCTGCACTATGTTTGAGTTGTTCGAGGACAAACAACGAGCTAAGCTTGGGGGAGCTGATGCACCTAAAATGCATCTACTTTTCCAAGCACTTTGCTTCATAATTTGCTCCGGAATCTTCCCATATTTGAATAAAACTGCTGAATCTGACGCTGTTTTTAGCAAAGTCTCCTTTCTGGTTTTTTTGCAGGAAATTAAATCGGAAAAATACCACGTCATTTTTTATGGAAAAGGAGGACAATGTGCAAAGGATGGACACGAGGAAGCGTCGGAGGCCCAAAAGGGGGGCCCCACGCGGCCACTGTACCTGGCCGCGTGGGCCCACCCAATGGGCCTCGGCACCGCCTCCCTTCGGCTTTCGCGTACCCCCTCATATATACGAAAAAGTGGGTGCCCTAGGAGGAGAGGAGCTTTCGCGAAACAGACCGCCGCCACCACCACGATCTTCGTTTTCGGAGACAGATTGATCCAGGATTTCTCCCCGGTGGAGGGATCGGAGACCGTCTTCACCGCCATCTTCACCGCCTTCATCTCCATCGACCATGAGCTCCCTCACCATCACCATGTGTGAGTAGTCCGCTGTAGGCATGAGGTGGATGGGGATTGGATGAGATTGATCATGTAATGATACCCGTTTCGAGATTTAGGGGTTTATCTTGAGGATATTTTGTATTGTGTTGATGCACTTATGCTATGCTTAATGCTTGCTACTAGGGCCCGAGTGGCATGATTTCAGTACTGAACTTATTTTGCCATCATATAATTGAGTTTGGTATTTATCTGCAAAGTGTATCACCTGCTATTATGTTGAACCTGCGAACCCTAAAAGTGACATATAGGGAAAACAAGGGGGAGATGTTTTAGTTTGAGGATTCTATGTGTTCATGAAGTGTTAATGCGTTGTTCCGGGCTATTCGAAAGGGTAGACCTTAATTACCTGTAGTTCCAAGTTGGCCCCGGTGAAATGGGCAGGTAGGACAATAGATGTTGTGCAAATTCTCTTGGTTAGTACGCACAACTAATTACGGAACACATACCTACATATATCGGAGTTAGAGTTAAGCCCCATTGCTAGTTGTTCTTATTATATGATCAATCTTATTCATGCAACACCCCGCTATCACCTCATGCCTACGTTTTAAATCACTGAGTTACACTTTCATCTTTCCGGTGAAAACTGGGAAATCCTTGTTCACTACTGCTGTTTTATTTGCTACTTGAATCATACTGCTGCCATCACTATCACTGCTGCAAGTTTATTGATATACAGGTGTGGTTGAGAGTGACGCCTCAATTGCCAAAGTCTTATTGGTATTCTTGTGTTCCCATCGTGTCGAACTATAAATTTGGGTAATACTTCCCAACGAAGACTTCAGCGATCCCCTATACTTGTGGGTATCAGCCGCCGATACTCGCCATCGACGACGAGGTAGATGAAAACCGCTCCGCCGCAATGCCCCTCCAGCCGGCATCAGCTCCAAAAACGATGCCCCTGTGGGGGAGAACGGCGCCACACCCGTCATCGTCCGATCCGGGAGACCCGGTTCTGAGGTTTCCCCCAGAGTAAGGATGACAATTTTACCAATGGATACGGGTACCCACGGGTACCGTACCTGCATGGGTAGGGTATGGGCATAATTTTATACCCATGGGTAGTACCCGTACCCTACCCGTTAAGTCACGGGTAGGGCACGGGTATAACCTCATACCCGTGGGTATACCCATACCCCGCCCGTTTATAACCTTACCCGTGGAGGTACGACATTTATTCTCGTGAGCTTGTGAAGCTATGTTAAAGTTGTCATCAATTGTCAACTAAAGTTGAGATAATTGTCATGTACTCAAATATATGTTGTTGTGTTGAGATAAATGTTTTTCTTTTATCAATGTGTTATCAATGAATGTAATTTTTTTATAACATGTGTACTATTTGATCTACCCGTTGGGTACCCAGCGGGTATGGGTATCCGCCGGGTATGGGTACGGGTAAAGTTCCATACCCGTGGGTATGGGTATGGGTAGAGTTTTGTACTCATTGACTACACGGGTATGAGTATGGTATTACTCTATCCGCCCCATACCCTACCCATTGCCATCCTTACCCGGAGCAGACGGCCCTTCCTGCAGCCTACGTGGTGGCCCAACGCCTTCACGCCTTCAAGATCCCGCCTGCGATATGGGCTCCAAAACTGTGCCTTCAACGATGAAGACGACGCCAGGCGCCGCCACTGTCCGGACTAGCCTGAGGTTTCCCTCGGAGCCCGACAAAACTTCCGCCATTACGATGCCCTTCAACAAGGTTAGCGGCGTCCACAGGCGTCGCCGCATCATCTGCGACGGCAAACGCCGGGCAGAGGATTTCTCCTCAACGGTTGTTCCATAACGAGGAGGTTTGTAGCCGTGGACGACCGTCGGAGGCACCCACCGACGCAGAAAGGAGAGGCCGGGCCGTGTCAAGCCGAGGCCCAACCCAGCCGGAGTTGCTGCCGCCGGCTGGGGGCAGATCCCGGCGCGCCGGCCAGGGATCCGCTGCCGTCGCCTGCGGTCCGTCGCTGCCGACCACCATGCATCGCCCTCACGCCTCCGACGAAGATGTTGCAGGGATCTTGAAGCGACCGCACAAGGGCCTCGCCGCCCCCCCCCCCTCATCGGCGTCCAGGGCTTTGCCGGCGGCCTCCAGGAGTGGCGAGGAGGGGCGGAGGAGAGGAGGGGTCCGTGGCTGCGGCGATCAGGGTTGGCCCCCCTGATCGCCTGGAGGGGGGGCGACCGAGGGGAGAGGAGGTGGATTTACCTCAGGTCGCAGGGGAAATATTGAGAATATGTCCCATGCCGAGAATATGTTCAATCTTAAATTCCCTTCAAAACTCAAACTCACAAGGATGGTCCATGCCGGTGTGGTCCCTTCACGGGATGAGTTTCAGAAGGAACTTGTGCTTTACTTTCAAGAGGTTCAATCTTCTGTCGAGGAGAAGTGGCATATATGCAAGACATTTGTGTTAAGATTGGTCGTCTGCCACCGGACCTGAAAGGAGGTTACTTGGGACTATGTGGCCTTGAAACACTCCTCGAAGAAAAAATAGATATGCCCTTCACTCGCGAGAAATAAAAACAAAGAGTCGAAACATCATGGGACTTTGATACATATTGACGGTGGTGCGGAGACCTCGTTGCCCGGAGGACATGGGAGACGCGATGGGCGAGAGGGTGCCGCCGTGGGAGCCACGGCCCACGGCACCGTGAGCGACGCTAGAGCCGGTGATATCGGTGGGCGTTATCGTCGGATGATGTCGGTGCTTTAGGTGTCGCTATCCATCCTGAGGGCATCGTTTTGGAGCAAGTGTTGGATGGAAGAGGCTGAAGGTGGAGCAGTGTTGCATGTGGAAGAATGGAGACCCTCCCAAATTTAAAGCCTGGCCGCTGAGCATAGGTTATGGCCTCCAAGATCAATCACCCCCTTGCTTTGTGTGTCCCCTATGTGCGACAGATTTGGCACAACTCATTCGAAGAGTTGTAGATTCAGGTGGCTATCCCTTCTGCCAACAGTCAATTGGGGTAATTGGAGAAATGTTGGACGAGGGAAGGCGCTAGATTCAGGCTAAACGAGAGGAGGATTTTTTACGCACTTGTGGCTCTGATGTGTTTGTCTCTATGGATGCACGAAAATGCTTGGGTCTTTGGCGAGAGACAACTCACGACTAAACAACATGTTCAGAAACTGACGATGAAGTCATGTAGATTTCATGGGAGGATATTTGGGGTGCCTAGGTTAGATCGAGTGTAATCCTTTTTACTTGTTTTGGTAGTCTCTTGGTCCGCATTGTCTGTAACAAGGAAACGATCTTGTAAGTAACATTTTGTCTTCTGTTAAACTATTGTACGCATCGGCGGCACGAAAGGAAGCACTCTCAATCAAGACCTAAAAGCACAATCTCGATCTGGCATTCGAGATACTCTAAAACAAACAATTGTGCCCGTTAAACCCATTAAGGCCAAACTGGAAATAGCCATCCTAAAATCTACCTCAATCATAAAATGATAAATTAACTTGATATATACACTGCAGTTGTCGAAAGAAGAAAACTTGTTAGCCACTGTAAGACACATGCATTTTTGAGCAATTGTGCACGGCAAGAAAAATTCAATTCGATATCTCGTTCTTCTTCGATCCAATATTTTTTGTTTTGTTTGTGATATTTAAATAAAATGGTCGACACTCAACACTTGACGAATGCCTATGAGTTTTGCTATGTTTGTTGAACTATGAGATAGAGATTCTAGCGCAACTTTATCACAATTGACGAGGTGTGCAAGTTGGAAGATTCGGAAAGAGAAGGATAGACCATTCTCTTTAATGTAAAGAAAATTAACATTTGTGTTCCAGGGTAGATAAAATCATGAATGAATATGACCGATATATATATTGCCACAAGTGAACCTCTGTATTATTTTTTATTTTGGTAAGATAGTAACTAACTTGTCCTTTACTTTCAACAGGTTCAATTTTTGTCGAGGAGAAGTGGCATATGCATGACATTTGTGTTAAGATTGGTCGTCTGCCACCGGACCTGAAAGGAGGTTACTTTGACTATGTGGCCTTGAAACACCGCTCGAAGAAAAAATAGATATGCCCTTCACTCGTGAGAAATACAAACAAAGAGTCGAAACATCATGGGACTTTCATACATACCGACGGTGGTGCGGAGACCTCGGAGGACATGGGAGACGGTGCGCGAGAGGGTGACGCCGTGGGAGCCACGGCCCACGAGCGTCACCTTGAGCGACGCTAGAGCCGGTGACATCAGTGCGCGTTATCGTCGGACGATGTTGGTGCTTTAGGTGTCACTATCCATCCTGAGGGCATCGTTTTGGAGCAAGTGTTGGATGGAAGAGGCTGAAGGTGGAGAAGTGTTGCATCTGGAAGAATGAAGCCCCTCCCAAATTTAAAGCCTGGCCGATGAGCATAGGTTATGGCCTCCAAGATTAATCACCCCCTTGCTTTGTGTGTCCCCTATGCGCGACAGATTTGGCACAACTCATTCGAAGAGTTGTAGATCAGGTGGCTATCCCTTCTGCCAACAGTCAATTGGGGTAATTGGAGAAATGGTGGACGAGGGAAGGCGCTAGATTCAGGCTAAACGAGAGGAGCATTTTTTTAAGCAAAATTCAATTTGATATCTCGTTCTTCTTCGATCCAAATATTTGTTTTGTTTTGTTTGTGATAATTGAATAAACTGGTCGACACTCGACACTTGACGAATGCCTATGAGTTTTGCTGTGTTGTTGAACTATGAGATAGAGCTTCTACCACAACTTTATCACAATTGATTAGGTGTGCAAGTTGGAAGATTCGGAAAGAGAAGGATAGACCATTCTCTTTGAAGTACAAAAATATAACATTTGTGTTCCAGGTAGATAAAATCATGAATGAATATGACCGATATATATTGGCACAAGTGAACCTCTGTATTATTTTTTATTTTGGTAAGATAGTAACTAACTTGTACATGTAGAACGTAAAGTACACCAGTCTTGGCAATAGGTAGAAATTATGATCTCAACAACCCTCAACACGCCTTGAACATGGGGATATCAAAATGATCTGAATTTGTGTTTATTTGATACAGCCAGTACTACCATTCGTACACACCAAGCTAATATATGTTGGCTGCAGTTTAATGGAGTTAATTGACCATGGCGTGAGTAAGAGGCTCCCTGCGCCGGCACAACCCGCCAATATATGTGCTTGCCTTTCCTTACAAAAAATGCAGACTGAGTGAGCAGGGATGGTGGGGAAATGTCCGGGGAAGATGGTATCGGTGTCTTTATTTTTCAGAGAGCCGGGGAGGTGTGTACTGGTGATTATGGTAGACATTCGGAATGGAAGTTGCTGGGAAATCTAGTTGTACTCGGATCTAGTGATTGAGAGGAGGCAGGGCTCGTGGAGACGGCGGTGGCCGTCGTCCGGGTAAATTTGAAACACCTCAAACCGGTGCGGTAAACGCCGGGGCTGTACAGTTTCAAGCTGCTGCGGGTCTGCGCAGTTTGGAGCTCCTATTCAGCCAGGCGATAGCGGGACAGCAGCTCGCTCCACAACAAAACTGCCAACACGCACCAGATTAGTAGCTGAAGTTCGCCCTCTCATCACCTTCCGGAGTTCGTCACGACACAGCAGTTTAAGCAAGGATGTGTGGTAGCGCCTCAACCACTGGTGCAGCCGCAAGTTATGCCGCAGCAACAGCAGCTCTGTCAGCAAAAAAAGTAGGATTGCTGTTAGCGCCTCAACTACTGTCCAGCAGCTCCAGCTCATGCCTGAGACATTTCCCTGTTATAAAAATGTCAATGTCGTTTGTCAGTGTGTATGGTAAGATTCTAATGATTTGATGTTCTTTGAGATACCGAACTCAGCTCGTTTCGGTCCTAGCATGAGAATTCACGTACTAGCATTGTGGTTGTTTTCGGAGGTACTTTTTCGGTGAAAGAAGTGGTGAAGGAACTTGAATGGCTTATCCCAACTTAAAAGTTCGGATGGGATGTGAGACCACATGCCGGAATATATTCAAAGTTCAATTCCATTCAAATTCGAGATCACAAGGATGGTCCGTGTCACCGTGTCGGTGTGGTCTCTTTACAGCATGATCGAGTTCCATAAGGAACGAGAGGGCGGTGAGGCTACAACGATCACTCCGCGTACTCTGTGGACTACATGCACATGCATTTGTGCATGCTTTGTCATGGGCACCCTCTTCGACACAACTGAGAATGGCATTGGCGCTGCATATGCTGGCGCTGACTTCGTTAAAAGTGCACGGTGATGCTACTCTATCTACAATGACTAAATTTCTGTCGGTCACTTTTGTTGGGATCCCTGACTTGGAGGCGTCATGCCACAGGTTTAGCACTGGCATTGGCGCCAAGCCAAATGCAGATGACACACAAATGGAAAGGGTAATGGGACTTTCCTAGCTCCGTGACACCGAGATCACATCCAATAAGAATTTAAATTCAAAGTATTCTGTTTAATCTAGAATATTGAATAAATATTATCTAGAAACAAGTGCAACAGATGGTCACAAGTCGTTTATCGCTTAATGATGGTGTGATATCTCACAAACATGATGTAACTTTTGGAACTTAAAAACTTCAAGATTGTTTATGGTAATAATTAATGTACACAGACTTAACGAATGGACACACCAAATTCCTTCATCAATACCTATGGAAGATTAAGTGTCATTTAAGATTAAAATATTTATGTGATTTCTTCATAAAAATATCTTGCTAAGTAAGAATAATTTAGCGAAACACAAATGGAATTGATGTAATAAATGAACTTTATTTGATTCAGAAGAACCTATTCATCATTTGTATGAACACTACGGGAGAGCTGACCTGTGCCGACGGTGATTTACCGTCGGCACAGATGCCTTCCCCGTCGGCACAGCCCTGTGCCGACGGTAACCGTTGGCACAGGGTCGTCGGCGTAGGTGCCCGTAGGCACAGCCTAGAAAACCGTCGGCATAGGTCGAACCGTCGGCACACAGAGCCGTCGGCATATGTTTTTTTGAAAACAAATTCCAAAATTTTTTAAAAAAAAATTAATTTTTTTATTTTGCAGGCTGTGCGACGGGAAAACCGTCGGCATAGGTTTCCAAAATTATTTTTTTAATTATTTTTTATTTTTATTTTACACTGAAATTTCGATTTTTTTTTATTTTGAAATTTCCCAATTAGCCACACACATTATCTCTAATTACATATTAGACACAATCTAAGGTCAAAGTACTTACCGCAGTCAAACTTCCCGTTCGGTCACCCATCCTCAAATTGATCCAGCCCAACCATGCTTAACTTTTGAGTTCCTTCCAAATTAGCTTCGAGATGAGATGATAGAACTTACTGATATTAGTATCTTATCAACCATAATAACCCCTGGATCATGATGTTACACTTTTTATTGTTTAAATTTTAAAAATTTAGTTGAATAAATAACAATGATTATGTAATAATAATATTTGAATAACTCATATCTTTAAATCATATTTTCAACCATATTCTCCTTTTTACATTTAATATGGAATAATTTATATCTTTAAATCCGTAAATCAAAATTTAACAAATAAAATGTCTAAATTGATTAGAAAAATGAGAGGAATCCAAATATGACATCCATATAATATTTTTCATCATGTATATAACTTTTTGCAACATATTTTACAAAAATGACTTTATGCCTATTTTCCGAAAGTAATTGAATTTTATGTGAAAAAATAGTCAAAAAATGAAATCCTTTGGCATGCATACAGTACTGTTTTTACCCTACCTAGACACCTCAGAATAATCTCATATTTTACGGGTGTGTAGGTTATGCAAAGTTGCAGTAATGGTTAAAATTTCAGCTCATTCGGAGTTACAGAAAAAAAATGAAAAATAAAACAGTGAGCAGATTCAGCAATTCCTGCACCTGCGTTTTTACTTTGGATTCAAGAAAACGAAAATATTTTTGTTCTTTTTAGTTTTTAGATGCATAAAGTAAATGACCAGAAGTAAATAAGCAAATAAACAAATAAAATCTTTTTGTGTTTTTATGTTTTTCAACACAAGAAACTAAAACATAACAAGATAAAAGTGATATAAAACAACGAATGAAAAGGGAGAGAAGTACTCCCTCAAGTTTGCGATCAAGCTAGTATCCCGGATGGTAATCGTACCCACCACTTCCATCTCCAGGGAAGTGATTATATTGGTACCCTTTTATTCCTCGGTTTTTATCTAATTTTGCCTATTTAAATAACTTTATGCCTATTTTTCGAAAGTAATTGAATTTTGAATTACAAGTGTGTGATAGTTTGCTCTGAAATTTTAACAAAATTCATTTTAAGATACCAGCAGTGGTTATATCACAGAATCGTTGATAGTTTTGAAAAATGCAACCCCTTTTAATGAATAGGCACGGTGGTCATTTTGACCGTTTTTTCAACAAAATAAAAGAAAGTGAAAAAATAGTCAAAAAATGAAATCCTTTGGCATGGAGTACCTTTATGTGTACTAGTTGCTAGGATAAATGATAAACTTGAGTTTTGACAAAGTTTACAAAAAATTTCTTCACAAAAAGGTCAATCATCTATAAATATGTATAACTTTCGAGTCAAATGACCAAGTTATGATCATCCCCGTGCCATAGTTTGTGATAATGTGCCCATATTTGAGACATAGTTGTGTCTTTGTATGACAAACAATGTTGCAGAACTGAGGTTTTTCAAATTAGTTTTATAAATATCATTTTTTATTTTTTTATTATCAAAAATGACATTTTTTGTGAAGCAAGAACAAAAAATATGGTGGAAAATGGCACCCATCCAATTATCACACAAAGTAGACCATATTTTATGGACAATCCAGCAATATTAGGAATTTTCTCGGTTTTTATCTAATTTTGCCTATTTAAATAACTTTATGCATATTTTTCGAAAATAATTGAATTTTGAACTACAAGTGTGTGAAAGTTTGCTCTGAAATTTTAATAAAATTCATTTTAAGATACACCAGTAGTGGTTATATCACAGAATCGTTGATAGTTTTGAAAAATGCAACCCCTTTTAATGAATAGGCACGGTGGTCATTTTGACCGTTTTTTCAACAAAATAAAAGAAAGTGAAAAAATAGTCAAAAATTGAAATCCTTTGGTATGGAGTACCTTTATGTGTACTAGTTGCTAGGATAAATGATAAACTTGAGTTTTTACAAAGTTTACAAAAAACTTCTTCACAAAAAGGTCAATCATCTATAAACATGTATAAGTTTCGAGTCAAATGACCAAGTTATGATCATCCCCATGCCATAGTTTGTGATAATGTGCCCATATTTGAGACATAGGTGTGTCTTTGTATGGAAAACATTGTTGCCAAAAACAATTTTTAAAATATTATTATAAATATCATTTTTCATTTTCTAAGTGTCAAAAATGACTTTTTTATTAAGCAAGTACCAAAAACATGTTGCAAAAAGTCATATATATGATGAAAAAGATGATATGGATGTTATATTTGGATTCCTCTCATTTTTCTAATCGATTTAGACATTTTATTTGTTAAATTTCGATTTACGGATTTAAAGATATGAATTTTTCCATATTAGATGAAAAATAGGAAAAAAAATATAGCTGTGCCGATGGTAAAACCGTCGGCATTGGTTTCCAAAAATATTTTTTCCAAAATTTTTATTAAAAAAAATATTTTTTTGATTTTTCGGCTGTGCCGACGCTTTCCTAAATTATTTTTTCCAAAAAAAAATTAATTTTTTTTTTCATATTAGATGAAAAATAGGAAAAAAAAAACATATCTGTGCCGACAGTTTTACCGTCGGCACAGACTTGCGTCAAATCTATGCCGACGGTTTTACCTATGCCGACGGCCAGGGCGACGGGACGGCCTCGTCGGACCCTGTGCCGACGGCCCCGACAAAAAACCGTCGGCAAAGGGTTTGGCCGTCGGCACAGGTAAGCTCCCGTAGTGTAATTGTCCCATCACCAGCTAATATTAAATTTATTCGCAAATTGGCCAGTTGGAAAAGATAAAAAAGACAAGGCACATATTCGTGTGGGCCGGGTGTATTTTCTTTGCTATGTTCCATTTGAAATTATAGGAATGAGATGTTTTTTTAATAAGATAGTAAATGTTACTTATTTGTAGGATATATCGCATATTGGATTGGAGCATGGCTTTTCACCTCCAGGCGAATCAGCGGGAGCATATGAGTTCTGGATCCTGCCATCTAGAGAAGGTTGCACGAGCTATCAAGAACCAGCTTGGCTGGCGGCATTCTAATATAATAGATGGTTCATAAGGGTTTCGTCTTATTTTTATTCCGTTGGTTAGCCTGCGTAGCCACCTTATGTGATTCATGATTTGTGAACTCTTAACTCCATACTATGCAATAATATGGCTTTGTGCATCCATTGATTCCGACGTCAGGGTTTCTATCCCCTTTTTGACAAAAATATAATTTTAGTTAAGTAAGCAGTAGCTCGAAACGTACATGTGAACCATAAAGTAACTCACCTATCTTGGCTATGGGTTTGAGTTTCCTAACAGCCAACCAGCCATAAACACACGAATAGAGAAATAATAATCTGCATGTGTGTCTATTTGATATAACCAGTGCTACACCACCAGCTTAAATATATGTTGGCTGGCTGGCTGGCTGGTGAATTATTAATGCAAAATTACTTTAACGCTTCGTCCCGCTCCTCGGGTCGCCTCCTCCAGGGCGACCGGGAGCGAACCCTAGCCCGCCGCCGCCGCCCCTTCCACCCCCTCCCTCCCTTGCTGTCCCCGGAGGCGACCGCCGGACAAATGCCGCGCGCTGCCAGTGAAGGGGGCGGCGGGGAACTAGCTCGTGCGGCCCGTCCTGCAGCTTCGGAGGAAGACTGCAGCCCCGGCCACCGCATCCCCGCGCCCCGCCACCGACCTCCTCCCGGCATGCTCTCCCCCGCCTCCCCCATCCTCTGGCCATCGTGCTTGCCCATGGCGGCCTCCGTCTGGTGGCGTGGACGGCTGCGGCGGCGTCGGGCCGTTCGGGCCCAGTTGGGCCCAGATGGGCTTGGCGGGCCGCGGAGTTCCTGTTCGTCACTCGCGGAGGCCCTGTTTGACGTCGCCCTGCTACTCCTGCTGAGCGTGGTCACCTCGATGCTCTGTGCCCCGGTGGTCCGGCCGTCGATCCCGGCCCCGGGGACGCCGTCGGCTTTGACGGCGCTAAGCCGTGCCCTCCCTTGGTTTCAAGGGTCGCAACCTCTACTCTCGGCCATCTTCCTGCAGCGGGGCGCCGCTGGGGAGGACTGGTGCCGTGGCTTCGCAGATGGCGGCCATGGCGGTGACGTGCTCCCTACGTGGGGGGCCGTCGTGGCTGGGTGTCGAGCCACCCCTGTCTTGCTGTCAATGTCATGCTGGTGTGCTCCATGGTTCTGCAGATGGCGGCCATGGATGCGGTCTTCTCTCCGATGCGAGGTGAGCCGTGGCAGTGGTGGTGGTTGGTTCTCCTTGTCGGTTGCTAGTCACTCGCGTCGGATCCTTGTAGATGTCCTGTGGCGTGACTGGTGTGGGTGGTCTTCGTGTGTGCTCTAGGCTAGCCCACCCTTCGGTAATCGAACCCAGATGGGGTTGGGGTAGCACTCGGTGGTGCTACGCCCTGCGACTACGGCGACGACCCCCACGTGCGGAGAGGGTGTCTCCGATGCCCTTCAATTCAGCCGGCGACACACAGGCGTCGTGGCGTCGTCTTGCCGCGTGCGACCCTTCGGCCATGCCCCCGACACAGGTGGTGTCGGCGCGCTGTGTGGCCTCGGATGTGCGTTGGTGTTCGACTTCGTCGATGGTACAGTGTCGTGGCTGGATATCCGTTGTCTTGTCCTGTGGATCCTACTCTATCATCGCAGTGCTTGGGTCGTGATGAGCTTCTCATCAATCAACTGTCTCTGAGTTCTCTCTCGGAGTGACCCTCTCTTGTGTGTTGTTGGTGTGCGTTCCTTTTCTTTTATTTCTCCTCTCATGTATCCCATGTAAACTCTGGTTCATTTGAACCCATCTTGTAGAGGCTGCAAAACCTCATAGGCAACATTTTTGAGTAATGAAGTTCAGGCTGGCTCTAAGAGCCCGCCGTAGTCATAGTCAAAAATAAAAATTACTTTAACATAGCGAGTAAAGAGGCTCCCCGTTCAGGCACAAATCGCCTATATATGTGCTTCCCTTTCCTTTACAAAAATGCAAATGGGTGCAGGGCAAGCATGGCGGGGAAAGGGTCGACGAGGCGACCGTACTGGAGAGCGCCCGTAGTGACTAACTGACTATGGCAGCTATTCGGAATGGAAGTTATTGGAAATCACAGTTCTACGCATATCGGGTGATAGCTTAGATGATCAAGTTCACTCAGTTGTGTTTTGGTCAGTTGTTGCTAGCAACCGGGCAAGATCGTGCAATCGGACACCTGCGAATTGCGGATCCGCCTAGCTCCTCTCGCTGTTTGCAGGTTTTGGTCGACGAGAGCTTGGTTCACCTTCTTCGGGCTTTATGTACGTAATGTATAAAAGATAAAACAAACAAATGATAGGCTGAGCGAGATGCTAATTGCATACTCAGCATGTGGTTGAATTGTACTCCACACACAAGGAGTAGAAGAGATCACACACACGTGTTTTATAGCAAAGCTGCTGCAGCTAAATTACTCTGCACGTGGTGGAGTATTGCAAGATAGTAGCAGCGCCAGCGCTTGGTCGCTCGAGAGGGCAAATTAGTTTCAGGTAGCTTTTTTATTATTGGCCTTCAAACCAAGCAAAAGAGTGAGTAAGCACGAACAGGAGCAGGAGCAAAGCGCGCTTGTGCTTCGCTTTGGATGGGGAAAAGGACATGCATACAATTGTCTATGCACACTGTCTTATCGACTTAGTTTTCAATCATTTTCTAGTGATTCTTTTCTACCAAACTATTCTAAAACACATATCGCTCGTGCCATCGGCGTAGGTGCTGCCATCGTCAGCGGCTCGACATGGGGCCCACCTGGACTCCGCCGACGGCTTGGCCGGGCCGTCGGCACAGGTCTACGCCGACAGCTATTTGGGCTGAGCCAAGGCCTTGGTACGCCGAGGGACCTCTGCCGATGGTGGCCGTCGGCGTAGCGTGCTGTTCATGTAGTGAGGAGGAACACGCAAAAAAAGAGAAGGAGGAGGATATATTAATTAAATTTGTTTTATTCATTGAACGTAATTGAGATTTTTGTGCCGTATAATGTTGCAACTGAAGTACTGTGATTGTCCCACTGAATTTAAGGCCCACATTAGGGTTAAAATCAGTTGTTGAACTATTAACCAATTTTTCTTTCAGAATTACCCCAATCTCTACATCAAAGAACTACTCTTAGTTCAGGTAGAGCGTTAATGTCATCGATGAGGTGTGAATTAATTTGGTAACTGAAACAATCAAATGGACCAAGCTTTTAAAGCTAGAACGTGTACTCATGTAAGTTGAATATGTCGATCAGAGCTAGTGGAATCACGAATACATACAAATATGATCAATCCGTCCATTCAGAAGCGATCAATGTATTAGGCAAATATTTTGCCTTCTCTTAAAAAAGAAGAAGTGAATCATCCTATCAGCCTATGTATATACCATCAAGTAACGCACTGGTCTTGGCTATGGGTTGGAACTAGGTTTCACGTTGTCAACATTTCAACAGTCATAAAAACATGGATAGCAAAATGATCCTAATGTGTTATCATTTGCTACAACCAGTGCTATTATGTACACGAAGCTTGAATGTATGTTTGGTGGCTAGTTGGCGAATTAATGATACGGTTTTAATTGACCGCGATGCGAGTAAGAGGCACGGTTTCAGACACAATTCGTCTATATATGTGGTGGCCTTTCCTTTATAAGAAAGTCTAGGGGTAGGCATTGGATGGCAGGAAACGGCCGAGGGGGCGACTTAGAGAGCGTTCTATTTCTTTTCGGAGTGCGGAGATGTGTGGTGTGATTATGGCTAGCACTTTGGAATGGAAGTTACTGGGAATTACAATTATATGCGGATATTATATTACTGTAGGTGAACACAACGACGAGGTGGCTATTGCTCTAGCTTTTGCTATCAACCGTGCAGTATCGTCCAAATTGACCCTTGGAAATTGAGGATCCGCCTCTCCTGTTGTCATAGTGGATCTTTGTCGACCACGAATTTCAAATACGCTACTTGTTAGCTCGGTGACTTTGTGTTATGTTTCTAGTGTTTACTTGTTTGAGTAACTCAATTGTAAAAATTGAATAAATGTGAGTAATTCATGACCGGTGTTTTTATTCCTCCTGTAGTGTAATTATGATATCATGGGTTTCTAATCAAAAGAAAACCGAGTAAAATGGTTATTTTCCAAAACAAAAACAAATGATCCAGCTGAGCCAGTTGATAAAAACTATGCCCGAGGTAGACTAGAATGTCGAGGATATTTAGTCGTACTAACTTCCTTCACGGATCCCATGAAAGGTCTATAAGTCCGTTAGACTATCATTGTTGCAATGCCTCGGTATGCACATGTTCGGGGAACAACGTTCCTTGCTATATTGTTGGGGAGAGGTGGCAGCTAGGTTTCAGCAAACCCCATTTATATTGACATTAAACGATGTGGTTTTATATTAGATACCTATCAGGCTCAATGCCCAGTCTAATTCTGATCCATTCCTATTGTGACATATAGCTTCACATACATTTAAACATGATGGGAATACCACTATTAGATCATTCAATAGTAGCGTCACCTAGGAGGACGATGTGTCTGTTTCTAAACGCGCGTAAAGATAATATTAACACATTCACGATGTTATATACTCCCTCCGATTTGAAATGATTGACACCAATTTGATCATATCATTGGAAATTCTTTACGACCTAACTCTTTTAACCTTAATTAAGTAGCACGAACCATGCACTTACTGATCCGATCAACTAGCACGACCATGTGTTTGCAGAGGCCCCTTTGAATGTTAAATTTGGACGAACATTATCCAGGAACAAATGGATATACCTGATGATGGTGCAATTATCTCGGAAACTAGATGTTTTCGTTTCGAACATAACAACTTCAGGATTGGTTACGGAAAAAAAATCTGTATACACGGACTAAATGACTAGAAGGCATTGGAAATTAAAACCTTTATGAGGTTGTATTATAAAAAACATGCCCGCTAAAAATAATTTAGCCAATCTCAATGCAATGAATGTAAGAAATTCACTTTTTTTATTATTAGTCCCTTTACTCGCTTTGTTTGGAGGATTGTGGGGTTCACTTTTAACATACCACCACGAGCTAATATTGGGAATTAATTTGTTGGTTGCAATAGATAAAAAAGACAAGGCATATATTTGTGTGGGTGTATGTGCTTTGTTATGGTCTATTTAAAATTATAAGGATGACGTCGTGTACAACAAGACCGTAAATGTTACTTTTTATAGGTTACACCGCATACTGGATTCACGAATGGTCTTTAATTTCTCCTCCACGTGAATCAGCGGGAGCATATGGATTTGGATCCAGCCGTCTGGAGACAGTTGCATGGGCTATCTACAACCAGTATGGCTGGCGGCATCCTATTATAGTAGATGTTGCATAAGGTTTTTTTTTTCAGGAACGCGTGAGAGAGCAGGGCTTTTTATATATAGGAGAGAAATTTTACAAAATCCACAAGGTCCGAAGATCCTACAAGAAAGTGAACCGACTCACAGAAACCCCACAATTTTCCACCTCTCAGCCTCAGTCATGATGGCATCATGCACAGGGCCTCCACACGAGCTACCCTATCGAAGACCCTATTATTCCTTTCAATCCGAATAGATGTCATGACAGGAAGAACCAGCACTCTGATCCTGGTTGCCTCCTTGGCCGACCAATGGAGAGCCACCTTCTTCCACCACTCTTACAGGTCGTCCGTGGCCGAAGGAGAGATAGGCCCGGCCGCCCCAATCCCGTGAAGACTTCAAACTAAATGGTGCGAGAGAAGGGACAATTGATCAATAGTGGCAGATGTATCATCGTTAGCGAGGCCATGCGTCAAACACAGCTCACAGGTCCAACATCGGTTCCATGCAGCCTTCCACGCGAAAAGTTTGTATTTTAGGGGGCTTTAACCCCCCCCCCCCCCCCCCCCCCCCCCCCCGCACAAGATCGGGCATCTCCGTGGGATACTCTGCTCCACGGCACGCCCGCAGCAGCAGCAGCACGCCATCGTGTCGGCAGAGCTCCGGTGCATCATCGTGAAGCTCGTCTCCATCGCCAACGACCTTGCCACTGGTGGCGGTGCCAGCGCGGCCGCGGACACGTCCCCGTCAACTCATCTTTGCGACGGCGTGGTCGGGTCACCGCGTTGCCAAACGCGGCGCACGAGCAGCCGGGGAGCGACGACTGTGAAAACGCCGAGGCCGCCTGTCAGATCCAGAACGGAATTGACACAAATAAGTCCCGATATGGAGACCAAATCGATCAATATTTGGATTTCTACAGAATTAAACTAAGAACTGGAAGAAAAACTAGGATTTAGTTCTGATAGGATTTAGTTCTGTATAGCATTGTGCGAAACAAAAGTGACACGATCACCACGGTGATGGGAACCCCCCACCAAATGTTTCGTTCAGAAGAAGTTTATTCGGGACAGGACAAGTATCTTGGAAT
This sequence comes from Poa pratensis, assembly GCA_947311845.1. NCBI lineage: Eukaryota > Viridiplantae > Streptophyta > Magnoliopsida > Poales > Poaceae > Poa > Poa pratensis. Next base: position 8,563,423 of record CAMZMU010000115.1, on the reverse strand, counting down.
ACTTTGATTCTCCGATTGGAACCCATCCAATTGACGGAAGGTACAGATAAATTTCGTTGAAATCTTATGAAGAATGGCAAATTCTCGGTTGATTCCAGTTGATATTAAAGATAACAATAAAATTTGGAAGATAAGATCCCGCTAAAAACGAAAGTGTTTGCGTGGTATCTTCGTCGAGGAGTAATTCTTACAAAAGATAACCTTGCCAAACGCAATTGGCACGGAAGTAAAAAGTGCGTCTTTTGTCAGCACGACGAGACTATTACACATTTATTCTTCCAGTGTGAGCTTGCTAGGTCTATATGGTCAGCCATCCAGATAGGTTCTACCTTACATCCCCGCGTAGCGTTGCAAACATTTTTGGCAATTGGCTAAACGGGGTGGACCATAAGTTTAAACTCTTTTGCATGGTGGGAGCGATTGCCGTTATTTGGTCGCTCTGGCTATGTAGAAATGACAAGGTTTTTAACGATAAAAATGATTCTGTTATGCAGGTTATCTACCCTGCAACATGTGGAGCACCGAGACTTATTTTTGAAGGTGGCGTTGCGTTTGGAGGCCGCGGCGAGGGAGTTATTCTCCCAGCATGGATGGCCACATAGTCTCCGGATAGACTTACCACCATTATAGGCGTCTTTACAATTTCTCATCATGATATGTAATTCGCCTTTTTTATTTCCGTCTTAGATTTTGGTGAACTGTGCCTGTGTGCATTCTAATTATGCAGAGCCGGGTGTAATGGTTAAACCTTTTAAGTAATAAAATCCCTTTATCAAAATTTCTTATCGATAGCCCTATCGTCCCAGCCTAGGAGGCCTATAAGGCGTGTCTCGATTATTACAGAGGTTAAAGCGGAAAGCGTAAATAGTAACTGAGAAAGTGGGAAAGTAAATGACGCGTCATCTTGACCGCTTATCTCCTTGATTGATCTCCACCGTTGGATCTCCTTAATAGCACCAAGCGTTATGTTGAGCTTCTTCAGAAGAACAGCTTCGGAGCTGACACCGCCGATGAGGACAGGGAGGCGGAGCGGGAGCACTAGCCGTGAGGGCCGTACGAGGTGATCCAGATTGAGAAGGACGAAAACCTAGCGCCGCACGCGCACGCCTGCAAGGTGTGCGGCAAGGGTTTCAAGCGTGATGCCAACCTGCGCATGCACATGCGCGGCCACGGCGACCAGTGCAAGACACCCACCGCCCTCGCCAAGCCTCTCTCCGCCTCGCTGGCGCAAGCGTTGTTTCCGTATCCTTTGGATCTTAGTCTGATGGTACACACTTGGAGAAAGTCACATGTGAGACTTTGTTACACTTACACCACGTCGCTGAAACTCTGTCCATCCCGTTTATCAGGATGACATCTTCGATGACTGGTCCACATGCACCGTGTCCCGCGCGTTATCACACCAGTTACCTTGTCACAGCTGATTACTCCACCAAAAACGCATCGACAAACAACGAACGCGACAAGGCCCTGCTACGTCCAAAATTGCAACGCCCTCTAATACACCCCGCAGGCCAAGCCGTGCGTCCTTGTGGTACATTATTAAAAATTTATTTAAGTAAGCAGTAGGGCAGTATCTTTTTTTTTCAAACATGGTACAACGCAGACGCTCATATACACGCGAATACACTCACCCCTATGAATGCACACACGCACACCCTACCCCTATGAGCACCTCCGAAAGACCGAGTCGGCGGGTCGAGTCTTGAGATTGACGAAGTCACCACGGGCGCCTTGCTGTCGATGGGAACGTCGCCTCCCACTGAAGAATATTCCGCATTAAATGAGAAACACCACGTCAAACCTAGGGTTTGAACTGTACTGGGATAGGAGTACAACCACCCTTCTAACCATCTTGCCACAGGCTTAACTCACTGGCCTTGACTATGCGCTGGAACAAGGTTTCATGTTGTCAGCAAAATAATCTGAATGTATGTCCATCTGATACAGCGACTAGCTTTAATATCTGTCTGGCAGCTGGTGGATTATTAATACAAAATTACTAGACCAGAGCGTTTGTAAAAAGGCTCCGTGTTCAGGGACCACTCGCCTATATAATGTGTTTCACCTTCCTTTACAAAAATGCAAGTAGGAGGGCTAGGATGGCAGGGAAAGGGTCAGAGACGACGGTATCGGAGAGAATCGATATAGTGGTTATGGCAGCCATGCATTTGGAATGGAAGTTATTGGAAATTACAGTTGTAGTCAGACCGAGTATTAGCGTAGATGATTTCTTATCTGTTGTTGTGTTAGCATTAGCTGTGGCTAGCAATCCTCCGTAGTCGTGCAATCCGATCCCAGCGAATTATGGATCACTTTGCTCCTCTTTGCTGTTCGGAGCTCTTGTTCAACAAATCCTTCTGTAGCTGGCTGTTACTCCCTTCCGCTGATGGCAATGCTTGGCTCTTTATCCTTGTTCTCATGTTTACCCGTTTCTATTTGACGGAATGTGTAGTGCACCTTCTCTACACGGAATATGTTCACTCATTTTAGTATATACATCTAGACAACATATAGAAGTCTTAAAACATCTTATATTTAAAAACGGAGCGAGTAACTATGAGTAGTCTTCGTGCACGATTGTGCAATCTGACCCCTGCCAAATGCAGACCAACCTTGCTCCTCTCACCGCGATTCTGAATTAATCTGTCCATAGTAGTACTACTTTTTTCTTATTATAGGAGCGATGCTGGCAGAAAATAAGATGTGTGGCACATGGGTACAAGTGAACCGTATTAAAATAGTTCAAAAAATTCCGAGACTGGCATTCAGTCAAATATTATTAAATAATCCACCAGTAAAAAAGTTTTACCAAAAAATAATATGTATTGCACCATGTGTCAAACATTTGGCCAAATTAGCGTTATATACGTACACGCCATATTCGTCATGATTTTTTTTGTTTGCCTAGAAGTTAGTGAAAATTATTTTTTGCCCGAAGTTTTTACACAAGTAGAATACTTGGTGATCTTTGAGGGTAAAACAATTCTGCATTTTTCGACCACTTTTTGAGGTTTTAATTTTTTTGTATATCAAGTGCGCTTGTCTCCTCGGCATTAGTCCGTGTCCCGGTGCCGTCCCTATTCTTGGTTTTACTTGTGTCTATTTAGTGGCACGTGTGCACCTACTTTGATGCATTGCGTGCGCTCGTGGTGGAATAGTAGATCACACAGTAGCAAAGCTGCTAGGGCATAGATTCTGTGACATAGCAGTGCTTAGTCGCTTGAAAGGACAAGTTAATTGGAGCTTCTTGTTTTCTCCTGGCCCCTCTCTCCCCTATTCCTCTCCTTTAAGGGGCTTGTTTGGTAACTGCAATCCCAGGGGATCCCGGCCTTTTTCCGTGGAGAATTTTTCCCTAATCCGGAGGTCGGGAATAGAATCCCGGGGTTTTACACCTGGTTCTTCAGATTCCCGACCGGGATTATTTTCCCGGGAATATTTAACCCGGACAACCAGACAAGCCCTGAGAGTCTCATGGCCTCCTCCGGCCCCTCCCCTCTCTCCTTTGGTGGCCCGGTAGGCCGAAGCGGGGCGGGGAGGGGGCCTCGGCTCTCCTCTGTAAATAGTAGTTTAGGTTTTCTGCTTTGGTCTGGCGACATGCCGAGGGGTCGACAGGCCATGATACACACGAGCTGCATCTAGAGGCCGGCGGCGGCGCCTCTCCTCGCCGAGGTGCTCCGGTGCGCAAAGGTAAAGTCGCGTGTTGGAGGATCTACAGCGCCCCTGTCAAATAAGCTCGAGGTCAGTTATGGCTCAGATATTGCGAACCCTACTGCTATGGGCTTCTTCATGTGCCACCGAGGTGGAGGGAGGTAGAGGTCGCTATGGAGTTGGGCTCGTGAAGATCCACGGGTCAGGGATGCTGGTTCCACCTGCTAGCGAGCGGTGGCATGGTACTGCTAGATTGTTCCTCTTCTGTTGCTCCAAGGTGGAGGGCAAAGGAGGTTGGTCCGATCTGGCATCGGCATCATCAGCACAATAAGCTCGTTCTTTGTCCATCTTCGGATTTTGCGACGCGGTGTTGTGATTCTTCTTCCAGCCGACCGCGGAGGTGAGGGGAAGAAATTGTCCAGTAGCTTCTACTGCGAATCTGAAGCTTGGCGAGGAGGTCGCTCGGGTGCAGCTACATCTTGGAGGAAATCCTTGGCGGTGTGTTCGTCGTCGACTAAGATGGCTGAAGGGCAGCCGCTCCTTCCTTCCTTTGTTGCTGGCAACAGATTGCCAGTGTAAGGCTCGCAACCTCCTGGCCGTTGTTCGGAGGCCCTAAAGATCTGGTGTGGTGTCCTTGAAGATCTCTACATTTGATACAACCGGTGCTAATCGTACACAAAATTAAATATGTGTTGGTTGGCTGGTGAACTATTAATACTACAAAATTACGTTGCCATATGGTGAGTAAGGACACTCCCCTGTTCAGCCACGACTCGCCTATATAATGTGCTTCCCTTCACAGAAATTCAAAGGGCTGCCCATGAATGGCGGGGAATGATTTGACGAGACAACGGTATCGGACAACATGTGTAGTGATTACAGTAGCCATTCGGAATGGAAGTTATTGGGAACTATAGTTGTAGGCACGCCGGGTGTTAGCTTGGATAGTTTCATCAATCCAGTTGCGATTGATATAGACATCGCTAGCACTCGTGCGTTCTAGCAATTTTAGGGAGAATGGATTTGTGACACCCCAGCACACTGGTGCTCACATTTTGAAAAACTGAAAATGGTACTTTGCGCTTTGGACAAATTCGGATTTTCCCTTGCTGCTGCTGCCGCCGCGGCCGCATCTACCTCTCCCCAGCGTCGCGTCTATCGTCTTTGGATGAAGCAAAGGTGGAAGGAAAAATTAAGTTTTTGATTTGGTTACTTCTAAGGAACATAAACTAGACAGCCGATAGACTCACAAGTAGAGGGTTAACCTGCAACCCTGTTTGCAGCCTGTGTGATCAAGAAACGGAAACGGCTACCCATCTGACGGTGGGTTGCAGCTACGTGAAGTAGGTTTGGGCCCTAATTAACAATAACAATCGGTGATGACAAATCTGTGCTTCCAATTTGCGACATTCCGGGTCTGGTGGAACAAGCTGAATAACTGCTTTCGAACGGCGCACAAGCGTACCACGATCCAACTAGAGTTTAGTGCTCCAAATTAGAGAGGAGATCTGTCTTTGATCTCCAGGGCAGGCCTTTAGCCGTCTCTGGTTGGCAACTACCCGCCTGGCCTCTTTAGCCATGTACAGTTTTTCCCTCTTCTTGCAATGAAATAAAAGGAGAGGACTCCTGCGGTTCCGGATCAATAAAACTAACTCCAATTTTTCTCTCGTGAATACATATACGTACATGCTGTTTATATTTGTGTAAAGTTTTGAGAAAAAGGTTGTGTTTAGGGTTATAGAAAATAAGAAATCGTGGTTCTATAAAGAAATAAAAAACTCTTTTTTAATCTCGAAATTTGCCTTTATCTTAGACCAAAATAAAATACTTATAAACGAAAAGTGGCATATGTACCGGTTGTGTATATCCAGTGGTCATCATTAAGCTGATGGACTCGGCTTGCGATCGATCGGTCACTCCACAAGCCAGCTGACGCTCGCTTTAGGTGTTCGTACTTTTGTGTTTCAAAATGGCAAATGTTACGAGGTTTTCTTCCCGGAAGAGCATCCAAAGGGGCAAGATGACGTCGCTTTCCCTGGCCGAGGTTTTGCGCTTCTCTCCGATCATGGAGTCGTGCGATCTCGACAGGCATGGTGTCGGCGGCGGTGGCCAGGATCGGTCGTCGGACCCGAGGGAGGTGCTGATGATGTACCTGGCGAGGTTCGGATACTCTGCTCTACGCCGCGATCGCAACAGCACCACACCATCGTGTCTGCCGCCGAGCTCCAATGCATCATCGTACAGCTTGTCTCCGTCGTCCATCCCCAACGACCTCGGCACATGTGCCGGTGCCGGCACGGCATAGGCGTCCCAACCTACACGTTGCACAGGGAAAGAGGCGGACCATGCCGGATCACCGTTGTTGTCGAACGCCACGGATAGCAACTGTGAACATGCTGAAGAGACGAAGGCTGTCGAGGAGGGGGAGGCGGCCGAGAGAAGATACGAGGTTGTCAAGATTGAGAATGAGAAGGATATATTAATAAAATTTATTTTATTCATTTTCTGAAGGTAATTGGGATGTTTGTGCCGGATAATGATGCAACTGAAGTATTGTACATGATTGTCCCACTGAATTTAAGGCCCACATTAAGCTAAAACTCTGTTGTTTCAACTATTAACCATATTTTTTTTCTTTCAAAAAGGGGGAATCACCCGGCCTCTACATCAAAGAACTAGAGTATTAATCATTTAGTTCCAATAGAATGTTATCGTCGTCGATGAGGTGTGAAAGTCGGGTAACTAAAACAGACAAGTGGACCAAGTTTTTAGAGATGGAAAGTATACTCTTGTAAGTTGAATCGGTCGATCAGAGCTAGTGGAATCACGAATACATACAAATATGCATGATCAATCCATCCATTCAGAAGTGAATCATCCTACCAGCCTATGTATATATCATAAAGTAACGCACTGGTCTTGGCTGTTTGTTGGAACTAGCTAGGTTTCACGTTGTCAACATCTCAACTGCCATAAAAACACCCTAAAAACATGGATAGCAAAATGATCTTAATGTGTTATCATTTGCTACAACCCTGCGCTATATGTACACCAAGCTTGAGTGTATGTTTGGTGGCTAGTTGGTGAATTAATGATACGGTTTTAATTGACCACAGTGTGAGTAAGAGGCACGGCCGGTTTGAGACACAATTCGTCTATATATGTGGTGGCCTTTCCTTTATAGAATGTCAAAGGGTTGGCATGGATGGCAGGAAACAGCCGATCGAGGAGGCGACGGTATCAGAGAGCGTTCTATTTCTTTTCGGTGTTGTAGAGGTATGTAGTGATTATGGCTAGCCCTTTGGAATGGAAGGAACTGGGAATACCAATTGTATGCGGATCTCATATTACTGTAGGTGCCCGCAACGACATAGAATGGCTATTACTCTAGTTGTCGCTAGAAACCATGCAGTCTCGTGCATGGACCCTTGGAAATTGTGGATTCGCTTTTGTCTTGTTGTTCATAGTGGATCTTTGTCGACCAAGTATTCAAAACCTGCTACTTGCAAGCGTGGTGTCACTCTGTTTTTATAGTGTTTACTTGTTTGAGTAATTCACTTGTAAAAATTGAATGAATGTGATTAATTCGTGACTGATGTTTTGGTTCCACTTGTTTTGTCCTCATGTAAAGTAATTATGATATCATGGGTTTCTAATCACATGAAAACAAAGTAAAATGGTTATTTTCCAAACAAAAGCAAATGATAGAGCTGAGCCAGATGATAACTAATATGCCGGAGGTAGACTAGAATATCGGGGAAATTTAGTCGTACTAACTTCCCTCACGGATCCCACGAAATAAGAATGTTATAGTATCATTGTTGCAATGCCTCTAAGGTATGCACATGTTGAAGAACGTTCCTCGCTAGATTGTTAGATCTAAACGAGCAACTTGGACAGGGGGGGTTAGCAGCTAGGTTTCGATAAACCATCTTTATATAGACATTAAAGGTTCAATGCCCAGTCTAGGTTAAACCCCCCTTTATATAGCAGCTAGGTTAACGATTGTGTTCTACATTAGATACCTATCAAGGCTCATTGCCCAGTCTAATTCTGATCCATCCCAATTAACTGTGTGACATATAGCTTCACATACATTTGAACATGATGCGAATACTCCTATTGGGTCATTCAGTTGTAGCGTCACCTAGGAGGATTGTCCAGTTTCTAAACGCGCCTAAAGATAATATCAACACATTCACTATGTTATAAAACTTTTTCTTGATCCTATCATTGGAAATTCTGTAGGACTTTAAGTCTTTAACGTTAATTAAGTAGCATGAACCACGCACATACGGATCCGATCAACTAGCACGAGCATGTCTTTGCACAGGCCCCCTTTGAATATTGAATTTCGACGAACATTATCCATGAACAAGTGGAACAAATGGTTACACCTAATGATGGTGTGATTATCTCACAAACCAGATGTTTTTGTTTCGAACCTAACAACTTTAGGATTGGTTACGGTAAAAATCTGTATACACCGACTTAATGAATGGGCATACTAAATTCATTCATAAATATCTATGGAGGATTAAAGTGGGGTTTTGAAAATTACAATTTTTATGTGGTTCCGTTGTAAAAATGTCATGTCTACTAATAATAATTAGCCAAACCCAAATGAATGGATGTAAGAAATGCGCTTTCTGTGATTGAGACAAATCTATTTCTCATTTGCTTATTATTTGTCCCGTTACTCGCCTTGTCTGGAGGATTATGGAGTTCACTTTTAACTTACCATTGCCAGCTAATATTACAAATTAATTTGTTCAAAAATTGGCTAGTTGAAATAACTAAAAACAGATACGGCATATATTCATATGGGTGTATGTGCTTTGTTATGGTCTAATTAAAATTATAAGGATGATTTGGACCGTAAATGTTACTTTTTATAGGTTAGACCGCATTTGGATTCACGGATTTTATTTATGAGCTCTTTTACGGTGCTTGGAAAACTACCACATGTAGTTTCCGGTAGTTCTCTAACTAAAATATTTCGGCCGTTCGATTTGACTCTATCCCCTCTAAATTATGTCAGCCATCCAAGCACTGAAACTTAATTAGTGGGGGGTAAAATGGTAATTTGTCCAGGGATAGAATTAGGTTGGTACTCTCCTTCCACCGCTCCTCTCCTCCCCCTCCATTCGCGTCTCCGCCTCCTATCCTCCCACTCGATTCGCTCGGGCCGCCGCCGTCTTTGTCCGTAGTCGGCCACCTTCGCGCCAGGTTCAGCCGTCCGCCGTTCCGGCCGCCGCCGCCTGTTCCTGGCCACCGCCGCTCGCTCGATCCCGGCCGCCCAGCTGCCCCTGCTCCGGTCTCCACTGCTGTTCGGCTCCTCTCGCGTCAGTTCACGTCGCGCGGTCTGCGGGATCGGGGAAGAAACAGGTTCGATTCCTTCTATCGTCCGAGCACAACCGAATGTTTCTGTAATGTTCTGTAACATGGAACGTTTTGCTACTCATCCTGTCTTTGCGATACAAGTATTTTTTGTTTGTATTGGTGATTATACAGTAGATTACTTATGACCTTTGCGCTCATGGAAGGTTTACCATTGTGCTTATTAAGTATTCTTTTACATATCTCTGCATACAGGAATCACGTCAGAATCTTGAATCCTGTAAGGCAATGCCGAAGTCAGCAACTAGTTTTGGATTCGAAGGAAGTAATGACCCTGCCAAGGTAATATGAAGTTAACTTTGGTGCTGTGTAATCAATACATGCTTTTTGCTCACTTCGTCAGAGCTAACATAATACTGTACATCTAGCCAAAGGGTTGAGCAATCCAAGTTGAAGGTGGTGTGTTCGGACGTCTTCCATCAGCAGATTTGTGGCGTCCAAGACAAAGGGGATTCTGATGTTGTCATACAAGTATGTTTCGTTAAGGTATAATATATGACAGCTATATCTTCTGGCTTATCCACCTGGGATGCTCGCTGCCATGACATACTGAAGACTCCACGGGAGTGTACCTCACCTCTGTTGCCCAGAACTCCAGTCCATCGAGTTGCCATACCCACTATCATCTGAGTCACGATGTATAAGTCCGCCTGCATCCCCACTGCGGCAATCCATCTTGGATGGAGTCGGATGTTGGCTTTCCGATTGATCCGTGCGGTCGGATAGTAACCATTGCTTTTGCTTCCTACTGATGGTGGTGTCCTGTTTCCTGTAGGCGTTTAGTCGAACAGGTCGCGAGCGCTGTTGATGTCGATTTGATGCAGCAGCTGGCGATTCAAGCGACAGACAAAGCAGCAGGACGTCGTGTTCCTCGGCAAGATTGATCTCGGCGAGTTGATGCAGGACGGCAGCAGCGTGCGAAGTAAACCAGGACGGCAGCGGCGACGCAGCAGACCGCGTGGGAACTTACGAGTTGAGCAGGGATGTATGAATGTACTTACCAGACTCGAAATGTTGGAATAAAAAGTATTATTACAATTATATGTGTGTGTGTGTTTGTGATGAGTACAAATTGGACAGAACATGGTTGGTTCCAGGAAGCAATTGGAAAAAATGACAGCATTTGTGCTTGTCACTCATGCATGAATTCGAAGCAAATTATATGACCAACATAAGCTGTAATGAAACTGAATTGTTGTATAAAACCATATTAAAGATCCAGTAGTACACATACATGAAACATCATTTCTCAAGCACACACTCGACATCCAGAATTACACAAGGTTCAGCACATAATGGTTGACATGAACCGCTCACTCATCAGAAGCTGGTGCATTAAGATCTGGTACATTTCTTTCTGCAGTTTGCTGTTGAGAACCAAATAAAAGATGGTGAGCACTGCCAGGCCCTGTTTTATATGAGACACAGACACGCCTCCTTGTTCTGGGTCTGGCACTAGCTTCAGGAGGTTCATCTCGTGGAGTTGGAGTGGCTCGTGATGTGCTTCTACCTCTCCCTCTTGCAGCACTGCTGGTACCTTGGTCTGCTGCTGCTCTTGATGGCTCTCTAGTTGCAGTACTCCTTCCTCTGCCTCTAGGCCTTAAATTTCCTCTAGCAGATGCAGTCGTCACTCTCACTCTTGCTTCTGGGAGCTCCGAGCGCGGGAGCGGCGCGGCCCTCGCCGGCCCACTTCAAGAGCGCCTCCGTCGCGCTGTGCCGGAGACGAAAGACGCAGCTCCTCAGGACGTCCTCCTCGCCTACCACCATCACCGCTCCTCCCTAGACGTCAACGCCAGCCGCGATGCCTGGGGTCTCGGCGGCAGGTAACGGCGTCTCCGTTGTAGAGGCGGCGGCGGAGGATAGTGGGTGCACGGCATCGCCGTGGCCGTCGACGGGCGCCTTCGGGATCGCGGCGCGCTGCAACGCCACGTCGTCGGCCGTGTCGGAGGCCGCCGCCACCTCGGGCGTCCACGCGACGGTGCCGCGGAACGAGCCCGTCGTGTCCGCCGAGTGGCTGCACGCCAGCCTCAGGGACCCTGATGTCGCCGCGACGGGCTGCCGAAGGGCCCTCAGTCGGCGCGACCCTCAGCCCTCGCCGCCGCCGCGCCGGCTGCCTCCACCTCCTCTGAGAGTGAGATGAGCGGGGATTTGTGGGGGAGACCGGGAGAGAGTGAGATGACCGGGGATTGGGGATGGCGTGCCTTCTGGGAGAGATTGACATACAAAATTACCTAAATGTCCTTTTACTTTATAGATTAAAAATAAAAGATTATTGGTAGTTTCAGGTAGTTTTAGGTAGTTTTCTTCTGGTAGTTTTGGGTAGCTCCTATTTTTCCAACGTTCGATTAGAGCGAATGGACGCCTGTTAAAATTCCCAAGTACTGTAAAACTTGTATTTATTTAATTTCTCCTCCAGGCGAATCAGCGGGAGCATATGGATTCTGGATCCACCCATTGCATGGGCTATCTACACCTAGTATGGCTGGCAGCATCCTAATATAATAGATGTTGTATAATAAGAGTTTTTTTTTTAGGAACGCGCGAGAGAGCAAGCCTTCTTATATATAAGAGAGAAATTTTACAAAATCCACAAGGTCTGAAGATCCTACAAGAAAGTGAAACGACTCACAGAACACCCACAATTTTCACCTCTCAGCCTCAGTCATGATTGCATCAAGCACAGCTGACAGCAGCCTCCACGCGAGCTACCCTATCGAAGACCCTATTGTTCCTTTCAATCCGAATAGATCTCATGACAAGAAGAACCAGCGCTCTGATCGTGGTTGCCTCCTTGGCCGACTAATGGAGAGTGACCTTCTTACACCACTCCTCCAGGTCGTTCGTGGCCGTAGGAGAGAGAGAGGCCCGGCCACCCCAATCCCGTGAAGACTTCAAAACCAAATGGTGCGAGAGAAAGGACAATTAATCAATAGATTTTGAATGGATTCAGACTCCTGGAGACAAATAGCACAAGTATCATCGTTAGTGAGGCCATGCCTCTACCAGCACTCCCCTGTCCAACATCGGTTCGATGCAGCCTTCCACGCGAAAACTTTGTATTTTCGGGGGGCTTTACACCCCCATATCTCATTTTATTTGTATTCCATTGGTTTGTCTTTGTAGCCACCCTATGTGATCCATCATTTATAAACTCTTAACTCTATACTAAGAAATAAAATGGTTGTGTATCGATTGATGCAGACGGCGGGGTGTTCCCCATTTATAGACTAGAATTTTATTTAAGTAAGCAGTGGTTCGAATCGTACGTGTAGATCATAAAATAACTCACCTGTCTTGGCAATGGGTTGGAGATTGGGTTTCAGTTTGCTAACATCCCAGCAGCCATAAACACAAGGATAGCAAAATAATAATCCGAATGTGTGTCCATTTGAAACAACGAGTGCAACACCAACTTGAATATCTGGTGTGGGTGGTTGGTAAATTATTAATACAGAATTACTTTGCCATAGCGTGAGTAAAGAGGCTCCCCGTTCAGGCACAACTCGCCTATATATGTGCTTCCCTTACCTTTGCAAAGATTAAAATGGATGGTCAGGCATGGCGGAGAAAGTGTCGACGGTATCGGAGAGCGTCCATAGTGATCATGGCAGCCATTAGGAATGGAAGTTATTGGAAATCCCAGTTGTACCCGTATCGAGTGTTAGCTTAGATGAACAGGTTCACAAAGTTGCGTTTAGTATAGTTGTCGCTCGCAACATGGCAGGAGCGTGCAATCGGATACCTGCGAATTGCGGAGCCGCCTAGCTCCTCTCGCCACTTGTTGTTCTTCCTCGACGAAACCTTGGAAGCTGTCTGCTAGCTTTTCGGCTGAGGCGACTCTGCCCCTATCCTTGTTCTCATGTTTACTTGTTTCTGTTTGACGGCACGCGTTCACCTTCTTGGAGGCTTTAGGATCCAGGGTTCTATGGACAGATAAAACAACCAAATGATGGGATGAGCGAGATGGTAATTACCCACTCTACACGTGGTGGAATAGTAGAAGAGATCACACACACGTGTTTTATAGCAAAGCTGCTAGAGCACAAATACTCTGCACGTGGTGGAGTGCTGCAAGATAGCAGCGCTTGGTCGCTCGAAAGGGCAAATTAATTGCGGCTCGTAGCCTTTTCTCTTAGTGGCCTTCAAACCAAGCAAAAGAGTAAGCACCAACAGGAGCAGGAGCAAAGCCCGCTTGTGCTTCGCTTTGGATGAAGAAAAGGACATGCATACAATTGTCTATGTACACTGTGTTATCGACTTAGTTTTCAATCACTTTCTAGTGATCCTTTTCTACCAAACTATACTAAAACAACTACTTCTTTGTATTTATTTTTAATTTTTAGATATTGATTATTTGTAAGCTAATTGATTTTTAATTAAAAAAATCGCAATCACATTTCGGACCATAGTCATCAGACCCTCGGTACACTTATAACCTATGCATGTTAGAAACTGGTCTTAGAGCGAAAGAGTAGCATGACCGCACCCTCCCCTTCAACACCTTCCATCGTTGATAACTGACGTCATCACCCTTTTATCTCAGACGGGCCGATGATTCCGTTGTGTAAAGTCGGAGCACCATCGTGCCCCTATCGGAATTGCATATAAGCTGGACGTGCCACTTGTTATCTCTCCCTAACTACACATGCCCCTTCCTCTTGTTTATTATCCTTATCATTCTCCACTTCTTTCGTAGTCATGGATAACTCATCGAAATACGCACAATCTCAGAGTAATGTTGACCGAATTTATATTGGTTTGAATCAAGAATGAAGTTCAACAGTAATATGTAATTTGGTTGCCCCTAAAATTTCAGAAAAAATCGTTGAAACAATTAACCTATCCTCCCGCCGTAATCACATCGTAATTATAACTTTCGGGCAGTAGATTATTGTTCATCCATACATTCTCAGTTTTGCGGGCGTTGGATTGCGAATTATGAGATCTTTTTGGAATATACGAGTGGAAAAGTTGACACGCGAGGGGGAGAATGATTTATTGCAATTTTATGTACTCCCTCCGATCCATATTAGTGGGCATAGCTTTGTCTAAATTCATATGTATCTAGTTAAGTATTTAGACTAGATACATGTGTATCTAGACAAAGTTGTGCCCACTAATATGGATCGGAGGGAGTACATTTTTATCGACAGCTACGTGGTTAATTTGCCTTTTAAATTTGGGAAGGTTTAATTTGTTGTCTTTGCTCTAACCTGTCGACCGGGTCATCATTGAGCTGATGTTCTCACCCGCAAGTCAGACGGTCAAGCCAGCTGGTGCTCCAAGCGCGCGGCACTTTTGTGATTCAAAAGGCCAAATATTACGAGGTTTTCTTTCTGGAAGAACATCCAAAGGGGCAAGATGACGTCGCTTTCCTGGCCGTAGCCAGTGCCCCAAGGGCCAGGAGGAAGAACCAACCCCTCATTGACCTAACCCGTGCGCGTTGACAGTTGACACCAATGACGAATCCATCCTTCGCTGTCGCCTCCCGCCTTCCGCCCAGCTGCGCACGGCCGTGCCGACGAGCTCATCATCACAGAGCCGCCGCCATGGAGCCCACCCGCACGCACGTGTTCTCGCCTCAGTCTCCATGCGTATATATGACGAGCTCCATGAGCTGAGCTCAGCCCACACGCACTGCTTCCACTTCACCACCACCGACAGATCAAATTAAGCAAGAGATCGACCAACCATGTGCAGTTCCGATCATTTCTTCACCGGCAACAATAACCACGCGCACTTCCAGCCCAATCAGCACAGCTTCTCTCCGATCATGGAGACGTGCGACCTCGACAGGCATGGGGGCGCCGGCGGCGGCCAAGATCGATCGTCGGACCCGAGGGCGGTGCTGACGACGTACCTGACGTTCCTGGAGCACAAGATCGGGCACCTCCGCGGGATACTCTGCACCACGCCGAGCCCGCGGCAGCAGCACGCCATCGTCTCTGCCGAGCTCCGATGCATCATCGTGCAGCTCGTCTCCATCGCCGACGACCTCGCCTCTTCCCGCACCGCAGGCGAAGAGGCGGACCACGCCGGGTCGCCGCCGTTGTCGAACTCCACACTCGACGACTCTGACCACGCGGCGGAGGAAGCTGACGCCGCCACAGATGAAGCGGAGCACCCGCCGGCGGGGCCGTATGAGGTGGTCCAGATAGAGAAGGAGGAGATCCTGGCACCGCACGCGCACACCTGCAAGGTGTGCGGCAAGGGCTTCAAGCGCGACGCCAACCTGCGCATGCACATGCGCGGCCACGGCGACCAGTACAAGACGGCCACAGCCCTCGCCAAGCCCGGGCCCTCCTCGCCGCCACCGGAGACGAATAGGCGCTTCTACTACTCGTGCCCTTACGCCGGGTGCAAGCGGAACAAGGAGCATAGAGACTTCCAGCCGCTCAAGAACCCGGTCTGCGTCAAGAACCACTACCGCCGGAGCCACTGCGACAAGAGCCACCTATGCCGCCGCTGCGGCGTCAAGCGGTTCTCTGTGCTCGCCGATCTCCGCACACACGAGAAGCACTGCGGCCGCGACCGCTGGGTCTGCTCATGCGGCACCACATTCGCGAGGAAGGACAAGCTCTTTGCCCATGTCGCCGTCTTCGACGGCCACACGCCCGCGCTGCCACCGCCCGATGCCGATGCCGATGCCAACACCAACAATTTCAGCCTCGTGCACGGCTCCGGTGAGCAGCCACCGGCCGCCAGTGAGGCGCTGAATGTGGGCAGCATGTTCAATGATTTCAGGTCCTCTGGTGGCAGAGCGACCTTGGATGATGGGCGAGGGCGACTAGTCTCCCCGACCGGCATTGATTTCTGCGACTTCGAGGGGTTCGACCTCCTCGAAGCAGTTGCCATGGATTTTTGATTTTATTATGTAGGGGGCGCTGAGGATGCTCTGAAACTCCCTGAACCTGATGAATAGTTACAGAACATGAAGTTAAAAACCAAATTGGTTGGCACTAGCATGCACAGCAATTAGGAAACAATGGACTAATTATAAACAGATATTTCTACTGTAATTCATGACCATGTTTATATTGGAAGCGATTTATTAAATTTATTTATTTATTTCCAGAGGAATTGAGTACCGAAATGACATGATGATCCAACTGTACATAATGACGCAACTGAACTTGATTGCAGTATTTGGGTGCAAGTGACAACGTTTTGGGTCTTGCTTCAGTTGCATTCAGGTATTGATATACCAAATTGCACCTTGACAATCATATATTCATCATCAATAACCAGAACCAAATAAGCATACCTTATTACAGTGAGAAAATTTCTGCATTTTCAAGTTTATATTGACTAGTATAGAAGGATACTCAAATCTGAAGATACATCAAGTACACAATAGCAGATCCAAAACAGGAACACCGATTGAAGAGCTCGCATACTTCACAGGCACTGGATATATTTATTGCAGATCCTTTTACACACAGTGTGGGTGAGATGTTCTTGAAAATGTATAAAACACTAACAGGTCCATCCATCTAATCTATACAAATCTGCTTGGTTTGAACAACCGATGCAGAAGCGGACAGACATTTGATAACGTATCATCTGAACTTTGGAGGTTCTGCGCTGTAATTTTGAACATAAACCTAAAACCTTACCCAACAGCGGGTGCACTGTGCCGCACAGTCCCCTCTGCAATCCACGTTGTAGCCCAAAACTTTCGGATTCCGTAGGAGAACACTCCGGAGAGTTTTCCCGTTTATTTTCCAGTCACTGTCCAGCTTGCTAACATTCAGCTTCACCTCGCTCTCAAGATCACATCCAAGAACCTCTGGAAACTTCTTGAGCAACTTGTAAAGGTCTTCATCTGAGAGCCCGAGTCCCCTGATGTAGTTCAGCACTCCATTCACCACCTCGACACTCGGAACCTCCTTCTTTCTCTCCTCAGTCCAGTAGGGCGAGTGGATCCATCCGTACGCCTTCTTGAGCATCTTTTCAGCATCTTCGGTGGAGAAATTTAACGAGGTGAGAATCAGTTTGCACTCTTCCCATGTTTTGCTGTCGGCTGCGTCCACAACAGCGGCTTGAGCTGGGTCAGATGATAGCGCCCGCCATTTTCTACGAATCCTACTTGCATCATGAGGTTTTCTGTGGTGGATGTTTGGCTGGGTATTTAATCTTGTTCCATGTTTCTTCTTGGAAAAGTTCAGACTTGTTGACGCCAAGAGATCACACTGGAGGAAGAAAACACAAACTACTCTTAACACGCAGCTATTCATTAAGTCAACTGATGGCGGACCAAGAAACTGAAAACAAATAGTGTCACAACAAACTATGTGGCTCTTTGCATTGCAGAGAATACAGTGATCCTCTCTAATTATGAACGTGAAGGTAGTCTATGACCTCAACCAAATCGACGTATGCAGATTGTGGATGTCTTCAGTAATTATTAAGTCTGAAATAAACAGTTGTGTAACATCTGAAGTCACTGGGTACTACTGTACTATTTTGGAGTATAAATAAATCTAGCAACAAAACTAAATAAAGGTAGCCAGCTTAAGTGGAGCATCTTGTTCTGAATCTGCAAGTTACATAACATCTGAATTTGCTGAACACCGAAGTAGCTAGGTAAGTCAAGCGGAGCATCGTATCGTTCTTACAGATGATGGGAAGAAGGCGCATGACGCAGCAGCAGCAGCAGCTTCAGTGGCCGTCAGAAACGGCGTTCTGGCCAACATCCTGCAACAGCGTTAGGCACGGTGAGCGGTGAAGATTTCAATATCAGTGAAGCAGAGTCTGAAGCCAGCTTCCGCACGCGTGGAAGAACAGCGGGGAACTCGCAAGATTGGCTGGTCGGGATCACGAGCAGACAGAATCGACATCCCGGCGGGGCAAGCAGGAAGGGGGGAGAGAAGGGAGTGGTAGTACGCACGCATAGGGCAGGCGGCGCTGGTGCTTCCCTCCTCTTCTGTGGCCGGCTTCCTCGGGTCTGCCTCTCTCTCTCTCTCTCGGCGGAGGGAGTGGTGGGGAGCCAGCCGGAGAGGTGAGGCCGTGAGGGGATTCGGCGTCTGAGCGTCTCCAACCAGCAGAACAGAGCACAGAGCAGCGTGGCCTTTCCGAGCCGCCTCCAGCCGCTTGTTTACTTGGCCTCCTTTTTTTTTGCGAAATTGTTTACTTGGCCTCCTCGCAAGAGCCACCACAAAACAAATGCCAAATCCCTGACATCTACGACTCTCGTTCAGATTCAGCTTCTCGCCTGGAATTCAGTTATTTTTTATTTTGATGAAGTGGAATTCAGTATTGATTGGTATTCTTTTGACTGACAATATGTTAAATTCACACATGGTCCAAACGGGATTTTCATTTTCTTCCAAAAAAAGCGGACAGGAGCGCTGTTAAATTCATGAAGAAAAGATGAGATTTACAATGCACCAGTTTTATCTTTAGTTTTACAGCACGTCTTGGTTGGGTTATGAGTTCAGAATCTGGGAGTGGGCAGACCACGCAGGAATTCACAACAGATGATCCAAGGCTGGGAGACGAACAAATAACCTTTCCCTCTTGTTTCTCTTTAACAACCAACAGTAACATTGACCTAACAAGATACAACGTGTTCCTACACCCATGGATCCATCCAGGAAACCAAGTAGACCCACCACCACTTCCATTCACACAACGAGACAGGCCACGAGGAAGCGGCTAACAAATACAGACTCAGCCTACTAATCCGTAGCCATCTATCAACCTGGCAAGCATCTCCGGTACAAATCAAATCTCAACACATCGTCGTGGCGTGGGAGTACAACCGGCGATTCAGTGACCTCCGTGGCGGTAGAGGAGCAACGACCGGTAGACGGCGGCGAGGTGCATGAAAACAATCACGAGGATGAGGAAGTCGTCGAAGAACCCGAACAGCCCCAGCACGCCTGCACATTCCAAGAACATCCATCGGAGCATCGATTAGCTTTTGATGCATCGGGAGTTAGAAATGGAAATAGATACGGAACGTCGCACTTACTTTCAGGGAGAATGTCGACCGGGCTCAGGACATAGATTGCGCTCAGGGCCACCTACAAAATTCGAATAGGCAAGCGCGTCAGATTCATATTTATGTATGTACGCCGGGTATCATGCCTCATATCCATTGCAACACCAGTCAACAAGCATTGGTACGATAATGAATGAAGTGACAAAGAGCAAGCCATGTTTACTTCTCCAATCTTAGTGATTTCCCAGGATCATGCTAAGATGGCAAACACGGACTAATGGCCTACAGAAATACGTACCATCAGAATCATCCTTGCTCTGAAGACAAGTGGCAGGGTTCTCTGGGGATCCATTAGTTCCCGGAACAGTCTCCGTATGAAAAACGGTAGGTCTTGCAACCTCTGCAAAAAAGATAAGAGGTTCAAATAATGAACTAGCAGTTACCATAATCTACTATCAGTAAATACCTAGAGTTTTCTTTGGATTAAAAATACAATCGATTAATTTGTAGAATGCTAACATCCATTATGGCAAGTACGAATCTTGCATACCTATATCTAAGCAATCTGCAGTGTTCTAATCTGGCAACACCATAACTGATGGTGCAGTACTTTCTCCTTTCCCTGCAAACATTGATGTGGGATTTTCTAGCCTATAAGAACATGGGAGACTGACATGCCTCCCTCTGGCATTGCTGAATTGCTGCAACTTATTTTAGCCAAATCATCATATGTCCATCGCAAAATTTATGTCAGGAAATGAGTAGATGGTCTTTTGGCAAAGGGTTGAAATTTGAAATCATTTTGCAAAATATGTCATGCAGATTATATATCTGGAATAAATGAAGTCAGATTTCACAACCAGAGTATAAACAAACCTGAGTTAGGGTGCGTGGTGCTCCACCGAATATGTGGTTATAGTGCTGGATCTCTCCCAAGACACGCTGTAGCTGAGGATCATCATTCTCATCCTCGGACACGTTAGCAGGTACGAGCAGATTTATGAGGCGACGGCAATTGGGACACTTGCAAGGCTGTATAGCAGCTCCATGATTCCAAACACGGATGATGCACTCTCCTGCAAAAATTTGGAACTTAGAAGTAGTCATGGAAGATAGTACCCAAGGCAGTAATATGTTGGATAAAGCATAGACAATGTGCGAATCAGCAATAAGATATTACATCATGTCATACAGAGGGGAAACTGGAAGAGACTAATAGTATGTGCAGTGAATATCTCCATTACAAAACACTATTGCTCCGTTTGGATGTTTGCACTGAGGCTTGATATTGGATATTCGGGTGGTTTGAGTCCCGAATACCAGGTTTCAGGCTGTTTGGATGGTCTAGACATTGGCGCTGTGTATTTCGGCTCAATATCGAGCGTCAGCCCCGCACGGCAAAAAAGGAGGAGCTCCAATATGGAGGTAAACTGCTCGACATCGCTAGATATTCGCTAGCTGCGTACCTCTTCGTGCGCCTCCTCGACAGATTCGTATCATCACGCACGGCGGGTCACGACCTAACTGCGATGGCGGCGGCGCAAGTTCTCCGCTCCCACCTTCCTCCTCCGACTGGGCACGCAAGCGGCGGCGGCAACAGCCTCCCGCCCCGCAGTCCTGCCTCCCGGCGGTCCTCTCTCCCTATTCCCTCTCGTCTCTCTCTTCTCTGTGCGGAACAGGGGTAACTCGACCGAGCTCCCTGTAACGACGCACCTGCAGCCCGAGCTCCGGCCTCAGGCGTAGTAGGTTTAATTCTGCGGATCCATGAGCTGCAGCAACAAGTGTAGCCCGTCCATGGCTGGCTCCGTGGGCCTTGAACAACAGCAGGATTTGGATCTTATCAGTGTCCATGCCGATCTCCAGCCGCATCGGGAAAAAGGCCATGTGGCCTGAGCTAAGCTCGTCTTCACAATCGTTCTGCTGATGAACCCGGTGACAACATGTTGCGATGTACCTCCCAGAAAAGTGGGATCATTTTCTTATTTAATCAGCAGCCCTTTTGGATAATCTTTATGTACAGAGTGGCACAAATGTCTAAAATAATGCTTAATGCAAGTGGGGTGGCGGTGGAGATGTTACTTTGGAGAATGTTATTGTTGATATGTATTGTTCTTTTATTTGCTTGTTGTCACTAGTACCAGAATATTGTGACGGTACATAATAGTACGATCGAAATCTCGTGGAAGTGGAACTGATATTCATCAATTATACCATCCAAAGAACATTTGATATTCAAACTCAATATCTTGTCTCCGGTCTGAATATCTAACACATCCAAACAGAAATATTAGCATTCAATCTCAATATCAATATCCTGGGTATTGGACATTCATCCCAATATAATGTCTAGCCTCCCAAAGCAAACATCCAAACGAAGCTATACAGTGGTACCTATGACATTGGTACTACATACAAGGTAAACAAACTGCTTATTCCTAGAAAATAAAGGTACCGCCACATTTCCTTAAAATGATTACTACCATCCTACAACCAACTAACCAAGGGAACTCGGCCTGAACGCTTCCAGGTGAGTTTCTTGCTTGAGCCCTATGAGCTCGGCAGTGAAGGGAGTTTTTTTGTACAATGGTTGCACGAGGGGGTAGCGTTCATCGGCTACCTTAAACCTTAGTTTTTTCCAGATAATTAGAAACAACCTTAAATCTAGCTTCTGTTTCTGCATCAGGCAGGTCATGCACGTTCCACCTACATAAGCTCCATAATTTCACCCAGGCAAACCACACACCCTAAACCCTCATTTCAGATCGATTTGAGCAAGTACACGCTACACAGACCCTGGGAGAGCAATGGCTTGTTTTCGATCTGGGCATCAGGCTCGGCAGCTCGCAATCGCTCAGAACGACTGAACGAATCTACAAACCCTCCGCAATTCCGACCAATCCAAAGCTCCCCTTCCCGTGGCCTTAGCAGATCGAAATTCACGAGCACCAGCTTCGAGCAATCGTCCGACGGCTCCGACGGGAGCGGTTCGAAGCAATTAGACGAGGATCCTAGAAACGACCGAATCTCCGCGAGGAAGGGAAAACGTGAAGAGGGATCGTGGGAAGGGAGGGGAGGAAGGGGGGAGGGACGAACCGCAGAACCAGTGGGAGCAGTTGGCCTGGCAGGGGATCCGGAAGCGGTCGTGGCAGACCGAGCAGACGTCGTCCTCCGGCGGCACCGGCGACGCCGACGCCGACGAGCTCATCCCCTTCCTCTCGCGCACGCACAAGGACACGTCACGCGCTTGTTTTGTTTGTTTGTTTCCTTTCCCTTTCACGGTCAAGTCGTCGGCAACCGTTTTGATTTGCTCTGCTTTTCCCCTTGTCGACGTGACGCGGTACCCCGACACGAAGCAAAGACTTTGCTTAGCGGCCTCGATTTGCTTTTGTTCTCGCTATAATGAATCTATACTCTGGTTTTGAAAAAAAATACGGTTGTGCGTACGATGGTCAGGTATGTGCATGATTTTTTTCAGATTTTTTTGATGAGTTTTCAAATTTTGAAATTTTTTTGAACATACCAGGAGCATATGCTCCCGGTGCCAAAGCGAATTTCCGTTCTATTTTTGTAATAATCTATATCTATACTACTATTAAAAGAGCAAACTTGTTGGGATACTTTAAATCTGGACCGTTCAATATCCGATCAAACAGCGCAGATCGTCTCAATGTTTGACAACTCAACAATGTCTGATTTTTCCCGTTTTACCCTCCCACCAAATCACATAATACTACTAAATTGCCACTCATCTCTGAATCGTTATTTTTGTCTTTCCCTGAGTTAGGCCGACCGCCTCCTCGTGCGCGCCCCGGCGGCCTCCAAAATCCCCTCCGGCGGGGTAGACAGGTGCTCATGGCTGCTCCGCGCGCGAGCGTGACGCCACCATCGACTCTTCCTGACCCTCATCGTCGTCGGCGCGCGGGGACGAGATGCGGCCCCGTCGCTCCGGTTGTCCTTGGCCGTGCTGCTGTTTGCTCTCCGGCGAGGCAGCCGCCCCGTGCACGGCCACGTCCAAGACGGTCAGCGCATGCGCTACGCCACGGCAGAGCACAATTATTTGACTGGCAGAAATTTTGCTCGAGGCAGGGCAGCCTGCAGCGGCGACCACGGTAGGCCGTCTGTATCGACGGCTGTTGACGCTGGGAGCAGAGGAGTGGAGCGGCAGGCTCCATGCGGGGATGATGAGTTTTGGACAGGCAGAGGGGCGGCCAGCCGATAGCATGGGTCGCCGGGCCGGCGGCACAAGGGATTAGGGCGGCAGGGATCCCTGCGCGTGGGGAACCTGGCCGACGCAAGAGAGACCTAGCCGGTGTGCTCTGGTGAAAGGGAGACCAGGGTGGTACACTCAGGCAGAGGGGAGGCCGCAGTGCCGTTTTGATTTGCGACGAGCTTGAGCATCCGCTCGTCAGCTCGTGGAGGCGCTGGGATAAATCAGAATATCGATCCTCCCTTCCGTGCGTTGCTAAGAAGAAGGCCAATGCCTATCTTTTTCTCTATACCAGACGGGAGTGGACCATAGATAGCACCCACGTCTCTTTTTCATTTTCCCTCACACATATCAATGACACGTGGGACTTGTGCTTTACACGATTCAATCACAATAGAGCAATCCCAAAAAGATGTACACTTTGTGCTTCTTCATTCCCCTCTCAAGTATTTCCAAATAAAAAAGTACTTATATTTTTTCAATAAATAGGAAAACTAGAAATTTTGTTTTTTCTATGTTTTCATACATTTATCCTTATTTGTACCCAGAAAACAGATTGGCATTAGCTCATTTGATAATTTCGGTGTGTGATGTAGACATCGGTCCATCTTTTAATAAGATGGGTAAATACTTTTTTTCTAAATTGGTGAGAAGATCAATATTACATGATTATAGATGTCAAAACTGTAGTGATTTGGATTGATTATGCATAGGAAGAGGAAAATGCTAATAGGTATCAACTCAATATCAGGAAGGTGATGCGTTAGGAATTGATAGACACGAGCTCATGTAAGAAATATTTATTCATATTTCACAAGCCATATATATTTGAATACAATTTAATTTAATATAATTGATAGACACGAGCTCAATTTAATTTATTCATCGTTGTTTGGCTCATGCTCAGTTTTGCTTGAATTTTAATATTTTTGCAACAATATATACTCTACTTTATACTCATGTGCATTCAAATAATTTCGCATAAATTGACTGAGACGTGCATTGCACGTGCCCATTAACTAGTAAATATAAAAGCAACCAAACCCGAAGCTTCAGAGTGTGTTTGGTCTGTGCCCAAAGCTTATAATACCAAAATTTATTTTTATTATACATGTTACATTGCCAATTTTTTTTTTTTGCGAAACACAGTACAATGTAGACGCTCATATACACGCGCATACACTCACCCCTATGAACGCGCACACACACCCTACCCCTATGAGCACCTCCGAGAGACTGAGCCGGCGGATCAGGTCTTGAGATTGACGAAGCCACCACGACTGTCTCGCTGTCGACGGGAACGTCGTCTCCCACTGAAGAATATTCTGCCTAAATGAGAAACATCAACGTCAAACCTGGGGTGTAATGCTTAGACCTTTTAAGTAATAAAAACTCCCTTTATCTAAAAAAAACCTGGGGTTTGAACTCTGGTGTGCTGGGGATACAACCACCCTCCTAACCATCTTGCCACAGGCAACTAAAACTCGTTGTCCATGTTTTTAATTTTTTATTATACATGTTACATCGAGCAGAAAACCTCAATTTTCTGGGCCTGGTAAAGCCCCATGAAATGCAGTCTTACCTATCGATAGGGTACACAAACACGCTGACACAGTTTTTATTTTCTTTTTTTTTAGACTGATATTCACAAAGATTTCCCATAAAAGAGATGCACAAAGATAGTGCGCAGCAAAATATGGCCTATATATCATCTAAAAAATGTAGCCTGGGTGCCGCTTAGAAAAAGGCAAAATAGCATTACCCTAGAAAAGTCAACATATACCCTGCAGTCCACTGGCCTACATTTTGTTACCTATAGATCTTCCTAGAACAAAAGAGCCACTCTTTCAATGAAAGCAAACTACTTCAGTGAAAATAAATCCAATGAACATTCTAACAACACCAGCAGATCTGATTTTATTAGTAGCATTTCGTTCTTTTTACATTCTATCCACTCTAACATTTCTTCACGAAACATATTCGATACAAACTAGTTTAGAATTGAACATTTCAGTACAGTACTGCGATGACAGTCAACACCCGAGAAGTGTGTAAGACCTGCTGCCTACGAAAATATAGGTGATTTTTTGTCACCCATTGCGTAAGAGATGATGTTTTTCTTCAACGGTGATATGAACTGAGCACCATGGAATGCAGCGGCTCTTAGGACATTCAGGGGTCCGAAATCGATCGAGTACATCTTCTGGAAGCCATCTAGAACTGCTGCCATCGCAACATTCGCAGCCTTCCGGTCCTTCTCATACCGACTTAGCAGAGATAGCTGGCAAGTGGGAAAAGATTTTGTTAGTTTGCTCTGGATGATAAACATGGTACTGTTTATACTAGACTACCTACAATATGCAAGATGATATACACTGCACACAAATAAAGATGATTAACCTACTTAATGACCAGCTCAGCATCTTTTGCTTGCACTGAATTACTTTCTAAAAGTAATAGTAATAGCTGCTCATAGAAGCTAGGATACAGTAGTACTTGGTTGATTCAAATAATAAATAGGTACTTACATCTCCAATATCAGCACCAACAGAAACTCCTTCGGAAATAACATTTGCCAAGGCAGCTGCATCTCCAAAACCCAAATTGACACCTTGGCCAGCCAAGGGGTGGACTGTATGAGCAGCGTCACCAACTAGCGCTAGCCCTTTGGAAACATAATCATGGGAATGCATCAGTGAGAGTGGAAATGCCATTCTGTCAGAGATCAATCCAATCACTTTCGGTGGCACTTCAAAGCATTCTTTTGTAGACGCTGCAGTATCTCCAATGCCAGAAAACAACCTTTCCATGTAACGGTCAAGACCACTAGAGTTGGGATGCGGACCATAACCAAAATCCAAGGCATGGTTCACCGACTTCAAAAAATCTTCAGAGCTGGTGGACTTGTGGCGTGATGCCTCCTCTGGGCTCATTGTCCACACTATATTGCTAAAGTTGTCACCTATTGGAAGTAGGGCAATTGGACCAGAAGGAGAAACCTCTGCCATGCACAGTCATTCTCTGCAACATGCTTCACTGTACATATGATCGCACTCTGAGGATAATTCCAGCCAGATGTTTTTATGCCTGCAGTCTGCCTTACATTGGACTTGGAACCATCAGCTCCTACCTGTGACCATAAGTTTACATAGCGACTGAAGGCAATGAAGAGATACAAAAGTTTAAACGAATGGAGAAGCAAATATAGTAACTTACCACCAACTTTGCATATAAAGTCTGTCCATCACTTAGGCCAAGTTTAACCAAATTATTACGACGTAATTCCTCTGAAGTATGACTGTTGGAATCTGCCTCAGTTGATGGTGACTTCAGTCCTGCTGTTCCCTGTCTGCTCTTTGATGGAAAAGCAAGAGATACCAATCGAGTAGGGTAGATCATCTTTTCAATGTCTTCCTTTTGCTCCTGATAAGATAAACATCTTAGGTATCAAAATAAGGTCACTATTTCGATGGAAAAGAAGCCAGCTTACAAAATAAACACATCAGCTGGCTGCAAAACACTAAACTGTGAATTTCTACGAGTTATGCTCTTTGAGACTTTTAGGATATGTGAGGTCATCGTATTCCTTATGAAAAGACTATTAACATCACAAAAAAAAGTCGTGTGCTTCACGACCAACAGTTGTAACAAAAACGTATGTCGGTAACTAGGTATTGTGTGCAGCTAATAAATTTGATGCATCAAAATTAGGTGGCATAGGCAAGTATTTTGGTTTATTATTCAAAATCTCTTGTACAAGACTTACTTTGCTCTCTTGAACACGTGGACTGGTTGTACATTATTCAGCAAGTTTGTAAACTAGGAAGCAGACCATTTGTCTGAAGTGAACTAGTAATTAGACGAGTTCAAACATCAGAACTAACATCTAGATCCGAATCAAAATCATAGAGTTTAAAGAAAAAGACAAACCTGTAAACGTAACAAAAGCGAGTTGCAAAGCACCTTGTTCTCCACCACACATCTAAACAATGCAAAAAAAAGAAGCAAAATGTTATCAATGAACCCGAGAAAAAATTGGATCAGGCAATTACAGCAGGTTCACTTAAAACATACCCAAGATGTTCTTTGCACACATCTCTCGCATTGTACCTTGTGTATCCTAGTCCAGTGTAATCCCATACCTGCAAGTAATAGTTAGTCCAAATTGCAATCAATACTTATGCTGAACAACAATTATCTAAGCAAGAAACTCTTGCTCTCGTTGTGTGCCAGAGCGGGAAATAAGAAACTTTTCTCCGATAGTTTCGAAGTGCAAGAAATAAGAGGACATGACCAAATGTGAAGGAGTCAAGTGACAATGCCTGCACATATGGTTGGATATAGTTTCCGTACAAGGATCACACAACAATAGCCTAATAGACATAAATTAAACCATATAATAAGTAACATCAAATAGCTAAGCTTCAAGTGATCTATTGTATCCAACAGATGAGATGGGCTAGATAAAACACATGCAGAATAAGGTAATAAAATGGTGTCACTATCTTTCATGTTCCATACTTCCATTTGGGAATTATGTGGGAATACTTTGAAAATGTGAAGTATAAATTGCATGTTACATTTGTATAGCGATTGATTCATTAGTTTATTCAACTTGGTTCAGTGAGATAAAGGCATGAACGAGGAAACATACTACAACAAGCATCCGTGACTTGTTCAGAGTCTGATGAAGCACAAGCAGTTGTACAGAAAAAGTAATCACCATACATATGAAACGATTGCATGTCATCACCTGCATTTTACCAAAGAAAGCATGTCTTTGCTTTTGAATATGCTCCCACGCACCGATATCTGAAAAATGACACAGTACAAGTAAGAAAAATATGTCCTGTTATGCAATACTATCACTAGTAGCTAAACTAGAAGTAGCTGCAAACACATGATAATAAATGTTTTTAGATGTTAAACTTCTGAAACTACATGTTGTCAAGTTTCCTATTTTCACTCCCAGTGAAATGACACAACTGGTCACAACAGAAAAGGACTGCTGGGCATACATAGATCAGTACAGTTGGCTTTACCCACGTGGTTGTGCTTATTTGACATAAGTTTCAGGTTATCACTCACTTGCCAAGAAATGCGCTCAGCTGAATACTGTGTTATGATTTGTGCTTGGCGCATATCAATTACCTAACTTTGCGATGCAGACGGTTATGAGTGGCATGGTTTAAGATTGTAGGAAAATCTAGTGTAAGCACAAATGGTTCTTCAGATGTACTTAGAAACAACTGCCAACCGAACTAAAAGGGGTCAACCTTTCTGTATTATCACCAATGACATGCTAAGCACCTTCATTCCAAATAATGATACATGGCAGACAAATCCAGAATTCTTCTGACTTGTAACAAGTCATCCGCATCCATTTTAGGTTTACAATCTTACCTCTGAAGAAGGAAATGGTTGCAGGGGTAACAGTGCTGACCCTTGAATCAGGTATACCATCTTTCTTCAGATAACCTC
The DNA here is from genome assembly GCA_947311845.1 of Poa pratensis. NCBI lineage: Eukaryota > Viridiplantae > Streptophyta > Magnoliopsida > Poales > Poaceae > Poa > Poa pratensis. The sequence goes on along the minus strand of CAMZMU010000115.1, from coordinate 8,534,738 downwards.
TTGACTTCAATGCAGGATTGCTATCGATGATGGCAACTCGCAGATGTTTGGTCAATGGCATATTAGCTGCATGTAGGAGAAATAACCGCATGAGAAACTCGAGAGTATATACATACAAGTCGGTAATTCTAATCTGAAACAATCCTAGGACTGTCAAATTCATACACAATGTGTTTTTATGCAGACATCAAATTCCAGTGAAGTACACAAAGTCAGAAATACCTACACAGTGCACATGCAACGGCCAATCCTACCATTCCGCCACCGACGATAGCGACGTCGAGCTCATCTACCCCAGCTTTCACGCCACCAACCTACAGAGTGCACATGTACACGGATACAATCACCAACAAAAGCCTCGATCAGTCCGAAGTATCTAAGCCCTACGGGAACAGGCACAGGCGATTCACGGAGAGAAAAGGTACCTGCGTCTCGGTTTCCCCCACCGGGCGCCGGAGAAGGCCCTCGCGTTCGGCCGGATCGGATTCGCCGCCGCGCAGCATCTGGTTTGGGGAAGAGTGGCAGGACGCGGAAGGAGTGAGCCAGGCCAGGGCAGAACAAACGGCGGATCGAGAGGAGGGGACGGAGTGGGGCGCACCTTGTCCTGCGTAGCAGGGAGTGGGCGGCGGCGGAGGCGCGCGCCGGCGTCATCGGGGAGGCGCTGGCCGCGCTGGGAGGCAGGAGGGCAGGACCTTGGCCGCGATGTCCGGCGGAGGCGGTCGGGGCGGCGCTGGGAGGCGGTCGGGCAGGCGCTTGGGCTTGACCGCGGTGGCCGGCGGAGGCGGTCTGGGAGGCGCTTGGCCGCAGTGCGCCGCACGGGGAGGCGTTTGGGTCCGAGGAGCGAACCCAACCTGGCCTGCGCTCTGCTAGACCAGGTGCGGTCGCACCGAGCCCGAACCTGGAACCAGGCCCGACCCGGTCGATTTGAGGGTTTTTTTTTTTTTGAAATTGATTTGAGGGTGTCTTTGGTAGCAGGATTCCAAGTGTGATCTTGATCATCAAAAAGAGGACTTGGAACATTTGCCCGCGACTGTACTTTAGTTCTTGAAACTAAGAAATCTCATTGAATATATTTACATGCCATAGCAATCAGGTCTTGGCTGACTAGCGAGTTCGATGTAGTTTAGCCGACTAGCGAGTTCTACGCTTGGGAATACGGAGTACTCCCTCCGTTCCAATATATAAGACGTTTTAGCTCTTCAACATGTTGTCTGTATGAATAAAAAATGAGTGTACATACATAATAAAATATGTCCACATACATCTACATATATCTGAATGTGGACAAATCACTAGCTAAAGGAAACGCACAAGACACCGACGGCCGGGCGCCGTCGGCGTATCACGCTGTCGGCGTAGAAAAGTCATCGGCGTAAACTTGGCTACCGTCGGCGTATGAATTGGCAGAATTTTGTTTAAAAAACATTTCAAAACAAAAAACTTTGAAAAAATTTCCCAATTTTTTTTTAATTGTTTAGCCACTTAATCGCACTAGACACACATTTATCTCTAACCATTATTAATTGCAACCTTAATTACTCGTTTCTACTAACACTTCCCCAAAGGTCACCCATCCTGAGACTACTCCAGCCCCAGCACGCTTAACTTCTTAGTTCCTTCCCTGTGAGCTACCTAGAAACAACAGATACTTTACTGACAATAGTAGTCTATCAATCCTATTAACTCATGGACTATGATGTCACACACCTTTATTTTATGAATCCAAATAATTATTTGAATAAAAAGAAATGAATCATTAATAATAATCTTGAATTAAAATATTCTTGAATTCAAATAATAATTAACTTATTTGCCTTTTTCCATTTAATATTAAATAATTCATATCTACAAATCCGTAAATCGAAATTTGACAAATAATATGTCTAAATCGATTAGAAAAATGAGATAAATCCAAATATGATATTCATATCATCCATAACCCAACTCTTGACAAGTTTCCCTCCGGCTTGTCCAATCGGGGACTATCACGCTATAAGTGCGTGTAAACTCCCTAGAGAGACGTGGATGTCGGGGACTATCACGCTATAAGTGCATGTAAACTCCCTAACTATAAGTACATGGTATGACACCCCCTAGCTTGTGGTAGGAACCCGACGCTCCGGAGCCCCTCTCTGGTGAAACCGTAGCCCCACTGGAGAAAAACCAGACTTATACGACTAAAGTCGGTACCGACGTCAAAATGAGTAGCAAAGTGTAACTAGTTGATTGGTTGTGTTAGGCTAGGCCCTAGGAAGTCACAAGATAAAGGTATAACCCAACTCTTGACAAGATTTTCTCATGTTTGTCCGATCTGGGACTTTCAGGTTGTAAGTCATGAAACTCACTAGAGAGAGGTGGATGCCGGTGAAGCAGGTCACACCCCGGAGTGCAATCTTGGCCATCCAAAACCCATAACACACTTGTACACACATGTTATGGCACCCCCTAGCTTGTGGTGGGAACCCGACGCTCCGGAGCCCCTCTACGGTGAAACCCTAGCCCCATTGGAGAAAAACCAGACTTATACGACTAAAGTCGGTACCGACGTCAAAATGAGGTAGCAAAGTGTAACTAGTTGCTTGGTTGTCTTAGGCTAGGTCTTAGGAAGTCACAAGGTATAACCCAACTCTTGACAAGATTTTCTCATGTTTGTCCGATCTGGGACTTTCAGGCTATAAGTCATGAAACTCAATAGAGAGAGGTGGATGCCGGTGAAGCAGGTCACACCCCGGAGTGCAATCTTGGCCATCCAAAACCCCATAACAAACTTGTAAACACATGGTATGGCACCCCCTAGCTTGTGCTGGGATCCTGACGCTCTAGAACCCCTCTCCGGTTAAAACCTAGCCCCGCTAGAGAAAAACCAGGCTTATACGACTACAGCCGGTTCCGGCGTCAAAATGGGGTAGAAAAGTGCAACTCTTTACTTGGTTGTGTTAGGGTGGACCATAGGAAGTCCCAAAACAAAGTTATACTCCCAACTCTTCACAAGATTCCCTCCAATTCGACCGAAGTGGGAGTTTTCAGGTGTAAGTCCAGAAAGTCACTAGAGAGAAACTGATGACGGTGAAGCCTCTAACATCCCAGAGTGGAATCTTGGACATTTACAACCCAAAACATACTTGTACCCACTTGGTATGGCACCACCTAACTTTTGGTTCGATTCCGACGCTCCGGAGCCCCTCTTCGGCTAAACCCATTTGAACATGAAATTTTTTGTCCTTGCTCATGATATTTTTTTTAAGAATATAGTTTGAGCAATGTGTATGATGATGCAGATCCACTTATCCTCTTCGAAACGAGCTAAAGAACATCGAAATCCGACTTCCAATGTAAAAGTTATGCTCAAAACGGTGAGTAAGTAAAAAAACAGAAAATATAGGCCGACGGCATTGCCGTCGGCGTATCTAAAAAAAAAATATATATATATATATAGGCCGACGGCATTGCCGTCGACGTATCTAAAAAAAACCAGAAAATATAGGCCGACGGCATTGCCGTAGGCGTAGCTAAAATAAAAAAGGAAAGACCAAGTCTAGCCTGGTCGGGGTCTACGCCGACGTCCCCGATATTTGGCCGTCGGCGTCTTGTGTCTTTCCCGTATTGAATGCTTAAACATCTTATATTTAGGAACGGAGTGAGTACTAATTAACATATAGGAGTATTGGGAACGTCTTGCCATATGCCATCTCGTCAGCATGCCTCGCAAGTCGCAACGGTGTGCCAAACCTGCAAAATAAGTCCACCGGATATGAAGCACCCAAAATCACAACCACGGACTCGGTGATTATCAAACATACCTCATGCGCAAAAGATGACACATGCACGGGCACTCCTGTGAATATCAGAATTTGCACATTGCATCATTCTCGAAATAGGCTTTCGCCCCGCTTTATAGATAAAGCAATGACCATACAACTCCAGCGTACAACTCGACACCACACCACACCACACGCATCCAAGGCAAGATACAAAGGTGCTAGAGAACGGCACCGCCACCCCAAAAGGAGACGATGCCTCGCTCGGCGATCAAGGAACTCCAAGACGGCGCCTTCAGGAAGGGAACGACACTGGACTGCCGCCACCGCCTGATCCAAAGGATCAAGGTTTTCACCCGGAGTATCACGAAGGATAGAGGATAACCACGACGACGCCTTCATGAAGGAGACGACGCCCACGGACGCCACCGCCGTCGGCCTGGACAGAACCAGACAAGGTCTTCGCCCGGCAAACACACTCTACCTCCGAGCCACCTAGCGCTGAACACCAGCCACCATGCCGCCCACACGGCCATGGCAACCGGCCCGCACCCGAGACCTGAGCTCCGCCCACGAGCACCATGTCTCCCACCACCAGGGCTGCCGCCCCGGCAACGAACACGAGCCCAAGGTTTGAGAGACACACCGCGAGACCGGCAAGACGAAGGGGGCAGGCGAGCGCCAGGTCATGCAGCAAGAGAGCAGCAGAGATGCAGTGGGCAGGCAGACACGGCACCTTCGTATCACCCGCCGGTCGCACCCCGCACGTCGGCAGCCAAACCTAGGCCCTACAGATCCGGGTCCGGCTACCGGCCTCACCGCAGCCCCACAGAGGAGACCATCCTCCACCGTCAGAGACGGTCGCCGACCGGACGCGGCAGCAGGAGCACACTAGGCCCAGCGAGGCCCGGTCTGGCCCAGGTCGGGCCCGTAAAGCACCCACCGCCACGCTGCAGCATGGGAGCAGCCGCCGCCGTCCTCCTCCTGAAGACCACGTCTCACCACCCACTGCCGCAACCTCCAGTAGCACCGCCGTGTGTCGCTGCCCAACCCCGAGCCGGTTCACCGCACGTCCCGCAGCTCAACGCTGCTAGACAGCCCCGCCCGTACCTTCGAGAGGAAGAAGGCGCAGCCACGCCGGCCGAGGTCCACCGCACCGCCCAGGGACGCCGCCCTGCAGACCGGAGGCGGACCGCGCCGGCCACCGGCCGCCCGATCTGGGCCGAGCCAGATCGAGGCGTCGCCGCCCCTGACCTCCACCAGCTTCACCGCGAGGCCCTCCACGCCCATGGACAACACCCACGACCTCCGCCGCCAGTGCTCGCCTCCGCGCCGCCGCGCCCTTCGCCAGCGCGACACCTCGACCCAGCGCTGCCGGCCCGCGCTGACCACCACCGAGAAGGGGAGAAGAAAGCCGCGCCGCCGCCGACGCCGCCGGGCGCACCGGCGACGGCGCGGAGAGGGGAGGACGGGAAGGAAGACTTGCCCGGCGGCGCTAGGGTTTCCCCCCGGTCGCTCGCGGGAGCGACGCGGGAGGGGTCTCCTGTTTGGTCTTTCTCGCTTGATTCACATCCTTCTCCGCACATTGCATCATCGTCGTTGTCTTTGACAAGGATCGTCTCCCACCTAAGACGGTCAGCTTTCTATGTGTTCGCCTCTCGGTAAACAAGTGCCATGGAAATCTTCGTGTGACTCTTGTTATCGTGCCCACGAGCCCTCCATACATTTGATCACACTATCATATGATCACCATATGTTAACTTTGTGAAAAAACCATCTACTACTTCCTCCGTTTCAATTAAATGTCGCAGTTATACTAAATCCGTGATACTTAATACAGAACATAAGGAGTATTAAAATGTAAGTTGGTGATGGAGGTACATAGCTCAACACTCAATATTCATCATCGGACCGTTTGATTTGCATATTATCTCACATATGATCCACAACCGAAAAGGATAAGCTCTAAAAAACATCATATATCCAAAAATCAGGCGAGTAGATGCCCAATTAAAGGGCTAATTAGTTATTCTTTCCTAACTAATCCGACGGCATGCAACTAAAAAATAGACTAGATGTGAAATTAATTAGGCCTAATTTGTATCCTTCTCTTCTCTCTGCAATGTATCCTATGCATCTGATACTTGGTGTATTCGTGTATCAAATGACCCTCTGATCCAAATCGCTACGCTACATAAAGTTGTGACTAAAATGTAGTTGCACGTTGATGCGTCGCAATTTATAATTTGATTGGTATGTTCTATTATTATATCATTGTTATATATTTTTATCATAATTTTACATCATTTCATTATTTTTTCTTCGACTAACCTATTAATCCAGTGCGTCATGAGTCCCAATCAAATTGCTTACATTCCACTCCCTCCATTCCAAATTAATTGACTTCTATTTACCCACATGTGGATGTATCTAGACATGTTACAAGTATAGATATGTCCACATTTGTACAAATGGAAGTCAATTAATTTGGAACGGAGGGAGTAGAAGAAAGAGAACGCATCATGAGGGGTTGAAAGCAAGGAATGATTTGTATGTATTTTCGATGGTTTTTATGACGTGGACGAAGTAGGTGTGGTAGGCTTGAAGCTTACTTATCGAAAATTTGGTAGTCGAATTTGATGTTGGCGGTGATTATTTGTTTCATTGCGAAAAATAGGTAAAAATGAACACGGACAACTGTTTGGGTGTCGTCAGGGCATACCCTATTTGTGTCGGGCATGTGTACGACAACCTAAATCGGACACATTTTATGGTGTGTCCGACAAATTTTCGAAGGTGACCGCGGAGATGCTCTTAGCCTGGATGGGTCGCTGTCATGTGGGCCATGAGCTGATACTACTCTGTCAGTACACTTTTTTTTTTGCGAGTATACTCTATCAGTACACTTAATGCTTCATACCACGGTGGCGGTAAATCCATGCATGCACGGACGTAGGCTACAGCACCTCATGCATGCATGTTTGCTACAACTAGCTATATTTAATTAGCCCATCATTGGTTTTTTAATCTTACCTCCTAAGACTAGCCATAGTGGAAGTAACATAGGTAGTATCATGCATGCCACGTTGGTAAAAAATGACGTGTCACTGTAGTTAATGAGGAGAGAGATGGTAGTGGTATCATAGATAGATACCGTAACATAACGGATTTCAAGACAAGATGTGTGTGCAACCTAATAAATACACTAGTATATGATACCACAAATATGTTACTACCCACTATGAAACTAGTAACATAGACTAGTATCATATGCATGATACTAGTGTATGATACTCCCCACTATGGCTAGTCTAAGTCCTAATCCATGCATAATCCATGCATGCACGTGTGATTGCAGCTGGATATAATCTTCCGTGATATCTATACCATAAGGTAGCTAGCTTAGTAACACATCAAGATTTAGCAGCTATTGGTTTCCATGGGTACTATTATTTTCTCCATCTTGTGAAATCTTTTGTATATGATTTGGCATATATTTTAGTACAATGTGACCGTATTTTACATGGTAGTACCGTGGTAGGGATAAAACCGATTTTATTTTCCCGGCGGTTGATATTTTTTGAAAGTATAGCGTCGCTCATGGTATCATAAACTTAGGTCAATATTTGACCACTGCCGTTCGTAGCTCCCCCGCAGGCCCCAAACCTACCGTCGAGGCACGTGATAAAAAAACGAAGATCATAACCATGAAAAACAAACACATTTAAACCACACACCAAAGGTGGATCCCAAACCCCATTAACCACTATCCTCAAGTCCATATCATGTTTATACAACCTGAAACCTAAAAAAATCATGATTGTTGAAATGTGCGAACACGGAGCAGAAAAATGTGCAGGTCTACACCATAAGTCCATAACAGACCCATATAAGCGAAGACCATACATACATCACATCCCGTCCCAAGCGCCATGGAAACGGTGATCCTCATCATCTCCTTCGTCTCCGCCCCTCCCCGTCCCCAATGTTAGCCAAATCTACAAGGTCTTGCTATGAAGAACACCCTTTAAAAGCCCTACCACGCAAGACCGGAAGCTCGACAGCACCCATGAGCGAAATGTGGAGGAAGCATTGATGGACCATCATCCGCCAGTGGGAGGTGACGGCGCCGCCACGACAAAACATAAATAACGCCCAATCCCAACATAAAAATTCCGCCTCGCCCGACAAGCAACCAAACCCTACCTCCCCATCAAACACCGCTGGTTACCCCGCCTATCAAATCGACTATATCTAGTCCAACACCATAAAAACTTGGAAGCCGAACATCATCTCTTCCCAAGACAAAGTCCAACCATACGATTTCCCTGAATTTCAAAGTTACGCATTGTAATCGGCTGCTCATGTGGTTTTGTGCTTAGCCACCAGTGTTAATAGCCGAAAAAATCTGGTCAAAACAAAAACTAGTAGTATCAAAAGAAATTGCAAGGGATCAAAAAAAATAAACCAACCTGCAAAAAAAGAAAAAGAATTAGCCTCCTTTCCTAACCCTCGTGGGCGCGGCGCCGCGCTCCACCCACCCGCGCCGGCGGACCACCGCCGCCTCTAGCCGAGATCCCTACAGCCTCACTAAGCCAGCTCGATGGCTGCGGAAGCCGCGCCCCGCAGCCGCAAGGCCGCGGCGGGCACGCCGGCATCCACGAGGCCGCGCCGACGGAGCCCCTCGCCGCCGGTCCTCCTTCCCTCCCGAGCCCGGCGTGATGAAGCCCAACCTATGGCTCCTACAACAAGTGGTCCAATGACAAGAGCTAGAGTCAAGCCTCTTCATGATAATTAAGGTGAATTCACTCCTAACTATGTGTGATCTCGATACACCCTTGAATAGTTTGCTACTTCATTCGGATACCTTGTGCATACTCAGGAACGACTACCGTGAAGATCACCAAGCAAGTACGGAAGATGGCCAAGCGACGACGCAAGACGAAGGAGAAGAAGAAGAGAAGACTGGCCAGCCGGCCTCCTAGCCGGACTGGGCCGGCCCCAGGGCCGGGCTGCCTCAAGACCCGGCTGTCGTGGGATTGTCACGGCACATGTCATCTCAAGATGACTTCGTAGGTGTGGGATTTAGCACGCGCGGACATCGTCGATATGGGTTTGCACACAAGAGAAAGATTTATACAGCTTCAGGCCCCGGGAAATATCATCCAGTAATAGCCCTACATGCTGTTTGTGGCTAGATCTTATTCCGTATGCCGGTGAGCGAGTCGCCGATGCGGCGGCTCTCTCTGTTTTGATGTCTCTAATCTATTGAGATCTGAGAGCTTTTGGTGCGCCTTGCCCCTCCTTATATAGGTGAAAGGGGCAGGCTTACATGTGGTGTCCTATTAGGATACAAATTAGGGTTTCTATTACAAGTCGGTTCGTGGAGTCCTTGTGCGACTCAGAACGTTAAGCCGCCTTGTTGGACCTTCTCCATGTTGGCCCACATTTATCCTATGTCAGGATATCTCTTGTTAAGTTCGTACGCCGGCTCATACCCCATTGGGTATTCCCCCGACATTAGCCCCCGAGTTTAGCTTGGGCTCAGCACAGGCTTTATCATCTTTGCGAGTCGCCAATGTCATATGATAAGCCGCCTGCTGGATGTCCTGGGTAAACTCAAAAAGTCTTCATAGGTTGTCTTGATCATGCCTTGTAGCATCAGGGTCCATTTATCTGGAGGCTTCTTAAATCTCTTCATATGCTCGGTGATGTTGACATAAGATCTTGGCACCACCGATTTGCCTTGACACTTCTTCCCTTGTTGAGCTTGGCGACTCACTGATGTTTAGCGAGTTATTAGTGTTGATAATGTTGAGTCGCAGGCGTAGCGGCTTATTGAACCACTGATGTAGAAGCGATGAGTAGCTGATGTTTGGCAATGTTTATATGGGCTACAGATTTGTTGATGAAGAAATCGTCGGGTCGCTGCGTCATACTGCCAAGCTGAATGCACACGCATGACCACTGGGTACAGACTGCCGAGGTCGCCGTGCCGCGCTACCGAGTTCTTCGCCCAGCAGTAGTAACACGCCCAGAGTCTTGGAGCGAGCAAATATGAGTCGCGGCCTTTATGAAGAAGTCGACAACCCGCTAAGACTGCCATCATCTTCCAAGTAATATGCGAAGATACACACGAGCTGGTAGCTGGCTCAGCTATTCTTGATTGACTTTTCCTTCTTTTCTTTTTTTCTCTTGGATACGTGAATCCATGAGAGCTTCACGTGTAGCTAGCTGAATACTACATGCATGGATCAGCACCTTTGCCATGAAATCCATGCACGTACGCATGCACAAGTGGCCTTTGTAGCTGATTTCCTTGGAGTAGTAACGTTGTACGGGACCTCGGTGAATGGACACATCCTCTATTCAAGTCCTGGCAAGTCAGTGTCGATGTTGTTGATGCTGCCAAGCTGATTACATTGACGTTTCCGAGTTACGCACAATTGATGCTAGCGACTCGAGAAATGACTGGCGAGTCGTGAGCATATATTCTTGTTGAGCTGTTGATGTAGAGTCCTCCGTACTGCGGACGGAAAACTGAGATAAGCCGCTGAGTAGAATGTTGAGGACGGCCAATCGTCGTAAAGGTGGCCGATTTGCTGATGGTCATCGCTTTGTGATACCGAGCTGAATGCAAGTGCATGGCCGCTCGATACGTGCTGTTATCCAGGGAGTATGCTGGGATGTCGAATGAGTCAATATTTTGTTGAAACTGCACTTTCTGCCTTGTATGGAGCATATGCCAAAGTTTGCATGTACCGGTAGAGCCTTGAATAGCTAGTCTCGATATTCTCCTTTTCTTTTTGAATCGTGAATCAATGAGCTCCATGTGGAGTTTCACGTAATAGCCAGCGCTATCTCCATGGACTGGCCTTCTCGCTATAATATCCATGCATGTAGTGTCTCTGTTGATGGTTGGACATTATTAATCTTCATTGGAGCCAGATTTAGGCCGCGATAAACCAGCGGTAGTGCAGTTGTCAGGCCCTAGAATATTCCTATCAGCAGAAACTGAAATTGTAGTATACGCCAACACAGCCTCTGATAAAAAATCCATGGTTATTACTGGATGTAGCCCCCGGGCATTAAGTAGGCATGCTTTTGTCATCCTGCTTGATGTCATTTATTTCTCCTTTTGCAATTTAATCCTGCAACAGCTTGAGCAAAATTGTTGCTTGCAAGAAAATAATGATATTTAGAGTAGAGCGATTCCACTTTATAAACTCCAAACTACGAAATATTATTTCAGCCGCTAGGAAGAAGAATAATAATTCTGATTAATATTGTAAAGATAAATGAAGGACTTATCCTTAAGAGTTCCATTTGTTGCGGCTGTAATTATGTCAACAATAGTGGCTTCAACAGCCGATGTCAATGAAAATGACCATCCCAATCATTGAAAAATCTGGTCGTGCCATCTCAAACTCATGTACTTGAGATATAGGTTCCTGTAATTCAAAAGGTAAAACCCCCGAGGAAGCAATAGATAACATGATGATAATATGCTAGCTTTGACAGCTGGTAATAATTATGATTAAAAGTTAGTACTCCGCATAATAGCATATGGTACCCAGCATGATAGCATAGTATAATCTGCATGATAAATGATATTTTGCATGATAGCAAATGATTGCATGATAGCAAATGGTTGCATGATAGCAACTGGTAAGATGCATGATAGTATATTGTACGATGCATGATAGCATATGGTACTTGACTCAGTATTTCCCAAATCTAATGTGTGTTCAGGGTCGAGAACGGCCATGATAGGCAGCCATGATAGGCATTCAGACTCGATTGACGCCACACGCGGGTACTTTAGTCCTTCTGAATTATCTCTATTACCGTTAAGTAGGTCTTCGCGCGGCTCAGTATTTCCCAGGTAAAAACGCGTGTTCAGGGTCGAGAGCGGCCATTGTAACAGCCCCAAAATTTGAGTACCAAATTTTCACTTTTGTGTCCTCTTTTGCATCATGGCATGCATGCATCATTGCATCCTTTGAAATTGCTAAACCAGACACAATTTATTATTATCAATATTGAAAACCAATAATGCAAAACTTGTCCCAACAAATTTCACAACAAAGAAGGCACTCAAACTTACACAACAAAAATTCTTGACATCTTGTATAATTGTCAAGGAAGTTCCAAGAGTTCGGATAATATTTTGCACTTGCTCCAAATTGTTAAAGGAGCAACATTTTGAACTCTAGCAAAAATGCCATATTCAAACCCTATGAACAAATATTGCTCAAAACATTTTATTTTGCAAAACCAAGTTTTGTGGTACTTCTATATTATATGGGGAGGCTCCCCAATTTTTCTCAAATTTTTATAAATTATTTTGATGCCTCATTTAATTCAAAACCTGTGCTGTTTTAATTTTTAAAACAGAAAAGGACCTGTTCGTAAGTAATTGAGGACCTGTCCGTGAGGAAAATTGAAGTCCAGGGATCTCTCTGTAATTTTTGGTCGTCTCTCTCCTTCCTCACTGTAGCGACGCGCAGCGTCGCGCTGCCGCCGGACCCTCTCGCCGAGCTCGCCGCGCCCGGGCCACCTCCGCTGCCCCCACTGCAGGGAAGAGCACGCCGCACGCCGGCCCCCCCCTCTGCTCCCCATCCTCACTCGCCACGCTCCTCTCCCCGTGCTCCTCTCTCTCTTCCTCCACGGCGCCATGGCCGCCGAGCTGCGCCTCCGCATCGCCGGCGATTGAGGCCGCCCCACCCCGCGTGAAGGCCACCATCCGCTCCGCCGTGCCGTGCTGATCATCTCCGCCCGAGGAATCGAAGTGGGAGGCTGCACATCGCCGCGGCCGTCCTCGTTTCGCCGCACGGTCCTCCGACCACAGCCGCATCCCCGCCGCGGGATTCCGCCGCCGCCGTCGCTCCTCCGCCGTCACCGACCTCGCCAACTGGCTCCTGGTGAGCTCCTGCACCACCCCGTGCCTCTCCCCTCGCTCCTCCCTCGCCGTGGTCGCCGCGCCGTTGCAAATGGTGCCGTCGCCGTAGCGCAGCACCGTTGCGTTGACGTATCCGGTAGAAAACCCGGATTTTTCCGGGTTCTATACCGGGTTAGCGTTTAGCTACTGGACCGGTGGTTTTTTAGCCCGGTCTATACCCGGATTATAACCGGAAATAATTCCGGACTGATTTTTCTGCCGGTACAAAATCCGGAAATTTCCGGGCTGGCATCCGGAGTTCGATACTGATTTTGAAAATTCATTTCCTTTTCACCCCTGTATCCCTAATCGATGTAAATTACATATTGTGGTTATTAAAATCATCAAAAGATCATACCCAAAAGTAAAATGTAAATAAAAATCATAATTTTTATCGGTGTATCCAAAAATGCGTGTAATACACCAAAATGCACCGAAATTTGAGATTAAAACTTTAAAATAAATATTACGCATATTTGATCCCAAATAAATTACGGTGCCTCTAGTAATTTTATAACCATAAGTTCGAAGGAGGAAATTAATAAAATAATAACTTTTTACCGGGACCTCCGAAAAATGTGTTCCTTATACCGAAATGATCAGAAAAACATAAGTGATCCAAAATCTTCATCATCATGCATAATGGTTCACAATCACAATAATGTGCTCTAGTAGTAATTATAATCACTAAGTTTAAATATGGGGTTTATTCCAAATAATGTAATAATATAACGGGGACCCTATTTAACTTGTTGTTCATGTTTAAAGCTTCTAGGGTGCATTTAAAATGTCATATCATCATCCTTGTATGCATTGCACAATTGCCATGTGTTGATTGTTTTCCGGTGTTGTTTGTGCATCGGTAGATCAAGGAGGTGAAGTGCCACCCCCGTCTTGTGACGATCCGTACTACCAGCACTCTGAACAAGGCAAGCGTAATCCCCCTCTGAGCATATCTTATCCTATTTTCCGCAATTATTTTCTCCACTATAATATTGCATGCGGTTCTAAATGTCTTTTGCCTGGATTAGAGTATCCTACTAGTTGCATTAGAATCCTGTTGCCAATACCTGTTTTACCTTCCTATTACCATAGGTTTGTGTTGTTGGCCATGGAATACTTACTATGCTATGCAAGTGCTTAGCCATGCTTAGTGAAATGCCTAGTTGTACTAGGGATGGTGAATGCTGGAAACAGGTGTTAACTTGTGACAGTGATGTTGATGGTGGAGAATTGTGGAGATGGATAATAAAATGCTAAGAAGGTGGGGATGAGAGGCCACATGGAATGTGGTGGGTTGTCTCGTTCTTGCCGCCTAGGTGCGAGTTCTGTACCTCCTGAACCAAGACTGAGCGTGCAACCATGCGTGAGGCCTATGCAAGTGCAGGAACCCTCATAGACTAAATAACTCGAGCGGGGCTAGCCAGGGTCCTCTAGTTTGGCTTTCCATTTGCGCGTGCGTGATGGTGTTGAACTGAGATGAGGATGGTGGTGTTAGGAAAATAAGTGGCCGTGGGGCGGGGTGTGTGATCCTGGCAGCCCTACTGCCACTGATGATCCTGGAAAGTCCTTAACGAGGGAGAAGTCGACACCGTTCCCACCCAGCCGGCTTTCCAAGGAAGAGAGCTAATGCGCAGGTAATGGGCCGGCGGTACGCGTGGCAAACATTTGTACACCCCTGCAGGGTTAAATCTTTTCGAAAAGCCGTGTCCACGGTTACGGACGACTTGGGAATGGACGATGATCATAGAATAACTTAACGGAATGATTAAAAACTGGGTACTAGAGGTACCAATTCACGAATGTAAGGTTGACTTCCTCGAGGGTGATTCGGGGAGGTGCCTTTGATGAACAGGTACAATGGTGATGTTGGTGATGTTTGAGAAAGGTGATCTCAAAGAAAAGAGTTACTTCTTACCCCTCTTTGAAAATGTTCTAATAGTCGATGCCTTTGAGTTATGTTTTTCATAAATAAAATCAGCTTTATGCAAAAGAGCCATAAAACCTTGACAGCTAATCATCGAGCATATATTAGCTCTTAATCTTGCGAGTTCGTCGAACTCAACGTCTTTGCTTTTGTTTCAGAGGAGGACTTCACCGACTCGAAGGTGGGTTCTTTGTGGACGTCGACGAGTAGTCTGGGGTTCCCAGGTGGCAGCTTGGGACATCCTGGAACAGCTGGCGTTGTGATGTTTATCTGTAGGCCTCTTAGGCCATATGTTGGATCTTGTTGTTTAGAACAACCTAATTTGCTTCCGCTTGTTGTAATGTTGGGTCTGTGACCTCTGGTTGTCATTTGCTATCTTTCTCTGTATAAGAGTTGAACTATATGATTTTGTGTCGTAGAGTCTGTGATGTGCCAGTTGTTCCACAAGTCTTGATCTTACTATTATGCTTTGATAGTTGTGCCTGTGTTAAGGCATCAATCGGGGTGTTGCGTTGTCTGGAGTGAGGTGTACCCAGCAACGCCTGCCAAAGGTTTTGGCCGGGGATTGGTAAACCCGTAACCTCCGGTTGTATCGCTTAACCGGTGACACACAGCATCACTGTATAGCAGTCGGGTCGGGGCGCCACAAGTTGGTATCAGAGCAGTACTGCCTGTAGGAAACCCTTCTACTGGTCGATGTTGAGTCTAGTGTTTGTGAAAATATTTTAACCTAAAAATGAGTTGTGAAAACCATCTTAGGATTCTTTTTACTCCTTATCTGGTTACCCTCTAATCTCGGAGCAATCTTATCTCGATTTGAGTTTAAAGTTTTACTTCTCACCTGTTACTTCAAAATTAGGAGAAACGGGGTGGGTTCGACCTTGAGTGTTATGTGTCACGTTGCTCCCGCTGCGTTGCAATCCCAAATCAACTCAGAGTTCTACCGAGTCAATCATTTGATCCTTTCTTTGGGTTTAACCCACGGACTTGAACATAAGGTCCCGGATTGTGCCAACTAGAGTGTGTTAAGTTGTGATTTCTTAACTCTCACTAGTAGCACATGATGCTGATCTTCGACCCAAGTTCTATCTTGTTGTTTTCCTTCTCGCAAAGTATTATCGTCCCTAGTCTGTGTACTTGTGAAGACGCTAATGCTATTGTTCGACCATTCGGAGAAAGATACTAACCGTGTCATTGTCAAATCTCCAGAATGGCTCGAGGAGGTCGTGGAGGCCGTGGTGGTCGCGGTAACCACAATGATGATGAGGATGATCTGCCGCCACCACCCACAATGGCTCAAGTCTTGATGGCCATTGAGGAGAACCGTGGGCGCAATGAGCGCTTGCTTGAGCAGTTGGTGCAGCAGAATGCACGGAGGAACGAGTGCAACACTCTCACTGAGTTCCTGCGTTCGCAGCCACCCACCTTTGCTGATGCTAAGGAGCCACTGGAAGCTGATGATTGGCTTCGTGCTTTGGAGCGCAAGTTCTCCGCGCTGCATGTCCCATTGGCTGAACAAGTCAACTTTGCCACCTACCTCTTGGTTGGTGCTGCTGGCTGTTGGTGGGAGAGCCATGTGGCTTTGTTTCCAGCCAACCATGTCTTCACCTGGGGATTCCGCACTGCCTTCCGAGCGGAGTACATTCCCAGCCAATCATGGACTGAAGAGGAGGGAGTTCCTGGATCTGCAACAGGGACGGATGGACCTCCGCACTTATGGTCGTGAGTTCAACCATCTTCTCGTTACGCCCCAAGGGACGTGACCAATGATGCTGACAAGCAAGAGCTGTTCCGCAAGGGTCTGAATCCGCAGCTCCGCTATGAGTTGCCCTTCAGGTTCCAGACCTATCAGGAGCTGTTCAACCAGGCTTTCACCTTGAGCAAGGAAGAAAGAACTTGAAGCTTCCAAGAGGCCCGCACATGGGGATCACCAGAGTTCCTCGGGTTCTGAGAGCAAGAAGCGCAGGGTGTTTGTCCCTACAGCGCCGTACCTCGTGCTCCCTTCATGCCGAGGGCAGCAGGATATAGGCCACCTCCTCCGCGTCCCACTACTTCGACACTTGGGATAGGCGGAAGTGGGTACCGTCCTATGCTACCTGCTCCACCTGGACTCACTTGCTACACTGTGGCCAGGCTGGTCACTACTCCAGGGAGTGCCCCCAGAAGGCACCTCTCGCTATAACTCCTGCACGAGCCCCTGCCACTCCAACTGGCAAGGCTGGACCTTTGGTGCGTGGTCGCCTGAACCACGTCTCTGCTGAAGAAGCTGAAGAGGATCCTGGCGTCCTTATGGGTGAGCTTCGAATCAACAACCATCTTGCTACCGTTTTGTTTGATTCTGGAGCATCGCATTCATTCATCTCTATTGCGTTTGCAAAAGATCACCAAATACCGTTTGAGAAGATGAGCAGTCCCTTGATGATCTCTACCCCTGGCTCCAAATGGCAAACCGATGGCGTTACTCCTGAGGTCCAGATTATCATAGCATCCCTGTCCTTCCCTTTCCCGTTGATAGCCTTGAGGTCGAAGGGCCTTGATGCCATACTGGGCATGGACTGGTTAGCAAGATACCATGCTAATCTCGACTGTGCTGCTAAGTCCATCACCGTGACCCACCCTTCCGGTTACGATGTGCAGTTTTGGGCTACATATTCAGGACCTCCATCATCAGACAATCCCCTCTCCCCGGAGATCGCCCTATGTTTCATGGAAGGCTTGTCCCCTCCTGAAATCCAGGACATACACGTGGTGTGTGACTTCCCGATGTGTTCCCAGAAGAATTGCCTGGCATGCCACCTGATCGAAGTGTGGAGTTTGTCATAGACTTGCTTCCCGGTACTGCTCCAATTTCCAAGAAGCCCTACCGCATGCCGGTGGAAGAGTTGGCTCTGTTGAAGAGCAAATTGATCAGCTGTTAGCTAAGGATTTATCAGCCTAGCAGTTCACCTTGGGGTTGTCCGGTACTCTTTGTCAAGAAGAGGGATTCTACCGTGCCTCGTTGTCTCTGACTATCGACCGTTGAATGCGGTGACAATCAAGAACAAGTATCCTATCCCTCGTATCAATGATCTGTTGGATCAGTTAGCTGGTGCAAGAGTATTCTCCAAGATGGATCTGAGGTCAGGGTACCATCAAATAAAGATCAGAAAGGAGGATATCCCAAAGACGGCATTTGTTACTCGCTATGGCTCATATGAGTATACCGTCATGTCCTTTGGTCTCACAAATGCTCCAGCTACTTTCATGAGGCTCATGAATTCCATTTTCATGGATTATCTTGATAAGTTTGTCGTCATTTACATCGATGACATCCTCATCTATTCTAAAACCGACGAAGAGCATGATGAACACCTTCGGTTGGTTCTGACACGGCTTCGTGAACACCGTCTCTATGCCAAGTTCTCCAAGTGTGAGTTTTGGTTGGATAAACTTGTCTTCCTTGGACATGTAATATCTGCCAATGGTGTGGAAGTCATCCCCGACAAAATTCAAGCTATTCTAGACTGGAAAACTCCAATGTCAGTCAAGGACATTCGTAGCTTTCTCGGATTGGCGGGTTACTACCGCCGATTCATCGAAGCTTTCTCCAAAATAGCCAAGGCATTGACTGACCTTCTCAAGAAGGATAAAAGTTCGTATGGTCGGCCGAAGCTGAAGAGAGCTTCCAACACTGAAAGCCAAGCTCACTCCGCTCCTGTGCTTGTCCTGCCGGACACGAGCAAGGATTTCGTCGTCTTCTGTGACGCCTCTCTACAAGGTTTGGGTTGTGTATTGATGCAAGATGGCCATGTGTGGCTATGCTTCTCGCCAACTTAAGCCGCATGAGCTCAATTACCCTACTCATGATCTAGAGCTTGCCGCGTGGTCTATGCTTTGAAGCAATGGAGACCATACCTGTTTGGTAACCGTTGTGAGATCTTCTCGGATCACAAGAGTCTGAAGTACCTCTTCACCCAGCCGGATTTAAATCTCAGGCAAAGGCGTTGGTTGGAGTTAATCACGGACTACAATGTGAGTCTGAACTATCAACCCGGCAAAGCAAACGTCGTGGCTGACGCGCTAAGTCGGAAGTCCTATTGCAACAATCTGATGATTGAAGAAGCCCAACCTGCCCTCTATGAAGAGTTCTCGTTTGAACTTAGAAATGGTTGCCCTCCGGCTATCTTGCAAATCTGGAGATAAATCTACTCTTGTAGACCAGATTAAGGAGGCTCAAACTCGTGATAAGGGTATTCAGAAAATCAAGAGAACATTGCTAGCGGGAAGGCAAAATGTTTTTCTGTCAATGAATCCGGAGTTGTTTATTTTGGTGACCGCTTGGTTGTGCCAAAGAAGCAAAAATGAGAGGACTGATCCTCCAAGAAGCTCATGAATCTCCTCTCTCTATTCATCCGGTAGTACCAAGATGTACCAAGACCTTCGACCACAATTCTGGTGGACTCGTATGAAACGAGAAATTGCCAAGTATGTTGCTGAATGCGACACATGTCGACGGGTAAAAGCTGAACATCAAAGACCTGCCGGCACTCTTCGCCTATTGCAGTCCCGAGTGGAAATGGGATGAAATTGGTATGGACTTCATCACCGGTTTCCCCGATCTCAAAAGGGCAACAATGCTATCTGGGTAATCATTGATCGTCTTTCCAAGGTTGCTCACTTCCTACCCGTCCGTGATGATATACGTGCAAGTCAACTTGCCGAGTTGTATTTGGCTCGTATTGTTCCATTGCACGGGGTCCCTTTGAGGATCATATCGGACCGTGGAAGTATCTTCGTCTCCAAGTTCTGGCACAGTTTCCAAACTGCTATGGGGTCCCGTCTCAACTTCAGTACCGCTTACCACCCCCAGACTGATGGTCAGACTGAAAGAGTGAATCAAGTTTTGGAAGACATGCTTCGGGCATGTGTCATCTCTTTTGGCCAAGGTTGGGAAAAATATCTCCCTTTCGCGGAGTTCTCCTACAACAATAGCTATCAAGCTAGTCTGGGCATGGCTCCATTTGAGGTTCTCTATGGAAGAAAATGCCGCACTCCTCTGAATTGGTCTGAAACCGGAGAGAGAGCCTCTTTGGTCCAGATATTATCAATGAAGCTGAGGAGAAGGTTCGAATCATAAGAGAGAATCTGAAGATTGCTCAGTCTAGGCAGAAGAGCTACTATGATAAGCACCATCAGGAAATTCACTATGAAATTGGTGATAAAGCTTATCTCCGCGTCTCTCCCCTTCGTGGCGTTCGCCGCTTCGGAATCAAAGGGAAATTGGCACCTCGCTATGTTGGTCCTTTCACCGTTCTGGGCAAGCGAGGAGATCTTTCTTATCAATTGGAGTTACCGGTCAAATTCCCAAATGTGCATGATGTGTTTCATGTCTCCCAACTCCGCCGGTGTTTCAAGGATCCTATCCATGGAGTTAATCATGAGGAGCTAGATCTACAAGAAGACCTCACTTATCGTGAGCATCCTATCCGTGTCTTGGATGAAGCTGAAAGGAAGACCCGGAACAAGACTACCAAGTTTCTCAAGATTCAGTGGTCTCACCATTCCGAGGAAGAAGCAACTTGGGAACGGGAGTCTAGTCTACGTGAGGAGTATCCCGACTTCTTTCCGCAATCTTAGAATCTCGGGACGAGATTCCTGTAAGGAGGGTAGAATTGTAACAGCCCCAAAATTTGAGTACCAAATTTTCACTTTTGTGTCCTTTTTGCATCATGGCATGCATGCATCATTGCATCCTTTGAAATTGCTAAACCACACACAATTTATTATTATCAATATTGAAAACCAATAATGCAAAACTTGTCCCAACAAATTTCACAACAAAGAAGGCACTCAAACTTACACAACAAAAATTCTTGACATCTTGTATAATTGTCAAGGAAGTTCCAAGAGTTCGGATAATATTTTCCACTTGCTCCAAATTGTTAAAGGAGCAACATTTTGAACTCTAGCAAAAATGCCATATTCAAACCCTATGAACAAATATTGCTCAAAACATTTTATTTTGCAAAACCAATTTTTGTGGTACTTCTATATTATATGGGGAGGCTCCCCAATTTTTCTCAAATTTTTATAAATTATTTTGATGCCTCATTTAATTCAAAACCTGTGCTGTTTTAATTTTTAAAACAGAAAAGGACTGTTCGTAAGTAATTGAGGACCTGTCCGTGAGGAAAATCGAAGTCCAGGGATCTCTCTGTAATTTTTGGTCGTCTCTCTCCTTCCTCACTGTAGCGACGCGCAGCGTCGCGCTGCCGCCGGACCCTCTCACCGAGCTCGCCGCGCCCGGGCCACCTCCGCTGCCCCACTGCAGGGAAGAGCACGCCGCACGCCGGCCCCCCCCCCCCCTCTGCTCCCCATCCTCACTCGCCACGCTCCTCTCCCCGTGCTCCTCTCTCTCTTCCTCCACGGCGCCATGGCCGCCGAGCTGCGCCTCCGCATCGCCGGCGATTGAGGCCGCCCCACCCCGCGTGAAGGCCACCATCCGCTCCGCCGTGCCGTGCTGATCATCTCCGCCGAGGAATCGAAGTGGGAGCCTGCACATCGCCGCGGCCGTCCTCGTTTCGCCGCACGGTCCTCCGACCACAGCCGCATCCCCGCCGCGGGATTCCGCCGCCGCCGTCGCTCCTCCGCCGTCACCGACCTCGCCAACTGGCTCCTGGTGAGCTCCTGCACCACCCCGTGCCTCTCCCTCGCTCCTCCCTCGCCGTGGTCGCCGCGCCGTTGCAAATGGTGCCGTCGCCGTAGCGCAGCACCGTTGCGTTGACGTATCCGGTAGAAAACCCGGATTTTTCCGGGTTCTATACCGGGTTAGCGTTTAGCTACTGGACCGGTGGTTTTTAGCCCGGTCTATACCCGGATTATAACCGGAAATAATTCCGGACTGATTTTTCTGCCGGTACAAAATCCGGAAATTTCCGGGCTGGCATCCGGAGTTCGATACTGATTTTGAAAATTCATTTCCTTTTCACCCCTGTATCCCTAATCGATGTAAATTACATATTGTGGTTATTAAAATCATCAAAAGATCATACCCAAAAGTAAAATGTAAATAAAAATCATAATTTTTATCGGTGTATCCAAAAATGCGTGTAATACACCAAAATGCACCGAAATTTGAGATTAAAACTTTAAAATAAATATTACGCATATTTGATCCCAAATAAATTACGGTGCCTCTAGTAATTTTATAACCATAAGTTCGAAGGAGGAAATTAATAAAAATAATAACTTTTTACCGGGACCTCCGAAAAATGTGTTCCTTATACCGAAATGATCAGAAAAACATAAGTGATCCAAAATCTTCATCATCATGCATAATGGTTCACAATCACAATAATGTGCTCTAGTAGTAATTATAATCACTAAGTTTAAATATGGGGTTTATTCCAAATAATGTAATAATTATAACGGGGACCCTATTTAACTTGTTGTTCATGTTTAAAGCTTCTAGGGTGCATTTAAAATGTCATATCATCATCCTTGTATGCATTGCACAACTGCCATGTGTTGATTGTCTTTCCGGTGTTGTTTGTGCATCGGTAGATCAAGGAGGTGAAGTGCCACCCCCGTCTTGTGACGATCCGTACTACCAGCACTCTGAACAAGGCAAGCGTAATCCCCCCTCTGAGCATATCTTATCCTATGTTTCCGCAATATTTTCTCCACTATAATATTGCATGCGGTTCTAAATGTCTTTTGCCTGGATTAGAGTATCCTACTAGTTGCATTAGAATCCTGTTGCCAATACCTGTTTTAACTTCCTATTACCATAGGTTTGTGTTGTTGGCCATGGAATACTTACTACGCTATGCAAGTGCTTAGCCATGCTTAGTGAACTGCCTAGTTGTACTAGGGATGGTAGATGCTGGAAACAGGTGATAACTTGTGACAGTGATGTTGATGGTGGAGAATTGTGGAGACGGATAATAAAATGCTAAGAAGGTGGGGATGAGAGGCCGCATGGGATGTGGTGGGTTGTCTCGTTCTCGCCGCCTAGGTGCGAGTTCTGTACCTCCTGAACCAAGACTGAGCGTGCAACCATGCGTAAGGCCTATGCATTCGCAGTGCAGGAACCCTCATAGACTAAATAACTCGAGCGGGGCTAGCCAGGGTCCTCTAGTTTGGCTTTCCATTTGCACGTGCGTGATGGTGTTGAACTGAGATGAGGATGGTGGTGTTAGGAAAATAAGTGGCCGTGGGGCGGGGTGTGGTGATCCTGGCAGTCCTACCGCCACTGATGATCCTGGAAAGTCTTTAACGAGGGAGAAGTCGACACCGTTCCCACCCAGCCGGCTTTCCAAGGAAGAGAGCTAATGCGCAGGTAATGGGCCGGGCGGTACGCGTGGCAAACATTTGTACACCCCTGCAGGGTTAAATCTTTTCGAAAAGCCGTGTCCACGGTTACGGACGACTTGGGAATGGACGATGATCATAGAATAACTTTAACGGAATGATTAAAAACTGGGTACTAGAGGTACCAATTCCACGAATGTAAGGTTGACTTCCTCGAGGGTGATTCGGGGAGGTGCCTTTGATGAACAGGTACAATGGTGAGGTTGGTGATGTTTGAGAAAGGTGTTCTCAAAGAAAAGAGTTACCTCTTACCCCTCTTTGAAAATGTTCTAATAGTCGATGCCTTTGAGTTATGCTTTTCATAAATAAAATCAGCTTTATGCAAAAGAGCCATAAAACCTTGACAGCTAATCATCGAGCATATATTAGCTCTTAATCTTGCGAGTTCGTCGAACTCAACGTCTTTGCTTTTGTTTCAGAGGAGGACTTCACCGACTTCGGAGGTGGGTTCTTTGTGGACGTCGACGAGTAGTCTGGGGTTCCCAGGTGGCAGCTTGGGACATCCTGGAACAGCTGGCGCTGTGATGTTTATCTGTAGGCCTCTTAGGCCATATGTTGGATCTTGTTGTTTAGAACAACCTAATTTGCTTCCGCTTGTTGTAATATTGGGTCTGTGACCTCTGGATGTCATTTGCTATCTTTCTCTGTATAAGAGTTGAACTATATGATTTTGTGTCGTAGAGTCTGTGATGTGCCAGTTGTTCCACAAGTCTTGATCTTACTATTATGCTTTGATAGTTGTGCCTGTGTTGAGGCATCAATCGGGGTGTTGCGTTGCCTGGTGTGAGGTGTACCCAGCAACGCCTGCCAAAGGTTTTGGCCGGGGATTGGTAAACCCGTAACCTCCGGTTGTATCGCTTGACCGGTGACACACAGCATCACTGTATAGCAGTCGGGTCAGGGCGCCACAGCCATGATAGGCAATCAAGCTCGATTGACGCCGCGCCCAGTACTTTGGCCGCATAGTGCAAAGATACTTCTAACTTAAGGCGAGTATAACCAGGATTATTGCTTTTATCGGCTGCAATAGCCGTGACGAGCTCTAATTTGCTTTGACGATAACCAGCTATTGATTAGCTGTAGATGTGGTACAGCGAGTCACCTGTTTTAACTCAAATATTTGATAAGATAATGATTCATTAATGACTCATAAACTGATATAATGATGAGCTGTTTGTGACTCATAAAATTATATGGGGGTAAATCGCTATGCGACTGATAAATTGATATGATAATGAGTTGATGATGACTCATAAAATGATATAATGGTAAATCATGAAATAATGTAATGATAATTCATGAAATGATATAATGATAAGTCATGATGTAAATAAAAGCTGGTTTCGCAATGAATCATGCAAGCTATATAAAGATATCATTTTTGATAGATATAGTGCAAGCTATAACGAACTCGAATTTAACAAATCCAATGCGGTTTGTAAGATCCTACTTTAAGAAGTGGATGTAATTAAACATTCAATATGATCTGAATTTAAAGTCTGCGGCATGATATAATTTGAATCGTAGAGATATTTATAATAAGTCGCATAAACTAGATATGCAGCCCCGAGATAAGCTCGAAGGTGAACTTAATCTTATTGAGAAAAGTAAAAGGCTGCGAAAGTTAAGCATGATAACAACTTAGCTTGTTTTATTCTCCAAGCGTTGCTGAAGACCTAGTATAAGTCGCTAACGACGGTGAATAGTTGTCGACAAGCCGCATAGACAAGGTCGTGGTAGGGATTCCCAATAATTTGTTGTACTGAAGTAGCGAGTGCCTTTTATTGCACATATATGCGCATGCTTCTCTTGAAGTACTCCCTCCGATCCGAAAAAACGGGCGCGGATGACAGTTTGCAAAAATGCCCTCAAACATTTTCAGAAATTTACCCACAGTACGCATCGTCACTTTCTCTCCCCAACACAACGCCACCTCCTCCTCTCCCAAATCCCAATCCCCTTTCCGTCCGCCATCGTCGCCGGCCGATCTCCGGTGGCTCGTCCCGACGTCGACCCACCTACCAGGCACCGCTACTCCTCCTCCACCGATTCCATGGCGCGGAACCCCCGATCCGCAGCCACCACAGCGAACCCTAGACGCCCAAGATCCCGGCAAATCGGCGCCGCTTCGGGAGCGAGCTCTCCGGTGCGGGCGTGCGAACCAGGGCCGGTGGTAGGGGCTCGCTGCGTCGGGAGTCCCGGAGGACGACCGGTGGTTCGCCTCCCCCGGCTGCTTCTGCCGGCAGTCCGGCTGGAGCTGCTGGCGAGCGACCATGCACTCGAGCTTCTGCTGCTTCCGGCCACCTACTCCTGCCGCCGGACACGCCCCAATGCTTCTGCTGCTGAGGGCCACCATCCCGAGCTGCTGCTGCAGGCGAGGTCTCTCTCCCTCTTACATCTATTCTTGCTAAAAAATGCAACTTCTTTACTCTCTTTTGGGACAGCGCACAACATTTGCCATGTGGTAATGGCAATTGCTTCTCTTAGTACTCTGCTTTGATCAGTGACAAGTATGAACAAATAGGAGATGTTCTTCAGTTTTCACCTCTGTTCATATGCAGTTCTGGGATGGGATGAGGGTAGGGCCACTTTGACTGCGTTGGATCTGCTTATTTATGCTCAGTCGTTTAACTAGAGTTGGTCTTCTCTCCAGTTCCCTGTTCTTAATAAATGCTTATTTAGGACTATCTCATTGTTGTTGTGGACTAGGGAACTATCTTCTCTGTAATTTAGGGTCGTTTGAGGTTAACTACTGGCTTTGTTTCTAGGCTGCTGAATAGTATTTGGTCATATTTTGTTTTTTGTGAGATCATCCAAGCATGTGTTTCTTTTCCATGGTTTGCAACTTTGCATAAGGAAATTATGCAAAGTGTAGCATGTGCATCTGTGAATACCAAACTTGCACTTGGTCACAAAGGCTCATCTCCTTTTCATCTTTATCTTGCATTTGTGTGCTGGTCGTTTATGAATTCATGAAGTCTAGCATGTGGATCTGTGAGTACCAATCTTGCACTTGGTCACAAAGGCTCATTTTCGTTTCATTTTTCACTTGCACTCGATGTTATTCCATGCTTGCTGCTGCAGATCATGGCGACGAGCTGCAGAGATGCTGCTGGAGATCACGACGGCGAGCACGGCGAGCTGCAAAGCCCGCTGCTGGTAATCATGTCCGGATGAGCACGGCGAGCCCGCAGGTGTCTGCAGCGGCGCGCTGGCACCGCAGGTGGAGTGCAGCACCCTCTGGTTCTTCCTTGTCTCCATGGAGCTCGCGTTGTCCTGCAAGCTCTACCTCTACCTCAAGTACTCCTGAGCTCGGCGCGGAGGATGAGCGAGCTGGTCGCGAGGAGCTACAGCCTGCAGGGCCGGAGGAGCACGGCTCAGCTGTTGTGGCCGGCGGCCGGCCGAGCGGAGGAGCGGCGGCAGCAACGGCCGCGGCTCAGCTGCGGCGGCCGGCCGAGCGGAGGAGCAGCAGCAACTGCCAGCAGTGTGAAGAAGCAGCAGCAATGGCCGACAGCGCGGGAGAGGAGCAGCAGCTACGGCCGGCAGCGCAACAGAAAAGCAGCAGCAACGGCAGCGCCGGAGAGGAGCGGTAGCGCGGGATCGGGGCGGAGCTGCTCGCTGCTCCGCTCGCGGGATCTAGATGGATCGAGGCGGAGCTGCTCACGGGAGGAAGGACGGAGCTGCCATAATTGAATGTACATGGTTTTTTTTGTAAAATGGACATGTTAAGTGGCTGCGACTGTTTTTTCGGATCGGAGGGAGTATCATACTTTGCGGAAACCTGTACGCACAAAGTAGGCAAATGGAAGAAAAATCCTTTGCAATATAAAATTTGAATGGGTTGAGCTAGTTAAAAGAATAGCACCTGATGGTTCCGTAGGAACACGCTTGATACTATTTTCAGGGAACCTGATTTCTTTGGCACTGTAGCCGAACGTGACTTGCTTGACAGGTTCCTTGTTTAGCCAGCCGATGCTTGGTGAGTCGGAGGGTCGCGCGACTTGTTTCGCTTGCTTGATCATAGTCGTCACAATGCTATGTATTGCGTGATATCGCCGGTCCATCTGGGCTCGCCTAGTTGTCGCGTGCGACATGGATGTCCCACGAACTACTCTCAGCCCATGATTACTTTTTCATAGGAAACGCTCCGGTACATGCTCACAATAAAATTAATGTATTAGCCCATAATTAATCAATCCAATCAGTAAAATTCAGTAGACAAGGCATTTATTTTTCAGGGCTTAGGTGAGTGGTTTATAAGAGCGATCATCATGAGTCGACAGTGATTTGGTGAGTCGCTGTCTTCCCCAAAATTAGACCGGGTGAATCAACTGATTTCGAGAAGGAATAGTAGCCTCCGAGACTAACTCTGAGGTGCCGCATTTATGGTACTGATTAAAGCAAAACTGTGAAATTAAAACATAGAAGCGACTTAGCTGTTTGTATAAGTCCACAGACGGCTGAGAGCGACTCGTTCAAGGACGAAGTAAGCCGCCAAGTAAAAATCGTCCGCAACGGGTTGAAGCTGGCTGCATCATTGTTGGAGCCGGCCGTTACCGAGGCGAGTGTAAATTTATCCGCGTCGTTGATGGTCGAGGCGGCGTTGAAAGCCGCCTGCTGCGAGTTGATGTTGATCGCGCTGATTTTGAGTCGCGCGCTGAAGTCGCGAGCTAAAATTAAGAGGCAACGACACCTGAATTACTTGGGATTTGTTCCCTGGCTGGTTTGCTCGATCCGTGCGCGGTTTGTATCTCTCTTCCTTCTTTGATCCGTGCACAAGTCAAAGTAGTACTTGCATGGGCTGCTGCTCATCACGCAATAGGCAGCATCAATTATCTTTCCACGTTGTGGTAATTCCCGATATGTACACGATCTGGCGAAAGTACAGACTGCACTGCCACGGATTGGAACAACGTGGCGATGTTCTTTTGGCTTCTCGTCGACGTGTTGCTTTTGACGAATCATCAGGACACATCGCAGATTGAGACGAAGGAACTTCCGGAGATCTTGATCTGATCGATTTGTTCAGCTGTACGTGGGGGCGATCTGACGTCGAGCCCCCGGACGGTGATCTACGGCGACCTCGCTGCCGCCGTTGTTGATGAAGATTGAACCCATCGAAATCTAAGTCCACGCGCACGCAGCCCCACGGTGGACGCCAACTGTCGTGGGATTGTCACGGCACATGTCATTTCAAGATGACTTCGTAGGTGTGGGATTTAGCACGCGCGGAGATCGTCGATATAGGTTTGCACACAAGAGAAAGATTTATACAGCTTCAGCCCCGGGAAATATCATCCGGTAATAGCACTACATGCTGTTTGTGGCTATTAGATTGATGCACTAGCCAATTATCCCAAAAATCCGAACTGATGGGAAAGGGCTGTGCAATGCATATATTATATTTCTGACACTCCCCCTCACGTCCAGGCTGTGGACTTTTCTCACGAGCCTAGGACGTGGATTTTAGGGTGTCCGCAGATATTTATTTTTAATACCGCGTTAGCCAGGATTTGAACTCTAGACCTCTGGCTCTGATACCATATTAGATTGATGCACTAGCCAATTATCCCAAAAATCCGAACTGATGGGAAAGGGCTGTGCAATGCATATATTATATTTCTGACAGTGGCTAGATCTTATTCCGTATGCCGGTGAGCGAGTCGCCGATGCGGCGGCTCTCTCTGTTTTGATGTCTCTAATCTATTGAGATCTGAGAGTTTTTGGTGCGCCTTGCCCCTCCTTATATAGGTGGAAGGGGCAGGCTTACATGTGGTGTCCTAGTAGGATACAAACTAGGGTTTCTATTACAAGTCGGTTCGTGGAGTCCTTGTGCGACTCAGAACGTTAAGCCGCCTTGTTGGGCCTTCTCCATGTTGGACTACATTTATCCTATGTCAGGATATCTCTTGTTAAGTTCGTATGCCGGCTCATACCCCATTGGGTATTCCCCCGACACCGGCCGGTCTCCCAGCCGGCCTAGGCCGGGTCCCAGGCCGGGCGCCTGCCAGTGCCAGCCGGCCTCCAGGCCGGCCCAGGCCGGGCCACGGGCCGGTCCCAGGGCCGGGGCACAGCCAGACCAAGCTGGTCTCCAGGCCGGCCCCCCAGGCCGGTCTCCCCGCCAGCCTTATCCGTTCCATGTGTTGTCCACCGTTTTGTACTAAGACTATAAATACCCCTTCCCTGCGTCAGATCTAGGGTTAGACTATAATTTGGGATTAGAGTAGAGCAAGGCTCCTTCATCTCAAAATGTCTCCTTCCTCCAATGGAGATGAACCATGGCCTCCCTTCATGGAGATGAATCAAGGCCTCCCCTTATGGAGATGAACCAAGGCCTCCCCTTGTGGAGAAGGTCCATTTAGTGGATACCAAGGCTTCCTCTTATAGTTTGCTACTTGCTAAACTTTCCTCTTGAAGTGGCTAGATTAGGTTGATTTGGATTGACCAATTGGACAAACAATCCTAAGAGTAAACTGTGCTTGGGAGAGAAGAATTGGGGGCTACCCTTGGGGCTTGTTAGCAGTTGAATTTTGATGAGTTGCTTCTTACTAGAGATCCTTGTTTTGGTGATTTCCCCTTTGTGTTCTTGTTGTGTTCTTCGTGTTCTTCGCTCCTCCGCCTCGAATCCGTGAAGATCGGGCCTAACTCTACATCATATGACATCATATGGTATCAGAGCAAAGGTTGCCACGGATTTGATCTTGTTTCCCCACAAATCCACCAAAATTTTCTTTGTTTTTGAGAAATTCGAAAATTTCCACCAAAAATAGCCATTTTGGGATTCGAGCGATTTGGTCGATTTGATGAGTTTTTGGTAGTTTTGATCCATAGATCTGTTGCTTTAGGATCCCCTCCACCCTTGTTTGTGTTCCCCAGGCTTAATTTTGCCAATTTCCCACGAAATCGAGGTTTTTCGCGTCGCTTTTCCGCCCAAAATTCGCGGATTTTCGAGCTCCAGGCTCAGCCGGCCCAGGCCGGCCAGGCCGGCCAGCAACCCGAGCCAGCCGGCCCAGGCCGGCCCCTAGGCCGGTTTCGCAGGAAAAACAGTTCTTCTTCCTTCTTTTCCTCGGTTCGTTTTGGCAATTTTCCTTTGTTGTTTGAGTCTTTTTCCGGTGTGTGCAACGTCTACAACATCGACAAACTTCCGCAGCAACGTCATCAACCACAAGCGAAGATGACACCAAGGACTCGACGTTTCCCCATCTTTGGGATCCGTTGTGAGCACTTCTTCCTTTCGCGTACCTTGACCTACTGGACTAGCTATTTGATATTGCGAGGCATTGCACTTGTGTTGAATTGAGTGATTGTCTTAATGTATTGGCGAGTGTGTATCGTGTAAAGATCTTGACACTAGCAAAAGTTGAAGGATTCATTATCAAAAAGCAAAAATCAAAAAAGAATCAAGTGGTGCCAAGTATCAATTCTTGTAGGTTGCGACAAACCTTGACCGCCAAAGTAAGTGTGAGGGTTCGACACTTATGCAAATCCATTGCCCACTCAAAGGAATTGAGCTAGCGTCCTTCGTGTGTTGTAGTCACACTTGAGCATGTAGTCTTCGCTAGGTTGCTTATCTTCGAGTGCTCGTCATTTGGTCGCACAACCTCATTATTCGCTTTTATGTGTGTTTCTTGATACTTTGTGGTTGGAGTTTCTTTGGTAATTTGATCATTGTGGATTTTCTCTACCTTTGACAATATGCTTTTCGCCGAGTTTGCTTGATTTCCGTTGCCACTTCATACCTTTCTATGCTCATAAGTGTGTGTATTGGGTGTTAGAACTGGATTCTCTCCTCTCAAGCCTCATTATACTTGGGATATAGTTTGTCTTGATTCTTTCTTTGTCACATATCTCACTTGTTCTTGAGAAAATGTTTAGGGGAAGTACAACCGCAAACTCAAGCTCGGACGATGAAATCCACGGTGGTCCTCGAGGTGATCATGGCTATGTCACTCAAACCGAGTTCGTGGGTCTTCGACACCTTGTCTGTGATGGCTTAGGCCGCTACGAGAGCCGTCTTTAAGCTCACGATGCCAACTTCAACGAACTCAATGCGAACATGGAGCGGGTGACCGAAACTCTCAGCAACCTTGCGAATCGTCGATCTTCTTCTTAGTCACGCTCTAGTCGTACAAGAAGCACCTCAAGGTCGACGCAAGCACGTCATGAACGTCATGGCCCTCGCCAAGAAGTTCCGCAACAAGAACGTCATAACGTGGAACAAGACGCCCATGAACGACCTCGTCAAAACGTGGAACAACCACATGCTCCTCACGTCAACAATGCCAATGTGCATCAAGTACAACGACAACAAAACGATGAACGTCGTGAACGTATACCGTCACCGCCACCGCAACAAC
Source organism: Poa pratensis (assembly GCA_947311845.1). Lineage (NCBI taxonomy): Eukaryota > Viridiplantae > Streptophyta > Magnoliopsida > Poales > Poaceae > Poa > Poa pratensis. The sequence continues at coordinate 8,503,403 of CAMZMU010000115.1, read as the reverse complement.
GCGATCATCATGACCCATTGGCTAATGAGAATGGCGTCCCGGGTGCGAATGATTTTGATGAACAAGGGCGTCATCCCCGTCATCCTCCAAGGCCCCGCCATCAAAATCATGACAATGCGAACAATAACGAACAACCCATTCCTCAACAAGATCACCATCCTCGCCATGATCCTCGTCCTCGTCAAGAACTTCCACATGATCGTCACCAACCGCATAGTCCCGAGTCAAGTGATGGTGAGTCAAGCCAACACAATGGTGATGGATTCAATCGAAGGAGACGTGGACGTGCATTCCTACGTGGTGACAATCGCGATAACTATGATAACTTGGACAACGTCCGCTTTGATATACCCAAGTTCTTCGGCACAAGTGACCCGGAAGCCTACTTCTCATGGGTGCTCAAGGTTGACAAGATCTTTTGCGTACAAAACTTCTCCGACAACAAGAAAGTTGCCTTAGCTTCGATGGAGTTTGAAGAGTATGCTCTCTTGTGGTAGGAACAACTCCAAGATGCACGCGTCGCGAACCACCAACAACCAATCAACACTTGGGTTGAGATGAAAGAAACAATGTACAAGCATTTTGTGCCAAGCCACTACACTCGCGACTTGTACAAGAAGTTGCAAGAGTTGAAGCAAGGGTTGAAATCCGTTGATGAGTACTATAAGGAGATGGAAATCTCGATGATGAGAGCCAACGTGAACGAGTTCGAAGAGCAATCCATGGCTGGCTTCATGAATGGCCTCAACTATCCAATCAAGAAGATTGTGGAGTTCCAACCTTATACCTCTTTGGTAGAGCTAGTACATCAAGCTACAAAGGCCGAGCGTCACGTGCTTGAAGAGCTCAAATACCTCAAGACAAAGGCATTCTTCGCCAACAAGCCTTCAGCTTCAACGTCTACACCAACTCAAGCTCTTCCGCAAGCTAGTACAAAAGGCACGTCAAGAGCTTCTACATCCTCCACTCAAGCACCTCAACACTTCAAGAAGGCACCCTCCTCTAGTAATGCACCTCAAGGATCGTCGTCCGGAACAAGACTCTTGCAATGCTACAAGTGCGGAGGACATGGGCACACATCCTTTGAGTGCACCAACAAGAAGATCATGATCGTCAATGACATGGGAGGGTACGAATCTATGAGTGAAGACGAGTACAATGCCTTGAACAAAGTCGCCACAATGCAAAGTGTGCAAGAAAAACCAAATGAGATATATTGTGATGGCGATAACAACCCGTCGTTGGTTGTGACAAGAACTTTGACCACCAATGTTCTCGTGGAAGAAGACCAAAGATGCAACTTGTTTCAAACAAGAGCGGGCATCAATGGAAAGTCCATCAAGGTCATCATCGATGGTGGAAGTTGCCACAACTTAGCGAGCAAGAAACTTTGTGATAAGCTCAACTTGAAGTTGAAGAAGCACCCACACCCATACCATGTCCAATGGTTGAGTGATTCCGGATCCGTCAAGATACAACACGTGATGCAAGTCTCCTTCAAGATTGATGCTTATGAAGACACGGTTGATTGAGATGTTGTGCCTATGTCCATGTGTCATTTGCTCCTTGGTCATCCATGGAAATTTAACAAGAGTGCTATGCATGATGGAAGGACTAATTACTATAGTTTCAAGAGCAACGACAAGACCTTCGTCCTTCGTCCCATGGCACCGAGCCAAGTCATCGCCGACAATGCAAAGACACTTGCAAGGGCACAACATGAGTTCAACCATCCTAATGATCATCGACGCCACCCAACCACACACAAAAGGGTTGAGAGAGAGAAAGCTTCTAGTGAGAAGAGTGGTGAGCGAGAGATCCATCATAAAGTGAGTGAGAGCCACAAGCCAAAGTGACACTTCAAAGCGAGTTCCCACAAAACTTACACTATTTGCCACCAAAAGAGAGATGAGAGAGTTGAGAGAAAACCCATCCACCCTTCACTATGTGCTCATATGCAAGGGTGAAGTTTCTATGACTAACACTTTTACAAACCTTCCTCCTCCTTTGATGTCTCTTTTGAAGGAATTTGAAGATGTCTTCTCTCAAGAAGTGCCACCGGGACTACCGCCTCTTCGCGGCATCGAGCATCGCATTGACCTTGTTCCCGGCGCATCACTACCGAACCGCTCACCGTACCGCACCAACCCCGAAGGAGACCAAGGAGATTGAGCGACAAATACAAGAACTCCTTGCCATGAGACATATCCGTGAGAGCTTGAGTCCGTGCGCCGTTCCCGTCATCTTGGTGCCCAAGCACGACAACACTCTTCGTCTATGCATGGATTGTCGCCCCATCAGCGCCATAACGGTGCGGTATCGCCATCCTATCCCTCGTCTTGATGACATGCTTGATGAGCTTTGTGGTTTCTCTGTCTTTTCGAAAATTGATCTTAAAAGTGGATACCACCAAATAAGAATGTGTGAAGGCGATGAATGGAAGACCGCATTTAAAACAAAGCTTGATCTTTATGAATGGCTTGTCATGCCATTTGGTCTTTCCAATGCACCCTCCACTTTTATGCGTCTCATGAATCATTCATTGGAAAATTTGTGGTGGTATACTTTGATGACATCCTTATTTATAGCAATTCTTTGGAAGAGCACACTTCACATGTTGCTCAAGTTTTGTTGGTTCTTCGCAATGAAAAGCTTTACGCGAATCTTTCTAAGTGCACATTTGCCACCAACAAACTTGTTTTCTTGGGTTTTGTTGTCTCGTCCGATGGAGTTGAAGTTGATGAGGCAAAGATACAAGCTATTCGAACTTGGCCTTTTCCCACATCCCTTGAGGCGTTGAGACGTTTTCCTTGGTTTTGCCGGATTTTACCGCCGTTTCATCAAAAAATTCTCTTCAATTGCTTGTCCCCTACACGAACTTACAAAGAAAAATGTACCTTTCGCTTGGGGACATGCGCAGGATTTTGCTTTCAATGAGCTCAAGCGATTGTTAACCAAAGCACCACTCCTCGCCCTTCCGGATTTTTCGAAAACTTTTGAAATTGAATGTGATGCGAGTGGGTTAGGAATTGGTGGAGTCCTTATGCAAAACGGTACGCTCATCGCTTACCATAGTGAGAAAATCGACGGAGCTCGTTTAAACTACCCCATTTATGACAAAGAATTATATGCTTTAGTGCGTGTTTTACATGTTTGGCAACACTACCTTCGCCCTAAGGAGTTTGTCATACATTCGGATCACGAATCTTTGAAATATTTGAAAAGTCAATCTAATTTGAACAAAAGGCATGCTAAATGGGTTGAGTTCATTGAGTCTTTTACCTTTGTCATCAAATACAAGAAAGGTAAATACAATGTGGTTGCGGATGCTCTATCCCGCAAGGCCAACCTACTTACACGTCTTGACATTAGTGTTCCGGGTCTTGATGAGATAAAGGATTTGTATTCTTCCGATGCTTTCTTTGGTGACATTTTTGCTCAATGCTCGGAGCTCAAAGGAATTGGTGATTTCAATTTACACCAAGGGTTCTTGTTTAAGGCTAACAAACTTTGCATTCCTGAGTCTTCGCTTCGTTTGCTCCTTTTGAAGGAATCACATGGAGGATCACTTATGGAACACTTTGGCCGCGACAAGACCTACGCTATGCTAGCCACCAACTATTATTAGCCAAGAATGAAGCGTGATGTGGAGCGCCTAATTCGACGTTGTTCAACATGTCTCAAAGCTAAGTCGACTCTAAACTCTCATGGCTTGTATACTCCTTTGCCCATTCCGTATAAGCCATGGTCCGATATTGCTATGGACTTCGTCTTAGGCCTTCCACGCACTAAAACAAACAAGGATTCCATATTTGTCGTCATTGATCGATTCTTTCATACCAGGCCGGCCTAGGCCGGCCCCAGGCCGGTCTCCCCGCCAGCCTTATCCGTTCCGTGTGTTGTCCACCCGTTTTGTACTAAGACTATAAATACCCCTTCCCTGCCTCAGATCTAGGGTTAGACTATAATTTGGGATTAGAGTAGAGTAAGGCTCCTTCATCTCAAAGTGTCTCCTTCCTCCAATGGAGATGAACCACGGCCTCCCTTCGTGGAGATGAATCAAGGCCTCCCCTTGTGGAGATGAACCAAGCCCTCCCCTTGTGGAGAAGATCCCTCTAGTGGATACCAAGGCTTCCTCTTGTAGTTTGCTACTTGCTAATTTTTCCTCTTGAAGTGGCTAGATTAGGTTGGTTTGGATTGACCAATTGGACAAATAATTCTAAGAGTAAGGTGTGCTTGGGAGAGGAGAATTGGGGGCTACCCTTGGGGCTTGTTACCAGTTGAATCTTGTTGAGTTACTTCTTACTAGTTATCCTTGTTTTGGTGATTTCCCCTTTGTGTTCTTGTTGTGTTCTTCGTGTTCTTCGCCCCTCCGTCTCAAATCCGTGAAGATCAGGCCTAACTCTACATCACGGCGCCTTGCCCCGGCGGCCCGCGCTGCGGTGGCCCGCGCTGCGGCGTCAGGCTTCTGACAGGTGGGGCCGCACCCAGCCAGCTGGCCCCACCTATCAGGCAAGGTGCGTGCGTTCGAATTTTGAACGGCCTCCTCGCCTTGCTAGCTTCGTCTCCTTCATCGCCCCAGTTCATCCTTCTCCTCTTCTTATACGGAACCTTGGGCAAGCATTCATCATTCTTCGTCCTCCCCCTCCTTTTCTCAACCAGAAGAAGATCATGGCGGACCCCGCCCTCCTCGCTCTTCCTACCCCCAGCCACGCGCTCCGACGTCCTCCTCCTCCCCGACGCCTTCCACCACGCGCTCCAGTCCCCCACACTGACCCCGTCCCCAACTTCGTGCGCGCTTTCCTCTCGAGTTCGCGAGGTTCTGCGCTGCGTCGCGCTGTAGCCGCTATCGGCAAGCAGGCCATCCCTGATCCAGCGACGCTCCGCAAGTGGTGGGCAATGATCAACGGGCGGACGCCGCCGTCGTGTCCCCTTCACCCTCTTCCTCTGCCCCCATCCGGTCCAGCAGCCGATTTTGTCCCTCTGCCTCAGAAGCTCTACGCTCTCGCGCTCAAGGTCCTTCATCAGCCAGACATGCTCGAGGCTCTGGCACGAGAGGGAGAGGGTGACCCTCACACCATCGCCTTCGTGGTGGCCGCCCTGCTGCTGTTTCTGCTGCTTCTGCACGCAGGACGGCCTCAGCTGGAGGATGTCGAGGACGAGGAGGCCCTCCTCGAGCTCGAGCAGGGGCGGCTGCCTCGCTTCGTGTGCCAGGCCATGCGCACGCTCGCCGGACTCCCTCCACTCCCCCTTGGCCCGCGTCGACTCCCCCTCTTCGTCCGCCAGGGCGTGCGGACGATTGCAGAACTCCCTTCGCTCCCGCTCCCGCATCGTCGGCCCCCACCCATGAGGCCCATCAGGGCTGGTCCAAAGTAATTTTGGACTCAGGGCGACTTAAACCAATACAATTATATCAAACTCATCTACTTACATATATTAGTTTTTTTATTATATATTACAATCTTATTGAATATATCTTCTCAATATATAGTTAGCACGATTAATTAAATATTAATATTATGTGTATCTTTTTTTTGTAATATACATTAAATACACATTGACATTGTGAAGAATCTAAATAGTTTGTAAACAAAAACTATATTTTTTTTTGATATATAGACGTATATATGCTAAAAGCTGAAAACAATTATACCCCTCCTTGTTTTTAGTTGTTGAATTAAGACTTAACTTTAATAGTTTGTGAGTAATATATATTGTGTATACTCTAACAAATATCTCAATAGCGATGTCTACAGTATTAATAGATAAGCAAATTTATAGAAACTTCTAAGAGCATCTCCAGTCGTGGCGCCCAAATGGGCGCCCAAAGGCCGTCCGGACAGGCCCTTTGGGCGCCGCCCGGACTACCTTGCCCATTTGGGCGCCCTCGCTCCCCACTCGCGGCGCCCATTTTTTTTTTGTAAACTTAAACTTCGGCGATTTTCATTCAAATTTTAGGAAATTTTACATATTTGAATGATATTTTAAAAAAACTAAACCTAAACCTATCTACTGGCCCTGGCGGCGCCTGAAGGCGTAGTAGGGGTCCTCCTCCTCCTCCTCCTTCACGCCGCCGCTGCTCCACGCCCCGCCGTCGTCCTCCTCCTTGACGCGGCGGCTCGGTCCTGCGCCGCCGTCGTCGCCGGTGAGGTCAAAGAAGGGCACGCCCTTCGCCTTGGCAGTGTCGCGCGCCGACCAGGCGCAGGCCGAGGGGCCGTCGAGCGGCGGCACGTCGTCCATCGATGCGGCCACGACGGCCGCCGCAATGGCGTCGTCGTCCGCCCCCGGCTGCGCCGCTATGAGCTCCGCCATGAACGCCGAGAGCTCCGGCTCCGCCTTCACCTTCATCGGCTCCGGCTTCGGCGTGAGCAGATGAGAGGCGCGGGAGCGGGAGGAGGAGGAGCGCGACGACGAGGCAGACGCACGCGAGGAGGACGCCGTGGAGCGCGACGAGGACGCCGTGGAGCGCGGCGCCCACTGGTCCCAGGCGGCCGGAGCAGGGGGCGGCGCCGTCAGGAGCGAGCCGCCGTTCGCGATGTGCTCCATCACGAACTGGAGCGTGCGCCCGGGCACGCTCCAGAACGCCTCGCGCCCGGCGACGTTCTTGTCCGTCGGCGCCGGGCCGGGGCCGTCCCAGCGGTTGCAGTCCTCCTCGTAGGCGCGCTGGAACGCCGCCTCGTACCGGCCATGGTTGGCCGGGTTCCGCCGATCCCAGCGCGGGTCCTGACGCTGCTCCGGCGTCAGGTCACGCCAGTAGTACGTGTTCACTGCGGCGGCGAAGCCGCGGCTCGTCCGTGTCACCGGCTTCGCCACCGGCACGCCGTTGACGCCGATGACGAACCCGTGGGCAACGCGCATATCCGGCGGCAACGGATAGCCGTTGTCGCGCAGCGCCTCCGTCTCGTCCTTGAGGAGGGTGCGCGGCGCGAAGCCGTTGGCAGCGGCGCCGCCGGTGCGTCTGTTGCCGGCCATGGGAAGGAGAGCGGCAGCGGTGGAGAAGGAGCGGCGAGGCGAGAGAGAGAGAACGGCAAGAGGCGAGAAGTGGCGAGAGTGGAGGCCGGCGCGCGCCTTTATGGTGGCCGGAGAGCGGTGGCATTAACGCCGCTCGCCTCGAAAAGGCGCGCCGCATTCACTCCGGCGAGCAGAGGACGCGACGGCTCACTGGCGCCCGCCGGCCGTGAAAACGAGGACGCGCCTTTGACGACGCCTTTGACCATGGCCGGACGTGCCCGTCTCACTGCCAGGCGTGGCCCGCGCGTCGGGAGCCGACGTGGCATCGTGTTTCCTTCCTTCCGGGGCCGCCCCAAGCCTCCCCAAGTTGAGGGCGTGGGCTAGGCGTGCCGGACAGAAAAATGGGCCGCGCCGGACCGAACTCGCGTTTGGGCGCCGCGAGTGGGCGCGATTTTCTGTTCGGCACGCCCCAAACGGCTTTGGGCGGCCGTTTGGGCGCCGCGAGTGGAGATGCTCTAATCGTATAAATTGAACTCTTAGCTTGACTCTATCGCTGCATTGTGTTCAATAATAATCCGACAATACGTGCATTTTATGTATTTGATATTGAAATACAAACACTTAAACTAACCAGCAATGTACAAAAAAAATGTAGATCGTACAAACTTTCGCATTCATACAAATTGATCGGTTACGCTGTTGAAATGTACTTGCTATTATCTGGTGTACACAACTTGTCATGTAATTTATCAAATAAAAAGTTATGCATAATATTAAATTTAAAATCTTAGTTATCATAATTTCACTGCAACCTCTAGGGAGAGACACAAGATCTAATTGAACTTGTGAATTTTTTTTTGAGGGGGGTTACCGTGTAGGGGAAGCCCCTACGGTGTGTGGCTTTTAATATATATCAGATGGACGGTTACAGACCCTCAAAAATGAGCGAACTTGAAGACTTCCTCTATAGAACAAATAAGCTTTTTTTTGTACAGATTAATACTTTCTCGAAAATAATAAATAAATCTATACCATGATTGTGAGAATACTCTACTATTTAGACTCCTCGTACTCCCGAGAGTCGCGTGGTGGTTGTCATGACCTTTACGCCTGCTTTAGACTCTTGAGATGACCTTGCATGCAATTTCCATCCATCAAGGCAGCCACAACAACATGTTGGTGTGCTTAGTCATTTGGTGCTACATCGTCCTTTGGCTAGTCATCATCGCTGGTACTGAAATGCTCATCCTCTTCATGGTGTACCACCCCGAAGGCGCAGCGACAACACTATTATCTAAGCAACTTTATTTTTCCTTGAACGTATCAAAGTTTATAGCTATATATACATATATTAATTTGGTTGCCCCCTACCACTCAGGTGCCCAGGGCGGTCGCCCCTCTGCCCCGCCTTCTAGGCCAGCCCTGAGGCCCATCAGGATCCTGTTCTCCTGGGCGCACTCCTGCGCGCGGCTGAGGCTAGGTATGAGGAACCGGAACCAAGCCTTACTACTTAATGGTCGTGCGTAGTTTGATGGTTGAATGCGTCTTCGTCACAGAGAGGCACAGCGGACGGTCGCGGACGACGCCGAGGGCCACGGCCGTGTCGGCGCGCCAATCCAGCTCGCCGCCCCTTGTGAGGGACACCCCGAGGTCGGAGCGCTGTTGGATTTAAATGTGGATTTTGGCGTTTTGGAAGCTGTGTCCTCCCTCTCTGATCGTGCTTGTGATCGTGCTGTGATCCTAATGCAGGGATATCAAGGAGGCGATCATGTTGATGCTGCACAAGGACGGCGTGAAGAAGACCGAGCAGGCCATCTCCAGGTGACTCCCTCTTCCAAGGGCAACGTAGCATGGTTTCCAAGTTTTTGTTCAATGCTGCTTGGGTCTTCTTTGTGATGTTGCGTTAGTTGATCCTGAATCTGAATATGTAAGAGGCATTGACACTTGTTGTGTGTGTACTCTGATCTTAGGCTTCAGAAGTTTATCGTTGGATGGAACTCGGGTTTACCGTGTGTCATGTTGCTTATAAATGTTGATGTGCCCCCTTTTGTATGATTGGGGCAGTAGGCACTTCATCATAAGAGATAGGACTTGGAAACATTGCATGCACCAGTCAGTTTACATGATGTATCCACCTTGTTTGCGATTACTTCTGTTGATTGATTATGTGCACCCCTTTCTCATTTTGTCCTGGTTCACTCTCACAGTAGCCTGCAAATTCTTGGGAGTATGGTTCTTTCTGTCATCAGTGTAGAATTTAGTGTTTATTGGGTAGTGTAGCATGGTTGTCAGTTTTTCTTTGAATGCGCGGGTCTCTTTTCTCATGTTGCGGTAGTTGATCCTAAACTGTGTCTGCTCTGTACCGATGGAAGTATTTCTTTATGCAACCACATCTCAGTTTTCATTAAGTGGTTTGATATTGTCCTGCCCTTCCTTCCTGCCAAAGGTCCCAATGTGTCTAGTACACTCTCTGCAGACATGCTACTAAATTTGCGCTACTAACAGATTTTCTTAACTTTCAGTGTTGCAACAGAGATTCAGTCAATGGTACAGGACACCAAGACCAAGTTTGAGAAGGAAAGGTGAATAACAGAGCCATTTTACTTGCCTTTAGCTTTCTTTGTTGTACTAGGGATACATATTTCTGCTGTGCTTTTCGTAGAGTGAAGATCTGGTATGCTCTTTTGTTCATCGATCTAACATGAACACATGGACCAAAGCCAGTTATTGATACTAAAAACTGTGGATATTTGTTGAATGTACCCTGAATACTGACAAAAGTTCATTGTTTGCATTAGCAGGCAGAATTTTCTTAAAGCTCTAACGAAGACATCCAAAGAGGTTTTGAATTTGCATTAATACAAAATTTAGATCTGATAATATAATATATGGTCATAGTTTGGTTAACAGCAGATTGTATGTGATGCAGTGTGAAGGTTCATTGAAGACTGAGTACACCAAGTTTGAAGCCACTCATGACAAGTTCTGCATAGACAAAGCTGCACACAGACAAAATTTCAAAGGTATATGCCAAATGAAGCGCCTGCTACCACATTTTCTGAAGTGTATGGCATAAATTACTCTACATGTTACAATAATACATGTATGTAAAGCATGGTCTTCTCATATTCTAGGATGTGCAGATGAACGGTAGTGGCATCTTGTCTAATTAAACATATTTGCGTGTAAATGAGTTTGTTATTTGTTATCCTGACTCGTTTAGGATAATTATATCGTCAAACACCAAAGAAAACCATGTCGTCAATAACCCTTAAATCTGGTTGAACTCTGTGCTCAGTTTAACTATATATCTGTACTGGCTATTAAATTCTGTTAATTCAGGTGATTGTTGTGAATAATGGGTACCCGGATTTCTTAGTTTCTGCAGCATAGATGTAATGGGTCATCTCTGTTATCGACTACTCATTCACATGCCGTGTTCTGCAGATCTCTTCTCAAAGTTTGAAGTTGAAAAGGAGAACTTGATCGTTCAGTATGAACTGCAAAGTAAGTGCATGCTTATGTGCGAAAGATTTCTTCCTCTGATACGTATGTCATTTAAACAGTTCTTGTGTGTGGAAGATCTTTGCTCTGACACAAATGTCCTTTGTACAGGGAAAAAGGAGAAGGCTACTCTGTCTGAGCTTGAGAAAACGGTTTCAGAGAAGATCGCGGATGCAGATGTATCTCTGAAGAAGATGAAGCAGGTACATTAACATTCTGTCTCTGTTTACTAGAACCGCCTTTTGCTCCTGTCACCATTATCGCTTCGCAAAGTTCAGTTTAGTTTGATATTACATATTGTAAGAGGGCAAAGCAGCTCATAAATGGAAAATGCTGCAACTAAATATGGCCGATGTTAATAATAAGATATTTTTTTAATTGCCAAATAATGTGGAAAGCAAGATGAAGTCATTGCATCTTGATAATTTGCTAGAGAGAACTTCTTTTGAAAGGAATGAAATCCATTGAGAGGGTTAAGTGTAGATCTAACTTTCTGAAAATACTCATGCTGCTCTGTATACCCGAACGAATTTTGAGAAGGCTTTGCCACCAGAGGTAATAATTCTAGCATTAGTGTTTATCAGCATGCAAAATGAACTAAAAGAGAAGTACTGGAAATAAAGAAAGAAGTTCGATGAAGGTTTAGCATAGGGTAATGCCGGTGTTTAGAGAGGCCCGTAGATTTTTGTACACTTTAATACCACCAGGGTGCCCGTAGCTTTCCACATATTAGTAATTATAAAAGCAATCCAAATGATCCAAAAATGCACATCACCTATCTTACTATGCATGCTCTAAGATACATACTCGAGAACTAATTTGATAGTTATGCACAGCACACATATGCTTGTCTTGGGCAAGCAAGTAGTGTATAACTCTGTTTCTGTTATGCAGGGTGACAAATCCAGGCCCGATGATGAGTCCGGGCGCGAGGACTGATGCAACTCTTACCAGACGGTTCATCTTTAACTTGTGAATACTGGACAGTTTTGAAGAACAGGGATGATGCATAGGTGGAGAGGGAGAGAGAGAGAGAGAGAGAGAGAGAGAGAGAGAGAGAGAGAGAGAGAGAGAGAGAGAGAGAGAGTAGCTTTTGTAGGAATATGGATAGTAGCTTCAACTTCTGTAAGAACAGGGATGATGCATAGGTTTTCGTCTTCTGGTATTGCTTTCTCGTACAACAGCGATTACCAGCTCTGAACATCTTGCAACAGGGTTTGATCGACTTCAGTATGTGCTTCTTTCTGCTTGGCAACATGTAAATTCTCTAACAGCAGCTTTTCCCCTGGATCAGCAACATTAAGTAAGAACATAGTACTGCTATATATATATCAAGCACAACTTATATAATCTTCAGACATACGTTTTGAAAAAAATAAAAAGAGTGCGTTACATCTAGTGCAAGCTTGATGAGTTAACTGACACATCCTTCCCTGAAAAGAATCCGAAGAAAATCGGAAGGGTCAGGTACAAGTCGCTGCATCGGGGCCTTTCACGTGGGACAATGGCACCCTTGAGGCAGTTCTTGCACTGGAGTAGCCACGATCCCGTGGACACCATGGACGTGAACTGCGTCTCGCAGTGCCGGCACAGGGCAGGGCACCGGAACGTCGGCCGCCGTGGCGGCGGCGGGGGCGGCTTGTTCTTCAGTGGCGGGGGTGTTGGCGGCGGCGGTTGAGTATTGGTGGGCGCCTGGTTGTACGAACGCGGCGACAGCCACTCGTACGTCGTCGGCATACTCGGATCACGCAGCACGCTGTGGCACTGGAGGCAGCGCACTAATCCGTTAGTCAGCTCGCTGCGTTTGACCTCCCTGACCGCCCAGCAGTGGTCGCAGCTGACGCAGACGCGCGTCGCGGCGCCCGACTCCGCCCGCCTGGACCACTCCGCTTTGTCGGTTTCCGGTGGCGGCGCCTTCGCCGGTGTCGAGTGGTGCGGTCGGAACCACTCCTGCGCGGTGGCGGCGTCGGTGGTGTAGGGGCCGTGGGCGGTGCCGGAGGAGAGGGCGTCGCAGGCCTTGCCGAGCAGCTTGAAGGCGCCCTCAGCGGCGGCGCAGTGGTTCTTGACTTCTTGTCGGGTGGACGAGCAGGGACAGGGACAGCAACTTCCTTTGGTCGACATTGACAGCCACTTCCCGGCGGTCGACGTCGCCAAGCATGCGCAACTGCGAAAACTGCGTTGGAGCGGCGCAAGAAGCGGTAGCCCGTTGGCCCCGCCGAGGCCGGCCGGGAACGCGGGCGCTGCTTCCCGGACGGCCGGACCCGGAGCCCCGGTACTCGTGACGCCACAAGTGGGTTGCCATCGCGTCGTGGAACCTGTGTCTTTTGCAAGTTCAGAATTTCACCCCCGCCACTGTGCTGGCTGGCTGCTGTATCAGTTGATCTTTCAGAGCTCTAATTTTGTGTGCGTGCCAGTAGAACTAGGTGTTGAGATATTATGAAAGTCTGGTGCTAAATTGCTTTAAACAAAAATGTGATCAGCACTTTTGTAATTCCGCTGGGTGATAATATAAAAAACATGCTTGATCGAGAGAAAACATCTTCGTATAATCTTCGCAAAAAGAAATGATCATTATTTTGAGTAAAATAAGGGAGTCAGGCCCCATGGAATCGAACGCGCGAAGGGTGGCGCGTGCAGCCCGATTGTGCATTACCCTTGACCGCCCAATTAGTGGTCGGCTCCCCGATCCCAATTTTACTTTTTTTTTTTCGAGGAAACTTCTAACCTGTGCTGTCAAGACAGTACCAAAAAAAATGGAATAAGTAACAAAAAATCATAGATCATCTAGCGACGACTACAAACAATAGAACGAGATGAATATGTGGTGCTGTCATCTCCCCTCCCTCACCGGAGCCGGGCAAACTTCCAGGAAGTCGTCATGCTAGGGCCCCACAAGACTAGCATAGATCGGAAGTATCCAACCTGTAGACACACATACACAGACGAACGAAGACCAGATCCAATCGGATCTGCCGAGACAGAGACACCAATCGAATCCGGGAGACACACCTTCACATACCCTCCAACGATGCTCGATGCACCGCTATAACAGGGGCTAGCTAGTCGGCGAGAACTTCATTCTATCACAAGGGAGATGCCGCCTCGCCTCCCTGAGTAGGACACAAAAACTAGCAAAACACCTAAAGCCTCGCCTTCTTGACCGGGATCCACCATGCCCCCATGGCCGGCCATAGGAGATAGGGAGATCACCGGGGACGCTAGCGGGAGGCAGAAAACACTAATCACTTGTCTCCCCCAACCCAATTTTACTCGCAGAATTTTAGAGTAATTTTTATTTTACTCAGAAATTAATTCAAAATTTCAATAATTTTCTGAAGGAGGCAATGAAAAACGGATCATATTTATTGATGTGCCCTGAAGGCATGAAACGTAGACAACAAGCGCCTTATCTTGCCTACATAAGACGACCAAGAATTCTTCCGGGTTCCGGCATCGATAACATTTCCATCCTCGTCACACTAACGGCATGGTCAAATACGAATTACTCCCTCCGCGCCATAATAAAACATATTTATAAATTCTAGTATGAACTATATATGGATATATAAACATATTTTAGTGTGTAGATTACGCATTTTTCTCCATATGTAGACTGTATTGAAATACCTAAAACTAACGGTAGAAATTTATGGCTTTCAGGCACCGGTGATCCTGTTATTTAAAAAACCGAGAGTAATATTTTAAAGTTTCAAAACAAATTGAAAAACTGTCCGTATGTAGAAAATAGTGTTTCCCACAAACTTATAAAAACATAATTCCAACGAAAGTGTGGATTTGTGTATGCATCTTTTCAAAACTATATTTAATCTAATTTGTCATTTTTTTTGTAGCCCTCAATACAAAGTATTTTAAATTAAGATTTATCATGTTTGTTTCGTACACCATTAACTACATTGAAAAAATATAATTTTCTTTTGAAACTTGTAAATATCATTTTCAAATTTATTTAAATAGCAGGATCACTGTGCCTAAGAGTCAAAGACACTTACCGCTAAAACAACATCTTATATTATTTATATTATAGTACGGAGGGAGTATGAACCAGTTCTTCCACGTTTTGATTTTTCGTAAGTTTCAGTTTTTTTAAAAATATTGTATGTTCTCAATGATGTATAATATAAGCGTGCAAAATCACAATATAAAATTATTTATACTATGGGCTACACAAAATAACAAAATTTGGAAATTTGAATCAAATATACTCAAATCTGAATATTTCTCAATTTTGTGTAGCTTAGAATACAAATTAGTCTGTATTGTGATTTTGCACGCAAGCATATTACATCATTGAGAACATAAATGTTTTTTGTTTTTATTTGAAACTTTTAAACATTGTTTTCGATTTTTTTTCAAGTAGAGTGAGCACGTAAGAAATCTTCACTCGTGGCCACGTAGGGAGTACTCCCTCCGTTTCACCATATAAGATGTTTTAGGTGTTAAATATATTGTTTAGATTCGTATAAAAAGAGTGTACATGTATCCTAAAATTTATCTAGATATATGTGTGTACATGTGAATGTGGAACCATCTTATATTATATTATTTGTAGAGAGCCTTATATTGTACTCCTCGTGAATGTGGAGTATTATGTAACTTGCTAACTATACTAAGTTATCCTCGTGATCAGTTTTACATCCCCCATGTACACTATATTGGGATCCGCAGTCCGTGCTCTCCGTCCACGCTGCTCCACGTCAGCCAGCCGAAGTCAGCTGCAGCGTCCATCAGGCCACCCTGCGCCGTCGACTTGATCGCCACGGTGTACCTGACCTCGTCCTCGGCCTTCTTGAACACGAGCCTAGCCGGCTTCACGGACACGGCGATGCTGGACGGCTGGTGATCTGTGGTACTTACAGTGGCGCCGACGTTTGTCAGCACCCAGTGGTACTTGACGGTGGTTTGCGCCTTCCGGAGGCAGAACACGACGGAGAAGGACGGGTAGTTGAGGTCGCAGCTTCCGCTCACGTCACGTTCGATGCCCCTGTGATGGCCTGGACCTGCCGGGGCGAGGCGCCGCCGACGGTGCACAGGAAGGCGGCGTGGTCGTCGATGGACGTGTCGTAGACGAGGCCCGGGAAGAGGGCTTTGACGCGGTCGACGTGGCCGGAGCCAAAGGACACCGGCGCGGCCGTGGCGTTGGGGGCGCTGGCCTCGTCGAGGAGGCGCGAGCCGGTATTGTCGACGGCATAGGCGGTGGTCATGAGCGCCGAATTGATGCCGCTGGGGCTCCAGTCTGGGTGAGCTGCCTTCCCGAACGCCGCCAGGCTGCTCAAGTGAAAGCACGACATGGATGTTCCTGCATCACCATTAATCGTGTGTTGCCGCTCAAGTTGGTATGTTCAGTCATTTATCAACAGGTGCATGGATAGATTTGGTCCGGGAAATTTATATTCTGAAAGCTGCATCCACAAGAATATCAAACTTTGTTT
This sequence comes from Poa pratensis, assembly GCA_947311845.1. Taxonomy (NCBI): domain Eukaryota; kingdom Viridiplantae; phylum Streptophyta; class Magnoliopsida; order Poales; family Poaceae; genus Poa; species Poa pratensis. Next base: position 8,487,498 of record CAMZMU010000115.1, on the reverse strand, counting down.
CCGTTTCCTTTTTTCGTTTCAGAAAGAAATTGTTTTACTCCCCAGTAGTGCATGCCCATGTCTGTTTCTGCTGTCTTCATTGAGGCAGGCACAAGTTTCTGCTGTCTTCATTGAGGCATCCACAAGAAACTTAAAAATGTCGATTTCAATTTCTTTAAAAAACGAGCTCCATGTAGCTCGGGTTCCAAAAGAGGTTTTCGATACCCATGTCTATTTCTGCTGTCTTCATTGAGGCACGCACAAGTTTCAGGGCTTTCAACAGCCGCGAAGTTGCATTTGTCTGAAGTGTTTCTGAACTCTGAACTCGAAAGCAATGACAAAGGCATGCCACATAACCATCATCAAATAAGCTAGTAATTAGTTTGCAGTCTAGTTTTCAGCTATGTAACCAAAACATTCTTGCATCATGGTTCAGCATTGGAAAAAAGAGAGATATAAATAACCAAACGCGTGAGCTAAAGCCTGCCATCATGGCATCTTGATGCATGCCAACGCACCTAAATTCAGTATAGAGGAAGAACAGCGTGCACTGACCTGACAAGATATTGAACGCCGGTTGCCGCTCGTAGATGGTCAGCCCGGTCGGCCCGACGGACCCAAGATGTTCACCCCCGGTCTGATCACATCCAGATTGAGCAGCTGCGGCACCTACCTGTTCGGCCCACGGGAGCTGAACGCGGCGACCACCGGCGCCCGCTGCACGTCCACCGCCCTGCCGGCGAATCTCAACGCCACTTACGTCCTAATAGCATCACCGCTCTTGGCGCCCGCACGGCGAGAGCTGGGACCAGGTGGCTGTCCGCCACCATCTCCTCGCCGATCTGCGCGTGTTGGCGAGCACCATCCCGACGCCAGCAGCCTCTTCACCACCTTGTCTTTCACAGCCGCCGGCGTCCAGCGTGCCCGTCATGCACAGCTTGCTCGCATTGCTACCTCCGTGGAACGGATACTTTGTTGTACACAGAGGGGACTTGTCGCCGCCGATCCCGTCGCCGGAGTAGAGGGACATGTCGGCGTACACCGGCCAGTTCCGGTCGAGCGTACCTTCTCCGAAGGCGATGACACGTAGCGGTTTTCACCAGCGAAGACGGTGCCGGCCTGCTGAGCACGCGACAACGCCGCGGCGGGTTGCCGTGAGGGCGCCGACGGCGATGGGGTCGCGTGAGAGCGGGTGCGAGCCGCCACCGAGAGACAGCGAGTGCACGTCGACTCCTTCGTCAGTGGCTTGCTCCATGCCCCCGAGTATGTCGGAGCTGCAGCACCCATGTCTCCAGCACACCTTGTGCAGCGTGACGTGAGCTCCAGGCGACATTCCCCGCGCCGTGCCGGGCGCGACCACGACGCCCCCGCCACCGTGGACGCCGTGTGGGTTCCGTGGACATCGTGGTCCCTCGGAGACGAGATCTAGATGTTCCCGTGGGAGCCGTTCCCGCCGCCGGTGTCAAGCACCGCGACGATGCTTCCAGCATCGCCTTCGGAAGCTGGAGCGCTGTACGGTGGGAGGTGGAGGAAGAGAGGGGGACTCAGGGGAGCGCGTGGTGTGGAGCGGGAGCAGGACATCTTCGTGGACCGACGCGACGTGGGACGGGACTAGGCGGACGGCGCGGCCGTAGTGTACGAGAGTAGAGGTGGTGGTGCAGGGAGAGCGAGTCGAGGTGGGCGTGGACGCGTGGAGCGAGTGCAGGTGAGTAACATAGGGCGACCGAAAAGCATTTCTAAGGGCTCCTCGCCCTTTTTTTTCGTGTCTCATTTACAAAATAAATTTAATTCTCAAAAAAAATATTAAGTTATAAATCACATAAATACCGACCTTAAAAGACTGAAAAGATAGGATAATCCTACGCAAGAAATCAGCGCATGTCCCCTTCCTTCGACACCACCAAAGCGAACGAAGACATATCACCTCTTCACTTGAGCTCGACGTGTCTCCACGCTGATTTGCACGTTTACGGACCTACAAAGTAGTTTGTCAGAAACAAAACCATTGACGTTGTAAGAATCAGACCGGGGCAACATGTACCCAAACTCGCACGAACTACAGAACTGACACCCCTGCACGACTATGACGTCGAAGGAAGATATCAGAACTGTCAACACTGCTTCCAGGCACTGCCTACTGAATCACCGACGCCGCCACCCCCCTCCGCCTTGTCGTCCGCCGCAGTTGTAGTTTGGCGCTACACCGACGATACACCGTCGTCGCCTCCTAGGACCACCCGCCTGCAAAGGTGTTCATTGTGCAGCTCATATTTTGGCTAAGTTCGTTGCTACGTTTTTTGCTTAACCTGAATCTAGATGGATAGCGACGACGAGCTCATGGCCGACGCATTGCTCACCGCCCATGCCGCCGCAACCGCCGTGCTTGATGAGCACTTGGCGGTCCTCACTTGCCTGCTTGGTTTGCTAGGGCAGATCAATGCAAGCCGGGAGGAGGAAGAACAAAGATCGCAAACAGATGGAAGGTAATATGACACTGTGGTAAGACTACTTCGCCGACGATCCCACACATGGGGAGAAGGAATTTCGGCGGCGGTTTAGGATGAACAAAGAACTCTTCATGGATATTGTGACGGGCGTGCAGGAGTATGATAACTACTTCAAGCTGAAGAGAGACTGCACCGGGCTAGTTGGTTTCTCTTCAATTCAGAAGTGCATGACTGCCTTGAGAGTTCTTGCATATGGAGCTCCTGCAGATACACTGGACCACTACCTCCGCATGACTAAGTCCACATGCATCAAGACCATGTATCGTTTTGCAGGGGCGGTGGTTGCAGTGTTTTGGGCCAAAATATTTGAGACAACCAAATGAAGCTGACACTGCTAGGCTAATGGCACAAAACGCAGATAGAGAATTTCCTGGGATGATTGAGAGCATCGACTGCATGCATTGGCATGGAAGAATTGTCCATTCGCCTGGCAAGGAGTTTACAAGGGTCATGTTGATGAGTGCAGTTTTGAACTAGAAGCTGTTGCTAATAAGGATTTGTGGATCTGGCATGCGTTTTTTGATATGGCTGGAACTCACAATGACATTAACGTGTTGCAATGCTCAACGGTTTTTAACCGACTATCTGAAGGCGAAGCTCTACCATACAACAACTACGAGATTAATGGCCATGGGTACGACAAGTGTACTACCTAGCAGATGGCATCTATCCAAGATGGTCTACATTTGTCAAGACCATCTCCAACCCTTTAGGTCAGAAACCAATCTCATTTTGCAGCAGAACATGAGGCTGCCAGGAAGAATGTCGAGCGGGCTTTCAGTGTGCTCCAATCTCGCTTTGCTATTGTCAGGTATCCTGCTCTAACTTGGTCTAAAGAGCAGATGTGGGACTTGATGATGACTTGTGTGATCTTGCACAACATGATCATCGAGAGTGAACGTGCCGATCCTCCCCAAGATGACCATCCATAATATCATTAGGGTCTTCTTGCCCAGGTTGATCATGATTTGCCTCCGGGTTTAACTGCGGATTTTGCCGTTTTTCTCACAATGAACGCTGAAATTCGAGATGAAGGAGCATACGAGCAATTGTAAAATGATTTAGTTGCGCATCTGTGGGCACTCAAAGGACAACAGGCTGACCATCCTATTGATTTAGATTAATTGTATGAATTTTTTTAATTATATTTACGCACAATTTTATGCGTTCAACTTTGTAATACGATTTTATTCTAGACTTTATTTCAGAGAATAATATTTTAAATTTAACTGGGAGCGTCTGTTGCGAGTGTCTATTGGTAACGTCCGGTGGGGCGCGGCGCTCCCAATAGGCGGCAACGCTTGTTGACGCGCCCAGTAGCGCATGTCTGACAACTTTTTCAGACGCTCTATCCGCCGTGCCGATAAAGATGCTCTTAGTTGTGGTCACAAACCTGAGTTGGAGCCGAAATCACACAGCCCTGTCTAGTTGCAGTCGTAGGGTCACAAGGTTGCAGTACGCGAGCACGCTCGTGGAATGGTAAGCATGTATACGAGCGCGCGTGTCCTCGAGCGGGTAGAGTCCATCCTGGTTCAGATCCTACGTGGCACCACCAGGTAGCCGGTATTGGCCGCAGTTGCGAGCAACATGACTACTGGAGACAGATCTATCTTCTGCGAGAGTTATCTTTGAACGAATCAAAGTTTTCACTAGAAGTATTTTTTTTGTGATTTGAGGATCCTGTATTGCCCCAGACCTTGTAACCAGGTTGCTCATGCCCTGGCAACAAAACGTGCACAAATGGCAGGAGAGCCTGACCTTGTGTGTCTGACGGACATGTTCAGAGTTTGTATCAGGTTTAGTGGCGAGAGATTTTACTTCGCACACTGTTAATGCATGCATTGAGTTCCAAAAAAAATAGAAAGGTAGGCACTAGGAAGCCGACCATGTTGTTGGCTGCAGCAGTAGGTTGGTTGTTTGGCCGGCCGGGCGACCTCTCCTAATTGATTTTCAGCTCAGGATTACGCGTACAAATATTAAAAATAAAAAGTGTTTACCGAGGTTAATGAGATATATAATGTAATAAGTCTGTATTTGTACTGACATGGTTCGATGTTTGTTACTAGGGTAGCAAATTTTCGTTGGATGCATGGCGTGTATTTTTCGAATTCCACCAAAGGCCATTTCGTTTTTTTTTTGCGAAAAGGCCAACCGATTTATTGATTATCAACAACGGGTCAACGGTACAAAGAATCCCAAAAGTAATGCAAATTACAAATAGGTTTTCCATCGATCTTACGGTATGTTTACATTTGGGAAGGTTGGGGAGAGCCGGAGGGAAGGAGTTATCTCTAATATAGTTACCGGAAAGCCATCCACTTCATATAGAGAAGGCAATGGCACCGCTAAGAGAAGACTAACGTCACCCATTGTACATGCCATATAGTTACTGGAAATACTGGTCGGTTACTTTATCCATGGCAGTAACTTCTCTGTACAACTCCATCGCTTCATTCATGGTCTTGGCGTCTGACAAGAGCTGCATTCGTTTTTTCGGGCTAGGACACCAGAAAGAAGGGCTTTCAAACTTTTCCAGCTTCTCCACCATCACATGGAACCATTGTGGATGGAAACCAGCAGCACCGAGTAGCAAAATTCCAATATAATCCGCCTCTATCTCCATCCTACATACATAGGCAACATTATCTGAAATGCCTATAATTAACATAAATTAGCTGCATAGATCTGATATTAATAAAGTAGGAACATACAATTTGCTAATGGTGGAATTTTGTTTTTAAGGCAGTCAATTTTTTTAAAGGGCTCCCACAAAGGGTACCCTTAATTAACATGCTAGCTAGCTAGCAAGAGTAATTAGAATTGGAAAACTCAGAAGGTTCCATCTGTAGAAGGGTACCGATTTATTTCTTAATCCAGATGAACCAAAACTAGAATTTTGTGGTAGTCAGTTACTACCGGCCGCCCTAGAAGGCTAGAAATACATCTCACTGGAATTAAAAAGGTGTTTATGCAAATAACAAAGGTCATGGATGCACTTAACCTTGCAGTCTTTTCTTTTGATATAAAAGAACATGCACCCATTATTTCCACGGCTGAGAAGTGTAATCTAAATTTCACACGAACGATGTAGCAGACAACTCACTTTCCGATCATACAGTTCCCTAAATTTTTATGTCCCACATCCGTAACATAAAACACCAGGAACAACATGATTTACCTGCTTTTGAAGATCGTATGGTGCAGCAACCCATGGATGCTGCTGATACCCACGGACTGCCGTGCAATGACGTGCCCAATCTAGCAAAAACAATAGCAATGTCAGATTTGAGCCTGCCGCCAAAATTGCACATAGCTGGCCCACGAATCAAAATAGAGCATACCTCATGCGCAAGCATTGCGGCAATCTCTTCATCAGTCTTAAACCAGTCAAACAATCCAGTAAGGACCGTAATTTTGCCATTGGGAAAGATTCCTGCAACTGGATCGGGATGCTTGATGAGGATCACCTCCCAGTTGAGCCCACGAAGATGACTGGTGTTTGGCTGCGCCTTTCCCCACTTCCGGCGCTTCTCAGTGACGCGGAGCATGGGGGCGTCGTTGCTGTCATAGATGCCGAGGCCACGGTGGGCAGCGTGGATGAGTTTCTCGGCGATGCGACGGACACGGGCGCTTCTCGGATCGCTTGGGTCGAGGATCTCAAAATTGGTGGCAATGTGCTTAGCGAAAATAGAGTCAGCCATGTCGCGCTCTTCCTGATGTGAGTAAATGACTAAGTGGGAGCGGTAGGTGCAGGGTACGACCTCCCGGTCGTAGCGGCTGCAGGCTGCCATCGCCGTGGCGCTCAAGGTGATTGCCGTGGCCGCAGCAACCTTCCGGGGCTCATGGTACCACCGGAGGACGAAGCGCGGTGGGGAGGTGGACTGTCGTCGGAAGAGAGGCTTCATGTGGGCGGATCCTCGGATCGAACCCAAATCCTGCATCAAGCGCTGCGGGGCGGCGAGGCTCTGGTAGCACCGAGTGGCCGGCGTCTTGCAACGTTGCATGATCCCGGAGAGCAGGGACCTCGTGTTCCTCAGGCAATTCATGATCTCAGAATTCTCTTCCCCCTTTCCTTCTGTCTTCTGAAATTTATTTGGAATTTGCAGGCAGATCGATCGTCGGTGCTCTTCATTGGGTCTGGGAGTATATATGGAGATGCGTCCCTGGCACGATTAAGAGTCGGAACGTTGAAACCGACCAGAATTCAGGTTGCTCGATCGTGAATCCGAGATCGCGCCTTGTAGATACAGACCAGCTAAGATTGCGCACGGTTAACCGAAAACCGAGAAACCGAACTGAAAAAACCAAAACCGAACCGAAATTCTGGTTATTTTGGTTACCGGTTAAGGTTACGGTTAGTAAAATGGCTAACCATATGCCTTGCAGTTAATACGGTTAATAACCGAAAACCGAATGCTTAACCAAAAAAACCAAAATGCCTATTAACTTTTTTTAATTTGCTACTTCTATTGACTTCTATTAACTTTACGTGTTACTTGTAGCATGTGATTTGCTACTTGTATAGACTTTTATTAACTTTATGAGTTATTTGGTTACTTTGGATCATATGCCTATTAATTTTATAGTCTATTCCGTTATTTTGTAATATATGGCCATAAAAAGAAATTGTCATTTTAATATTCGCGTCAACTTAGGTTAATTTGGTTATTACCGAAACCGAACCGAAATTAAATGGTTATTACCGAAACCGAACCGTATTCTCGTACAAAACCGTATTTACCGACGTATTGAAACCGTATAAACAAAAAAACCGTATAAACCGAACCGAATTAACCATATTAACCGAACGCGCAGCCGGAAGACCAGCATTGGGTCTGGACTCTGGAGTTTGTCTTCCATGGCGTTCCGGCCGGCCGGCCGTCAAACAGGGAGAGGCAGACAAGCACGATACAGACATCGCGTCTTGTAGGTCTGGCCATTGGTGGCGGCACGAGGCAGGCCTTTGGTCGCTTGCCTGCCGGCGGATGTAGAGCAGGTCTTCGACGGAAGCCTGGCAGCCAGAGGGAGCGTAAGGCGGCGGCACGGCTAGGACCACGGCGAGAATCTAGCCGCCGGCGGCTACGACGACCCCTATACCTAGCGCGTAGACGCTGGTCGTGTTTCCGATTGTCCGACGATGGATGACTGTATTTTCATCAACAGTTTCAGACTATGGGTTCAGACTGTTTGAGTACTGATTTGTTCGTATCCAAACCAAACCATTCCATCCTACTAACACTCTAAAGCCTAAACTAAACCAAATTGTCACAGTGACTCAGCCCATTCAAACCAATCGAGCGATACGCATTAGAAAAACCAAACTGAACCTTAAGTTTCAGTCCAAACTATTCCCAACCCTACCGAGACGTGCTTGCTTCAGATTTCGGAGGCACCTCGCGACTGCGAGCAACCGCACGGGAGCTCCTATTCTGCGCTCTTTGCGTAAATTAGCGATTATATGATTACCCATGCAGATTCTATGGGCTTGACACGTTTACCGCTTGATCCGTTTCTTGCGGGTTAACCAGGTATATTCGTGAACTCCCTCCGTTCCCTTTTTTTTTTGCGATGAAAAGAGAAAAAACTAAGTATAGGTAGAATTTCTATCCAGAGCAATGGCTGCTTCAATCTCCGGGGGGAAGTTGCTCAGCCATACTTCAGTTCTTCCTTGAACTCTACCCATGCGTGCAAGCTCGTGACTGACATCATTGATGTCACGACTGATCTTGACCGCTTCAACTTCTCTTTCCATAAGTAAATCTCGAATAGCTGAAATTCTGAAAGCATAGACGGATGAGTTCACAGTCCCAGGTTTGATAAGCTCAAGCGCATCCGCACAATCAGTTTCCAGAGTGAATTTCAGAGGTGTCCAATGCAAGGCCAGCTTCAGGCCTTCCTTGATCGCCATAAGTTCCGCATCCGTGGCATCATTGCATCGTTGGAGCTGACGGCATGCTGCAAAAATGGCCTCGCCCCTATGGTCCCGCAACACCATGCCGGCACCTGCCCCGTCACTAGAGAAAGCACCATCGACTGTGAGTTTAGCTTCGCCTAGGTTAGGTCGTGTCCAGAATTGCTGTATCTTCTGACGGCCAACTATCCCACTAGCCCTCTGACGGAAACCCTGATCACAAGAGACTACCATCTTCCCTCCGTTCCCAAATATAAGATGCTTTAGACTTTGTTTGCATACATATGTACACAAATGTATCTAGACATATGAATGTGTATGTTCACTCATTTCATTTTGTATGTATACATGTGTAACACCTAAAACGTCATATATTTAGGAATAGAGGGAGTATATTCTACTTGAGAGAGGCATTTTGCCACCTGGATGCATATGTTCCTGTTATATTTTCCAAAAGTAAAAACAAATGAAAAAATTTCAAAAAATATTTAAAAAATGGACATGAGAATATACAAGTTTTTAACATTCGTGCAAAGTTTCAGAAGTAAATAACACTTTTTGTGATCTGTGCAAAGTTTTCAACATTCCTATAACTTTTTTTTTTGGATGCTGTAAAAGTTTATTTATATTATACTGAAACATTTTAAAAATCCTGTAGCGATTATTTCAAAATCTGGCGAACAGTTATTTTGTACCGTGTGATCATTTTCGAACCTGAAATCAATTTATTTGAATGGACAATGAACAAATTTTTGAAGTATGAACAAAATTTGTAAAACGTGAAGATTTTTTGACTTGTGAACAATTTTGTTGGATTGGGTGATGACCTTTTGTTTGGAATGAAGCAAACAAGAAAATATAGGATCCATGAGGCAGGTGCAACTATTTACCGTGGATGGTTGAAAAAAGGAAAGCCCGTTGAATATAACACTTTCTGTAACTTTAAAGGGCTCCCACAAAGGGTACCCTTAATTAACATGCTAGCTAGCTAGCAAGAGTAATTAGAATTGGAAAACTCAGAAGGTTCCATCTGTAGAAGGGTACCGATTTATTTCTTAATCCAGATGAACCAAAACTAGAATTTTGTGGTAGTCAGTTACTACCGGCCGCCCTAGAAGGCTAGAAATACATCTCACTGGAATTAAAAAGGTGTTTATGCAAATAACAAAGGTCATGGATGCACTTAACCTTGCAGTCTTTTCTTTTGATATAAAAGAACATGCACCCATTATTTCCACGGCTGAGAAGTGTAATCTAAATTTCACACGAACGATGTAGCAGACAACTCACTTTCCGATCATACAGTTCCCTAAATTTTTATGTCCCACATCCGTAACATAAAACACCAGGAACAACATGATTTACCTGCTTTTGAAGATCGTATGGTGCAGCAACCCATGGATGCTGCTGATACCCACGGACTGCCGTGCAATGACGTGCCCAATCTAGCAAAAACAATAGCAATGTCAGATTTGAGCCTGCCGCCAAAATTGCACATAGCTGGCCCACGAATCAAAATAGAGCATACCTCATGCGCAAGCATTGCGGCAATCTCTTCATCAGTCTTAAACCAGTCAAACAATCCAGTAAGGACCGTAATTTTGCCATTGGGAAAGATTCCTGCAACTGGATCGGGATGCTTGATGAGGATCACCTCCCAGTTGAGCCCACGAAGATGACTGGTGTTTGGCTGCGCCTTTCCCCACTTCCGGCGCTTCTCAGTGACGCGGAGCATGGGGGCGTCGTTGCTGTCATAGATGCCGAGGCCACGGTGGGCAGCGTGGATGAGTTTCTCGGCGATGCGACGGACACGGGCGCTTCTCGGATCGCTTGGGTCGAGGATCTCAAAATTGGTGGCAATGTGCTTAGCGAAAATAGAGTCAGCCATGTCGCGCTCTTCCTGATGTGAGTAAATGACTAAGTGGGAGCGGTAGGTGCAGGGTACGACCTCCCGGTCGTAGCGGCTGCAGGCTGCCATCGCCGTGGCGCTCAAGGTGATTGCCGTGGCCGCAGCAACCTTCCGGGGCTCATGGTACCACTGGAGGACGAAGCGCGGTGGGGAGGTGGACTGTCGTCGGAAGAGAGGCTTCATGTGGGCGGATCCTCGGATCGAACCCAAATCCTGCATCAAGCGCTGCGGGGCGGCGAGGCTCTGGTAGCACCGAGTGGCCGGCGTCTTGCAACGTTGCATGATCCCGGAGAGGAGGGACCTCGTGTTCCTCAGGCAATTCATGATCTCAGAATTCTCTTCCCCCTTTCCTTCTGTTTCTGAAATTTATTTGGAATTTGCAGGCAGATCGATCGTCGGTGCTCTTCATTGGGTCTGGGAGTATATATGGAGATGCGTCCCTGGCACGATTAAGAGTCGGAACGTTGAAACCGACCAGAATTCAGGTTGCTCGATCGTGAATCCGAGATCGCGCCTTGTAGATACAGACCAGCTAAGATTGCGCACGGTTAACCGAAAACCGAGAAACCGAACTGAAAAAACCAAAACCGAACCGAAATTCTGGTTATTTTGGTTACCGGTTAAGGTTACGGTTAGTAAAATGGCTAACCATATGCCTTGCAGTTAATACGGTTAATAACCGAAAACCGAATGGTTAACCAAAAAAACCAAAATGCCTATTAACTTTTTTTAATTTGCTACTTCTATTGACTTCTATTAACTTTACGTGTTACTTGTAGCATGTGATTTGCTACTTGTATAGACTTTTATTAACTTTATGAGTTATTTGGTTACTTTGGATCATATGCCTATTAATTTTATAGTCTATTCCGTTATTTTGTAATATATGGCCATAAAAAGAAATTGTCATTTTAATATTCGCGTCAACTTAGGTTAATTTGGTTATTACCGAAACCGAACCGAAATTAAATGGTTATTACCGAAACCGAACCGTATTCTCGTACAAAACCGTATTTACCGACGTATTGAAACCGTATAAACAAAAAAAACCGTATAAACCGAACCGAATTAACCATATTAACCGAACGCGCAGCCGGAAGACCAGCATTGGGTCTGGACTCTGGAGTTTGTCTTCCATGGCGTTCCGGCCGGCCGGCCGTCAAACAGGGAGAGGCAGACAAGCACGATACAGACATCGCGTCTTGTAGGTCTGGCCATTGGTGGCGGCACGAGGCAGGCCTTTGGTCGCTTGCCTGCCGGCGGATGTAGAGCAGGTCTTCGACGGAAGCCTGGCAGCCAGAGGGAGCGTAAGGCGGCGGCACGGCTAGGACCACGGCGAGAATCTAGCCGCCGGCGGCTACGACGACCCCTATACCTAGCGCGTAGACGCTGGTCGTGTTTCCGATTGTCCGACGATGGATGACTGTATTTTCATCAACAGTTTCAGACTATGGGTTCAGACTGTTTGAGTACTGATTTGTTCGTATCCAAACCAAACCATTCCATCCTACTAACACTCTAAAGCCTAAACTAAACCAAATTGTCACAGTGACTCAGCCCATTCAAACCAATCGAGCGATACGCATTAGAAAAACCAAACTGAACCTTAAGTTTCAGTCCAAACTATTCCCAACCCTACCGAGACGTGCTTGCTTCAGATTTCGGAGGCACCTCGCGACTGCGAGCAACCGCACGGGAGCTCCTATTCTGCGCTCTTTGCGTAAATTAGCGATTATATGATTACCCATGCAGATTCTATGGGCTTGACACGTTTACCGCTTGATCCGTTTCTTGCGGGTTAACAAGGTATATTCGTGAACTCCCTCCGTTCCCTTTTTTTTTTGCGATGAAAAGAGAAAAAACTAAGTATAGGTAGAATTTCTATCCAGAGCAATGGCTGCTTCAATCTCCGGGGGGAAGTTGCTCAGCCATACTTCAGTTCTTCCTTGAACTCTACCCATGCGTGCAAGCTCGTGACTGACATCATTGATGTCACGACTGATCTTGACCGCTTCAACTTCTCTTTCCATAAGTAAATCTCGAATAGCTGAAATTCTGAAAGCATAGACGGATGAGTTCACAGTCCCAGGTTTGATAAGCTCAAGCGCATCCGCACAATCAGTTTCCAGAGTGAATTTCAGAGGTGTCCAATGCAAGGCCAGCTTCAGGCCTTCCTTGATCGCCATAAGTTCCGCATCCGTGGCATCATTGCATCGTTGGAGCTGACGGCATGCTGCAAAAATGGCCTCGCCCCTATGGTCCCGCAACACCATGCCGGCACCTGCCCCGTCACTAGAGAAAGCACCATCGACTGTGAGTTTAGCTTCGCCTAGGTTAGGTCGTGTCCAGAATTGCTGTATCTTCTGACGGCCAACTATCCCACTAGCCCTCTGACGGAAACCCTGATCACAAGAGACTACCATCTTCCCTCTGTTCCCAAATATAAGATGCTTTAGACTTTGTTTGCATACATATGTACACAAATGTATCTAGACATATGAATGTGTATGTTCACTCATTTCATTTTGTATGTATACATGTGTAACACCTAAAACGTCATATATTTAGGAATAGAGGGAGTATATTCTACTTGAGAGAGGCATTTTGCCACCTGGATGCATATGTTCCTGTTATATTTTCCAAAAGTAAAAACAAATGAAAAAATTTCAAAAAATATTTAAAAAATGGACATGAGAATATACAAGTTTTTAACATTCGTGCAAAGTTTCAGAAGTAAATAACACTTTTTGTGATCTGTGCAAAGTTTTCAACATTCCTATAACTTTTTTTTTTGGATGCTGTAAAAGTTTATTTATATTATACTGAAACATTTTAAAAATCCTGTAGCGATTATTTCAAAATCTGGCGAACAGTTATTTTGTACCGTGTGATCATTTTCGAACCTGAAATCAATTTATTTGAATGGACAATGAACAAATTTTTGAAGTATGAACAAAATTTGTAAAACGTGAAGATTTTTTGACTTGTGAACAATTTTGTTGGATTGGGTGATGACCTTTTGTTTGGAATGAAGCAAACAAGAAAATATAGGATCCATGAGGCAGGTGCAACTATTTACCGTGGATGGTTGAAAAAAGGAAAGCCCGTTGAATATAACACTTTCTGTAACTTTAAAGGGCTCCCACAAAGGGTACCCTTAATTAACATGCTAGCTAGCTAGCAAGAGTAATTAGAATTGGAAAACTCAGAAGGTTCCATCTGTAGAAGGGTACCGATTTATTTCTTAATCCAGATGAACCAAAACTAGAATTTTGTGGTAGTCAGTTACTACCGGCCGCCCTAGAAGGCTAGAAATACATCTCACTGGAATTAAAAAGGTGTTTATGCAAATAACAAAGGTCATGGATGCACTTAACCTTGCAGTCTTTTCTTTTGATATAAAAGAACATGCACCCATTATTTCCACGGCTGAGAAGTGTAATCTAAATTTCACACGAACGATGTAGCAGACAACTCACTTTCCGATCATACAGTTCCCTAAATTTTTATGTCCCACATCCGTAACATAAAACACCAGGAACAACATGATTTACCTGCTTTTGAAGATCGTATGGTGCAGCAACCCATGGATGCTGCTGATACCCACGGACTGCCGTGCAATGACGTGCCCAATCTAGCAAAAACAATAGCAATGTCAGATTTGAGCCTGCCGCCAAAATTGCACATAGCTGGCCCACGAATCAAAATAGAGCATACCTCATGCGCAAGCATTGCGGCAATCTCTTCATCAGTCTTAAACCAGTCAAACAATCCAGTAAGGACCGTAATTTTGCCATTGGGAAAGATTCCTGCAACTGGATCGGGATGCTTGATGAGGATCACCTCCCAGTTGAGCCCACGAAGATGACTGGTGTTTGGCTGCGCCTTTCCCCACTTCCGGCGCTTCTCAGTGACGCGGAGCATGGGGGCGTTGTTGCTGTCATAGATGCCGAGGCCACGGTGGGCAGCGTGGATGAGTTTCTCGGCGATGCGACGGACACGGGCGCTTCTCGGATCGCTTGGGTCGAGGATCTCAAAATTGGTGGCAATGTGCTTAGCGAAAATAGAGTCAGCCATGTCGCGCTCTTCCTGATGTGAGTAAATGACTAAGTGGGAGCGGTAGGTGCAGGGTACGACCTCCCGGTCGTAGCGGCTGCAGGCTGCCATCGCCGTGGCGCTCAAGGTGATTGCCGTGGCCGCAGCAACCTTCCGGGGCTCATGGTACCACCGGAGGACGAAGCGCGGTGGGGAGGTGGACTGTCGTCGGAAGAGAGGCTTCATGTGGGCGGATCCTCGGATCGAACCCAAATCCTGCATCAAGCGCTGCGGGGCGGCGAGGCTCTGGTAGCACCGAGTGGCCGGCGTCTTGCAACGTTGCATGATCCCGGAGAGCAGGGACCTCGTGTTCCTCAGGCAATTCATGATCTCAGAATTCTCTTCCCCCTTTCCTTCTGTCTTCTGAAATTTATTTGGAATTTGCAGGCAGATCGATCGTCGGTGCTCTTCATTGGGTCTGGGAGTATATATGGAGATGCGTCCCTGGCACGATTAAGAGTCGGAACGTTGAAACCGACCAGAATTCAGGTTGCTCGATCGTGAATCCGAGATCGCGCCTTGTAGATACAGACCAGCTAAGATTGCGCACGGTTAACCGAAAACCGAGAAACCGAACTGAAAAAACCAAAACCGAACCGAAATTCTGGTTATTTTGGTTACCGGTTAAGGTTACGGTTAGTAAAATGGCTAACCATATGCCTTGCAGTTAATACGGTTAATAACCGAAAACCGAATGGTTAACCAAAAAAACCAAAATGCCTATTAACTTTTTTTAATTTGCTACTTCTATTGACTTCTATTAACTTTACGTGTTACTTGTAGCATGTGATTTGCTATTTGTATAGACTTTTATTAACTTTATGAGTTATTTGGTTACTTTGGATCATATGCCTATTAATTTTATAGTCTATTCCGTTATTTTGTAATATATGGCCATAAAAAGAAATTGTCATTTTAATATTCGCGTCAACTTAGGTTAATTTGGTTATTACCGAAACCGAACCGAAATTAAATGGTTATTACCGAAACCGAACCATATTCTCGTACAAAACCGTATTTACCGATGTATTGAAACCATATAAACAAAAAAACCGTATAAACCGAACCGAATTAACCATATTAACCGAACGCGCAGCCGGAAGACCAGCATTGGGTCTGGACTCTGGAGTTTGTCTTCCATGGCGTTCCGGCCGGCCGGCCGTCAAACAGGGAGAGGCAGACAAGCACGATACAGACATCGCGTCTTGTAGGTCTGGCCATTGGTGGCGGCACGAGGCAGGCCTTTGGTCGCTTGCCTGCCGGCGGATGTAGAGCAGGTCTTCGACGGAAGCCTGGCAGCCAGAGGGAGCGTAAGGCGGCGGCACGGCTAGGACCACGGCGAGAATCTAGCCGCCGCTGGCTACGACGACCCCTATACCTAGCGCGTAGACGCTGGTCGTGTTTCCGATTGTCCGACGATGGATGACTGTATTTTCATCAACAGTTTCAGACTATGGGTTCAGACTGTTTGAGTACTGATTTGTTCGTATCCAAACCAAACCATTCCATCCTACTAACACTCTAAAGCCTAAACTAAACCAAATTGTCACAGTGACTCAGCCCATTCAAACCAATCGAGCGATACGCATTAGAAAAACCAAACTGAACCTTAAGTTTCAGTCCAAACTATTCCCAGCCCTACCGAGACGTGCTTGCTTCAGATTTCGGAGGCACCTCGCGACTGCGAGCAACCGCACGGGAGCTCCTATTCTGCGCTCTTTGCGTAAATTAGCGATTATATGATTACCCATGCAGATTCTATGGGCTTGACACGTTTACCGCTTGATCCGTTTCTTGCGGGTTAACCAGGTATATTCGTGAACTCCCTCCGTTCCCTTTTTTTTTTGCGATGAAAAGAGAAAAAACTAAGTATAGGTAGAATTTCTATCCAGAGCAATGGCTGCTTCAATCTCCGGGGGGAAGTTGCTCAGCCATACTTCAGTTCTTCCTTGAACTCTACCCATGCGTGCAAGCTCGTGACTGACATCATTGATGTCACGACTGATCTTGACCGCTTCAACTTCTCTTTCCATAAGTAAATCTCGAATAGCTGAAATTCTGAAAGCATAGACGGATGAGTTCACAGTCCCAGGTTTGATAAGCTCAAGCGCATCCGCACAATCAGTTTCCAGAGTGAATTTCAGACGTGTCCAATGCAAGGCCAGCTTCAGGCCTTCCTTGATCGCCATAAGTTCCGCATCCGTGGCATCATTGCATCGTTGGAGCTGACGGCATGCTGCAAAAATGGCCTCGCCCCTATGGTCCCGCAACACCATGCCGGCACCTGCCCCGTCACTAGAGAAAGCACCATCGACTGTGAGTTTAGCTTCGCCTAGGTTAGGTCGTGTCCAGAATTGCTGTATCTTCTGACGGCCAACTATCCCACTAGCCCTCTGACGGAAACCCTGATCACAAGAGACTACCATCTTCCCTCCGTTCCCAAATATAAGATGCTTTAGACTTTGTTTGCATACATATGTACACAAATGTATCTAGACATATGAATGTGTATGTTCACTCATTTCATTTTGTATGTATACATGTGTAACACCTAAAACGTCATATATTTAGGAATAGAGGGAGTATATTCTACTTGAGAGAGGCATTTTGCCACCTGGATGCATATGTTACTGTTATATTTTCCAAAAGTAAAAACAAATGAAAAAATTTCAAAAAATATTTAAAAAATGGACATGAGAATATACAAGTTTTTAACATTCGTGCAAAGTTTCAGAAGTAAATAACACTTTTTGTGATCTGTGCAAAGTTTTCAACATTCCTATAACTTTTTTTTTGGATGCTGTAAAAGTTTATTTATATTATACTGAAACATTTTAAAAATCCTGTAGCGATTATTTCAAAATCTGGCGAACAGTTATTTTGTACCGTGTGATCATTTTCGAACCTGAAATCAATTTATTTGAATGGACAATGAACAAATTTTTGAAGTATGAACAAAATTTGTAAAACGTGAAGATTTTTTTGACTTGTGAACAATTTTGTTGGATTGGGTGATGACCTTTTGTTTGGAATGAAGAAAACAAGAAAATATAGGATCCATGAGGCAGGTGCAACTATTTACCGTGGATGGTTGAAAAAAGGAAAGCCCGTTGAATATAACACTTTCTGTAACTTTGTGAACATCTTTATACTGCGCCCAAAATTCTGTTGGTTTACTTTTTTGTGCCTTCTGTAAAAAGAAAAATTACAGTGCTCCAAAATTACCATACGCGAGATACTTATTTTATCTTTTTTACACAGCCCACAAAAAAACACTATCATTTTTCGCAAAACATTTTGTGCGGAAAGTTTGGATGTACATATATTTTAATGCATTTTCCTAATGGATGTATCGAATCAAAACGATGCCCATCCTAGCTAGGTACTTAGAGCATCCACAATGCATGAGCGCTTAATTGGGCGCTTAAGTAATAAAAACCAATCAAACGAAATAAAAGCTAGACAAGCGTTCACCCGTACAATGGACTCTTGTTGGAGGCGCTACTTAAACGTTCTTTTTTTTTGAAACCTATGGCGGGGAGCTCCCGCATTGCATATAAGAAGAATAAATGATCCAGTTAATAAGGGAAACCGGATCCAAAAACCACACAACACGCGGTTAATTAAGGAAAACCGGTGAAAACCATAAGCCCCTAGGCACACTACTTGTAATCAAGGCACATCGTCGGAGCCTGACACAAGAGTCCCTAGGCCCAAGACGAACTTACACCCCTTGTTCTCAGCCAAACCGAACTCCGCAACCACAACAACACTCACACAACAACGGTAGAACTCACGCCTAGCCTTCAGGGAAAAGAAGTTACACATTAGCCAATACCAACTCCCGAACAGCCTGGATCGCCATCGGCGAGAAAGGCTTGTTGCACATCTGCATGTAAGGCTTCATCTTCTCCTGCACATCTTCCTCGCTGACTTTCTTTGAGATCTTTTCCTTTGGTAACTCTCCAAACGATTCTGCCAACCGATATTCAGCACGCTTGGCAATCGGGATGTTGCAATCCTTGTTCTTCGCCTCCAACCGTCCACTTCGCCTGTTGGCAAAGGTGGAATCCCCTTCAACCTGCAATTGAATCGGGGCATCGAGCAAGGAAAGCGGCGCCGTGCAACTGAAGTTGTTCAAGAGCTCGTCGAGTAAAGTGGGCGAGGTCGGGCCAAACGGCGAGCCATAGCAACCCGGCAAAACGTCGGGTCCTGTCACCGTCAACTCCGCAAGCACCTCCCCCACCGAACGTTCTCAAGAGATTCAGATCAGTACGTCGTGAGAGATAAAACAGCTAGCGCCAGGCGACTCCTTTTGCGCCGGACGCCCGGGATCGTACGCCGTAACTGTCCATCGACTGGGATTTCAACCCTGGCGTCGATGAAGTAGCGCCGCATTGTGGGTGCTCTTACAAGCTTTAGCGCGAGCCATCGAGGGGACGGAATGTTCACTTGCGAGCTTCGTCGACCGTTGGCTCGCGCGAGAATTTTAGGAGAAACAAGACTCCCGCGCGAGAATCACTGCTTGGTCTGGTAAGCCCATGTTTCACTTGCAGGCCGGATTGGGCCTTTCTATGAGCGAGCAAACAGCACGCTGTTTTGATCCACTTCTGCCAGCTGAGAGGCTACCCACCCCTCAAAAAAAAAAAAAAACTGAGAGGCTACCCCCGTCTAGCCTCCCTAAATAAAACGGGTGGCAGCTCTGTCCAATTCTTCATGATAAAATGAGCCTGTAAATGTGAAGACTGAAGACGCTGGCCTGTCTATCAGTTTCAGGCGTGTGTTTCATCTCCCGATCGAGAGGTTTGATCTCCTTCCACTCAAAAAGTAACGGAAAATCTAATCAGCTCATAGAATGTCATTTTTCAAGAAACTTTTTGTGCGGACGTATAAAGTTTGAATGTACATCAAAACAAATTTGTTCGTATTTTTATCCACATTTTTAATGCATTTCCATAATGGCCGTATCTAGAGTTGCGAGTCAAAACCAAGGGAAAAAACTATCGTGCTATACCAAATTAGCGCCGGTTTTAAAATACGCTATCAGCGTGCTATATCGCGTTATAACGTGCTATTGGCGAGATATTCTACACTAGGGGCATTCTATACAGGGGGCAAACACACATTATGGCGAGTGGGGGCATTGGCCCCTAGTCAATTTCCAGTCGTATCAATAGATGTCCGATATAATAAGAATTGCCCCCGGTCAGACCATTACCAGCGCCCCCCAGTCCCTCAGGCCCAACTCTCTTTGTGAAAACCCGGTAAAAAAGAAATGACTTACAAGGCAAGTTTCTCACGTTTCACACTAAACCCTACAGGCCTACCTCATGCATATCACGAATCGAGTAACATGATCCAGCAAGGTGAACCTCCTCCGCCTCGTCTATGGAGATTGGAGAACGAGGCAGAGCAGGCGGGTGTCGTGTCGTCGTCTGCTCGACTTCTTCAACGATCACGGCTGCCCTCCGCCATTGTCGTGTGCCCGGCCGGCTGATGCCGCCTCCGCAACAATACGCCCCAAGTATACGCCAGTAAGCTCTGATTTCAACCGGTAAACATTAGGGCTTTTCAATATTTTATATAATCTTTTTATCCTGTTATCTTGATCTTTTTTCTTGTAAAAATCAAATAGAATTTTACTAGTGCGCTGGTCCTCAATTCCTCATTTCTTTTTGTGGCACTAGTATTTGACATATTAGTATACTAACCAAGACCTAATTTCGAGGATTTGTAATTTTCTATGCTAATGCAATCCGACTAGCATGACCAATATGTTACTATTATTACTTTTCTGCTTGCCTGCTACTACTAGTCTACTAGCATATGAATTTATATTCGTATTGGATCATGATTTGGCAGGAAATAAGAAAGAAATAATGGAGAGGTATTCGATCAAGAAACCAGCAAACGTCATTTGCTATGTTTGCAATGTGGAAAAGCGATTGTTGGACACGGTTATTGTTGATCATTTCCATAAGATGACAAATCGCCATGGGAGAAATGAAATGAAATGGTTTAATATGTTGAACCTTTTTCTACATTTATCACCTCCCATTAGTATTTGCATGGCCGATCAATGATCATAACATGTGTTTTCTATTCACACGTAACAACATTATTTGCAAGACAAATACTATTTTCATTTTTGCGACATATGGATTATTTGGATACCTGTCTTTTTGTTCAAAAAGGTTTGTTCACTTTATTAGTACACTTGTAATATTTCTATTGGATGAAGTGTTTTATTAATTAAGAGAAAAATTCTCTCTATATATATATCATATTTGGACATTTATAAACTTTATGTAGATATGTGTTGTGATTTTCTTTTCTCAAAAGAAAAGTTGGCGACATTTTTATATTTGCCATAGAATTTCTACACTTATTTGTTTGGCGAGACAATTTTCAAAACGCTATAGCCTAATATTAGCGATGCTACAGCTGTTTATTTCCGTGTTCGAAACACGATGTCAGAACAGAACATCCTAGGTACTACAAGTACATACAAGAACGAGCCATCGAGTGGGGCGGCACCTTTGAGCTTCGTCGGCCGTTGGCTCCCGCGCGAGAATTTTAGGCAAACAATACTCGCGCGCGAGAATCACTTCATTGGCGCGTAAGCCCATGGTACACTTGCAGGCCCGACTGGGCTTTCTGTGGCCAGCAAATAGCATGTTGTTTTGATCCACTTCTGCCAGCTGGGCTACCCCGCCAAGCTACCCTAAAAAAAACTACCGGTGGGAGCTCTGTCCAATTCCACACGATTAGTTATGTCCAACATAGTTACCGGAAATACCAGTCGGTTACTTTATCCATGGCAATAACTTCTCTGTACAGTTCCAGCGCTTCGTTCATGGTCCTGGCTTCCGATAAGAGCTGCAATCTTTTCTTTGGACTAGGACGCCATAAAGGACGGCTTTCAAACTTTTGTGCCTTCTCAATCACGACATGGAACCATTGTGGATGGAAACCAGCAGCACCGAGTAGCAAGATTCCAATATAATCCGCCTCTATCTCCCTCCTACATACATAGGCAACATTATCTAAAGTGCCTGCAATTAATATGAATTAGCTGCATAGGTCTGATATTCATAAAGTCGAAGAACTATAGAGGACACAAGCTAATGGTGAAATTTTATTTTAAAGGGAGTAAAATAAAATATTGAAAAAGGGCTCCTACAATGGGTACCGTTAGCATACTAGCTAGCTAGCTAGAGTAATTAGAATTTGGAAAAAATTCAGCCCTAAAAAACTTCTCACCAGAATTAAAAAAATTTATGCAAATAACAAAGTTCATGGATGCACTTAACCTTGGAGACTCTTTTTTTAGATGCTTGCAGCCTTTTCTTTTGATATAAAAGAAATTATGCACCTATTATTACCACGGCTGAGAGAAGTGTAATCAAAATTTCACATGAACGATGTGGCAGGCAACTCACTTTAGGATCTTACGGTATAAATTTCCATGTCCCACATGCGTAACATAAATCACCACGAACAACATGAAATGCAAACCTGTGCGTGAAGATATTCATCACAAACCAATGGATGTTGTAAATATCCGCAGAGTGCCGTGCAATGATGTGGCCAACCTAGCAAAAACAACAAATGTCAGGTATGAGCCTGCTGCCAAAATTAGCTGTCGGGTTAAGCAAAATAGAGCCTACCTCATGTGCAATAATTGCGGCAATCTCTTCGTCAGTCTTATACCAGTCAAACAATCCAGTGTTGACTATAATTTTGCCATTGGGAAGGATTCCTGCATTTGGATAGTCATCCTTGATTAGGATCACCTCCCAGTTGACCTGAGGAAGATGACTCGTGTGTGGCTGCTTCTTTCCCCACTTACGGCGCTTCTCGGTGACGCGGAGCATGGGGGCGTCGTTGCTGTCATAGATGCCGAGGCCACGGTGGGCAGCGTGGACGATTCTCTCGGCGATGCGACGAAAACGGATGCTTCTCGGGTCGCTTGGGTCTAGGATCACATAATTGGTGGCACCGGCAATATCTTCAGCAAAAACTGTGTCACCGAGGTCGCTCGCTTCCTGATGGGAGTAGATGACTAAGTGGGAGCGGTAGGTGCAGGGCACGATCTCCCGGTCATAGGCTGCCATCACCGCGGCGGTCAAGGTGATCGCCGTTGCCACAGTGACCTTCCAAGGCTCATGGTACCACCGTAGGACGAAGCGCCGCCGGGATGGGGTGCCGTACTGAAGATGTAGCGGTGGTGACACAGTCGATGATGGACGGACATCAGACCTGATGTGAGGGAGTTTGATGAATTCCCCGAAAGAAGAGAACAAGTCAGTCAGCCGCTGCCGCCGTCGCAGGGAGGTTGGCTGCTGCTGGTGGTGGTAGCGGCGGCGGAGGATCTGGGAGAAGATTGAGCGCGAGTCCCTAACACGGTTCATGATCGACCTTGGGGATCGTTGCTATGCTTGGCTATTTCTGGAGAACTATACGTGGTTTTCGCGATCAGATCAATCGAGTACGTCGATGGTCAGATGGATTTTCTAGTAGAAGCGTCGTACTCGCAAAGTCTCGTAAAGTTTGGCCCATACGGCCCAGTTAAACAAATCACGAAAGAACTGGCCCAGTTTAAAAACTACGCAAAACCTGATTTCGATCGCCGAAGGAAAATCACAAATTCTAATCTGACTATTGCTCACCAGTCACGATTGCTCGCCGGACCAGTTGAAAAAAAAATCTGAAACAGATTGGACATTAACATTTACAAAGCCACAAAGGTACTACACACGTGCCAAATCGGGATGAAATGACATGTGTAGTGCTATGTACCAAAAAATAAAACCAGTGCTCCAAAAATATATTTTTAAATCTCATTTAGGCCACTTTTGTTTTCAGAGAGCAACACGAATGTTTTTTCACACGAAACTTGGCACATATGTAATTTTGTATATGTTTGTTGTTCATAATTTTATTGAAATATTTTACTTTTTATCCTTCTATTTGGGCAAAAACATATGAGCTCATGAGCCAATGTAAATTTCAGAAAGTGGTGTTTTGACTCCGAAAATCAGATGTTACTGCCTGTTTTCTTCTTAGAAAATAGTAAAATATTTCAGAATATTCCAAAACAAATAGGTGATGAAGATAAACAAAGTTCTACACACGTGCCAATTCGTGATGGAATGACATGTCTGGTGTTCTCTAGCTATGAAAAAAAATCAGTGCCGCAAAAAGATATTTTTTAAATCTCATTTTAGCCGATGATTTGTTTTTGTTTTAGTCGTGACTAATGTAGAGGTCATTTGTGTTATGTTTTCGTTTAAACTGTTTCCCCGCTCTATTATCAATGAAAATAGCTTTGCCCTTTCGTAGGAAAAAAAGAAGCTCATCGTCTTTACCTCTTCTCGGCGCACGGTGTGCGGCAGATGTAGTCGACGACGCATGGATGACCGAGCACCTCCTGCGTCGTCATCTCGTTCCACGTCCACGTACGGCTGGACATGGTTGCGCGTCTCGGCATGCTCGGCGTACACCTTGTCAGCCCTAGCTCAGACTAACGCGAGGTAGAACCGTAGAATACAATGAACAGGAGACAGCTTACAACTTTTCTACTCTTTCTTCTTTATTACTGGTATTTATTTATCCGGTTCTTTCAAGTTACAAGCCTAACCGAAAATCAAAATTCAGGCTACGCCTGAGACGTGGTGTCGTGCCACCCTACATGGTCGCCATGAGCATTTTCGTGCCGTGTCATACTTTCATCCCACGATCCGGTCTAGACGTCGATCTATTCTACCAACCTAGGACCAAGTCGGCAGTCGCATCCAAGCCTAGCTTGGTGTGAAATTTCTGCCACAGTTTAACTGAAGAAACTACTGTCTCACTGAAACCAACACCAACAACTACGCCTGACAAAACTATATTTTCTGAATTTCTGACACCAGCTGTTAACTGACACGCCTCAGAGCATCCAAGCTCAGCTTGGTGTGAAATTTCACCATGCCGTGGCACGGCGCGAGCGGCGACCATGTCCGGTGGTGCGTGTGGGTGAAGGTGGCCGGGAAGTCTTCTGGACGGGTGCGAGTGCGACGTGCGGACGATGGTCGTGTACGCGCGACGCAGGGCACACCAAAGACGACGGCGTGGATCATCAATGGCATTGGCCGATGTCCAGATGGACGAACGCGTTTCACGGCAGCATGTCCGGCGTGGCCCGACGCGATGGCGTGGCGATCTGGCGGCCTCCTGCTCGGGTCACCGAGGCGCAGGTCAGCATGGCGGCTTTGGGGGAGACGGGGGAACGCGCTCTGGTCATCCACGTCTGGCGAGGAGCCGAGGACGGAGCGCAAGGAAGAACATGTCGGCGGCCGGCGAGTCTTGGCAGAAACAAAAAGAAGCACCTCACCGGATCATGTCACTGATGGAGTGATGGATGTAGTGGTGCTTGGAGAAACAGTTCCCAATGAATTTGAGGAAGAACGCAGACCTTGCAGGATCCAGGGGGCTCGCGTTGAAGGCCTAGTCGCACGCGAGCCTCTCCCGGTCCAACGTTCTGCCACCTGAATGCCGGATATTCAACCAGGATCTCGCGATCTTCATAAGCAGGTGCCAACGATGGGGAGCCGGATTGAACTCCCTTGTCTTCTTCGATAGCTGCTGCTTTGGGTGTCTTCCCTCAGCATCCTAACTCCTAAGGCTTTAAGATCAATTTACATATAGGTCTCCTTCCTTCCAGATTGCCAGATACGTTCATGGTTTCAATTGACGTTTTTCAAAAATATTCATATTTAAAAAAATCATGAAGTAAAAAATAAGTTCATGGTTAAAAAATTAATGTTAATGTGCATATGCAAAATGTTCACATGTCTAAAATACTTTCATGTATTTATTTTAAATCAGGTCTACATAAAAGGTTCATGTGATTAAAAAAAATTATGTCGTGGTTCAAAAAAGTCTCCATGATTTCGTAAAAGAATGTTCCATGGTTGGCAGTTCTAAAAAAAGTATGGTGGGATAAAAAAATCGCGGATTTAGAAAAAATCTCCACAATTTCGTAATAAAGGTTCATCGGTTAGAAAGATGTTCCGTGGTTCAAAGAAATATTCACGAGATTGAAAAAAGTATGATCGTCAGTTCAAAGTGTGTTCATGAATTTGACGAAAATATTCATGGCTTTATTGGTATGTTCATGGGTTCAATAAAAGTTCACGATTTTAGAAAAATTCTCAACGGTTTCGAAAAAAAAGTTTTGTGGTTCAAAAAATGTTCACAAGATCAAAATAGTTTAATTCTGAGCTCAAAATATCTGTTTGAGAATTTGAAGAAAGTATTCACGGGTGTAAAAATGTTCACGAGTCGATCTCCGATTATTGCGCCCACAAGCCCTCTACATTTGAACACACTATCATATGATCACAATATTTTAACTCTTTGAAAAATCATGTACTACATCCTCCATTTCATATTAGATGTCGCAGTTGTACTAAATTTGTGACACTTAATACAGAACATAAAGAGTATTAAAATGGAAGTTGGTGATGGAGGTACATAGCTCAACACTCAATATTCATCACCGGATGCATCCAGACCGTTTGATTTGCATCTTACTCACATATGATCCACAACCAAAAAAGAGAAGCTTAAAAAAACATATATCCAAAAATCAGGGGAGTAGATTCCCAATTAAAGGGCTAATTAGTTATTCTTTCCTAAGTAATCCAACAACATGCAACCAAAAAATAGACTAGAGGTGGAATAAAATAGGCCTAAATTTTTATCCTTCTCTTCTCTCTGGAACGTATCCTATGCATCCGATACTTGGTGTATTCGTGTATCCGCCAGCTCATGACCCTCTGATCCAAATCACAGTGTTATATCAAACTGTGACTAAATTGTAGCTGCACGTTGATACGTCCCAAAATTATTTATAATTTTGATTGATGTGTTCTATTATTACTATTTTTATCATAATTTTACATCATTTTATATTAGTTCTCATACTAACCTACTAATCCGGTTCATCATGAGTCCCAATCAAAATGCTTAGTTTCCAGAGGAAAGAGAACACATCATTGAGGGGAAGAAATCAAGGCGAAGTTTTTTCCATATTTTTTGTGATGTGGACGGACTAGGTTATATTTTGGTGCCCGGAATTGGTGTTGGCTACTTTTTATTTGGTGCCTAGTCTTGTATATGGTTGAAGTTTAATTACCTAAATTTTGGTAGCCTGATTTGACATGGCATTGATTATGTGCTTCCATTGAATAGGCCGACTGTTTGGGTACCATCGGGGACGGACCCTGTGTCGAACATGTGTACGACACCCTAAGTCGGACACATTTTGGGTGTCTCGGACAAAATTTCGAAGGTGTCGGCGAAGATGCTCTTAGCCTGGATGGGCCACTGTCATGTGGAGCATGAGCTGATACTACTCTATCAGTACTTAATGCTTCATCACCACGGTGGCGGTAAACCATGCATGCACGTACCTATACAACTGCACGTAGGCTACAGCACCTAGTGCATGCATGTTTGCTACAGCGAGCTATATCTAATTAGCCCATGATTGTTTTTTAATCTTGCGGCCTAATCCATGCATAATCCATGCATGCACGTGGGATTGCAGCTGGATGTAATCTTCCGTGATGCCTATACCGAATATGGTAGCTAGCTTAGTAACACATCAAGATTTAGCAGCTACTACGGAACTTAGCGCGGCAATGCCGCGCGTGTGTAGTATAAATAAAATTTAAATTTGGTAACATGTGCATTTAGAAATTGTGTAGGCTTGGAAATTATTGAAATTCGGAAAAGTTTGCATTTTAAAATTGTTTAGATTTTGAAAATTATTCAAGTTGGGGTGTTTTTGAGATTTGTTTTCTTTTTACTTCTGTGAAATGATCAGATTTGGAAGATACTTAAAACTTTAAAATATCTAAAACTGAAATTTGATCCTATGCCATAAATAGTCAGCATTTTTTTATGTTTATTTCGATATATTTTTCATATTTTGTATGAAAAATTGGTGGACATAGTATAAGTTACTGATTTTGCAGCATTGAGTAAAATTTTGAAGTTGTTAATAGTGAAAAGTTTTGCTTGTGTGTGTTTTTTTATGGTTTTTAAATGATTAGTTTTGATATATATTTAAATTTTTAAAATTACGTGTCGGTGTTTTAAATTTCGAATTTGAAATTGAGGAAGTTCAAAAATTGTCTAAGTTTGGAAATCATTGAATATGGGAAAAAATATTGTTTTAAACATAGTCGGATTTTGGAGGCTGTTCAAATTTGAAAATGGTTGTATTTCAAAAAGAGTTTACGGTTTGCAACGTTTAGATTTTTAAAATTGGCTAAAGTGAAAACGTGTTAAGGTTTGAATTCTTTTGTCATTCATAAAATGATTGGATCTGAAAGAACTTTAATTTTTTTGGAGGTTTTAAATTTGAAATCTGGATTGAAATGGTATACGCCACGGTCGTGTAGTTTGAACAAAAAATATTGCGGAGTAAAACATTCAAATTTTAAAATGTTCGCATTGTAAAAGTGGTTTAGATTATGAAATTATTGAAATTCAAAAAATGGCTATGTTGAGAAGGTGTTCAAATTTTTAAAATGGTCAAATTGAGGAGCTATTCATACTTGATTTTTTTTACGTTTATTAAATACTCAGATTGTGTGGTTTTATTGATATGTTTGTCATATTTGTGGATACCACGGTGCAAAAAATTTAACTTTGGAAATGTATACATTAAAATTTGTTTAGACTTCAGTATATCCAATTTCAGTGAAAAATGTTTGTATTTAAATTTTGTTTGAATTTTAAAATTATTAAAATTGAGAAGGCATTCATATTTGAATTTGGTTGATGTTTATTATGTGCTTAGATTCAGAAAGGCATTCAAAATATTAGAATATTCAAATTTGAATTTTGATTGCATGATGTGAATAGTCAGCGTTTATTGTTGTGTTCATGTTGATATGTTTGTCACATTTGGAAATATTGTGGTATGAAAAAATTAAATTTGAAAGTGTCCGTGTGCAAATTGTGTTCAGATTTGAATATGCCGTAATAAAAAAGAAATTTGTACTTATGAATTGTTTGGTTTGTAAAAGTGTTATGAATTGTTTGATTTCTAAAAGTTGACAAAACACTTAGTTTTGAAAGGCATCTAAAATTTTAAAATATGCAAATTTGTGTGTGCCGTTTGAGTATGTCGTAATAAAAAAGAAATTTATACTTATGAGTTGTTTGATTTCTAAAAGTTTTATGAATTGTTTGATTTCTAAAAGTAGAAAAAATACTTAGTTTTGAAAGGCATCTAAAATTTTAAAATATGCAAATTTGTGTGCGGTGTTTTTCGTGGTAAAATTCAAATTTACAAATGTGATTTCAAAATTGTGTATATTTGGAAATTGTTGAAGATGTATCTGTACAGTTGTAAAAGTTTTTTAAGAAAAAGGAAAAAGGAATAAAAAGATTAGGGGAAAAAAAAGGGCCGAGCCGGCTGCACAGTAGCAAGCCCAGCCCATCCAGCGAGCTCAACTGCCCAGCCCGGCCCGCTCGTCATGCTGACGTCACCGACGCCCGAGCTCCGCCGCGGCGGCGTTGACTTTGCCGGAGCCGCCGCAGCAAAGCGACCTAGGATGCGAGGGTGGGCGCGTGGGACGCGGGTCGACGTGGGCTGCTCGCAGTTGGCGGCACCGCCGTGTTTAGGTCGACGGAGCTTCGCCGGAGACGCGTGGACGCGGCGGCGGCCCGCGAGCACGGCGCGGACGATTCCGGCGACGGCGTGGCGTTCCGGCATGCGAGAGTGGGCGAGGAGGGAGAGGGCGCGACGCCGCATGTCTCCGTGCTCGGCGATTTGGACGGGAAGGACTGTGGCGGCCGTGCGCTGCGTCGGCGGCGCCGGCGACGTCGCGGTCGCGTGAGGAGAGGAGAAGAGGAAGGAGTGAGCTGCGGTGACATTTTTGCTGAAAGGCCCCTGGCTTTTCCGAAAATTGGAAAGTAGTCCTTTGCGGGCGGTTTTTTGCAAAATGGTGCGCCGGAGCGCGACGTGGCAGCGCGTGATTGGTAGACATTCGACTGCTACAGTATTACTGTAGCAGCACGATTCTTGGTGCGATCTGGACCGTCGGTTGGTTTGATCGGACGGCGCGCGTTTAGAAGGCGACGTGGACAGCAGAATGAGGGGTGAATCCCACGTACTTTTATATATAGGGGACATTGGTTTCCATGTGTATTACATTTTATTTTTTCTCTATCTTGTGAAATCTTTTGTATATGATTGGCTATATATTTTAGTACAATGTGACCATATTTTATATTGTTGTTGGAATAAGATCTACTATTATCCCGTCGTTGATTGCTTTGAAAGTTTAGTTTGGCTCATGATGTCATAAATTTAGGAAAATATTAGACCGCCATTGGTGGCTTCCCCAACCGTTTCGCCGCCGCGACAAGCGATCAAAACCGAAGATCATAATCATGAAAACAAACACATTTAAATCACACAGCAAAAGTTGAAATCCCACAACTTATTAACCAATACCCTCGGGTCCATAACATGTTCTCAAAAAATTCTTGATCGTCGCAGTGTGCAAACACAGAGCATAAAAAATTGTGGGACGAGTGGACGACACCATAGCAAACCCATAGGTGAAAACCACACATCACATCCCTTCCCAAGCCGACATCGCCTATGTCGATATGAAAGTGCAACACTGCTTTACATCCAAGCCGGATCACAGGCGTGAGACAATAACAACAAGGAAGTGGTCGCCGCTGCCGCCGGGATGGGTTATTGTCAATGTTGATGCCGCACTCTTCGACAACATTCAGCGCATGGCTGCTGGGGTAGTGATCCGAAACCAGTTCGGGGACTGCCTACTTGCAGCTAGTAGTTAGCCGATGCAGGGCTTCACTTCGCCCAAATTTGCAGAATCCATGGCCCTTCGGCGAGCTGTGGCGATAGCTTGTGATGGAGGCTATGACAAGGTCATTTTTGCTTCTGACTGTCTGTCATTGATCCAACGGGTGACATCTACGAGTTGACGAATATTAAGAACCTGGCAGTGGGTTTTCGTTCGTGGCCTTCCATCATGTTCATTGAACTGTTAACGAAGCAGCACACATTTTGGCTAGGAGTTGTAATGTTTCTAGTTCTGGTTTTGTTCTAGACTATGCTCCGGATTGCATCCGGGTGTATTTTGATGTTAATTAATCAATAAAGTGTTTTTTTTATGTAAAAAAATAGCGGAAACTTTCCTGTAAAAAAAAAATCCTACATTTGTTGTCACTTTTCCTGTAAAAAAACTCTGGGTTTTCAGTCACTTCACCAGGCGTTTTAACCTAAAATCTCAAAAAAAAAAAAAACGGCGGGATCGAGCACACAAATCACACCACCCTGCATCCAATCCCGCGGCTCCCCCAAGACACCAAGGCCCCAACGCCGCGCGCCCGCGCCGCCGGACCGCCGCCCAGACGAAGCTCGCGAGATGGCGCCGCCCTCCAGCTGCAAGGCCGCGCCGCCGGTTCTCCTTCCTTCCCTAGCCCGGCGCCGCGCCCGGCGGCCCCTGGCTGCGCCGCCCCTCCCCTTCCCAAGTCGATCCGGCGCCGCCACACACGTCTTTCCCCGACCGCCCGCTCTCCGGCGGCCCGCGTCAGCTCCGGCCGCTCGCGCTGCGGCGGCCCGCATCGGCCCCTGCGGCCCAAATTTCAGAACCAACCAACTCCGTACGCAACCTTCATCTTCCTCTGGGCTCAGCTTTGCTCCCTTTCTCCCCTCCTTCCGCTTCCTCTCCACGCCATTCTGGCATTCGCCTTCGCCTCCGTGACATCCTTCCCCTCTCCTCCCCCCGTCCCAACCTCTCCTTCCCCATGCCCTCCAAGTCCCGAGCTCCTCTGTGTCGAGAATGGAGAATGCACCGCCGCCACCGCTCTCCCTCCCTCTCCCCTCGCCGCCACCGCTCTCGCTCCCTCTCCCCTCGCAGCCACCGCTATCTCTCCCTCTTCCGTCCGACCACCTCTGCACCCCCCGGTGGCTACCACTACGAGCTTCTCATCGCAGATTCCACCACGAGCTCAGGCGCCCACTGGAGGCTCTATGCCGATGCTCTTCAGGGCGGTTGCCTCCAGCCACGTAGGGGTTGCAGTGCGGAACCCCTCCGCCGGCCTTCTCAAGCAGCTATCTAGTTAGATGAAACTTTTATATGAAACCACCGGTGACTGGGCTCGCCATCCTTGCCGACCCGGAAAAATATAGTTATATGAAACTTTTATACTTTCTAATTTGTCGATCATATTGTTGTTTCAACAAATAAATGTTTCGACTATCTAGTTAGAATTGTTAACCATACAAAACTTTTGTTTAAAATATCAGTTTTAGAATTCCGATATATCATTGAAACATATCATTTGCACAAAAAATTCCGATATATCATTGAAAACATGTCGGATTTGCACAAAAAGTTTTTTCTTTGTGAGATATTATCCTTCACAAAATACAAAACAACCTTACGCACGGAAAAAAGAGAGGAAAAACATGCCTTCTTGATTTTAACAATTGATGAATTATATTACATATATGTATGTTATTTGTATGAATTTTTTCTCTATTTTTACATTATTAAATATATTGGTGCATATTCTATAGTATAACGTAAAAAAATATCTTAATGGAGGTATGTAGTGTATAGTTATGTAATCAAATATATTGAAAATTCTAGAGTAAATAAATGAATAGTTAAATTCACCATTTTCACGTAATCAAATATATCTTACATGTTACGATGGATTGGGCAATAGGATGACAATATCAATAGTAGAAAAATGAATATTAGTTTTAAGGAATACTATTCACTGCTGATTTTTTTTATTTTTATATCTTCTAAAAAATTGAGTTTCAACTTGCAAATTTAAACTACCATCATAATAAGTGAACATGAAGTAAAAACTACCATCATAAAAAGTGAACATGAAGTAAGTAGTCTGTGATTTTCATACATTATTTGTGTATAAAAAATCAAGTAAAATACCAGCATAATAAGTGAACGTGTGGTGAATACTCCGTGATTTTCCCTACATTATTTGTTTAGCAAAAATCAAGTGAGAACTAACAGCTTAATAATTTAAAATGTAGTGAATATTTGGTGATTTTCCTAGATAATTTTGTAGCAAAAAAACAAGTAAGGACTGCCATCACAATAAGTGAACATGTATTAACTATAGTGATTTTCCTAAATATATGTGTAACAAACAAATATATTAAGAAATACTATCATAATAACTGAACATGTAATGAATACTCAATGATGTTTCCTATACACTATTTGTACATATGAAATCAAGTAAAAATACCAGCATAGTAAGTGACCATTCAGTGATTTTTTATAGATAAATTGTGCAGCTATAGAGTAAAAAAAACAAGAATAATAAGTGAACATGAGGTGAATATCTATTGTTTTTACTTACGTATTTTTGTAACAGAAATTCAAGTTAAAATACTACCTTATGATTGAATATTAACTTATTTTTCCTGCATTTTTAGTAACACAAAATTAAGTAACAAATACCAGCACATTAAATGAACATCGAATGAATATTCGCCAATTTTCCTTCATTTTTTGTGCAGGAGAAATAGTGTATGTTTTGCTTGTCAGTTGTCACTCATTATGGTGAAGGGCGCAGTTGGCGCAGTTGATCTCACCTAGTCGCATTACAATCAGAACGATGCAATTGTTGTGATCAATGCCAACTGCGGTAATCGATTGTCCCTTGTATTCTGTATTTATGTCACATCCATAAATGCAAATGGGAGGTTTGCATCCTTTGAGAAAGCCCCTCTGCATCATAGGATCGGTGCAAGGTTGCCAAATGCTCCTTTTGAACCAAATCACTCTGCTCTAAAATCTAGAGCCAGGGTTAGATCTCAACTCTTGCCCATGTAGTCGCACAATAATTTGAATTGCTCTGCCTCATCAACATTAATAATATTCAATGTTTCCTTCCTTTCTCTTCCCAACATAAATATGTTTGGCCACATGTTGAATTTCCTTTGCAATTTAGTTGCAAATGTCTGCAGGTTTATCTCTTTTGGTTATCTCCGAACTCTTCAATGAAATGTTGACTGCTACAGTTCAAAATCAACAGATGCAAGTTTTTAAAAAAAAGTAGGAAAAAATGCTAGATGTAGATAATGATAAGTCCTAGTAGTATGCACAAAACCCATCCAAAATTTTATATTTTAGTCTAGACAAAAATGACAATGTCGTGGATCTAGGTTCGGTGAATAGTGCAAATTTTCAAAACTACAATTTTTGTGTGATTATTATTTCGTGTAGTCTAACATATAACAAATTTTGCAGTGAGATTTTGCACCTCGGAAGAGTTCGGCATTATCTGCACTTAGGATTTTGTTCTGAATTTTTTTACACCATCATGTACTATTTTGAATTTTTGAAAGAAAAACGGGATGCGTGTACTTTCCGACCTTGTGATCTCCTAAACTATGCTCCCTACTCCCCTAGGACAAGTTACATTAGATAAGAATGCACTCTTTGCGATTGTGTGCTTGGCATGTGGCAGGTTGCAATGCGGCGTCCCGCCAAGACCCGCTAAACGGCGAGACAGCGTAAATACCAAGCGGGCAGCTATATAGACGCTAATACTGTTCTTTCTGCGGTTGTATAGGAAGTGGGCCGGATCCGGGCGCCGCTTGACACCTGTATGTGGCACATACGGAATTGCGTCGGGTGCTTCGTCGACTCCAATTCAGAGACAAACACGCAGAACAATCAGCGGGCGCGCGCGAGAGAGACGGATGGATTCGTGCAGAACGCAACTGGCTTCTGCGGCATGGCCGGCGTGAAGCTACAGAACGACGTGCCCATCCATGCATGCACCGACGGCGCAGCGGCCTGGAGTCGCTCGATGGGGGCCTAGATGCGCGTGCGCGGCGCTCGCTCGGCAGCTTCCACTAGTAGGAAAACCTAATTC
Organism: Poa pratensis; assembly: GCA_947311845.1. Classification (NCBI taxonomy): domain Eukaryota; kingdom Viridiplantae; phylum Streptophyta; class Magnoliopsida; order Poales; family Poaceae; genus Poa; species Poa pratensis. The sequence goes on along the minus strand of CAMZMU010000115.1, from coordinate 8,453,129 downwards.
TATGAAAGCTTATTCTGTGGCGCACCTTATAGCCGTGCGCCACAGAATAAGCTTCTGTGGCGCATCAGCCATGGTGCGTCACAGAATAGTCTTATTCTGTAGCGCACGGCTATAAGGATGCGCCACAGAATAAGCGCGGGCCCCACACCAACGCACGGGTCTGCCACTTTTGACCTTATTCTGTGGCGCACTGGGTCAGGTGCGCCACAGAATAGGTTTATTCTGTGGCGCATCCATGCAGGTGCGCCACAGAATAAGGTGCTCTGGCCCCACAAATAATTGGGGGAACTATTCTGTGGCGCACCTGACCCAGTGCGCCACAAAATAACTGTACCAGATATTTTATAAGGCCATCTCCACCCACTTTCCCCTACCCATTTCTCATTTCCTCTTCTTCCTCCTCTCTTCCTCCTCTCCTCCCAACTCGTGGTGCTCCTCCTTCCCATCCATTTTTGACCATATATTTCTCCTTTTTTTTTAGTTAAACTTATTTTGGTTGATAGACTCCTCCATACATAGTCTCCTTTCTCCCATCTTCTATTTTGGATCAAATCTACAAGGTGAGAAAGGTTATTGTGCTTTGACCATCTTGTTGGAAATGTTTGGAGGTACCTTGAGAGACCCTTGAGATTGCCGGAACGTCGATTAACTTCCGTTCCGGCAACTTCGGGTACTCCATATGTCCCTTTTTTAGCAAAGGTCATGCCGGATTTTTTCGTGAAATTTGGCATGACTTTGTTAAAAATAGGACATGTGGGGTATTAATTGTGCTTGTGCTTCCGACCATCGTGTCGTTGAGATGCCGGACTGAGATGTGTTGTGTGTGTTTGTGTGTGCATGCATGTTGCGGCTCTAATTAAGTTATGTACTCTCGTTTCTTCTCTATGTATAGCGCGTAGTCAACCATGGTCATAATGATGAGCTCCAGTCAAATCAGAACATACAAGGACCAAGCGAAGGCGGACATGATTTGGTCCAACGGGAGGCAGATAAGATGTCCGTGTCGAAAATGCAAACATGAGAGGTGGATACACCCTGATTCTGGATTATTGGAGGAGCACCTGCTCAGGCACGGTTTCATGCCGGAACAAGCCAAAAAAGATCATCGTCATGACGAAGGAGATGCCCGCGGCGGACAAGATGATCATGACGAAGGAGATGCCCGCGGCGGACAAGATGATGACGAAGGAGATGCCGGTGACGGACAAGGTCATCATGATGACGAAGGAGATGCCGGCGGACATGATCATCATGACGAAGGAGACGAGCAGACCCTGCTAAGTTTGGGCTTGCAGGATGCTCATTTTCAAGTCCCTGTCTTGATTGATGGTCGACACGTCGACTTCGATAGGGCTCACCGGGTCGCGCTACAACACTTAGAATTGATCGAACCTTGGGTGGAAGAGCACAGAAACATAATCGAGAAGAACTACATCGACCTGGGCCGGCCGAGGAAGAACGGAGACGTAACCAGAGAGCACAACTCCAGCTTCACGCGTTGGTTCAGGGAAAAACAACTGTCCGAATCACGGGTCAGAAAGCCAAGTACGGAAGATGAAAAACTCATATTCTCCATATCACAGGGCCCCGCGCAGAACGTGAAGACCTATCAGACGTACGACATCAATGGTTACAGATTCTGCACCGAGGAAAAGGACAGGAGTAGCGAATATCAAAACTCAGGAGTAACTATGCTATCCTACGCCGATGACGAGGCTACCGTCAAACAAAGATACTTCGGAAGGATAGAGGAGATATGGGAGCTCAACTACTGTGGAGAGTCGGTGCCAATGTTCCGTGTGAGATGGGCCAAGAACGTCGAAAAAGAAGGCCGGTATTTCACCACCATGGTTATACCCGAAGCCAACTCGAAGAAAGCCTCCGCGAAAAATGAGCCATGGGTACTCGCTAGCCAAGTCGATCAATGCTTCTTCATTACCGACCGTCAAAGCCTAACCGTGTTGTCGTGAGGAGGGGCAAGAGGAGCATCATCGGAATGGAAGGAGACGCCAATGAGGAGGACCTGGACGGCGATCCGAAGATCGAGGAGGAATTCGACAACTACTTCGACATGCCTACTACTAATTCTAAAGAAAAAAGGAAGACCTCCCTACCTACCAAAGGTTGTCCGTTCACGCGAAGAAGTCTCAAGGTGACCGGCCTAAGCTATTCAACCGCCAAGAAGGGAAAGAAGAAATGCTAGTTTGGGGCCGGCCGGGACGAAGATCGAAAACTTTTTTGTGTATTATATATAATTTGTTTTGTATGAGAGACAAGCATATGGTCTATGTAATTTGATATATATGGCACAGTTTCAATATTTGTATTAACTGTTTTTTTATTAACATGTGTGTAAAAACAGAAAATTTAAATAAAAAACCAACTATTAACTGTTTTTTTATTAACATGTGTGTAAAAACAGAAAATTTAAATAAAAAAACCAACTATTCTGTGGCGCACCCCTTATCGGGTGCGCCACAGAATTAGCTTATTCTGTGGCGCACCGCTAGGGGGATGCGCCACAGAATAAGGTACCTTATCCAAAAACCGGCCGCGCCGCCGCCGTTTTCTTCTTCGTTTTCTCATTCTTCTTCCTCTCCCCACCTCACGCACCACCGCCGCCGGAGGAACTCCACCGCCACCCGCACCGTGCCCGCCTCGCCGTGCCCGTGCTCGCCTCGACGCGCCCGTGCTCGCCTCGACGCGCCCGTGCCCGTGCTCGCCTCGCCGTGCCCGTGCCCTCGGACCGGCCGTCCTCGACGCCGCGGAGGACCTCGACGCCCACGAGGAGCACCTCCACCGCCGTCCGCCCATCCGCGCCTCCCTTCCCTCCCCGAGGTGTTTCCCCTCTCCGCCTCCTCCCTCCCCTACCGAACCCTGCTTGCTAAGTGTTTGACGAAATGCCACATAGAATTTTTAGTAGTTTGCTTACTGCCCAATTTGTGTTAGTTGCTTGCTTTGCTTGCTTTGTTAGTAGCTGCTAGCTAGGTTGCTTACTGCCCAATTTTTAGTAGTTTGCTTGCTGCCCAATGATTTCTTTTGCTGCTAGGTTAGTTGCTGCCCACTTTGTGTTAGTTGCTGCTAAGTATTTGTGTTGCTGCCCACTTTGTGTTAGTTGCTGCTAAGTATTTGTGTTGCTTGGTGTTAATTTATTGCAACCTTGCTTTAACGAGTCGGATGAAACCCTGTAGCAACCTTGCTTAAGTCGACCATCCTTCATTGGATAGCATTTTGGGTTAGGGTTGATGCTGCATTTTGATTATTTCACTAATGGTCACTGGTTTGATTAGCTCCCAAAACCATCATGGATAATTAAGCAAACTATTTCAAATCCTTTCAAACTTGATTTGATAAGGAAGATGAGATGGAGTAGATGAGATCTATAAAGGTGCATTTCCCAACTAAGTGTTTTGGAGTTAGAGAATTTTTACTATCCAGAACAAATTCTCATGTGTTCTCCAACTTCTATATAGGCTATGTGGTGGAGTTAGAGAATTTTTACTTGACAGTTTTGGAGTTAGAAATGCTATCTGTTAACAGCTCACATGCTACTCTTTGATTGCAGGAAAGCGAAGAGAGATACACAGCCATTGTGCAACCGTGCCAGTGGTGGCCACCTTTTCCAGAAAAGGTAGCTGAGATGGTTCTGTGGTGGTGGTCTTCTGGCCACCACATTAATTCTTGTGGTGGTTTTTGGTGGTTGTTTTGTGGTTGTGGTGGTTCTGTGGTGGTTGTGAGATGGTGGTGGTGGTGGTCTTCTGGCCACCACATTCTTGTGGATGAAATGTTTGCAGGTACCCCGAGAGGCCCTTGAGATTGCCGGAACGTCGATTAACTTCCGTTCCGGCAATTTCGGGTACTCCATATGTCCCTTTTTTAGCAAAGGTCATGCCGGATTTTTTCGTGAAATTTGGCATGACTTTGCTAAAAATAGGACATATGGGGTATTGTGCTTGTGCTCCGACCATCGTGTCGTTGAGATGCCGGCCGGAGGTGCCGGCCGTAGATGTGTTTTTTTTTTGTTCGAAATGTTTGCAGGTACCCCGAGAGGCCCTTGAGATTGCCGGAACGTCGATTAACTTCCGTTCCGGCAATTTCGGGTACTCCATATGTCCCTTTTTTAGCAAAGGTCATGCCGGATTTTTTCGTGAAATTTGGCATGACTTTGCTAAAAATAGGACATATGGGGTATTGTGCTTGTGCTCCGACCATCGTGTCGTTGAGATGCCGGCCGGAGGTGCCGGCCGTAGATGTGTTTTTTTTTTGTTCGAAATGTTTGCAGGTACCCCGAGAGGCCCTTGAGATTGCCGGAACGTCGATTAACTTCCGTTCCGGCAATTTCGGGTACTCCATATGTCCCTTTTTTAGCAAAGGTCATGCCGGATTTTTTCGTGAAATTTGGCATGACTTTGCTAAAAATAGGACATATGGGGTATTGCGACTAGTGCATGGGCCGGGGTATCTTAGTACTTATTAGTTAGGTGATTTTTTTATCTTAAATTTGTTATACTAACTTTTTGCCTCTTTTTAATGCAGTGCAAACATGGCCGACAATGACGAGGCTGGGGTTTCTGGAACAAGGGGCGAGGAACCGATGGAGCAAAATATTATGATTCCGAGTTTCATCTCAGAGGCGGTGACAAAGACGTTCATGTCGCTCTTTACAACTATATGTGAGTCTGTCAGGGTTTGGACTGAGGGAGGGAAAAAAGGGCCTGCCCCAGTGATCAGCTTCGGCTCCAGACAGTACCCAATACTGCCTCCAGAAGATACATCAGAGAAGAAGAAGAAGCACAGGAAGAGGAGTAAGCCAGCTCCGAAGACGAAACGTAGCACCCCGGGGTATGTCCGGAGTGATCCCATGATACCACCCCGTGCGGGTGACTTGTCGTCCCGGTTGCATGAAGCTGGTCAACCGATACTGCCTTCGGAGCTGCTCCACCTCGCAGATGGATGCATGGCCCCTTTGCAACTTGCTATCTTGAAGCTAGAGGACAACCTTCTTAAAGACGAGAATCCAAACTACCCGGTGTTCACTGTCAAGGTGCCAGACTTTGTTGACTTCGTTGATGAATCTCCAGCGGATCTGTTCTTCATATCGTGCGAGGACGTCTTCAACTTGTTTCACTTTAAACGGCTGGACTATAACTTGGTCCGCCTATACGCGCTCAGCCAGGCGATGATGATCAGGAGAGAACAAACCCCGTACGTCAAGGTAGTGGATCCCTACTACATGCGGGACAGCCAGCTGGAGGAAGGATCACCGACACGGGCCAGGGCCACGGAGTACCTCCAGAGAATCATGCTGAACATGAGCACAAAGACCAGCCTTCTTCTGCCTTTCTTTTTCAAGTAAGTCCGCATCTAGTCGCCGCTGTCGTATCTTATGCTTTCTTATAGATTTCTTCTGTTGTGTTGATCCTTTCCAATATTCCATTTCAATTGTCTTGAGCAGTGACAAGTACTCAGTACTCATCGCCGTGCACCCGAAGTGGTCAACTGCCACATATTTAGACTCAGGGACGACGCCGAAAGACTACACTAGAATTAAGGGTGTTCTCAATGAGGCTCTCGAGGGCTACGCCAAAAACGGAGGTTCCTTCGAGAAGAAAGGGAAACATGTAATTGACAACACACACAAGTTTCACCATGGGACTGGGTTTCATTGCCTCAAGCAAAAGTCTGGCAACGTGGATGCCTTCTACGTCCTCTTACACATGAAATCGTATGTCCGGGATGCAGTGATAACGAATTTGCCATATCGTCTCCAAGAATGGGCCACATATGATGAGGATCTCACCGATGATGACCTTAGAGCAGACTTCCATCGCATCCAGTTACAGTTATCGAAAATCATCCTGGAAGATGTCAAGACAGCAGGGGGGTCCTTACACAACGCCAGAGGTAGAAACCTTGCTTCTTTCTTTTCTATATTAGATGAATAAATCATACTCTAGTTATATCATGCATTAATCAAATATATATCCCAACCGATTTTCAGCGTTGTCTAAGTGGGAGATCGAAGAACGCCTAGATAAGCAGAATGACAGGAGGACGTGGATATCATGCATTAATTTTTTTCAATCTTGTTTTGTCTTTGACTAAATCTAGTCTTTTGAATCTTATTTTAATTATGTTCCAATTCATTCTTGTTTATAGTTTTGTATCCTCTAGAATGCCGATGATTAAAACGTTGTGACACTATATATGTGATTCAGGGGCGACGTGAGTGAGACCTGTGTGCCTTCTACTTGGTTCCACAAGGTTATCAGGATTCCTTGTGTGTTCTCGATAATATTCTACGTATATATGAGGCATTAACTTTTTTGAATCTTGTTTTGTCTTTGGCTACCTCTAGTTTTTCAGACGATGCGATATACTTTTAGTTATGTTACTTTAATTACCTAGCTCTAGTCTTATTTATAGTTTTGTATTCTCTTTAATCAGAATTCTTGCTTTTATTTGACTAACACTTTCATCTTTGTCTTGTGTACAGATAGATGACGAAGTGGTACGCGGAGACAAACTCAAGGGCCTCTCGGCAAACCGTTCCCGGCGCCGCTCCGCTCGTAGCGCTCGCGAAGAAGGCTACATGAGATCGTCGTGTTCCCGCTATTGCTCACCGTCAACGCCGAGATGTAATCTATTCGATCCTAGTGTGGGCGGTGAACACTTCATTTTGTAACGTGGGCAACGATTCGATGAACTTTTGTATATCTCAACAATTGTGTAAAACTTCCGCACTTTTGTATCAACTTGTGATGACATATATTAGTAATGTGTTTGTTTTGATATATCTGTGAAAATATATCTCTGTTTCTGTTATATCTGTGTAAATATGAAATATACATGTATTCTGGTATTATACTGGTATTTGTATGAATATACGGGTATAGTACTGCGCAGTAATTCTGTGGCGCACCCAGGACTATTCTGTGGCGCACCCTATTCTGTGGCGCACCCGTGTAACCATGCGCCACAGAATAGTTATTCTGTGGCGCACCAGGCTCGGTGCGCCACAGAATAGGGGTGGTGCGCCACAGAATAGCTTATTTAGTGGCGACTATTCTGTGGCGCACCACCCATGCGCCACAGAATAGCAAAATGGTACGCCACAGAATAGCTTTTCTGTACTAGTGTTTCGACCCAACGCTTCCGCTTGCCTCCGTTCAGCACATCGTCCTCGTCAACCCAGAACGCCATGGCCGAGCTTTCTCCATCGCAGCCATCGGGTGGTTCCGCGGCCTGTCTCTTAGCTCCGTAGAATATGTCTTGGTTTGGCTGATCACCATAGCTAGTTGTCGGCTGACTGTGTGGCGCGCTGAAACTTTGCCGATTTGCAAATATGCATACTGAATCTATTGGATCGATGCAGGGGGCTGTTTCTGTGGTCAATCTAGTACTTCCTGCTTCAGTAGCACTTCATTCATTCTGGCTGAAAAGAACATTTCGGATCGCAGAGCCCTTGGTATTCATGGTCATGGATGTCCGTGGTATCCATAACGCACCTGTGAGGATGGCTGGTGTCGGCGCCGTCAGTGACATAGAGCCGAATCCCGACAGCCCTCGCCGCTTCCATTGCCAGGACCAGTTGCCACCCTCAGAGGCAAGCCTGCATTCCCATCGGCGCCACCGCCGTCACCATTGACCAACGCAGGCGATAAGCCGATGAGGCAAGGATGTTGTCGAAAGATAGTCCTCCGTCCAGTCCAGCTGTGGAGCCGCACCAGTTCTAGTTCCATCGAAGGGGACATAGAGTAGGAGGAGAGGAAGAGCGATCGCATACGTGGAGCGAACATCGAAGGACGAGTCAAACACTTAAACGCCTCGTCAACTTTTTTTTTGAGTGTGCACGCCTCGTTAACTCTCCTCCGCAGTTCGCACGGCCATGGCCCATCAAGGCCCAAGCTGGCACCTAACCAGGGCCCAATCCGCTTATTTCTCTTTTCCTTTTCCAAACATGGACAGTTTGGTCTCGCGCGGGAGCAACAGCTTTGGCGCGCGCAAGCTTTGGTTTGACTTTTCAGCCGTTCCCGCCAAAACAAAAACGTGGAATGCTGCATGGACCAAGGAAATCCTAGGATGGGCTGAAAATCTCGGCCCGCACAGAAAAGCCTTCCGGAGCGACTGCCCGAAGGGGCCTTTCTGGTTGACCATCAGTATTCCCCTGTATATAAAAGTTGGTGCGATTTGCACCAAAATCCAGTGTCCACGTCGCCCTGAAAACGTGCACCAACGTGCACCGTCCGATGAAGCGGACCGACGGTCCGGATTGCGCTCCCCTATATATAAAAGTTGGTGCGATTCGCACCAAAATCCAGTGTCCACGTCGCCCTGAAAACGTGCACCAACGTGCACCGTCCGATGAAGCGGACCGACGGTCCGGATTGCGGCGCCGTCACCTGCGAGTAGATCCCGTCCACGCGCACCCGCCGCACCCACTCGAGCGTCCTGAAACGCCGTGGAGCGACGCCGCCGTCCACGCCTCCGCCGCGGCAGCTCCGGCCACTATGACGTCACGCTGACGTCATAGTGGGCCTGGGCCGGGCGAGACGGCTTTCTAGCTGGGCTGGGCCGCTTCCTGCGCGTCCGGCTCAGCCTTTTTATTTTTTTTTCCATCTGCTCTGGATTTTAAATTTCCAATATTTTCATAACTTTTCAAATAGAATTCCAAATCAACTGAGACCAATTTCATAAAAAATGTAAAAATCAAACCAGCAATTTGGAAAACTTAGTGATCTTTTCCAGATTATTTCAATTTCCAAACAAAAAAAACTTCCCATAATTATTTCAAATCATAAATTTTACAAAAAAAAATTGAAATCTGCATCTTTCTTTAGACAGTAATAAAAACCAACAAAAAAAGTCTACTTTTGCCATAATGCACAAAATTGAAATCTACATCTTTCTTTAGACAGTAATAAAAACCAACAAAAAAAAAGACTACTTTTGCCATAATGCAAACATATATGAAAACATAAATTTGGTGAATATATGGAAAAAAAGATAACAACCACTAAAAAAAATTGAATTTAATGAATCTCAGAAAATGTGTTCCCTCTGATTACGAAGCTAAATAAAACTTTTAAGGTAACATACAAACTTACTACATCATTTCGAAATAAAATAATATTTACAGATGATTCAACTGAGCTTCCTCCAATTATGGAAACATATTTAATAAATGCTGAAAATAATTAGCATTTCGAAGTAACCATAATATATTTCCTCTAATTATGGTTCTACATAAGAAAATTATATCAAAATGGAACCGTATTTGGCCATTTCAAAATAGCTACCATGATTAGAAGTAATATAACCTAAATCTCTTCTTTAGACAGTAATAAAAACCAATAAAAAAAGACTACTTTTGCCATAATGCAAACATATATGAAAACATAAATTTGGTGAATATATATAAAAAAATAACTACCTCTAAAAAAAATTGAATTTAATGAATCTCAGAAAATGTGTTCCCTCTGATTACAAAGCTAAATAAAACTTTTAAGGTAACATACAAAACTTACTACATCATTTCGAAATAAAATAATATTTACAGTTGATTAAACTGAGCTTCCTCCAATTATGCAAACATATTTAATAAATGCTGAGAATAATTAGCATTTCGAAATAATCACAATATATTTCCTCTAATTATGGTTCTATATAAGAAAATTATATCAAAATGGAACCATATTTAGGCATTTCAAAATAGCTACCATGATTGGAAGTAATGTAACCTAAATCTCTCTAATTACGTACTTACAATCGAAACACTGCTTGGTTAGACGAATATTTAGAGAAAATGCAAATTCGTTTATTCTAATTATGGATTCATTTGAAATTGACTCCAACAAATACTCACACAATATGTTCCCTCCACCTATTCAGTTAAATTTAACATTTAGGAAAAAAACACAAACATACCATGCTAATTCGAACAAGCTAATATTTTCAGATAATATAACTGGATTCCCTCCAATTATGCAACTAAGATAATTAAGTCAAAATGTAACCACATTTGAACTTACAAAATCCAACCATTCTTTTAAGCACAAACTTTTCCAAACACAGATAATACTGACCATTTAACATAAGTTAAAAGAAAACGAATCTAAAAAACACCCCACCTTGAGTAATTTTCAAAATGTAAACAATCTTAAAACACAAACTTTTCAAATTTCAATAATTTCCAAGCCTACACAATTTCTAAATGCATATGTTAGCAAATTTAAATTTTATTTATACTCCACACGCGCGGCATTGCCGCGCTAAGTTCCCTAGTCATTGATAACATGGTATACGTTTATTAGTCTCAAAAAAAAAATGGTATACGTTTGACTTGGTTGACCATCCACTTAAGACTACACGTCACTTTAAAGGAGTATTGTCAAAAAATAATAAAACCCAAAAGGCTAGAATTGCGAAATAGCCTAAGAGATAAGATTCCAGCACCCACGACAAGTGTCCCGCCGACCCAGCGGGATGTATGGGAGGAGTGGTATGCCAACAACGGAGCATGAAGGGGAGGAGCAGCGCGTCGGTTGTGCACAATTAAACAAGTGTGTACGTAGTTGAGCCCCTCATGTTGCTCATCCCAGTTTGCAGTAATCGGAGAGATTAAATCAGAGATCTTGTTAGTGATATTGTTGCCTCTCGGGGTGACTAAGCTCTTACTATCCATGGGTCCTCCCATAATTTTCACATCCATGCCATCTCTCATTCTCCAAATAACTCACTTTTTCACCAATTGCGGCTTACTGGTCTCTATCCCGCCAACCTCGCCGATTAGCATGTTGGTAGCCATTCTCGATCTGGCCTCCGCCGAGCGCCCGCGATCCAGTCTAGTTGGTCGTAGATCTGTCTGTCGCTGATCATTGTATCGACTAAGGGCTCGGGGCTGGCCACTCCCCTACGCTTGTAACTCCACCTCTTCTCATCCATTTTTGGCTTCTGAAATGAACAACACATCGAAGTCTCTTCTTCCTACCAGGATCATTCCCCAACTCCCGACTGTTCAAACTAGCAAGCCTCATTCGACCTTGCAGGATTGTTCCGACAGGCCCGCTTCATCATTTTTTGTGTGGCACTAAATCCACTGTCATCTTCTTTGCATCTTGTTGGTTATCCTCTTCTTCCACGTCCATAGGCTCCATACATGCTTTTCATCAAATTAATCCCCAGCTTTGCCCGACCATCAACAACGATTTCACATTCGCATTCCTTCAATTCTCCTGTTTTCCCCGTATAGCACATTAGTCATTGGGAATACCAATTTGGCTCATAGGTGTAAATGAACCCCTACTAAAAAAGCGAATTTCAAAATGATAAAAAAAACCATAAAAAATTGGATGTAGGTCCCGACATCCGATATTCACATACAAAGTTTTGCCAAAAAAAAAAATCTGATTTGTGTAAAACGACAATTTTCGGCTCTCCAATTTGACTTTACATAAGACATTCTTCTGTCGTTTTTACATAAGACTCATAAAATGTCTATTTTACATAAATCTTTGTGTGCGATTATATTTTTAGATAAAATCTTTGTGTGCGAATATAGAATGTCCAGATGTATACTTTTTTCTTTAGGAAAATTTTATACGTTTTAACATAAAATTTTCTATTGCGGTTGCATGTAAACTTTTGATCATACGTCGTGTCCATCGGTCATTCAGTTGCCTCCCGTGGCCCACCTACCAGTGCACATAGCCTAGAGGCTACTAGGGCATCCGTAATGTATAAGGCGAGCTTTTATAAGGTGGGTCCCACTTGTCTTGTGGAATTCTTCACAATGTATAAGGTGTACTTTAGCCATAAGCTGGGACCCACATATCTTGTCATCTTTCTACATGCATGAGAAAGAGGAGAGAGGAAATCATTTTTCTATTGCTTGTGGGTGAACAATATGCTTAAGGTGCACCAGAAGCTTGTGGACAACTCTATTTTTTCCACAATGTATACAACATATCACAAGTATTGCCACGTAGGCCTTATGTTGTGGTTTCTTGCACATTGCGGATGCCCTTACGCCTCGGACAAGTCCAAGCTGAATCATCATATTAAATTCGTTCGGCAGGTATTCATTTTTAAATGCTCTCATGCATGCACGTAGGCCTCAAAAGCTTTGAACCGTTGAAATTCAGTGTACATGGAAGTATATGTCATGTTTCTAGCTTGCATGCAAAAAATAAGAGCACTGGGTGCGGCGCCCGCAGCGCACGCACTGGATGAGAAGACGTATACCAACAAATCTGACGTGACAAACCAGAGAAAAAACGTACGGAACGATGGCAACGAGATGGATTAACTTGTACGGTCGTTCCGATCATCACGGCGTTGAACAAGTCATACCTTTTGGACATTGAGGTCGGCGTGCACATAGACTTGCAATCGAACTAACTTGCCAAAACAATATTTTCCTTGCCTGCTCTCAAGAATCAGTTTTGGATCGTTTGTAGGTTGACGACCATTGGCTGTCCCCCCACAAGCGCCGGAGTCTGCCCCTTATCTCATCGGCGAACGCCGCTTCTCAAAGCGGGTGTATACTTCTATTTACTGTGATTCATCCTTTGTGCCTCTCTTCACCGAAAATTCCTTTCAGCTCCCGAATTCCGATGCTCCCTTTGTTTTAAGAAAAACGGGTAATCATATTTGCAAGTTTCAAAGAAATCTGGAAAAATATGCTAGATGTAGTTATTGATGTATCCTACACAATGGTAATTTTTTTAACTCTAGGCCACACAAAAATAACAGATCTTATGAATATTTTTGTTTTAAAAATATGCATTGTTCACTATATTTGGATTCATACCTTTTCATTCCTGAGTAGCTCATCATAAAAAAATAGAGTGAGATTTAGCACTGTCTTAGCATACATCATTGAGTATATCTACAAACCCATGAGCCAAAAATTACTACCCTTCTCTTCATGCACCTCCCACTAGCTATGAAACGAATATAATGCTCAATTATTCCGGAACAGGTCGATCGACCCTTCACGTTGTGTCATATTTCAAGCGGTAAAAAAGAGGAGTTGATGGCTTGTATTGTTGGGAGGGAAAAGTCTATCATATGCGAACATGTAGATTCGTGGTCTCCAATCGTCAATTTGATACCATGCATTCTTATGTAAAATTGAAAATCCCATTTTATTAACATAGTTGGTAAAGGTTTTGCCTCTTTAAAAATAAGGGAACTCGGGGCAGCTTTGGGGCGTAGAAGATGTGGAAAAACAATCTGCTAAGAGAAGTGCACCATGAGGGAGAAGCTTATGATCACATATGCACCTCAGGCTAAGGTATATTACCTTGCAATTGGAAATGATGGAGCTAAGGTATATTACCGGACATGAACCAACGAGGGAGCTTATGATCACATCTGCACCTCTGGCTAGCTTTTTTTTTTCTAAAAGAGGCCAATGTTTTGCCTTTTATATTGATATAAAAGGAGCAAACAAAAGCCTGACCTAAGCTAAAACAAAAATGTATTGCTCTAGATGCTTTGTTCCCGCCCGAATCTAGTCATATCCTTCAACTTTGATTTTTTGGATTAGCAGAGAGGGCATGGAAGACTTGTTGTTGAAGCCCCTAGCATTACTATCATTCCAGATTTCCTAAGCAATAAGTACAACAATGGTTGTTAGACCCTTTGGGTTTTAGGTATGAGGCCTCCGTGCAATACTGTTGCAGCGTTTGGCTGCCATGGCCAAGGCTCTGATGAAGGGATGGGCATGAAAGTCAGGAAGCCGCGACAGACCACACACATTTAGAGTACAACAACTCAAAAAGGATGTGTCAACTCATGGCCTTGGTTGGTGAAAAAAGAGAATCATATACCTAGTACATGTTAATTGGAACATAATCACTCCTCGAAGTAGATTATAATTGAAAATACTTTTAGATGTTCAAAACCATTTTGCCATATCAGTCCTTAACCACAATGAACGAAATACTAGTTATCTTTAGTTACTATTCTTTAACTTGTAGTACAGCTAGTTAGGAGTTTGGTTGGGTGAAGATTTTGCCTTGTTTCAAGAAAATAAACAATTATAATACTTAACTTATGTCTCAGAAGAAGCATGTGAATAATAAAGAAAGAAATACAAAGTTCCGAATGGTTCCCTAACCCTTATCCTTCGACAAAACTTTGACCGCGAGCACACAAAAGAGCTATCTCCGATAGAATGAATTCATCCACGAGTTTAGACTCATCCAAAGAAACGAAGGAAATTAGTAAAAAAAAGTGTCACATGCATGCCAAGAAGAACCGCGAATGTTGTGCGACGTTTGTGGGTGCATTGCACGGCAGAGTCAGGGAAATCGTTTTGCTTTAGCGAAACTTGGACAGTGCCAGGCTAGGCTGCGAATTCACCATGATCTATGAAGAAGTAAACGCCCTTCGTGTTGCTTGGCATCTGATGGAGGCACGGGAAACTTCAGGTGTTCCCTGCCAGCCAGCATGACAGCATGGCCTCAAATCATGGCAGCTGTAACTCACCGAACATGAAGCTCAGGGAAACGAATGAAAGGTCCATCCAAACAACGCTGGTGCCAGACGGAATGTTTCCGACCTTGATCTCTGACCAGCTGTTCGTCCGAGAAGAAAAGCAGAGCATGGTGGCGCGGCCGGTCCCTGTTCCTGGCTGCAGTCCGGCTACGACATTGTTCGGACGCAGAGAGCTGCGGCCGGTGATCTGGAAGTCGGGTGCATGTGGCCAGATCGCAAAGAAGTGGCATCCCAGATGACATTATCGACACAAGCGGAAGCATCATCCCAGATTACAACATCGATCTTCAACCAAGATTACAAAATAGCACAAAATGTCTAGCACGATGATTGGTATTCAACATATATCGTGTTTGTACATGCATCAGCATTCACGCAGTCTAAGAAACAAAGAAAGTACCAAAAAATTCTATAGAGGCAAACTCAATCCGAATTCAGCATAAGCTACGAAGGACCATTTAGTGTCATTTCAGTCGGCGCCGATCTGCTACGTCCCCACGCTGTGAAAGAAGATGGATGATAGCATGCCTCTCGGCACACTAGGCAGTGCAAGCGGTCGGGCATCTACCACCCTCTCTGTCGCCAAATCAACCAGGAAGATCCACGAGCAAACCCAAGGTAACACACAAGCATACGCAGTCGGGCTTCTTTGGGTGCACAAGTGCCAGGGTTCGATGTGATCCAAACAAGTCGGTGCGTACCTTCAACTTGGGTGTCCACTCCGGCGACTCATCGATGGACAGCGACCATGTGTTGACGACGATGCCACCACTGTCCTCGTCTATCTGTATGTAGAGCAGTTGTCCATCTGTCACCGTGTTGGACCTCCTCTTGGCGATCAGCTGGGCACCCTCGGAAGGAATGGTGCAGCCATCGGGAAGCGGCACATACAGCATCTTAGGCATATCCTTAAGAGGATTGCAGATCAGAATGCCCTGGGCAAAGTCGAGGAAGACGAGCTGCCCCCCATGACTCACGACACCGTTGCCACTCTAGCCACGGTCAACGGGGGGAGCCGACATTCGCCGGATCCTCCCATGACTCGGCGCACATGTGGCAGCGCTCTAATGTGGTGCGTCCGCTGGGCAGAGGCCAGAGCGCGACCACCAGGTGGTACTAGCTGGCGCAGGTAAGGCCGATGTCACCGTTCCAATTAATTTTTCGAACGCGATGCGAGTTAAATAAATTTAATTACACTGAACTTTAATACTTTTTTTATTGTTATTACCATATTATGCTTTTAAAACATATATGTTGTGTGCTTAGTTAGCAATGTTACCTATAAAATATATATTTTATTGTTTTCCATTATATAGTTTTATTGTATATCATCTGAGGTATTAAAAATTTCCTTTGCTGCCAGGTAGTTGCTCCGCCATGTTGCTTGCCACTGTTTCTTCCCTCCCCTGACTTGCGATGGTTGACTGATGTGATTTGGTTGATGAATCAGCGACAAGGACGGCATGAAGAGGATAGAGTACTGCACCTCCAGGTTATATCCACACCTCGAATCCTGTTTTGAATTTTCCATTTCAGCGAGAGTTTGATGTGGGTGTGATTTGTACTGGCATCTCTAACTTGCAAGCTCGAGAAACTTACGAAACATGATTGGATTGTTAGGAAGTTCAAGTAGACTTGAGTGTTTCTGCTTTACATGATACTTTTCCTTGTAAGTAAGCTCGAGATATTTAGGTAACAAATCATGATTGCTGTATTTTATTATCTTAGTGTTGCTGTTGATAGGCCTGATTTAATCTATGGAGCGCGACCACCAGGTGGTACTCGTTGGCGCATGCAAGGCCGATGTCACCGTTCCAATTAATTTTTCGAACGCGATGCGAGTTAAATAAATTTAATTACACTAAACTTTAATACTTATTATTATTATTATTATGATATTATGGTTTTAAAACATATATGTTGTGTGCTTAGTTAGCAATGTTACCTATAAAATATATATTTTATTGTTTTCCATTATATAGTTTTATTGTATATCATCTGAGGTATTAAAATTTCCTTTGTGACATACTATTCTTAACAAGATATGAATTCATCTAAAATGTGAAAACAAAAAATACAAACACACGGTTCCTTGTTGTTTTTAGAATTGAGGAATTATGTAGTTTATATGTATATTATGGATGTTCTTGTCTATTTTCATATTAGTATATATTTTTGGTAAAGATCTCAATGCAACCTAGCAAATATGTACACAGATGTTTAGTGTATGGTTATGTAAGAATGTTTTATTTTAGCGAACCGACCGAAGCTTTATTAAGTAATCATATTGTTTAAAGGAATATCTAGATCATTCAGGAGGATTGGTTAACCAAATATGTCGGCCAATATCAAGAGTAGTGGCATAACGTGCTCGACGATGAGCCTCCTTGTTTACTTCGCGTTGTTCATGGTTGAATTCAGCAACCTGGAGTTTTTTTTTTTTTGAATTTATGAGGCAAAAGCTTTGCCCCTATATATTGATTAAGGAGGAGTTAGAGGGTTTTAAAGTTTTACATCACCGGCCAAAAAGGCTTAAAGAATAGCAACATAAGTATGGGATTAGTCTCCCGGTAGTATAAACTCCAAATGCTTGGCACCCGCTTTGACCCAAGTGTGAGCCTCGTCTTTGATCCGTCCCAAAATCATCGAAAGTAGTGTAGATTTGTGGCGGAAAACTCTAGCATTTCGCTCGGACCATAACTCCCAAGATATTAGCATTGTGAGGGTGGCAATCGCCTTTCGCCTAGCGGAGTCGTTTAAAGTCATATGAGTCCACCAATCTTGAACACAAGTGAAGTTGTCCCAAGAGCTCATGTCCAACCAAGAGAGTTGAAGCCAAGCCTTCACCATGTTCCAAATGCGCTTGGCGAACCGACATTGGAATAGAAGATGAGCGGCCGTCTCTCTAGTTTGCTTGCAAAGCGGGCAAAGATCACAATTTGGCCATCCCCTCCGACGTAGCCGGTCCGCCATCCATATCCGGTTTTGAATGACAAGCCAAGAGAAGAATTTGCATTTAGGGGGTGCCCACACCTTCCAAACCAACCTCTTCATATTGGAGACGGTGGAGCCTAAGAATTGGGCGTGGTAAGCCGAGCTTGCCGTGTAGGTACCCGAGGCCGACATAGTCCAAGTGATGGAGTCGGGGATGTCTTCAACAAGGTGCACATGTTGTAGAGGGGTCCATAGATCAACAAATTGTTGTATGTGAGCAAGGGTGATCCCATCGGAAGTGTTTATTTGGTTTATCCAAGCATCCTCATGCATGGCCTTGTGCACACACCATTTTTTCCGCTTCGATATGGCGTAGATAAGAGGAGCAATGTCGCGCGGTCTACGCCCGTCCAACCATGGGGAGTCCCAAAAGGGCGCCTTGTGACGTTGCCAAGAGTGATAGTTGTGCATGCATAGAAAAGGTCATGGTCCTCGCTTGAGCATGGGTTGCCCATCCCAATCCAAAGCTTGGTGGTATCCGTCCACTCATGCCATAGCCATCGGAGCCGAAGCGCCGCCCCAAATCTTTCGGTGTCGAGTATCCCCAAACCTCCAAGCTCGGTTGGGCGGCACACCTTTTTCCAATTTACTTTGCACTTGCCACCGGAAACCTTATCGGAGGCCGCCCAAAGGAAAGAGCGCTCAATCTTGTGGACCTTGGTGATAAAACCGGGAGGCAACTTGAGGGAGGTTTGGTGGAAAATGGCTTGTGAGGCCATAACCGACCTAACCAACTCTCTCCTCCCCGCCACGTTAATGAACTTGCCCGCCCACATGGGGACCTTGCCGGCAATCTTGTCTTCAAGGTGTTGAAGGTCTACCCTCTTGAGTTGCCAAATGGAGAGCGGAAGGCCAAGGTAACGCATGGGGAAGCCGGTCCTAATTGCCGGAAAAGGTTGAAGAACCTCGTCCAAGTCAATGGCACTACATCGAATGGGGACAACGGATGTCTTTTGCATGTTTGTACATAGCCCCGTAACGTCGCCGAAAGAATTGAGGATGTGCGCAAGCTTGGTGATTTCCTCCTTTATTGGAGCCACAAAAATCGCGGCGTCATCCGCATAGAGAGAGGTCCTAAAGAAGGCCCCGCGCCCCCGGAGGCGGGAGAGGTCTCCTCTAGTCGTAGCAAGCTCAAGGGTTTGTTGGAGTGGGTCGATCGCAATGTCAAAAAGGAGCGGAGAGAGCGGGTCACCTTGCCTAAGGCCTCGACCATGCCTAATAGGTGCGGTAGGCACCCCATTAAGGAGGATCCTCGAAGTGGAAGTACGAAGGATGGCGGAGATCCAATCACAAAACCGAACCGGGAAACCAAGATGACGGAGGCGATCCATAAGGTAATCCCATCTAACGGAGTCAAACGCTTTCCGGATATCGATCTTAAAGAGGAGCGCGGGAGTCTTGGTTCGGTGAAGCCTTCTAGCAAAGTTCCTCACAAACAAGAAGTTATCGTGATACTTCTTTTTTGATGAAGGCGCTTTGAGCGGGAGAGATCAACGTGTTCATGTGAGGGGCGAGCCGCGTAGCCAACACCTTAGCAATGATTTTTGCGATTGCGTGAATCAAGCTAATGGGTCGGAAATCCGAGATGCATTCGGCTCCCTCCTTTTTTGGAATGAGAACAACGTTTGCCGAATTTAGCCAATGGAAGTTGTCGGAGTGGAGGTTGCCGAATAGGTGAATGACCCGCATGACATCCGTCTTGATAATGTCCCAAGTGGCCTTAAAGAAAGCACCGGTGAAGCCGTCGGGACCGGGCGCCTTGTCCGTCGGCATTTGCTTGATAGCTCGGTGCACCTCCTCCTCCGTGAAAGGCGCGTCAAGGTCTCCAAGGTCAATGTTTGGGTGAACGAAGGTATCCCAATTGAAATCAAGCTCTCGGGGTGGACCTCTTCTCATAGCCGTGTGGAAATGGTCGTGCACAATTTGCTCCTTGTCTTCGTGGGATGTGACCCAACCATGGTTGCGCCTAAGCCGGTGAATGTGATTTTTTCTCCTTCTCGCATTGACCCGAAGGTGGAAATATTTGGTGTTTGCATCACCCTCGCGGATGTTAGTGACACGGGAGCATTGTTTTTTCCTTGATCGCTCAACCACCGCGAGGCTTAGGACTCTACGCTTGAGGCGCGCACGAAGGTCTCTTTCCTCCGGAGAGAGTGGCCGAAGCTCTTGGGCCTCGTCGAGGCGCAAAATGATGAGGTGTGCCATATGCGTTTGAACCTTGGCGTTCGAGAAGAAACGTTGGCTCCATCGTTTAAGTTTGGTCCCCGTCTTTCTAAGCTTGTGGAAGAGAATTTGGCATGGTTCTTGGTGTGTCGAATGCATGGACCAAGCATCCGCAACGACCTCCTTGAAACCGGGTAGACATGTCCAAAAAAATTCAAAGCGAAAAGAGCGTGGACGGCGCGGTCCGGAGTCATCGGCGAGCAAGAGGGGACAATGGTCGGATAACGAGGACGAGAGGGCGTGGAGGATGTGATGGCCGAAGCTAAGGTCCCATTCCGGGTTGCAAAAGGCGCCGTCGATCCTAGACATGGTGGGGTTGGCTTGCTCATTTGACCATGTGAAGCGACGGTTTTGGAGATGTATAGGCTTGAGATCACAATTGTCAAGTGTTGATCTAAACTTGTTCATCCTTCTTCTATTGATGTTGGTGTTATTTTTGTCCCTCGCTCGATATATTTGGTTAAAATCTCCAAGGTTGAGATCTCCTTCTGGGTCATACAGTGCTCTCCACAGGAAGGTTCTCCATTTATCTCCTTGATAAATCCGACGTAACATGCAGCATCTGCACTTGTAGGTTCAGTGCTTCAGCGCACGCTCGAGCTTCTCAGGATTTGGGACGCCATCAAAGACAACTACAGATGCGCCAAGGAATACACCATGACAGTCGCGGCAAATCGAGGAGATTTGAATTGCTCTACACGTACGATGATGCATGTCCGATTCTTGTCCGATACTTCAATCCTTCGGTCAGGCTTCGTGCGTTGATGCTATCGGATGGCCGTCGGAAACCGTCGGACGGATGTCGTACAAAAAGTATCGTACGTATAGCAGGGCTCTTTCTGAAATTTTGCCGCACGTGCGGGGACGAATAGAGGACGAGGTGAAGCGTGATTGAGGTGTGGAAGCCTGGAAGGATGTGATCCAGGACGGCATGCCTTACGCGGCCACATCGACGCGCCGATCCACGCGACCGAGGGCGCGCGGCGGCCGCGACGCCGCGCTTGAGTGGCTCGGGGCGGCCGCCTTTGACCTCACCATCGCCGCGGACTACCTGCACGCGCCGACGCGCGCCGTGGAGGCAATCCTGACCCGGCGCAGCCGCTCGCCTCCATTCCGCCCTCGTCCACCCCCGCCAAGCTCTGCATCGTGGCGCGCCGAAAAGCGAGCGCAGCCATCGATTGGCGCCCTTTTGGACCACCCCGGCATCCCTTGCGTCATCCACGGCGAGCGTACCAGGGCCCTCCTCAACCTCGACAACGCGCTCATTATGGCGAAGGCAAGTACGCCCGGGAGGATCTGCCCGGCCCCGTCGTCAACTGACCGAGGCCGTCCTGTCTCAGCCGTAGCTACCTGGTTGATGCCCGCTGTAACTTGATTCGACTGCTGACTGTTGCAGTTACGGTGGATTCTATGAAGTATGAACGATGCATATCGACAGTCTTGCGATATCCGTTGCGTACCGAATCTATAAGATCGAGTGATCGACGCAGAGTAAACGTTTTTCTGATCAATCTGATACTTCCAGTTTTAATATCACTTGATCTCCCGTTTCAAAAAAAAAAAAATTAATATCACTTGATCTGGCTGAAGAGAACATTTCGGATCGCAAAGCATCGGCGCCTACGAGTATTTACATTGACAAATGTGTGTGCATGAACACAATTGTATATCTCTGTCATAGCAGTAGCAGCTCAAAACTGCAATGTTTTGCAAATCCCGTTCAAAACTGCTACTCCAGGTTGATATCATGGTGGTTTACCCAGATCAAGTTGCTGCAAGTTAGTAGAACAATTAACTCTGGGGTGTCGGATAAACCAACAAGTGACAGAAACCTCCCATGCATCAAAAAACAAGTGCAGAGACGAATCGCTGCTAGCTGCATATCATCCATCGAAGGCATTGATCGTTCCTTACAATTAACAGTACAGAGACAACAAATGTAGTTCGAATTGGACGGAGGATCCATGCACAAGATCAACAAGAAAACACACACGTACAGTAGCACGTAGTTGTGTGCGTCCGTTCCACGGCCAACCCGAAAGATCGAGTGATGAAGCAATCAGTCTTGCAGGCACAACTAACCAAGAGGGCCATGTTCTCAATGCTGCCCCGTGTCCCGGATTTGGTGCATGGCGGCGTCCGGGCAAACAGCCGGGGGGAGGTTGGCAATCGAGAACTTCGCAGCGCACAGGTGGGCGCAGCCAGACGCGCAGGCCGCCTCCGTCCTGCGGGCGCAGCCAGACGCGAGCCACACGCCGTGCAGGGCGTCGGCGTCGGCACCGGCTCGGCCGCCACCATGCCGTCCATGGAAGTGGAGAGGCACATCGATGCCCGCTCGACGCTCGACGTTGTTCGTCGCAGAAATCAGCCGAACGTTCTTCCCCGTGGCGTCACGGTCATGAAGCAGCTGCGGCGACTCCCACAGCACGATGCTAAGAAGATGCCTGGCGCAGAGGCAGTCGCCGTGCGCCGGGGGCAGGAACGCGGCCTTTCACCTGGCAAGGATGACAGGCCTGAACTTGGTCACCTGGGAGTGCCATGACAACACGCTCTCATTCCCACGTGGGTCAGCAATGCGTGTGACTAGAGTGTCAGAGGGGCGGATAGCTTGACCAGTGGATGGTCATGCGCCGACGTGGCAGGGAGACGATTCTGCGTGACAACACGCACTGGTGTAGGGAGACACTGCGCACGCACGCGGACGCCGTCAATGGAGGATTGGAGGAGGACGGCGGAGGCCAACGTCGGTTCAGAAATAAGAACCTCATCGGCATCAACAGGACGATCGAAGCCATCAACTTCGTCCATGCGCACTTCGCCCTTGCCGCCAAGATCTGCGGCTGGTTCGGGTTCGGGTTCGGCCAGGACTTGCCGTACCAGCCCGGCGTCGGCGACGCGCTCCCACACCTACGCACCGCCATGGGCCACGTAAGGTTCGCCATCCTCTCAGCCCGGCGTCTCAGCGCGTTGCACGTCTTCTCCACCGGTGGCGCCGCGCACGTCGGGCTCCAGTTCATCGCACCGTGTTGGTGGTAGAAGTGGGAAGGCCACCACGCCGACACTGCCGCCGACGCGGACCTGGCGCTTCATCATGCGCGGGTCGTTATACCACTCCGCCACGCCTGGGTCCAGCGGCCAAGAAGCTCCTGCGCCGCGCCACCGAGGAGCTGGCCATGGCGCAGACCGCGCTGTAGCGGATGCGCCCCCGCCGTTGTCGCCAAGTTCTCCGACGCTTGGATGCCTCTGTTTCACTGATCGGCGGCGGCGTGCGTGGCATCCAGGAGCAGCACGAATGAAGTCATGAACTCGGCCGACGATCACCAATCTTTCTTCTGTTTCTGTTCATCTCTATGTTCCCTGCAGGATTTGACTTCTTCGGCGCCGGCTTTCCGTCGATCAAGGTTCAACCAAGATCAAATGATACGTCGATCTGTGACTGTGATATACTCCTATAGTTTCAGTTTGTGGATGAACTTCAATATGCAATTGCAGAGTGACTCGTACCGTGAGACAGACACGGTTCGGGCAGGTCGCATCATCTCTTTGGACAAAGGGTAGCTACTGAGGTAATCCAACCAATAACAAAGTGATGTCTGTTTTGTGCCACGGACTGATCAAGCATGTTAATTACGATGGTGGTGAAGCACGTCTCACAATTTTTCGAGTTCGGCCGGCAAACCAATAGCGCGCGCGTATGTTCATCCTGACTCGCGAGGACCATGCATGAGCACTGAGCACACTTTAATACTTCATTCTTATAAAAAAAATGTGTGTTATGCACCATAAATTAATTTGTTTTCATCAAATAAGTCGATTTTTTGCACAAGGGTGCCTTGTACCAAACACAAACTAAACGATAGTGCCAAATGAGTTTCCTTTTAAAAAAATATTTTCTATTCCAAATGCCAAAACAAGCTCTTTTGTGAAATAAGTGCAAATAATATGGTGCAAAAATAAAACCTCTCTAATTTGTACACAATTTAGACCATATGTGATGGTTATGTTAAAATATTTTGAATTTCCTAGCTTTTTGCTACTTTCGCCCATTCAAATGAGTTTATGTCGACTTTATCACCCATCCAAAGGTTATTATATGTTGTAATTTGTATGGAACAAAATAATTAAATGTAAACCACCTTATACCGAGTGTGGCGTTTTGAAGGCTGAGCTCAAGGGAGCTCGCTTTTATAAAGTTCGAAATCAGCACTTGATCTTTTTATTAAAATCAGGAAAAAATGCTAGATGTAGATAATAATAATAATAACCCCTAATTAATAGTGTGAAAAAACAACAAATCCAAAAGTCATATTTTAGTTTGAGAAAAATGACTAATGCGTGGATGTAGGTGCAGTAAATAGTGCACATTTTTTAAACTTGAAATTTGTCAATTTTTTGTTTTTGTGTAGCCTAAACTACAACAAATTTTGCATTTAGATTTTACACACTAGTAGATACTGCCTGGCTTTTATCGACAAAGAAAAAGGTTTTCCTGGTATGCTCGGCAGCATAGATTGTATGCATTGGGTGTGGAAGAACTTTCTATTTGCTTGGCAGGGATAATATAAGGGACATGTTGACGAGAGCACGGTCATATTTGAAGCTGTGGCTTCACCGATCTCTGGATTTGGCACTCCTTTTTCGACATAGCCGGTTCCCGCAATGATATCAATGTGCGTCGTGCTCTCCGGTGTTCTCTAAGCTTTCAAAGGGCAATTCTCCGGAGGTGAGCTATGAGATTAATGGACACACATACATGAAGGGATAATACCTAGCTGATGGTATCTACACGGAATGGTCTACCTTTGTCAAGACAATTTCCAATCCTCCGGCGACAATCTCAAGAAGAACAAGAAGGCTCAATTTGCAAAGGAACAAGAGACTTGTAGAAAAGGATGTGGAGCGTGCATTTGGAGTGCTCCAATCTCGCTGGGCTTTTGTTCGGCACCTGCTAGAACATGGAGCGTAAACACTATGTGGAAGGTGTTGACTGTTTGTGCGATCACGCACAACATGGTCGTGGAGGGCGAGCGTGATGACAGCTTGTACGATGAAGATTGACTGCAGGGTGAATTGGTTCAGCCACAGGATGGAGCGGCAACATTTGTAATGTGGATCCAATTTCATCCAGAGATGTGTGATAAGACAGCTCACAAACAAGTTCAAAATGATTTGGTTCAGTATATGTGGTCTTATTTTGGAAACCAAGACATATCCTAGTTTCTACACATTTGTTCAATTTGGTTGTAATAAATTATGTGATTGTATTCAATTTGGTTGTAATAAATTATGTGATTCTATTCAATTCTGGAAACCAAGACATATCCTAGTTGCTACACTTTTGTTCAATGGGGTTTCTAGCTAACCCTGAGGCAGGTGGAAAAAGTATGCCATATGCTTCTCGGTAAAGCACAGCTGGCAGTGGGAAATGCATTTGCCAACACCATTGTGCAGCATAGCCAGATGAGCGACGGCGCCCACTGGATGGCCTCCCCTCTCCCTAAATAAAAGAAGACGACCGTCGCCACCAATTCCATTTCCATCTCCTCGCTCAAGTCAGTCCAAAACCGACAAACCCTTCTCTCCCCCAAACCCAAACCTCTCCCCACCCATGGCCGCCCCCGCCACCGAGCTCGGCCTGGCCCATGCCTCCGTGCTACTACCCATGCCCCAGATCTCCGACCTCCTCCGCCGCGTCCGCCTCCCCAGCCACGGTCATCGGGGGAAGCCTACATCTCCCAGATCCTCCCACGGCTTATCGGCCCACAAATGTAAGTGCTCCAATGGAGGGCGAGCGTGATGACATCTTGTACGATGAAGATTGACAGCAGGGTGATTTGGTTCAGCCATAGGATGGAGCGGCAACATTTGTAATGTGGATCCAATTTCATCAAGAGATGTGAGATAAGACAACTCACAAACAAGTTCAAAATGATTTGGTTCAGCATATGTGCCATGTGGTCTTATTTTGGAAACCAAGACATATCCTAGTTGCTACACTTTTGTTCAATTTGGTTTTAATAAATTATATGATTGTATTCCATTTGGTTGTAATAAATTATGTGATCTATACTTCTTATAAAGCAAAACCCCACTAAGTGTAATTAATATTTTTCTATCTCCACAAGCAAGCTATCCACATCATCCACTATTTTGGCCAATCAATTGTCCATGTCATCTCCACTAAAAATAATTAATGATTGTTTACATGCAAGCTATCCATGCAATGCTTTTTCATCCATATCATTGTCCATTTCACTAATATTTAGTCATCAAATATTGAACAAATTTCACACAAATTAAATTTATTCTCTCGACTATTGTGATCAACTAAATCATGAAAATTAATACTTCATGCATCTTATACCAATTTCATTTACATATTTTTTTCTAGAAATTCCCGCTGCAACGCTTGGTAAATTCTAGAAACCAAGACATATCCTAGTTGGTACACTTTTATTCAATGGGGTTTCTTGCTAACCCTGAGGCAGGTGGAAAAATTATGGCGTATGCTTCTCGATCAAGCACAGCTAGCAGTGGGAAATGCATTTGCCAACACCATAGTGCGGCATAGCCAGATGAGCGACGCTGCCCAGTGGATGGTCTCCCCTCTCCCTAAATAAAAGAGGACGGCCGTCGCCACCAATTTCATTTCCATCTCCTCGCTCAAGTCAGTCCAAAACTGCCAAACCCTTCTCTCCCCCAAACCCAAAGTTCTCCCCACCCATGGCCGCCCCCGCCACGAGCTCGGCCTGGCGCATGCCTCCGTGTTACTACCCATGCCCCAGATCTCCGACCTCCTCCGCCGCGTCCGCCTCCCCAGCCACGGTCACCGGGGGAAAGCCTACATCTCCCGGATCCTCCCACGGCTAATCGGCCCACATATGTAAGTGATCCAATGTGACGCGCCTGCTGGGCAGGGGCCGGAGGGCAGCCACCAGGTGGTACTCGCCGGCGCAGGCTATGCTGAGGTCATCACGGTGAGCACCCGGTGGGCGAACTCTGTCGGAACTGCTCGGGCCGTTCCAATTAATTTTTCGGACACGAGGCGAGTTAAATAAATTTAATTACACTGAACTTTAATACTTTTTTAGTGTTTTTTACCATATTATGGTTAAAAAAATATGTTGTGTACTTAGTTTGCACTGTTACCTATACAGTTTATATTTAATTGTTTTCCACTATATATTTTAATGTATATCATCTAAGTTATTAAAAATCGTTTGTGAGATACTATTCTTAACAAGATATAAATTTGTCTATACTGTGAAAAAAAAGGTTCCTTGATGTTCTTAGAATTGATAAATTATATAGTT
Organism: Poa pratensis; assembly: GCA_947311845.1. Classification (NCBI taxonomy): domain Eukaryota; kingdom Viridiplantae; phylum Streptophyta; class Magnoliopsida; order Poales; family Poaceae; genus Poa; species Poa pratensis. The sequence goes on along the minus strand of CAMZMU010000115.1, from coordinate 8,426,094 downwards.
TGTATTTACATTATGGATGTTCTTCTCTATTTTTAATATTATTATAGGAATATCTAGATCATTCGGAGGGAAAATGCAACTTCACAACTATGAGGATCTCTCCTGCTTATCCTAAGACGTTCAAAATGTTTTACGATCCGTGCACAAGCTATCAATGAGTTTTCAAACATCAATGAATTCATCAATAATTTCCGGATTTACGTAATTTATTTTTTAGATTCATGTACTAACGAGAAATTTATGTACATGCATTGATAAAAGAAATTCAACCACGAATTGACATATCTTTTTTTATCAATACATCAATTAGTAGAAATAATATTGTTTCTTGGATGCAAAATCAACGGTTATGATAAGTGGGAGAGATCCTCATAGTTGCGGAAAAACCGCATTGCATTCGGAGGATCGATTAACCAAATAGTATGTCTGCCAATATCAAGAGCATTGGCAAAACGTGCTGGACGATGAGCCTCCTTGCTTGCTTCGCGTCGTTCGTGGTTGAATTCAGCCACCTGAAATCGGGCCTTCTGGGCTTGCTCTCCATAGGAAGGTTCTCATTTATCTACTTGATCACCGGTTGAGGCAATCCGAGGTAGCTTCTGCACCTGTAAATCAGCAGCTAGGTTCAGTGCTTCAGCGCAGCGCACGCTCGAGCTTCCAACACTTCAGGATTTGTGACACCATGGAATCGGGGAATTCATGGTACAACGCTCACCTCTGTAAAACGCTCCAACATTCACCTCCGTCTCCGGGGCTGGGTAAACAAGCCGTTACGGCCGTGGGCTCCATCCCGCATGGCTGAACATGTAGGGCGTGCGAGATGTTATAACGATAGCACGAAAAACGACGAAGAGCGGAAAGACGGGGACACGAGATTTAACGTGGAAAACCCCTCCAACAATGGAGGAGAAAAAACTACGGGCGCCAGCCAGCAATATACTTTACTATATCGGGTGACGCCGTAGGTTTACAATGTGTGGCTTTCCCCAACCGACGGCTTACAAGATGTATTTATAGTGGTGCAAAACCCTAAGTCAGCTACAGTCTGACTCGAAAATGATCTGTACCGTATGGCGGGGCTACTGCGCCCTGCACCCGCTCTTCTCGTCACAAGTTGAATTTTATCGGTATATGCGAATTTAGATCTACATAAAACAACACGAGAGAGATGGAGGCGTGGAGTGAAAGGAAGTAATCCAGGACGGCATGTCGTACGCGGCAGCAACCCTATACGCCACGGCCGCATCGACGCACCGATCCACGTGACCGAGAGCGCGCCGGCTTCGATGCCGTGCTTGAGTCGCTCGGGGCGACCGCCTTTGACCTCCCATCGCCGCGGCCTACATGCACGCGCGCCGCGGATGCAGCCCTGACCCGGCGCAGCCGCTCACCTCCATCCCGCCCTCGTCGACCCCCGCCAAGCTCAGCGCAACCATCGTGTGGTGTCATCCGCGGCGACCGCACCAGGCGCCCTCCTCAACCTCGACAACGCGCTCGTGATGGCGAAGGATCTGTCCGGCCCCGGCGGCAACTGACCGAGGCCGTCCTGTCTCCATAGAAGACAGCTTGAGACCAGCGGTAGCTACCTGGTTGATACGCGCCGTAACTTTGATTCGACGGCTGACTGTTGCAGGTACGGTGGAGTCTATGAATGGTGCATAGCATTCTATGTTCGACACTCTTGTTTTAACCTTTTTCTGATCAATCTGATACTTCCAGTTTTAATAGCACTTGATCTGGCTGAAAAGAACACTCCGGATCACAAAGCATCGGCGCCTACCAGTATTTACATTGGCAAGTGTGTGTGTGCATGAACACAAGTGTACATCTCCGTCATAGCAGCTCAAAACTGCAAATTGCAAATCCCATTCAAAATTGCTACTCCAGGTTGATATCATGATGGTTTACTCAAATCAAGTTAGTGCAAGTTAGTAGAACAATTAGCTCTGGAGTGTCAGATAAACCAACAAGTGACAGATACCTCCCATCAAAAAACAAGTGCAGAGACGAATCGATGCTAGCTGCATATCAACCATCGAAGGCATTTTTCGTACAGAGACAACAAATGTAGTTCGAATTCGACGGACCATCCATGCAGTTTTTCAGTATCCGTCCACAATATCAACAAGAAAACACGCACACAGTAGCACTTACGTGCGGCCGTGTCATGGTCAGCCCGAACGATCGAGTGATGAAGCAAACAGAGTATTACAGGCAGAACTAACCAAGAGGGTCACCTCCACTCTATTAGGGTCTCTTTGATTCGTAGGATAGGAAAATTATAGGAATAGGAAAATCGTAGGATTATAGTGTCATGCACACTTCAATCCTATAGAATTTTGCATGCACTAAATTTTGTTTGATTCCACCAAAGAAATTGTAAAATGAGCTTGGAGTGAATGTTAGATTTCCTATGGGAAGTAGTACAATGATTCCTATAGGAATTTTTCTTATAGGATCCAATCCTACAAATCAAATGAGCAAGATAGGAAAATTTCCTATAGCATTCATTCCTTCACAAATCCTTTGTCATTCCTTTAAATCAAAGGAGCCCCTAGATTTAGTTGACATCCGAGAGAAGGTTGGTAATCATGAGCTGCGCGGCGCACACGTGGCCGTAGGCCGCCTCCATCTTGTGAAGCGCGGAGCATGGCTAGAGCAAGCCACACCTCGTGCAGGGCGTTGGCTTTGGCAACCTCGCGGAGTAGGCCGATGCTCCCCACCGGCTCCGCCGAGATGGGCCTGCAGCCCCGTACCGCCACGAGCTATTCCTGAGCAATGTGCAGCTGGAGAATAACATCGAGGCCATGATAAACTGAAGCTTGTGGTCCGAGAACAAGCTCTTGCTCCAAGCGTGAAGCTTTCCTGTAGTATGCCTAAGCTTATGGTTGAATACGTGCACCGGCTTGGTATGCGTTGTAGGATCTGCCCACGCTTCTTGCACGACGTCGAGGAAACCCGGCATCTTAGTCCAGAAGTTCTCAAAACGGAACGACGGCGGACGCCCCTTCCACTCAGGTACGTCATGAGTCAAATAAACTCTCTCGTTTCTTAACACGTCAACCAACCTCTGTCACAGTTCAGAACTAAGAACTTCATCGACGTCAACAAGATGATCGAAGCATTCAAAGCCATCGACATCACCCCTGGCCGCCAAGATCTCAGCAGGTTCGTCCTGGGCTCGCTTTACCAACCCGGCGTTGGCGATGCGCTCCCGCACCTAGGCGCCGACATGCACCGCTTCAGGTTCGCCATCCTCTCGACCAAGCCCGGGTCAGTAGGTGGACATCGTCGAGGAGGGGAGGGTATTCAGGGAGAATTCATGGCGCCTCGTCTTCCCGGTGCTTCTTTGCCGATTCCGGACGCGCTGGAAGACCGTCACTAACGTGCTAGCGGATTAAAATCGGCTAAAGGATCTGTATGAGAAGATTACAACAAAACTAAAGGAGACGAAGCCAAAATACCGACCCCCACCACGACCCCAGCCCGGCCCTCCCGTACCCGATCTGGCGGCAGAGAAGACGCCACGCTACCGACACATCGCTCCATTATTGCGAAGATGGTCGTGAATGTTCACGGAAGGTTGCTCTTTTATGTAGGGATTCTGTGGTGGATGATCCTGGTTGGGCTTGGGCCACAAGGCTGGTCCATAAGCCGAGCAAACATGGTGACCGCCCAACTATTATATCATTATATATATGTCACCTATAAGAGACTATTAACCATTTATAAATTGCATAACGTCCAACTTACTATACATTAACAATAAAAAAGATGAACCAATATATAATGTACCACCTAAGAACAAACCTATTAAATAAGGGATATTAAGTTTAACTTGGCTGCTAGTCTCCCATGCGATTACCTTACACATGCAACATTACATGGTTTGCTTGATATATTTTTATTGTATAATTTCATCCATAACTTCTTCTTTGAAAAACAAAGAGAAGCAAGTGTATACATATACAAAGTGAGCATATATAATAACTGAATTTTGTGTGTGCAACTGTAGAACCTGTAATATTTTATGTTAGTCGATGATTATTATAAGTGTTTCAATAATAAGCATAAATCATCAACATATTATTACTAGTATGTATACATGTGCATTGCACGTTTTATAATTATAGAACGATTTTGGCTTAAGTCATGGAGTGTCTTGCGAAATAGTAGATCAAATGAACATTGTGGATGTGCGAACGTAAGGGCAATACTCATTTATTAGTGATAAAGAGAGGAATTAGAGTAATATAGTAAACAAAAAATTGTATCAGTTGGACCTTCGCTCATTTAGATATATCAGTGATAAATCCAATGGGCAGGTTTGCTTTGTCACACGTATGAACGGTTCGATGTGCGCCATCGTACACAAATCGTACGAACACTGTCGTACGCATAGCACTTCTCTAGTGGTACGTGGCCATTCCACGTCAAAAAAAAAAGGTACGTGGCCATGAGGCTGGTATGAACCTTAATTTTTTTGCCGAAAGTAAGACCCGATGGTTCCAGAACCTGGTGGAGACAACTAAGGTTACTGTTCACTGTGAATCCCTCTATTATGAGCCGTTAGATCTACGGTACCAACAGTTCTGATTGATACTATGTGTCTAGTTCAAGATTGGTACACTATATAGGAGTATAGAAATATTACTAAATCCACTGTAACTATGAGACACATTTGACCAAGTAAATAATGATCATGTCAACTGTTCAATTTATATTTTAGAATTTTCTATATTTGCTCACATAACCATACGCTACACACTTCTATCAAAATATTTGTTATAGGTTGTATTCATTGGAATCTCTACTAAAATATTTAAACACTAAAACTAGATTAAAACATTCATATGATATACATATAGGCTAATTCATGAATTGTAAGAACATCAAGGAGGCGTGCGCTTTTTTTTGTTTATTTTCACAATTAATATGTTTTTCTATCTGTTTAAGGACAATATCTCACAAAAGAAAAAATCGCGTAACTCGGATATAATTTGAATGATAAACACTACAACTGTATAATGGAAAACAATTTATTATATTGCATAGTTAACAATGATGACTAAGCATATAACATGTGTTAAGCAGTAAATGATGAAAAGGATAAAAAGAAGGTATCAAACGTGTAGTGTAATTTTATTTATTTAACTCATTTGGGGCAAGTCTTCTTCGTAGACCTCGCGCAGGGTCTTCTCATATGCGATCCACCAGTGGAAAAGCCATAGATGAAGTTCATACGTCCCTTCCTCAGGGGTGAGCGACTGACGCTACAGACGGAGACGACATCTCTCATAGTCGGTGTGTCACCGTGAGCATCAGCTGTCTCCTGCACGGGCTGATGAACATGCACGACGTACTCGTCCTCCAGACATGGGCACTGAACATCGATGGCGCACCTGATTGGACGTCGAGGAGACAGGTACAGATCCCATCCACCATGTTCAGGTCGCCCGTCCTCGCCTTAGTACATCTCAAGAACGCAGATATCGTCCTCCTGTGTGACATGTTCGTGGCGCCATGACTGTTGGCATTCGACATGGAGTCCGAGGGAGTGGTAGACGCCCACCCTCTTGCAATCTGAGGCGTGCCATGGCACAAGATGTCTTCCTCCATTTTCCATGGGTTGGCTTGAAGTTCAGTTCACGCTAGCACCAACACCACAAGTGTCTTGTCCGAAAATTCTGCTCTGAATATTGATTGAATTCCTATGTACAAAATTTCTTGGTACTGAACATATTGTGAAAAAAGATATACGGTTCAAAATTTATGTTTGAGGAGAAGTTAAGCTGCGCGCGGGTGACTTTCATGAAGTTAGCTTGTTGTGCCGATAATTTTGTTCCCATCGTAGCTCGAGTCGCGCGGAGCGTCCGGGCGCCATCAGACAGTCCCCGCAAGCTCATGAGAACAACAACACAAGTGCCACTGGCAGCGTTATCGTGCGTGCTGTTCCCTGACGACATGTTCACTTGGGTCATGGGCGGACGCAGAATTTTGAGAATTTTTCTGACCTCCCAAGATAATGAAGCATATTTAGGGCAATATTGGGCTCTTCCGCTCCTGCCTCCTGGTCTTTTTTTCCATCACCGTAGTTGCTCGTGGACGAGACGAATCTCCTCGACTGCACGTGATCGCACGACCATCAGACCATGGCGACGACCTAGCGGCTGCTTGCTACGCCCCAGCTGGATCCCCTCGACGGATCGACCCTCCGGCTACCTCCCGTCCCTGACCCTCCTCACCGCCCCCGCACCCCTCGCTCTGGGCCTCCCATAGTCCCACGCCCCCGGTCGCCACCCGCTCGGCTAGGGCCAGCCGCAACCGCCGCTGCTGCCACCGGGCGCTCAATCTGTTTAATGAGGTTAATATGGAGTTGCTTATTTGCATATGGGCCTAGAATCCATCGAATTCAATTGCTTCTTATGATGCACAAAAGGTAATGCGACTTGCCCAATTCTACCCCAATGACATATCAAGTGTGGAGTTGATAAGGCTTGAGTTCCAACTTGAAACCTTTATTGATGACATGAGAAAAGATGAGATCTTTACTATGCTTGTTGAGATCTTTACTATGCTTGTTGAAACAAAAAAGCATTTTGTTTATGATTTGGTCTATATGCTTCTCAAATTGATATTGATCTCACCGGTGGCCTGGCGAGTGTTGGAAGAGTCTTTTCTGCAATGAGTCTAGTGAAAAATAAGTTGAGAAATAGCATGGGTGATGAGCTATTGAGCAAACCTTATTGAGCGAGAAGTGTTCTTGGAAGTAAGTGAAGATGCCATAGTTGGAGCTTTCATGGGAATGAGAGAACGGGAACGAGAGAACGTAGAGTTATAAAAAAAAATCAAAACTAGAGCAGCAGGAGGAAGGAACCCTGTGCCAATATATTAAGAAAGAGGGAGCTCTAGGCGCGCACTAAACCGTAAAAAAATTTAAAAAAATCATAGTGATGTAATTTTCTATTTTTGCTATATTTTATCATGTAGGACTTTATTTATGTGTTTGAACTATTTTGCATTGAAACCACGTAACTTTGAGAAATATGTATTGATCTACAATGTCTTGAATCAATTTGCTGTTTATATTGTCATTTGCCCACATTTTTATGGAGTGTGTCCACCCTCCAGTTTTTTCCTGCGTCCGGCATCTCCTCTGCTTGGTCTGCCGCCACCAGTCCGCCACGGTCTTCTTGGCCGCGGAGGCGCAGAGCCTGGAGCTTGGAGCAAGCAGCGGCAGAAAAGAGCCGATTGCACGGGGTCGCCGGCGTGTGATCGCCTTTTATCTCACCCTCCTCTCGGTGTCCTGGAGGGCGGACGCGGCGTGGACAAAACGCTGTCGTGGGTGGTAACGATGAGGCGCGCGCGGCCGTCGAGACCGGCGTGCCAGGCGAGCTGATCGTCTCCGATGCCCAGGCAGCAGGAGTTGTTGCAGGGGAGGGCGAGCGCGTCACGCGCAGCGCACCGAAGCAGTCGGAGCGTGCGGCGCCGTTGGTCGATGGAGATGCCGTGGGCGAGCGTCACGGCTCGTGGCAGCTGGCGCGCGTCCCCGGCGAAGAGGGGGCGAAGGAGAAGTGGCTTGGCGGCGTCCCTCAGCCGGAGTGACAGTGTCGTCCTGGAGCATGTGGGCGCTTCGGGTGTCCACGACGTGTGTCTGACGTGTCCGGAGCATACCAGCGGCGGTCGCCACACCGGCGGTCACTCTTGCGCTCATAGCGGCCACGGTCATCAGACACATGCAAGATTGTCTAAAATACAACACTGTACAAAGCGTGAAAATGATAAAAATGATCCTTTCTATGCAAGTTCAGCGTTCATATCCTGTCGAGATCCAGAATCCTGGAAGAATCCCTGAATTCCTTGAGCTCCCTTGTTTTTTTTTTGCGGGGTATATCTAGAGCTTTATTCAACAAAGGCACTCCTGGAATCATCTGCCAGCAGGCTCGTGACCAGGAATGGAGGTACAGTTTCAAGCCAACTATCGGTGACCATCAGCGTACAAGCACGCTTAGCACAAAGATGGGCCGATAAATTAGCTGATCTACTAACATGAACAATATCAAAAGAGGTAAAAGTAGATGCAAGCTCTCTAATATCTAGTAGGATAGGAGCCACAATCGATCTCGAATTGTGACTAGATTTCCAGAGGTTAACAACCTCCAGGCAGTCCGTTTCCATGATCACATGCGGGTAGCCTCTCAGCTTTGCAAAGACCACTCCATCTCTCATGGATTCTGCTTCAGCAATCAACGGATCAGTCACTCCTGGATGTGGTTTACACCAAGCACCCAACACGGCAGTGGCCGAACGTGCAACACCACCAGCTCCAGCCGTCTCTGCCTCAAAGTTGATGGCACCATCAGTATTTATCTTGATAGAACCTTGATCGGGCGGACGCCAACCATACCCAGGCAAGACTGAATTTGAGGCATTTGGAATTTCCAGAACTGCTAGGTCTTCTCGAATCCTTCTCACTGCTGAGCCAGGATCCCAAGGTATCTTATCATGTGTCCAACGGTTCCGTGAGTGCCAAACAGCCCACATAACTGAGATGATCTTCGATCTATCCGATGAAGTGAACCGATCATCACATAAAATATCACGTGACCAAGTCTGAGGATGTAGTCTTGGTAAACGGAAATCGAATAGCGCCTGCGCCTCGTCCCAGAAACGCTGCGCATGTGAACAATGCACTAAAGCGTGCATCAAGTTCTCCTCCTCTGCTAAGCATATATTGCATATGCTGGTAGTTTTGATATGGCGTCGCCGCAGCGTAGCTTCATCAGGTAAAATCCCCCGCACCACACGCCACCAAAAAACCCTAACCTTGGGCATAACTTTGAGTTTCCAAAGGGTGCTCCACATCTGTGTATCTGTCTGTGAGGTGCTGGTCGCCGTCCCTTCATCAGGAGCAGAACTCCTTTGTTGATTCACGAGAGCACGGTAAGCCGACTTGACAGTGTAGAGTCCGGAATTTTCAAAAGCCCAGGCAAAGAAATCATCGCCGCCATCACGCCTTAGCGGGATATTCAATATTGCATCAGCATCAGGTCTAGAAAAGGAAGCTCGGACCAGATCCGTCTTCCACTTCCCAATACTAGCATCAATCAGCTCATCCACTTTTACTATTGTAGCATTAGCAGGTTTGTAAAGTGGAGAGAAGTTCACAGCTGATGGAATCCATTTATCCTCCCAAACCGAGATAGTAGACCCATCGCCGACACGCTTTATCAGCCCTGTCTCAAGAGCAGCTCGACCAGCAACAATCGCACGCCAAATTGCCGATGCCGTCTGTGGAACAGTGGCATGCAAAAAGTCTGTCTCCGGAAAATAACGACTTTTCATAACCCTAGCACACAAAGAATTTGGAGCTGTCATAAACCTCCAGCCGTGTTTGCCCAGTAAAGCTAGATTAAAAATTTCCATATCTCGGAAGCCCATGCCACCATCTGACTTCGGTTTCGCCAAGGAATTCCAAGAAATCCAATGCAATGACCTTTTATCCAGGGAGCTGCTCCACCAGAATTGTGCCAAATTGGAACAGTACTTCTTGCATACTTTCTTGGTTAAACGAAAACAAGTCATACTTAATGTGGGAATTGCTTGGATGACAGATTTGAGTAGAGTCTCCCTGCCCGCACAAGCAAGGTTTTTCGCAGACCAAACATTCATCTTACCCCTAGCTCTGTCACCAATATGGTCAAAAGTCCCACTTGTTATGCGACCAACTGCCGTGGGAAGACCAAGGTATCTCTCACTAAAAGCTTCAACCGTAATCGCAAGCTTTTGTTTCAGTAACTGTCGTCTGTGCAAAGGAGTGTTAGGAGTGAAGAAAACTGCACTTTTTTCTCGGTTGACACACTGTCCAGAACACTCTGCATAGATATTCAGGATTTCATTCAGACGATCTGCACTTTGCTCACATGCACTGATGAAGATAAGGCTATCATCGGCAAAAAGAAGATGGTTCACCCATGGTGACCTATAAGAGACTCGAATCCCTCTGTCAATATAATTACCACCATAGAAATTCAGCAGGGACGTAAAACCTTCACCACACATCAGGAATAAATACGGTGAAATAGGATCGCCCTGACGCAGTCCTCTCGAGGGAGTAAAATAGGGCAGCAATTCTCCATTCACTCGAACAGAAAAGCGTACCGAAGTTACACACTTCATAATCAGGCGAACAAAATCGATGCCAAAGCCTAACCGAACCAAAATGGCCTCCAGGTAATGCCACTCAACTCGATCAACTCGACCAAAATTCTCCATTCACTCGATCATAAGCTTTTATTGAGCTCCCTTGTTTGTCCGCATGCATATATGCGGTGCAGCCCACTGGTTCGTACTCAAATTGGTAAAGCGCGTATACACTGAGCTGCACGTACACGGTCACATTTACATGCGGTTCAGAAGAGAGAACAGAGCACGGAGACACTTTGTTTGGCAAACCATCCACTCGCCGCTCGCGCGCACTCCACTCTCGCCTTCTTGCCGCAATGGCTATCCCGCTTCAGTTGAAGAGGAAAGAGTGCGGTGGAGGCGGGAGCTGTGGCCGATGGCTGCGCGCTATGGTCTCCGTGCTCTGCCTCGCCCGGCTGGGCGCACTCGACCTCGCCGGCGGCATGCTGGCCATCAGGCTCACCAACATCACGATTCACGGGCCACAGCGTGCACTTTGTCCTCGCGGCGGGGCTCGAGCAGCTCTGCGCGCAGGCTTACGGCTACCACAAGCGCAACTAGAACTAAGACATAATCAAGCTTGTTAGCTCTAATCTTGATTTAGTTATTTGCATGTGTCTTAGTTTCTTTTGGTTAGAAAGAGGGGCAATTCTTGATGAAATGATCACATGATTGTTGGATGCTTTATTTAGCCTTGATGATATGATCGTGGGAAAATGACAACCTGAAGGAGACAGATATTATGAGATATTCCTATCTGGACAATCAATCAAGAAATAATTGGTGCACCGCTACGATTTTTGTGGTAGAAGTTAATGGAAAGATTATGCCTTAAAGGTTTGATGGATATCCGATAGATTGAAAGATAATAGGATCAGGAGTTTATGCCCGAGGAAGATGATGGTGGATTAATAACTTAGGCCGTGATTCAATTAACTGGTTGATAGTAGTGGTCTTACCAGAGATGTTGGAATGGTATTTTGAAGACTCGAGAATTAGAGGCCTACCTAAAGTTGGTTGTTTTGGATTTTAGGTATAAAAAATTAGATGTTCAGAGTATAGCACCCAACTCACTTGAAAATTAACTTAAGCTCCCCCAACCAAAAAGTTTTCCCGGAAACCCTAACTATTCTGGTGCACTCTAACTTACTTCTGAAGACCCCTGCGAAGCTTCGTGAAGACCCAGGACCAAAGAAGTCTTTCAGGACCAGCCCTTTTTCCCGTCAAGCCGAAGGAAGAAAAGCGTGAAGAAGATCTACCGGAAGTCCTTAAGAAGAATCAAACAACGGAAGCACCTGCTGTTGACAACATCAACCATCAAGCAACCTCCGACGCAACTAGAAGTTTTAACCCCCCTCTTTTAACTAGAACCCGGAGAGAATTAACTACGCAGACTGAACGCGTCCTGAAGACAACGCATCCCCACCTGCGACCCTCATAAGGCGACAATATCCGGATGTGATATCTGCACCGACCCAAGCACCGAGGAATGACACCAAGACGAAGACCGTCAAGCTACCTCGGAAGAACAACGCCTCCAATTCAACTCCAGCTGCAACCTTCAAACATGACCCTTTAAAGACCCCTTTTTAAGGGGGGAAGACCTGCATAGGTATACAAGAAAATGTTAATAATTAGTTCCTTGCGCCTTAGCCTTGTAGAATCTGGAAGTAGCCAACCAGGACTCTCCCTCAGCATCGATCGTCAAGTCAACCCCATCATCAAGGATCTGAACTCAGCACAGAAGATCATCGACAAATAAAGCCTGGCAACATTAATTTGTCAAGATCTCACCTGGTGACCATACTGAAGGAGCAACGACCTCGGAAGTATAGTCAGCCCAAAACCCGTGGCCTCGTACTCCCCTGTTACCACCGGGCAAATCTCGAGGACGAGATTTGGTTTTAAGGGGCGAAGAGCTGTCACATCCCAAATTTAGAAACTAAGAAAAACTTAGTTTCACAAGACCCAAAATTCAGAACCAACAAAAACTTTTTGAAATGTTTCACTGATGATTGTGTTTTCCTTCCCATTGCTATGTTTGAACTTGTGTGACTTGTTGTTTAAATGTTTTGACTAGTAAAAATAAGACCCAACCAATATAAAAATATATTTAACTTTGGTGATCATGTTATGACAAGAAAATATTCCATGTATCTTTTCCATTCTTATTTTGGCCAACTCCATTTCAATGATACTTGGTTTAGCAACACCCAAAACTAATACCCATTATTTGAGAAAGTAAAAGTATTTCCAGAACTATGTGTTCCTAAAAATGTGGAGATCTATATGCTATCTCCTGTCTATCTTTTAAACTTGATATTTTGCATTTGTATGCAACTCCCCTTTTATAAGCTTTGGTTATCATTACATTTTAAAAAAAGGAACACAAGTGGAAAATATATTACCCCACATATATTGTCTTGCTCAAAACCCTTTTCAAAAATACAAAGGTGGAGTTGAGATAGTTTTAAACATCATCTTGTCATAATTAAGTGTGATCATTTTTATAAGATAGTATTGCAATTATGTAAGTGGTGGTGTGATTAATCCTTGTGGGTTGAATTGTGTGGACTTGGTTGTGGTGTTGATCCTGTTGTGATTGTTTGCTTATTGGACTTGTGATTGTATTGATTGTAATTCTTGTTTTATTGTTTGCTTAGGTGAATAATTACACCAATATACTTGAGTGTTAAGTTGAAAACCCACTGGTTACAAATTTGGAATGTGACTTGAATTTAAAGCAAACTCCTCAAATTATTCAACAAATAGAAATTAAGATCATGAATTAAAAGAAATGATCTTAATAAATTATTTTCCCTACTTAGCTATCTATTTCCTTCAAACAAATTTTTCCTCTATGAAAATATAAACTAGTTGAAGTTACCATATTTGTCAAAGAAGTTCCAAGATGCTCAAAACAATATCTCTCACTTGATTTAAAAATATTAAAGGAGTAACAAATTTATTTTAGCAAAAATGGCATATTTAAACCCTATGAACAAATATTGTTCAAAACATTTTATTTTCAAACACCAATTTTTGTGGAGCTTCTACATGTATTGGGGAGCCTACCCAAATATTTACAATTTTTTTATAAAATGTTTAAGTACCCCAATTAATTCCCTAAAATGCTACTGGTTTTAAAAGGAAAATAAAAGGAATAGAAAAGGACCAAGTTGTGATGGGAAAAACTTTGCCAGTGGGTTTTCTGTAAGAACATCATCTTTCCTGTTGCTCCAGTGGCGCAGCGTCGCCGTGTCGTCCGCCCGTGCGCCGCTCGCCACTAGCCCCCCCCCCCCCCTCTCGTTCCCCTGCCTTGTCGAAGAAGGATAAGAGACCCCCGAAGCCGCTCTGCTCTCCTCCTCCCTCACTCGCTCTCTGCCCTCCCTCTCAATCACTCTCTCCTTCTCCTCCATGGCCGAACCCTAGCTCGGGCTGCCGTCGCACATCGCCGTCGATTGCAACCTCCCCGAGCAGATCGAAGCGTGCAGCCGTCTCCGCCTCGTCGTCCTCTGCATCCTCGTCCATGGAATCGTCGCGGGAAGCTGCAAATCGATCGGAGCATCGCCGTCTTCTTCACGTCCGGCCGCCGAACGTCGAGCAAGCTCGTGAGCGATTGCGTTCACCATTTCTCGCCATTCTTGCCTCCCCGGAATCCCCTCGTCGCGAGCTAGCTAATGGACACCACCCCTTCGTCTCAGGTTCATCGGAGCGCCGTCCACGTCCTCGCCTTGCTCCCGGAGCGCCGAGCCATGTCGTGCGTGTCGAGGAAGAAGAAAGAAGCCCGTACCGCTTCACCGCGCGCACTGGGCCATGGGCTGGGCCAGCTCCAGCGTTGCTCGGCCAGATCCGGGCCAGATCTGCCCATCCGTTATTTTTTCAGTAGAACTAATAGATGATTTTATTTCCTGTTTAAATAGCAGTGTAGCTTTAATTCAAATGTGATAGATCTGTGATAGATAATTGAGTGCTTCAAATTTGGTAGTATTCCTGTGTGTTTTCTTAAACATGCCACACTGGTTGTTTGCAAAAATATGTTTTTAAGTGCTGTCTACATTAAATCTTGTAAAAAGATCCTTTTTCACTAAATATTTAATATCTAGAGCTTTACAAATCCAATTATTGCAAACTAAAATTCTCTGGATAGGTTGATATGCTACCTTTCCAGATCTGTTGGCCTTGCTTGCAAATGAAGCTTAAACAAAAGTTCTATTCATTCTTGTAAACACACCAGTGGCACTTTGGTGATTTTGGTAGATTTTTGTGAGATGAATTTTGGAGTAAATCCAATTGTTCTGTCTTCTATATGTATAGGAGAACATATCCCTAAATTGGTTTGAATTTAGGAGTCACTGATTGACTATGGTGCTAATTATAAGGTTTAGGCATTTTCAGCCTATTTTTATTAGGACTTTATTAGTTGTTGTGTGATAACTTTATTATTACAAATGTGTTTCCTAGCATGTGTGTGGTGATAATCCACTGTTATGACATGTTTCTTAGTTATGCTAGCATGTTAGGAGAGCTTCTTGTGAGTCATGTTTTGTTAGGGATTTAGTCCCTATATAACTTTTCCTCTAGTAATTAAGAATTGCTATGCTTATTTATTTTAATGTGAGAATATTGTGTGTGACTAATATGTGTGCCTTGCTGGTTAATGATTGTTGTGGTACTGTTGCTTGCATATTACTATTGTTTAGCAATTATAATATGTTAGTACTGTTAGTGGTATTTGTTAGACATAATGGTATGGGTAATATGTTTGCACGGCTTGATGAACTTGATGGACTGGAGTTGAGTACTAGCTTAAATATCTTGTTAGTGTATCCACCTTAACTTGGTGAGATATTTTGGAATTACCAAGATTAATTGGTAGTTTAACTTTTGTCTGAAGTATTTCCTGATTAGGAAAAATGGTTGTTAATTACCTCTAGTTGAGGATGTCCTTGTGCCCTCTTGTTTTGGCATGTGTATGGTGTTATACTCCTGATTAGTATAATGCCCTTGTAAATGTAGATTTTAGTTCGTTGCTTAATTAAACTAGTGCTATGCTTGTGGCTTGAGTGATTAGTTTGATACTTGTGGGTTGTTCCTTGTTTGTATACCACTTGTGGTTTGGTTTGCTAATTGAGTGTTGTTTTATTTTCATGTTGCGACGCTAGAGATAAACGCTACCGGGGTGGTATTTGGAAAGGATTTATCGGAGAAGGATGAGAGTGTATTTCTTTGGTCAACGAGGAGAAGTCCAGGCACATCATGATGAAATCAGGCAAGCTATTCTCTGAGCTTGCATCTGCATACATCTATTTTGGTTCACATGTTTTACTTATAAAGAGCAAAAGTGATTTATGTGGTGTTTGCCACAAAAGCTATGATTTTGAAACCCTTTTCCAAAAAAATAAGTATATTATTTTGACACCCTATCTGGAGATATTAGCTGGAATTTCTTTTTCAAACTATAGGATGGGAAAAATATTGTTTACTCAAAACTCCTTTGGAAATACTTGTGTGGTTGTGGAATACCGAGATGTCGGTGTGGAAATGGAGAAATGGTGAATGGTGATGTTTATGAAAAATGCACATTGTGTCCTTGTACTTACAGAACAACCAATACCCTGTGCGACCACATTTACCCACCTATGGGAAAGGGCGTAGTCATATAGTTTGCTCATATTAGTACTGGATGCCTCAACAACGGGGATGACCCCGTTCCATGAGGGGATGGTCTGAGGACCTACCCCCTGACCCGGGTCCTCTAAAGAGAAGAACGCCTGAGGGCAACGCCTGAGGGCTGATATGAATTGGAGATAGAGGATTGAAGGTTCCACCATAAATCGCCGGACAGAACTACGAGTCCTCACACTTAGATTCCGACGGGCTGGGTTAAGTGTTGATGGAAAGTTTCATATCGGCAGGGTCCTAGACTAGCATGAGCAAAGGACAGGCTATGGTCGGTGACTCAACTTTGCATACACCTTGTATGGCGGGACGTGGCTGACACGATGAGTTACCGGATGGGTGTGGGAAAAGCGTGCTACCTCTGCAGAGGGTTAAAACTATTCGAATAGCCGAGTCCTCGGATATGGACAGTTGGAAAGAACTGCTTTGACCATGTGCAAGTTTTGCAAAGTTTTGAGATTTGAAAATAAAATGGAGATGTGTTGCATCTGCAACTCTACCGACGGGCTGGTATGAGGTTGCTGGAAAAGAGGAGGACCATGACGGGCTATGGTCGAGAAGTGCAGAGTTTTGTGATTTAAAAGTGGAAAAAAAATTTATGCAACTATACCAAAGGGCCGGTAGGAAGTTGTTGGGGTTGAAAGACCATGAAGGGTTATGGTCGAAAAAGGAGGAGTTTTGGGGAAATAAACAAAATGGTGATTTTCCGAGAAAATGTTTTAAAAGAGATTTCTTATCATTTTTTCAACAAAGATATGTTTCGGGAAAAGTTTTAAAGAGATTTTCTTACAAAGTCAGATTTATGGGGAAAAGTTCTAAAAGCCTTCTTTTCTTTTTCAAGAAAGATATAGAGATTTCAAAACAAAGTTTTAATAAACAAAAGTATATCCTTCTCTTTTCAACAAGGATATATAGTTTTCAACGCAAACGAAGTTTTATTTAAACAAGAAAAGAGTAGTGCATGCTCATTCCGGGGGTAGTTTGCGAGTACATTCAAATGTACTCATATTGGTTTCGTCCCTGGCTATTGTCTTAGCTAGATTCTGAAGAGGAGCAGTTCGAAGAAGAAGTGGTTAATGACGTCAATGCGAACTAGGGTGCTTCCCAGTCAGCTGACTGTAGGGTTAAGGCAAATGACTTGGGCTCCACGCTATTTGGTGATTTCCGCTGCAAGTACCTGTTGAAGTTATGACTTCAATCAAGTAAGTATATTTAATTGGTATTTATGGGTGTTCTGTGATGCCAATTCGAGTTATGTGCAACAACAGACTGATCATGGGATTGTTGTAGGAAACATAACGAGTATCTCGGATACCTAATCCGGGGTCCTCACAGACTTGGTATCAGAGCCATCCTGACTGTAACAGACCTTAGTTAGCATGGACGTTAGTTAGGAAAGGAAATATTTTGTTAAAAATATATTGTTAACAAAAACATATTTTTATCAAAGGAAGCCCAAGAAAATAGCTTCCACTCTTCTCACCTTCTCAAATATTTCTGAGTCGTATCCCTCTATTTAAGATTTTCCAAGGATTTCTCTACTCCCACTTACCCGTTCAAAGTACTTGACGATGAACCCAAGTGAGACCTAATTAGCTAGTACCTACAAGAAGAAGTTTCCATCTCAAATGTTTAACATTCAACATCAAGGTGATTGATCTGCAAATACCAAGATTGTCAATGTCAACCACGCAAGAGGTCTCGAAGACCTCAACTCAATATCAACAATTCCACTCGGTTACTACTTCGACAATCTCAATTTTTCCCGCTGAAGCCTAAGGCGACAAAATGAAGACTTCAACAGCCCTGTTTCACCAAGACCCATAGGATCGATAAGATAAGCTCGTTTTACTTGAGCAAACCCCATCGTCCACGGTATTAAACGTCTGTTGGTGCTAAAAGTGCCTTGATTGATCTTTGCTTGTGTGTTGCATTTATTGTGTGTTGTTTTCCTTGTGAGATTCACAAAACACGCCTTGTCGGGAACCCCAAAGTAACCGCACTTTTATCTGTTGCTTTTATTTTGACTGTTAGCAACAAAACCTTTTTGCCGTGTTGGCCATAGATGTACTTTTTGTATCCTTTCAAAAGTCCGACTTAGAAAACCCTTCAGAAAATTTTCCCCTAGTAAGAGAGGCAAGGTATGGAATACTCTCTAACCCAAGACTCTGTGACCTTCTGCAAAACGGATAGCGGCCTTCATACGTCGTTTTGTACAACCACATCAAGCCATCGAGAAAGATGAAGATTCAAGACCCGACGGTAGATGACACTGGTCGTATCCCGTCGGACTAACAAAACAATATGAAAAACTAACATAACTAACATAATTTATCTAACTTTAGTTTCTCATCTAACCAATTTTTGCAAAGATACTAACTGCTTTTTCTAGACAAAGGGAAGAGGTGCCATAGGACGACTCAAAGCTAGTTGGTACAAAGGAGACTTTAGGAGGATATAAGAGTGTTGGACTATAAGATAAGT
The DNA here is from genome assembly GCA_947311845.1 of Poa pratensis. NCBI lineage: Eukaryota > Viridiplantae > Streptophyta > Magnoliopsida > Poales > Poaceae > Poa > Poa pratensis. Next base: position 8,407,743 of record CAMZMU010000115.1, on the reverse strand, counting down.
AGTCAAAAGGATGTTGGTGAAATCAAAAATTTGTTGGATGATGTTGGTAATATCAAACATTTGAGGTTTAGAATAGAGATGAAAACTTGGAGTGGATCGATAAATTAATTGGGTTTGGACAGATGATATATTGATTAATACTCTGGGGCTAACCAGTTGTGGACCCCAACCATTGGTGGTTATCTGGAGCTAGAAGACGTGACCCATGTATTAAGGTTTAGAAATAAAGGTGAAAGTTGTTGGATTTTTAGGAAGCACTTGCTGATAAAATGATGTTTGGATTGGTTAGAAGCAAGTAAATTAAGAAGAATACTCCAGCGTTGGAATGTTTAGGGTGATTCTTAGTGCAAGTGACCCTTGTACTAAATTCTTATCGAACTATAGGAAGTGGTCAAAGATGGGTTAGCAAATGAGTAGATTGTTGGATGCAAGAAATAATTGGTGGAGGATAAGTGAATGTTTATCGGATTCTAGGAATCTATATGACTTGGTCTAGTAGCAAGACATTCTAGGTGAAAGTAGTTTTCAGAGCTTGTCACGCTCTGTTTGGATTATTCTTAAAAAGATCGTTTACCTTTGATTAATAGATCAAGGCCCAAGAGTGTTGAGATAAAATCTGAATTTGGTTAGAAAGAGGGGCAATTCTTGATGGAATGATCACATGATTGTTGGATGCTTTATTTAGCCTTGATGATATGATCGAGGGAAAATGACAACCTGAAGGAGACAGATATTATGAGATATTCCTATCTGGATAATCAATCAAGAAATAATTGGTGGACCGCTACGATTTTTGTGGTAGAAGTTAATGGAAAGATTATGCCTTAATGGTTTGATGGATATCCGATAGATTGAAAGATAATAGGATCAGGAGTTTATGCCCGAGGAAGATGATGGTGGATTAACAACTTAGGCCGTGATTCAATTAACTGGTTGATAGTAGTGGTCTTACCAGAGATGTTGGAATGGTATTTTGAAGACTCGAGAATTAGAGGCCTACGTAAAGTTGGTTGTTTTGGATTTTAGGTATAAAAAGTTAGATGTTCAGAGTATAGCACCCAACTCCCTTGAAAATTAACTTAAGCTCCCCCAACCAAAAAGTTTTCCCGGAAACCCTAACTATTCTGGTGCACTCTAACTTACTTCTGAAGACCCCTGCGAAGCTTCGTGAAGACCCAGGACCAAAGAAGTCTTTCAGGACCAGCCCTTTTTCCCGCCAAGCCGAAGGAAGAAAAGCGTGAAGAAGATCTACCGGAAGTCCTTAAGAAGAATCAAACAACGGAAGCACCTGCTGTTGACAACATCAACCATCAAGCAACCTCCGACGCAACTAGAAGTTTTAACCCCCCTCTTTTAACTAGAACTCGGAGAGAATTAACTACGCAGACTGAACGCGTCCTGAAGACAACGCATCCCCACCTGCGACCCTCATAAGGCGACAATATCTGGATGTGATATCTGCACCGACCCAAGCACCGAGGAATGACACCAAGACGAAGACCGTCAAGCTACCTCGGAAGAACAACGCCTCCAATTCAACTCCAGCTGCAACCTTCAAACATGACCCTTTAAAGACCCCTTTTTAAGGGGGGAAGACCTGCATAGGTATACAAGAAAATGTTAATAATTAGTTCCTTGCGCCTTAGCCTTGTAGAATCTGGAAGTAGCCAACCAGGACTCTCCCTCAGCATCGATCGTCAAGTCAACCCCATCATCAAGGATCTGAACTCAGCACAGAAGATCATCGACAAATAAAGCCTGGCAACATTAATTTGTCAAGATCTCACCTGGTGACCATACTGAAGGAGCAACGACCTCGGAAGTATAGTCAGCCCAAAACCCGTGGCCTCGTACTCCCCTGTTACCACCGGGCAAATCTCGAGGACGATATTTGTTTTTAAGGGGGGAAGAGCTGTCACATCCCAAATTTAGAAACTAAGAAAAACTTAGTTTCACAAGACCCAAAATTCATAACCAACAAAAACTTTTTGAAATGTTTCACTGATGATTGTGTTTTCCTTCCCATTGCTATGTTTGAACTTGTGTGACTTGTTGTTTAAATGTTTTGACTAGTAAAAATAAGACCCAACCAATATAAAAATATATTTAACTTTGGTGATCATGTTATGACAAGAAAATATTCCATGTATCTTTTCCATTCTTATTTTGGCCAACTCCATTTCAATGATACTTGGTTTAGCAACACCCAAAACTAATACCCATTATTTGAGAAAGTAAAAGTATTTCCAGAACTATGTGTTCCTAAAAATGTGGAGATCTATATGCTATCTCCTGTCTATCTTTTAAACTTGATATTTTGCATTTGTATGCAACTCCCCTTTTATAAGCTTTGGTTATCATTACATTTTAAAAAAAGGAACACAAGTGGAAAATATATTACCCCACATATATTGTCTTGCTCAAAACCCTTTTCAAAAATACAAAGGTGGAGTTGAGATAGTTTTAAACATCATCTTGTCATAATTAAGTGTGATCATTTTTATAAGATAGTATTGCAATTATGTAAGTGGTGGTGTGATTAATCCTTGTGGGTTGAATTGTGTGGACTTGGTTGTGGTGTTGATCCTGTTGTGATTGTTTGCTTATTGGACTTGTGATTGTATTGATTGTAATTCTTGTTTTATTGTTTGCTTAGGTGAATAATTACACCAATATACTTGAGTGTTAAGTTGAAAACCCACTGGTTACAAATTTGGAATGTGACTTGAATTTAAAGCAAACTCCTCAAATTATTCAACAAATAGAAATTAAGATCATGAATTAAAAGAAATGATCTTAATAAATTATTTTCCCTACTTAGCTATCTATTTCCTTCAAACAAAATTTTCCTCTATGAAAATATAAACTAGTTGAAGTTACCATATTTGTCAAAGAAGTTCCAAGTTGCTCAAAACAATATCTCTCACTTGATTTAAAAATATTAAAGGAGTAACAAATTTATTTTAGCAAAAATGGCATATTTAAACCCTATGAACAAATATTGTTCAAAACATTTTATTTTCAAACACAAATTTTTGTGGAGCTTCTACATGTATTGGGGAGCCTACCCAAATATTTACAATTTTTTTATAAAATGTTTAAGTACCCCAATTAATTCCCTAAAATGCTACTGGTTTTAAAAGGAAAATAAAAGGAATAGAAAAGAACCTAGTTGTGATGGGAAAAACTTTGCCAGGGGGTTTTCTGTAAGAACATCATCTTTCCTGTTCCTCTAGTGGCGCAGCGTCGCCGTGTCGTCCGCCCGTGCGCCGCTCGCCGCTAGGCCCCCCCCCCCCTCTCGTTCCCCTGCCTTGTCGAAGAAGGATAAGAGACCCCCGAAGCCGCTCTGCTCTCCTCCTCCCTCACTCGCTCTCTGCCCTCCCTCTCAATCACTCTCTCCTTCTCCTCCATGGCCGAACCCTAGCTCGGGCTGCCGTCGCACATCGCCGTCGATTGCAACCTCCCCGAGCAGATCGAAGCATGCAGCCGTCTCCGCCTCGTCGTCCTCTGCATCCTCGTCCATGGAATCGTCGCGGGAAGCTGCAAATCGATCGGAGCATCGCCGTCTTCTTCACCTTCGGCCACCGAACGTCGAGCAAGCTCGTGAGCGATTGCGTTCACCATTTCTCGCCATTCTTGCCTCCCCGGAATCCCCTCGTCGCGAGCTAGCTAATGGACACCACCCCTTCGTCTCAGGTTCATCGGAGCGCCGTCCACGTCCTCGCCTTGCTCCCGGAGCGCCGAGCCATGTCGTGCGTGTCGAGGAAGAAGAAAGAAGCCCGTACCGCTTCGCCGCGTGCACTGGGCCGTGGGCTGGGCCAGCTCCAGCGTTGCTCAGCCAGATCCGGGCCAGATCTGGCCCATCCGTTATTTTTTCAGTAGAACTAATAGATGATTTTATTTCCTGTTTAAATTGCAGTGTAGCTTTAATTCAAATGTGATAGATCTGTGATAGATAATTGAGTGCTTCAAATTTTGTAGTATTCCTGTGTGTTTTCTTGAACATGCCACACTGGTTGTTTGCAAAAATATGTTTTTAAGTGCTGTCTACATTAAATCTTGTAAAAAGATCCCTTTTCACTAAATATTTAATATCTAGAGCTTTACAAATCAAATTATTGCAAACTAAAATTCTTTGGATAGGTTGAGATGCTACCTTTCCAGATCTGTTGGCCTTGCTTGCAAATGAAGCCTAAAACAAAAGTTCTATTCATTCTTGTAAACACACCAGTGGCACTTTGGTGATTTTTGTAGATTTTTGTGGGATGAATTTTGGAGTAAATCCAATTGTTCTGTCTTCTATATGTATAGGAGAACATATCCCTAAATTGGTTTGAATTTAGGAGTCACTGATTGACTGTGGTGCTAATTATAAGGTTTAGGCATTTTCTGCCTATTTTTATTAGGACTTTATTAGTTGTTGTGTTATAACTTTATTATTACAAATGTGTTTCCTAACATGTGTGTGGTGATAATCCGCTGTTATGGCATGTTTCTTAGTTATGCTAGCATGTTAGGAGAGCTTCTTGTGAGTCATGTTTTGTTAGGGATTTAGTCCCTATATAACTTTTCCTCTAGTAATTAAGAATTGCTATGCTTATTTATTTTAATGTGAGAATATTGTGTGTGACTAATATGTGTGCCTTGCTGGTTAATGATTGTTGTGGTACTGTTGCTTGCATATTACTATTGTTTAGCAATTATAATATGTTAGTACTGTTAGTGGTATTTTTTAGACATATTGGTATGGGTAATATGTTTGCATGGCTTGATGAACTTGATGGACTGGAGTTGAGTACTAGCTTAAATATCTTGTTAGTGTATCCACCTTAACTTGGTGAGATATTTTGGAATTACCAAGATTAATTGGTAGTTTAACTTTTGTCTGAAGTATTTCCTGATTAGGAAAAATGGTTGTTAATTACCTCTAGTTGAGGATGTCCTTGTGCCCTCTTGTTTTGGCATGTGTATGGTGTTATACTCCTGATTAGTATAATGCCCTTGTAAATGTAGATTTTAGTTCGTTGCTTAATTAAACTAGTGCTATGCTTGTGGCTTGAGTGATTAGTTTGATACTTGTGGGTTGTTCCTTGTTTGTATACCACTTGTGGTTTGGTTTGCTTATTGAGTGTTGTTTTATTTTCATGTTGCGACGCTAGAGATAAACGCTACCGGGGTGGTATTTGGAAAGGATTTATCGGAGAAGGATGAGAGTGTATTTCTTTGGTCAACGAGGAGAAGTCCAGGCACATCATGATGAAATCAGGCAAGCTATTCTCTGAGCTTGCATCTACATACATCTATTTTGGTTCACATGTTTTACTTATAAAGAGCAAAAGTGATTTATGTGGTGTTTGCCACAAAAGCTATGATTTTGAAACCCTTTTCCAAAAAAATAAGTATATTATTTTGACACCCTATCTGGAGATATTAGCTGGAATTTCTTTTTCAAACTATAGGATGGGAAAAATATTGTTTACTCAAAACTCCTTTGGAAATGCTTGTGTGGTTGTGGAATACCGAGATGTCGGTGTGGAAATGGAGAAATGGTGAATGATGATGTTTATGAAAAATGCACATTGTGTCCTTGTACTTACAGAACAACCAATACCCTGTGCGACCACATTTACCCACCTATGGGAAAGGGCGTAGTCATATAGTTTGCTCATATTAGTACTGGATGCCTCAACAACGGGGATGACCCCGTTCCATGAGGGGATGGTCTGAGGACCTACCCCCTGACCTGGGTCCTCTAAAGAGAAGAACGCCTGAGGGCAACGCCTGAGGGCTGATATGAATTGGAGATAGAGGATTGAAGGTTCCACCATAAATCGCCGGACAGAACTACGAGTCCTCACACTTAGATTCCGACGGGCTGGGTTAAGTGTTGATGGAAAGTTTCGTAGCGGCGGGGTCCTATACTAGCATGAGCAAAGGACGGGCTATGGTCGGTGACTCAACTTTGCATACACCTTGTATGGCGGGACGTGGCTGACACGATGAGTTACCGGATGGGTGTGGGAAAAGCGTGCTACCTCTGCAGAGGGTTAAAACTATTCGAATAGCCGAGTCCTCGGATATGGACAGTTGGAAAGAACTGCTTTGACCATGTGCAAGTTTTGCAAAGTTTTGAGATTTGAAAATAAAATGGAGATGTGTTGTATCTGCAACTCTACCGACGGGCTGGTATGAGGTTGCTGGAAAAGAGGAGGACCATGACGGGCTATGGTCGAGAAGTGCAGAGTTTTGTGATTTAAAAGTGGAAAAATGTTTTATGCAACTATACCAAAGGGCCGGTAGGAAGTTGTTGGGGTTGAAAGACCATGAAGGGTTATGGTCGAAAAAGGAGGAGTTTTGGGGAAATAAACAAAATGGTGATTTTCCGAGAAAATGTTTTAAAAGAGATTTCTTATCATTTTTTCAACAAAGATATGTTTCGGGAAAAGTTTTAAAGAGATTTTCTTACAAAGTCAGATTTATGGGGAAAAGTTCTAAAAGCATTCTTTTCTTTTTCAAGAAAGATATAGAGATTTCAAAACAAAGTTTTAATAAACAAAAGTATATCCTTCTCTTTTCAACAAGGATATATAGTTTTCAACGCAAACGAAGTTTTATTTAAACAAGAAAAGAGTAGTGCATGCTCATTCCGGGGGTAGTTTGCGAGTACATTCAAATGTACTCATATTGGTTTCGTCCCTGGCTATTGTCTTAGCCAGATTCCGAAGAGGAGCAGTTCGAAGAAGAAGTGGTTAATGACGTCAATGCGAACTAGGGCGCTTCCCAGTCAGCTGCCTGTAGGGTTAAGGCAAATGACTTGGGCTCCACGCTGTTTGGTGATTTCCGCTGCAAGTACCTGTTGAAGTTATGACTTCAATCAAGTAAGTATATTTAATTGGTATTTATGGGTGTTCTGTGATGCCAATTCGAGTTATGTGCAACAACAGACTGATCATGAGATTATTGCAGGAAACATAACGAGTATCTCGGATACCTAATCCGGGGTCCTCACACCAACCACGTGGTTGGGGTGCCCCTAACCAGTTTTTCATAGTCACTCAACCAAACACACCCTTAGTGGTGAGTGTGGCCTCTTGCCGTGTGCGTGCATGGTTATTTAAGCACTGTAAGCATGTTTGCTTTGACAACAGAATATAGAGAAGAAAACTCGTGGGTGTGAGAGGCAGCGCGAGGCCAAAGATCTCTTGTACCTTTTTTTTATAATAAATCTCTTGTACCTTTGTGTTCTTGAGAGAGCTGTGTGAAGCAGCAGAGAGAGAAAGATTCAGAGCTGAGCGATTCAGCTCCTTCAAAGCTTTCCCTCACCTCCGCCGTCCTCCTGCTCGCCATCGCCTCCCTCTCCATCGCGCTCCTCTGGCAGCGCGTCGGCCCCATCCTCATCGCGCTCGGTCAGGACCCGCCATCTCCGCCGTCGAGTACACCGACTGGGCGCTTCCCGACCTCGCTGTTGCCTACAACCTATGATCTATGGATCTCACACACGAACTGGAAGAACACAGAGAGATGAACACGAGGACTTGTGCAGCGTTCGACTTGCCGCTCTTCTGTATTCTTTCATCTCTGATTCAGAACGATAGCAAACATGCCGCGGCCATCGCCACGTTCCCTACTGACTCGTGACATTCCACGATTCGGAACGAGCCCACGAGTGATCCTACAATGTCGGACGTGAACGCACAGATCATGTCATCGCCCAAGGGAAATATCTGTAGAAGTGCTAACTGAAAACGAACACCTAAACCTGACGAAACTGAAAGTGTTGACACCGAACACTTGATGAAACTGAAAGAGAAAAATTCAGCATTAGTCACTGAAGTTGAGCCGTGGTCTCACTTTGGTCACTGAGATTCCGAATACCCTAAATACGGTCACCGAACTTGTTTAGGTGGCTCAGTATGGTCACTGGTACAATTTAACATACGTATTTTGCTTAGCTGGCATACGGTTGACCGATTGACCGCCACCGTGGCAAAAATTAATGTAGCTTACGCGGCTGGCTATTTGACTAATTATTCTGGTTCCACCTGTCAGTTGGAGTAACCATATGCCAGCTAAGCAAAATACGTATGTTAAATTGTACCAGTGACCATACTGAACCCCTTCAACAATTTCCATGACCGTATTTAGGGTATTCGGAATCTCAATGACCAAAGTGAGACCATGGCTTAACTTCAGTGACAAACGCTGATTTTTTTCTCAAACTGAAACTACCCTAGCTAACATCTAGTTAATTTTCAACACTCGCTGCCTACCCCCACATCGGCCCCCAAAATTCAATTTGAAATCACACATTAGATGAGTCACTTTACTTAGCTAACTCATTGCTGATGCAGTTTCATTAGTCGGTCCCTTTCTTCTCTGCCGTCTATCTAGGTGCATACAGAGTGGAGCCTTGTCTTTTCACTACCTTAGTCAAACATGCATGTATATATATGTACTGGGACAGAAAGCAATGCATGATCGACGAGTAGGACGATGAGGTCCCAAAAGGCCAAAAGCAAATCGATATCTGGATCGATCATGTCCAAAGAGAGATCGTTGCGGATGAGTGTGTAGACGTGATGTTCTTAATTGTAGGCACTCGTGGAAAAGGAGCACTCGTGTTCTTTCTCTTTGTTTTTTCAGGTATATTCTATCCCATATTTTTAGTGGATGGGTCCTGCTTTACACGTGCACTTCATCGCACTCAAACTACACCAACTGTCAATCGACTACATCGAATCTCATGTAGTGACTCGTGGTCTCAAAGCTTTTGAGTTTTCTTTTCGCCACGCCCGCTTGCTCATCGATTAATCCATCCTCTTGCTGTTGCGGGACGGAATGTTGCTCATATTTCCTTTCGATGTGTGCGAATACATCAAATGTGTTCTGAGAAAAGCATTTAGTCCAAGGCTAAATTATGGAAGAGCATACAGATGAATCTCAAGATATGAAAATGTGAGTGCACTAAACGATGAAAATGCACGCGAAATAAGGTATTTAGAGTAAGAATTTACACATATTATATTGCGAGAAAAAAACACATGGCCCATCCATATACTCCCTCCGTTTCATAATATAAGATGTTTTAGGTGGTACACATGTTGCCTAGATTCGGACTAAAAAGAGTGCATGTATACACTAAAATGTGTTTAGATACATGTGTACACATGTGCATGTGACAAACGGTTAGAACATCTTATATTGTGGAACGGAGGGAGTACCTCTTTAGAGCAACTAGGGTTTCAACCGCCACGATCCTCCCTGTCTCCCTTTCCCCTCGACGTTGCCCGAGCAGGGTGCCTCCGGTGAGGGTGCATTCCGACTTGTACCAATTGTTTCAAACAGATTCGGAATTTTTGCAAACTTTCTTGCTGTAATTTAGCCATAGGTAGCATCGAAGCAATGTAAAGCCAGGAGCACAAAATACCCTCTTTGGCCCATAGGATTGGAAACCATCTCTGTTGGAAAAGATGGCACGTTATCACGCTTAAGTCGTAGGAGACGGACAAACGCCTCGCCTAGGGCATAAGCGGAAACCCTTGGCATACGCGGAAACCCTTGCTGGGCAACTAGGAAATTGTCTTGTTAAGTGAAAAATCGTGGCATATTGCATTGATGATCCAAATGGGTCATATTTCGATAAAAAATATTGGTACTTTACTCATTGACATGCTCTAAGATAGCGTGTATACGCATCTAATAACCCAAATATAAAAACTATGGTCAAAACTATACGACCTCCTAGGCTACGCCTAGTGCATGCGTGGAAACCATTGGATTTTTTCCACGGCTTACTTCGTAAACCTCATTAAGAGTTTCCTTTGTCATAGTGACATGTGTGGCATGCATTTAGTTCTTCATAAGCATTTCTTTTTACAAAGCCAGATATATTGACATTAAGGATGAAGGTACAACATTACATGGCTCTCTATGGCAGAGCAAGAAAGGTATATTCTTAGCTGCACAACAAAACAACAAGATGATCAAAACTCATGAAGAAGTTGTTGAAGATAGAAAATGGAACCATACATCGATCGTTCATTCGTGGACAACTCGGATTCGATATAGCCATGTCTGCAGTCTTAAAAAATACATCCATTACATATTTCTCTATTTCCAATTCATGTCCCATTTAACCAAATTCCTAGCATTTTCCCTCTACTCTTACGTTTTAAACCCTACAAACCGGAGAGACCTTAAGGAATTCATGAATGTCTTCGTGTTCTAACATGGACACTATAACTACAAAAAAAACAAGGGAAAAAGGTCAAACATATAATGCTTGTCATGTGTCGTGTGAATATAAAAGATCTTGGCCTATTAGGCGAAAAAGTCCAAACATGGGGTGTACCTTTTAGGCGAAAGAAACTATAAGGCACATTTTGTTGTGAAATTAAAGAAATGCTTGTCATATATTTACTTATTTCTAGGAAATTAACCAACCATCATGAAACTACGCCCACATTCCATGCTTTCCCACGCAACACATTTAGCCTTACGCAGCATGCCTCCCCTGAACATATCCGGTACACTCGAGCTTGTTAACCCTTGTAGGAGCTATATAAAAGTCTAAAACAAATTTATTATGTACGGAAAACATTCGTCAACCATATTGTCAAATTATAACTTGAATACACCGTGAGGTTAAAAAAAGAAAAACTTTATGTAAATACTCCTAGTATCTTGTTAGCACCATCGATAGTAGTAAATTTATCAAATTTTATTTATTGAATTATGTGATGAGTGTTGAGTTGGAATTTTTGTTGAATGTACATGCTTTGTTCCTATGGAACCTAAAATTGTTTTCACCAGTTTTCGAAATATCTAAAGATATACACAAAGTGCCCGTGCACCGGATGCACCACAGGTGGTGTGCACCGGATAGTACGTTGTTCTCGCCAATATGCAAGGTTGCGCCCCAAATCGACTCGCGATCGACCAATCCTGGCAGGCACGTATGACGACTGCCCGCTGGTTCCGGCGGCCGTGGTACCGAAACGGCAGCTTCGTTTCATCTCAAATTGGTAACGCTGAGCTGTAGAGGAGGAGCAAACGGCGGTTCAGAGGCCAGCCCAAGACAGAAAGAAACAGAGTCGTCGTCATTCCTATACAGCCAAGCCCTACAGGGGAGGGAGCGCCCACACAAAACCACTGGTCTCTCCGCTTGCCACTCCCACGCACTCCATGGCCATCCCGCTTCAGTTGAAGAGAAAGGATAGCGGCGCCGGCGCCGGCATGGACGACGACGACAACCCGTCGGCGTCCGAGGAGCTTCGCGAGCTGTGGCGGATGGCGGCGCCGATCACGGCGCTCAACTGCGTGGTCTACCTGCGCGCCATGGTGTCCGTGCTCTGCCTCGGCCGCCTGGGCCCGCTCGACCTCGCCGGCGGCGCGCTGGCCATCGGGCTCACCAACATAACGGGCCACAGCGTGCTCTTCGGCCTCGCCTCCGGCCTCGAGCCGCTCTGCGCGCAGGCCTACGGCTCCCGCAACTACGACCTCCTCACGCTCTCCCTCCAGCGCGCCGTCCTCCTCCTCGCCATCGCCTCCCTCCCCATCGCGCTCCTCTGGCTGCGCGTCGGCCCCATCCTCGTGGCGCTCGGCCAGGACCCGGACATCTCCGCCTCCGCCGCCGCCTACGCCGCGTGGGCGCTCCCGGACCTCGCCGCGGGCACCGTGCTCCAGCCGCTCCGCGTGTACCTCCGCTCCCAGGGCATCACCAAGCCCATGGCGGCCTGCTCCGCCATCGCCGTGGCGATCCACGTCCCGCTCAACGTCCTCCTCGTCTTCGTCATGGGCTACGGCGTGCGCGGGGTGGCCGCGGCGCAGGCGCTCACCAACACCAACATGGTGCTGTTCCTGCTCGCCTACGTGCGCTGGGCGGGCGCCTGCGAGGACACCTGGAGGGGCTTCGCGCGCCCCGCCGACGTGGCGCGCGGGCTCGCCGGCCTCGTCCGCCTCGCCGTGCCCAGCTGCATCGGCGTCTGCCTCGAGTGGTGGTGGTACGAGGTCGTCACCGTGCTCGCGGGCTACCTCCCCAACCCCACCGCCGCCGTCGGCGCCGCCGGCGTGCTCATCCAGACCACCAGCCTCATGTACACCGTGCCCATGGCACTCGCCGCCTGCGTCTCCACCCGGGTAAAGCCATCGCCAACTTTCCAGCCAGCCATTGTTGTCATCTTTCTGAAAAGAACTAGTACTAGTAATTTGTTTGATTCGTGCCGATCCAACTGCCGATTTCTTTTCTTTTGTGGAGCTTATTTCTTTGTCACACCGATTCGTCATGCATGCGCGCGAGAGGTTGTTACTCCTCCCGGTGATGATGAGTTTGTTGCGAGCATCATCGCCGCCGGTATCACGTAACTTGTGCCCAGACAGCCGTCTTGCTCACACAAATTCTGGTCTTTTCTCCTTCTTTGTTTTCGCTGTGCGCCTTGTATTAATTTGCATGATCCCAACAGATATTCCATTCCGTTTTCGATCGGTTCCATGATTTGCATGCTGAAGTTAAAACGTTTGCTCCTTCTTTTACGCAAGAATAGTGGCAAGTGATATATTTGCTTTTTGCAAATGATGATTTCTTTGGTATGCTGGCTGGCATCTGCATGAGTCCGTTTATTTATTTGGCTGTCAAAATATGCTTCTTAATACAGGATTCTTGTAGATATAGAAGTTTTGAGTTTATTTTTGGTGGACACGCAAGTCTGTCTAGCTGATTTGAGATATTCTTGTCAAAATATAGTTGCATTCCACATATCAGTCTGAACAAAAGTTTGGATGCACCTCACACTAATGAAATTCTTGCATGCGTACATATTTTGCTTTCTTTTAGTATCAATGCAATTCTTAATTTGGTTCCATGATTCTTTTTGGAAACTTTTGGATCAATAACCACCAAGTACATGCTCCGTTTCATATTCTTTTGCCTGTTTTACCGAAACAAAGTATTTGCAGAACCATATTAGGGAATGAAATATTTGCACACAATGAATCAAGTGCCGAAAGAACACCACTCGCACGTTCCTTTCTCGGTAGATCCTAGATTCCTGGGTAGGGACCTGCTTGTTTTTACCCCCGCTAATTTCCAATGGTAGAGTTACTTTTACAAGTTACAGCGACGCAGAAACGACAAGGTTTGTAGTAGTAAAAGCTTTCTATCCTGCTTCGTCTACTGGTCCAAGGGTACCTGGTCTGGTCTTTTCATGGCAGCACGCACGCAATTGCACTGTTCGCTTATAGCAGTTGATCAATCAATGTCCGCGGCACAGTAGCTCGCCGCTGGGCCAGATGTGGCAACAGTGCTTGCCATACTGCTCAGTTCCAGGACAAGACAAGATTGATATCTCACTCCACTGTTTCTCCACACCATTTCTGCTTCTTAATCCTGTTTGAAAATCTGTAAAGATTTATCTAAGAGTATGTTCATGGAACTGCGTGGATGGATGCAGGTGGGGAACGAGCTGGAGCGGGGAAGCCGCGGCGGGCGCGGATGGCGGCGACGGTGGCGCTGTGGTGCGCGGCGGGCGTGGGGCTGGCGCACGTGGCGTGGACGGCGGCGTTCAGCGCGCAGTGGGTGGCGCTCTTCACGCGCGACCCGTCCGTGCTGGCGCTGGCGTCGGCGGCGATGCCGGTGCTGGGCCTGTGCGAGCTGGGCAACTGCCCGCAGACCACGGGTGCGGCGTGCTGCGCGGCACGGCGAGGCCAGCCGTCGGAGCCCGTATAAACCTGCTCTCCTTCTACCTGGTGGGCACGCCCGTGGCGGTGGCGCTGGCGTTCGGGCCAGGGTCGAGGGCCGGGTTCGGGGACTCTGGTACGGGCTGCTGTCGGCGCAGGCGGCCTGCGTGGCCCTGGTGCTCGTCGCCGTCGTGTGGCGCACCGACTGGCGCGTGGAGGCGATGCGCGCCAGGAAGCTGACCGGCACCGCTGGTGGCGCGGAGATGATCGCGACGGTCACCGAGCAGGTGGAGGCGGAGGAGGAGGAGACGAAGCGCCTCGTGGCCGGCAACGGCCGGGATGCCGACGTCGACGTGTAGCGGCCGACCGGTTGCTTTCGTTGCACCACTGATCAGCGGCTGCGCGCGGCCAGCCGTGACGGCGCATTCCGGTGGCTTCTCGCTAGCTACCGATCGATCTCTGTGTGCGTGCAATGAGGACAAGCTAAAAGCTAAGCCAAACTAGGCACACCATTCATGGATACGGCCACCCTCGATTACCATAGCATATTTGTAGCGCATAGCTTTAGTTATTGTGGTGAGTCAAACACGGCTCACATTTTGCTGATGCTTGCAGCTAAGCGCGCGGTGGTGTCATGTTGTGCTGGTTTGAAAGCTAGCCAGCTAAGCTAGTGATCATCGAGCTAATTAAGTTCAGTGACTCAGTGAGAGATTACACGAACTTCTTTATTTGTGTTTGTGTTTGTTGAACTTTGGTGTTGATAGTGATGCATGCATGCCTTGGAAAGGAGGGGGAGGGACCTTTCCATTCGCCATTGCTTCGTGCTGCGTACAAAGTTGGTTTTTATAAGTAGTATAGCTTCTGATATAGGACGGGATGCTAACTTGCACTACCTGATCGAGCTTGTATCCGTGTCTCTTTATAAACCAGGGCCCGATATTGCCCATGACTGTTGAACCCGTAGGATCACTAGGCTAGATCGATACCGGTAGATCAACAGAGAATAGAGAAGGGGATCTTCGGTACCTTCTCCTTAACTCGAAGAGTTCGAGCTGCCGGCCATGGTGGACGGTGACTGCTGCGATGGTGAGAGAGAGAGCAGTGGCGATGGCGGTGCTTCCCGTGACGTTGCGCTTAACCTAGATCGGATTAGGGTTTGTCGGTGGGGTGGTGGCGCACGATCAACCTCGTAGTCTGTGCTACCGGCCCCCACCTCTCTATATAGCGCAGGCCAACAGGGGCCCACCAACCATGAATTGGTTGGGCGCCCCCGATCAGGGCGCAAGGGATCAGGGTCTGGTGCGGCTGTTGGACCGCACCGTTGGGATCAATCTAACATTCTCCCCCTTGATCTCAACTTTTACTTTTGATATATACTTTATACTTTACTCGTTTCATCGCAGATCAGTACATAGAGCATGTTTCCTCGTCACGGCTCAATTGCCGATAGAATCAGACAGCTACAATATACCTCTCTGTTATGAAACAATTTCTGTTCCTTTTGGGTCTCTCATGATTCAGGAATCATAGGCTTTCCATTAAACCCATGCCGGCTACGTGTTCCATGAACACGCTGGGTGGTAAGCCTTTCGTAAGCGGATCCGCAAGCATATCCTTTGTCCTTATATGCTCGAGACTTATAGTTTGATCCTGGATTTTATCTTTCACAACATAATATTTTATCTCTATTGGTTTGGTAGCATTACTCGACTTGTTGTTGTGAGCATAGAATACTGCGGGCTGGTTGTCGCAGTACATGTTTAGTGGTTTGTCAATACAATCTACCACTTTCAAGTCGGGTATAAATTTCTTTAGCCATATCACCTGCCCTGTGGCCTCATAAGCTGCTATAAATTCTGCATACATCGTGGATGATGCAACTATTGACTGTTTGGAGCTTCTCCACGAAATAGCCCTCAGCGAGAGTGAACACGTATCCTGACGTGGATTTTCTATCATCTTTGTCTCCCGCAAAATCTGCGTCTGAATACCCTCTTATCTCTAGGGAATCAGATCTTCTGTATGTCAGCATGAGGTCCTTTGTGCCTTGCGCATAACGCAATGCTTTCTTTGCCATCTTCCAGTGCTCCATGCCTGGATTTCTTGATATCTACCGAGTACTCCGGTGATAAAAGCTAAGTCAGGGCGAGTGCACACTTGTGCATACTGTAAACTTCCAACAGCCGAAGCATATGGTATTGCTTTCATTTGATCGATCTCGTACTGGTTCTTGGGACATTGGAATTTCCCAAAACTGTCGCCCTTGACTATAGGTGCAGGTGTGGCACTACACTTATGCATATTATACTTTTTAAGAACCTTTTCAAAATATGCCTTCTGCGATAGTCCTAAGACTCCATTTTTCCTATCTCGGTGAATTTCTATGCCCAAAACATATGATGCTTCACCAAGATCTTTCATATCAAAATTTGAGGATAAGTATTCTTTGTTTCTAGTAGCAGATTAACATCACTGCTAGCAAGCAAGATATCATCCACATACAAGATTAGGAAAATATTTTCCATTTTTAAACTTTGCATAAATGCAGTTATCCTCAACATTCTCTTTAAATCCAAAACTTTTAATTGTCTCATTAAACTTTAGATACCACTGTCTAGAGGCTTGCTTTAATCCATAAATGGATTTCTTCAGCGGCATCCCATATCTTCCTTGCCTTCCATGATAAAACCTTGGGTTGTTTCATGTAGACATTTTCTTTTAAATCCCCGTTTAAAATGCCGTCTTTACATCCATTTGATGTAGCTCTAAATCAAAATGTGCAACTAGTGCCATTATGATTCTGAAGGAATCCTTACATGAGACTGGTGAAAATGTCTCATTGTAATCTACCCCTTCTCTTTGTGTAAATCCTTTTGCCACAAGTCGTGCTTTATACTTTTCTACATTTCCTTTTGAGTCATACTTAGTTTTGTATACCCATTTGCAGCCAACTGTTTTGGCTCCTTTAGGAATATCTTCTAAGTCCCAAACATCGTTGGAACTCATCGATTTCATCTTTCTTCCATTGCCTCCACCCACTTCGATGAGTGAGGGCTTCTCATGGCTTCTTCATATGAAGTGGGATCACCTTCCATATGAGCTATTTCTGTATTATAAACTTTATAATCAGTAGAGATAGCTGATTTCTTAGCTCTTTTAGACCTTCTAAGGGCCTCATTTCTAAAAGTGGCTGCTGCACCTCCCTTTCATGCTCAACAACGGGTTCAGTCGGCTCCTGACGGACAGGTTCCGGATCTTCACCCATAGTTGTCACGGGTGGAGTTACAACAGGTGCTTGCACCTCAACCTCAGAGATTGTTGGTGCAGGTACAACAGGTAGTGTGAAAAATGGCTCCTGAATCATCGGAAAAGGTGCACACACCCTCTTCTCCTCAAGATCAATTTTCGAGCTACCATGCTCCCCCTCATCATTTCGTCCTCTAAGAAGACTGCATGTCTCGTTTCTACAAACTTTGTGTATCTGTCTAACAGTAGAAACGAAAACCTTTTGATCTTTCAGGATAGCCAATGAAGTGGCAACTACTGTTTTTGGATCTAACTTTGCAATATTTGGATTAAATATTTTGGCCTCAGCTGGACTCCCCCACACCCTAAAGTGTTGTAGAGAGGGTACTCTTCCTGTCCACAACTCGTACGGTGTTTTGGGCACCGACTTGCTTGGTACTCTATTGAGAATGTGGATGGCGGTTTTAAGCGCCTCCATCCATAATCCCAATGGCAAGGTGAGTAACTCATCATGCTACGCACCATATCCATAAGTGTACGGTTACGCCTTTCAGCTACTCCATTTTGCTGAGGGTCGCCCGGCATTGTATACTGGGCCACTATGCCAGTCTCCTGTAAAACCTCGCAAAAGGTCCAGGGACTTGGCCATATGGAGTGTGCCGACCGTAGTACTCCCCTCCACGGTCAGATCTCACTATCTTTATTCTTTTATCATGCTGATTTTGTACTTCAGCTTTGAATATTTTAAAAAATTAACGCTTCAGACTTTTCTTTGATTGGATAAATATAACCATATCGGGAGTAATCATCTGTGAATGTTATAAACGAGTCATAGCCATCCACACTTTTCACAGGAAATGGTCCACAAATATCAGTGTGAATGATTTCTAGTGTTCCTGTACTTCGGTTTGCACCCTTTTTGATTTGTTTTACGTACTTTCCTTTAATGCAATCTATGCATTGTTCTAAGTCTGAGAACTCTAATGGAGGAAGAATTTCATTTTTAACTAGACTTTCTATTCTCCCCCTCGAAATATGGCCAAACGACAGTGTCATAATTTCGATGAGTCATGAGTTCTCTTTCTTTTCTTTTGTTCTTTATCCGACGCGGAAACATGCTCATTCACTTTGCACACAGAATATACTTTTTCACGTGAAGATAATAAATAAAGCTCATTGTGGAGTAAAGCAACACCCACATGATCATTATTACACCATATGGCACACTTGCCATGTCCAAAATAACACTCATAATTGTCTTTGTCCAAACGTGAAACACTAATCAAGTTTCTATGTAATGAAGGAACATATAAAACATCTCTAAGCAGGATCGTGAATCCATCAGCTAACTCCAAGAGATGTCGCCGATAGCTTCAACGTCTGCTTGAACTCCATTTGCGACTTCAATGCATCTTTCGCTTCTTTGCGTAGTCCGCGTCGAATGGAATCCCTGTAATGAATTTGCAACATGAACAGTTGCACCTGAGTCAATCCACCAAGTAGATTTCGAAAACTGTGTATACAAGGATTCATTTACAAAGGAAACAATGTTGTTACCTCTCTTTGCCATTATGGACTTTAGCCAAACAGGCAATCTTTCTTGTAATGCCCAGTCTTCTTGCAGTGGAGACATGTATATTTGTCCACTGGAAGAGACTTCTGCTGATGCTGATAATGCGCGGGAGCTTTTCCATGTGGTTTTGAAGGGAACCATTGCTACTGTGATGGTAGTTCTTTTTCTTATTATCCTTCACATAGTTCAGAGAACCTCCATGTGAGGATTTAAGTCTATCCTCTTCTTGCACACACATGGCTATGGTCTTTTCAATGTCCCATTTTTCAGGCGACATGTTGTAGTTGACAACAAAAGTGTCAAACTGACTTGGCAGTGAAGCATAACAAGGTGAACAAGGAGTGCAGGCTTGAGCTCCAAGGCATCGTCCATGGGCTTAAGTTTAGCTGCCATGTTGGACATCCTCAGAATGTGCTCTCTTATACCATGTCCACCTCCTGTGTACTTTTCTGTCACCAGCTGCTTTAGCAACTGGGTAGCATATATCTTTGAAGAACCAGTGAACTGGCTCTTTATCTTTTCAAGAAACTCCCTTACGGAAGCACACTCTGCAATTGAGCCCACAATAGCGTGCTCAATTGTGTTCTTTATGAAAGCCATGCACTTTTTATTGGCGGTGAGCCACTTTTTGTTCTCGAGGGTATATGACATCTCCAATGGAGCATAATCCCTCCTCTTTTTATCCCATGCATCATCATCATCTGTTTCATCTCTGACTGGCTCTGTAGGTTTAACTGGCTGTGGAGTGTCCAAAACCCAGTCCACCTCAGCACAAACAAAAGCCAAGTCAACCTTCTTTCTCCATTCAGAGTAGTTGTCACCTTTGAGGGTAGGAACATCCTTGATGCAGCTCATCAAGTAGTACCCTCCTGAAAACCACAATGAAGTGAGATCATAACAACAATTGCATGTAATAATCCAACGTTGGTCAAAATTAAAACATACAACTGTTTGTGCAATTAAAACTATATCACTGTTGGGCAGAAAATAGAAATAAATGCACTTATAACAATAATTAAATCATGATTATGTTATTAACAACGTTGGTCATAATAATAACAGAATCATGATCATTTCAATAATCACTTTAACATGCTCTTATAATTTAATTCTCACTTTAGTTCTATTTACTTTTAAAAGAACACTTTTATTTATTTGCAGCGGAAAAACATGAATAAAATTCATGAACTTTATATTTTTCAGAAATATTTCTGTCACTTTTCAGTTCTCTAAACAAAAATTTCGTTGGATAATTTTGAATAGAAAAAACTGGATGAAAATTTGCCCAAAATTTGGACAAAAACTAACAAAACATACTTCTGGAAAAAATAAACAGAAAACTATTCTTTTCGGCTCGCTCGGCCCACGGCCTGCTGAGCGGCCGTTTTCTATCTGTCGCCCGTAGCAACGCGGAGAATGGCCCACGGCCCGGTCGCTCGCACGCCCGCTGCTGCGGCCTTCTCCACTTTCGGCCCAACGGCCCATTCGCGAGCTAGGGTTTCAATCTGGCCGTCCGTTTGATCGGACGGACGTCCGTCCTTCTCGCTTGAACAAAACCAGGAGAGCAGACCAACCAAAAAAACCCTAGCGCTCATTTCTTTTCCTCTCTCGCCCCTGTCTGTGTCTCGCACCCGAGCTCTGCTAGGGTTAGTATTCCAGCGAGCTAACCGGCGAACGGCGACGAACACCACCGCGCACCACCGCTCACCACCGCACACGCTTCACACGCTTCCACGCTTCCCCTCCTTTCTTCAGTGAGCTAAGGGTTCGGTGGCCGTGGCGCCGTCGCCTGCCCCTTCGCTAGTCGTGCGTTCCCTTTGCGGTGCGCACTGTCGTCGAACGGCAAGGATGTGGTGCCCTTTGCCCCTTGCGGGGTTCGTGTTTTTCTTCCCGATGCCTCGCTAGTCGATGCGCATCGGGATCGAGAGGAACGGCGTGGCTCGGTGGCGGCGCTCTTTTCCGGCGAGCCCGAGGGCCTTCCCGGTGAGTTTTCTTTGCCCTTTGCCTCTTTTTTGTTTCGATTTGGCTTAGGGTTTCCACGGGAGGAGAATTTCTTTTTCTTTTGCCTTTCTTTTCTCGATCTGGTTTTCGATTTCTCGATTTGCTTTTCGATTCGGGCACGGTAAGGGGAGGATTTCTTCTTCTTTTACTGTAATCCATCTAGGAATTTTAGATCGCGATTTCCTTTCTTTCTACCCGAGTAAGATCTAGACACTAGGTGCTCTGATACCAATGTTGAACCCGTAGGATCACTAGGCTAGATCGATACCGGTAGATCAACAGAGAATAGAGAAGGGGATCTTCGGTACCTTCTCCTTGACTCGAAGAGTTGAGCTGCCGGCCATGGTGGACGGCGACTGCTGCGATGGTGAGAGAGAGCAGTGGCGATGGCGGTGCTTCCCGTGACGCTTCGCTTAACCTAGATCGGATTAGGGTTTGTCGGTGGGGTGGTGGCGCACGATCAACCTCGTAGTCTGTGCTGCCGGCCCCCCACTCTCTATATAGCGCAGGCCAACAGGGGCCCACCAACCATGAATTGGTTGGGCGCCCCCGATCAGGGCGCAAGGGATCAGGGTCTGGTGCGGCCGTTGGACCGCACCATTGGGATCAATCTAACAACGACTTGTCCCCGAAAGAAGATAATGTTTATTATCTTTTAGTATAAGGAAAGGGTCCGGAAGGACCCCAGAACTTAATATAGTTGTGGGTATACACTAGCAAAGAGAACCCCGAGAGAAACTAAAATTACAACATGGTCCTTCCGGAAAGGATCCTCGAAGAGAAAGAAAAAACCGATCCGATCCTTCTCCACTGCTGCTGCATTGGGACTCGAAGCATGGACGTCGTTCTTGCCGTCGAGGACAACACCACTTAGGGCGGGGGAGAAGAGAGGTGCCACGCTAAAGTCAAATACTCCATAGAAGCACGTCGGCCAAGAGGATGAAGAGGGAGATGTGTGGAAAGTGCCAATGCACGGAGTGGCCTCGTCCACCGAAGATAACATCAATTCAATATCATCGTCATAGACATATTGCGCTCATCGTAGTTTCAGTTACTTCACAAGGAGCACGATATTCGGGCACCATCCCCCATTTCTCTCAACCACAGTGACTCGATCGAACATGAACACCGCGAAAGAGGGGCTCCCCCCTAGATTATTGAAGAAGCCATTGCCATACCTGCGCCAACCCTTCCTCTTCGAGCAGAGAAGCTTATTGGTGACCCAATGTCGCTCCTCGCTAGAGATTGTGGTCCACTTGCAGATATAGACATACACCAACATGCCAAGAGGCAAACAAACATCTACATCAACTACATACAAATGAGATTTGGCATGCTCTCCCATCCCTACTCCAGCTAGCGGCGCCAAAAAAGATGAAGGGGAGGGGATCCGAGGGAAGTGAGGCGAGTCTCAAGGGCGAGATGGAGAGAGAAAGAAAGAGGGAAATGAGGGAATGTTGATAATATAATTTCCAGTGTAATAAAATTTGAAAAGTTTATGATATAGATTTGCACTAATGAATTCACTGGTAGGGTCACACGGACATCCTGTGGGATCTAGCTACGACCATAAGTCCACAGGGACGGTCGTTGAACTCGCCGACATTGGCATTTTCTTCCTTCACCAAGAAGCTCGTCGACCCCCTTCTCCTGAGCGCGCTCTTTAACATTCACTAAGTAGAAGTCTCGCTAGTCATGGAGGGCCGCCTCCTAGGCACACCCAGAGGTGTTCGCATGTCCCATATATGGATTGTCTCTGATAGTCTTTGCCTCACCAACCCTATCGCAAAGATCCCCAATAGACCAACTTGTGATTTGACAATAATTTGCGAGCATTTGGTTCCCCTGACAGGTGACGGTAAATTAATTCTCATAAATTTATACAAAACTCTTTTACTTCTCCATAACATATCATATCACTAAACATATGTCTTACTTAGTGATATATTTCTCCCAAACAATTAAGTATTAATTTGACATAAATGTTATCGTATCTAATTTCGCATATTTAAAACGTAAATGTGCCGCTAAATATTTACAAATCAACTTATTAATAGTAGTTTCAATATATATCATCCAAATAGTTTTCTTGTGCTCACTGAAACTCCACTTGGTTGTGGTTAAATATATTATTAGGTTTGTATTTCTCTTTGTAAACCTTATAAAATCCAAAGTTAAACTGAAATCACCCTAAATTGAAACAAATTAAGTTATACGAAAAAACACATCTAAAAAAAGCTATATGTGACATCTAATAAACAATGTTGTGTTTATATGTGTTCATACCATAAATCCATATATATTTAAAATATATGGCTATCATATATTACAACAGACTTGTTCAATAAATATGATATAGGTTTCTAGATTAGAAACGACTCATACTTTGGTGCAACTAATTAAATATATAATCCTAGAGCGTATGGGATGTCAACAAGTGGGTTTCCTTCCACACTCTCCCTCGTTGGCGGTTAGTATTTCTTGTTTTTTTTCTTGTTCCGATCTACCCTTCGAGGGTTCGGTAGTTCTTTGACGGCCTATATATAATTTCTCTATATTTGGTCTCAGAATGTTCGCATTTGCAATTTGCAACGTGCATGAGAATTTAAGTCCAGACTTCTCTTGGTTGATTTTATCGTAATGCCTGATATGGTATTGTTACTACAGAAAATGGATATCCATTGTTTGCTATATAACCCAACCCAAACCTGGGCAGCCCAGTTTGACATGCCCAACCCGAAGCCCGGCGTTAGGGTGGGGCTCATACCTCTTTTATCTGTCACAAGCTCTGCCAGAAAACTTAAAGTTGGTACATTATTGCAAACTTAGGTATTATAAATCGCTAAATCTACATGGTTGATGAAGGAGGTGGACCGGATCTCACACATATAGGCACATCATATAAATCAGGAAGCCTTGCCAGACTGCCCAACAGCTAGCTGGGATCACAAGGCAGTCCAACAGACACTCGCGTGCACATGTGCCGTCTTTCACGAATCCATCTTCAGGAGTGATCAACGCAATGACCTTGCCTGATGTTGTCACGACGGCAGACAACACCACCTTCCTACGCGTGTCCATCAACCCGCATCTGTCACCGAGACCCCGCACCGCCACGCGGTAAATGAACACTGCTCCACCAGAAGACCCTATCCAGTCATCTAGTGTTTCAAAACGATGCCCTCAAAAGGGAAAACGACACCGAAAATGTCACCATCGTCTGATCTAAGATATAGGGTTTCCCCCAAAACATTACGCATGAGGCAGGATTGCAGCAAAGACACCTTCACAAGATCTGGTTGAACTTTCGAAAAAAGTTTTATATCTTCGTTTTTCTTTCGAGAATCGGATAGAATAATTGGCCTTAATCGTCGGGTGTCTCGATCGGATCCTATTTTACTCTGAAGTAGGAGCGAGTACATTGCACCTGTCCTTTTTTACTCTGGAGTAGAAAGCAGCTTTCTGATCGTCCTCTCGCCTTTTTAAAGGAGTCATGCGAAACAGACTCGTCGTCACTAGTATAGTAGTAGCTTATACGTGTTCAGTTGGTTCCGAAATTACTAACTATCTGAAAGACGAGCCGTTTCGCGGCCTCTCTGCGCTCACGCACTGTGCTTAGCAACAGTTCGCACTGTTCATATCTACAGTGTTGAACAGTGTTGTGGAAGGACCTACTTGCAATTTCCCGAAAACTGAGGGACTTTTCTGCAAAAACATCTCACATCCCCCCTCCTCCTCTCTTTCCCGTGCGGTGCCGAACCCACCGCCGCCGCCGACGCGCGCCGTCGCCTTTCTGCTCCTCCTCCGACGAATCCAAGCGCACCCCGACCTCCGCCGTCATTCCCTCTACCTCCTCCGCAAGCCACGCGTGCAGGGACGCCCGGAACGCGGTGAATCGACCGTTCTTCTCCGGCTTCCCGTTCTCCGTCCACCGCCGCGATTTGGTCGTCGCCGGCCAACTCCGGCGACCATATGCCTTCGTCCGCCGCCAGTCGCCTCCTCTCAACGCGCTCCAGCGAACCTGTGAAGTCCCAGCACCGCGGGCGTGCTCTCCTGCGCGAGCGCGAGCTCGGCAGAGCCGCCGGCGACGATTGCCTCTGCGCCGCTGACGTTAGCATTGACGTCACAATGGGCCCACATGTCGGCCCCTTTTAATTTCCGTAAAGAATTTCATAACTAATAAACTCCTGACATGTGGGGCCCGATTGCCAGATTTTTATTGATTACGGAAAGTACAAAAAATTGTAAAATTCATATATTTCGATCTGTAATTCAGAAAATTATGAGAAATAGAAAATTATGAGAAATATACCAAAATGCTCAGAAAAATATAAACTATTTATTTACGACAAATTCATGCATGATTGAACAACTTAAATTAAGACTTACCGACAATTACCAAAAATGTCACTTTCTTTAATTATGGGGTTCGTTCCAAACATTATTTTTAGTGGTAATTGGACCCCATTTAAATTGTTATCCATCTTCTAGAATTTAAAAAAAAACCTTAATTTATCATGCCACACATGTTAAAAAATGCAAATGACATATCAAAATGTTCAGAAAAAAAATATTCCTATCTAATTATGTCAAATTCATGCATGTTCAACCAACTTATAACCATGTTTACTTATAAGAACAAAATAACCCAATTCATGTAGTTATGCGATGTTTCCAAATGCTATTACTAAAAACATGTTGGCTCTATTCAAAATGTTATACATGCTTACGATTAAACTTCGGTAATTTAAATTTGTCATCCATACATTTTTTTACACACATTACATTATGCCATGTGTTGACTATTTCATTACTTTTCTATGTTTTGGTTCTTCTCGGTAGAACGCATATGCGAGATCAAGATGAAGATCAACAACAACAAAGATGAATACTTAATCAACCGACAATGAAATCAAGCACAATATTACAAAAGATCTATTATTATTAGTTATCAAATAAGCAAAGCAAGCATAACTTCTTATCTGCACATGAACATGCATGATTAATCAATTTGCAAACCTCCTAAATTACAAGAACTCGAGTACCCTTTTATGTCAACTATGAAGTTTATGAAAATGGCATATGTTAGTCATTCCGACTTCACTTACATTGATCTTCCTGTCCTAAGATACATTCAACATCTTCAATTGATCATATCTACTATTCACACTCCACAATTTTTATATTTATAATTATCTATACCTGATCAGCTGCATAAAGTAGCACAAAAAAAATAAGGAAATGCTTCTTTTCTATGTGTAGATGCATGCTTAGTCTCACTACCTTCCCTTCATTTTTTCTCTTTTTTATGTTACGAGCGCAGCGTGTCACCACACAAATTTAAGCAAGTAAATCCTTCTACTCTCATAAAGTGTTGTTTCATTGTAATTTCTCCTTTTCCATTATTTTTTACATAATTCAGATTTTGAAAAAATAATTTCAAACTACAATTTTAATCGACTCACTGCCCACTGCATTTTCCCAAATGAGTGTATTTTGTATTCCAAATATGCTTAATATTTTGTGCATATAATTTCCACAGCAACGCGCGGGGTAACAGAAAATTCATTCTAATATATCTGTATGATTGCAACTTCATGTTCTTTGCTATGCATTTGATAGGTTGAACTCTCAAGAATGTACTACTCCTTTTAGTACCATAGCCATTGTGTTCTTCTTTTAATTTGCTCCTCTTTCCTACTTTGGTTCTTTTCGTTTAAATGAATTATTTGTCAGAGAACTATTGCACAAGTGACATCAGTCTGGAAAAAAATGTGAAGTTGAGTTAATAAATACTTATATAATGCATTTCCTCTCCAAATGAACTAAAATTAAACATTTGACTTTGGTTAATATTTGTATATGATCTAAATAAACTTCCTCTAAATATAGATTTCAATTAAATAAATGTGGATTTTCACTCATTACGGACTTACAATAAATATTACTGCCAACTATAAACATACTCGAACATTTCAATGTGCAAAAAAAAAATACTCCAAAATATATCAACATGCCCACAAAAATGAATGTCACTTACTTACAACAAAAAAACAAACATATTTGAACATTTTGTATTGATGAATATTGGAGAAAATCAAGATGCACATCCTCTAATTATATGAAGTTAATCCTCTAATAATTGACTAAAATTCAACACTTCAAACTGGTAAATATTTAAATGTAATCTAAATGAACTTTCTCTAAATATGGCATTCAATTAAATGAATGTGCATTTCCAAAAATGAGATACTCCGAAATATATCGACATGATCACTAACTACATACTTAAATTACCACTAACTACATACTACATACTTAAATTAAATATCATTTGCAAAAAACATATTTGAACATTTTAAATTGTTAAAATATTGGAGATACTCCGAAATATATCGACATGATCAGAACAAGCATATTTAAACAATTAAAATTGGCTAATATTTGTATACTAACTAAGTGAACTTCATCCAATTGTGGATTTAAATTTAATAAATGCTCACAAGATACATATTCTCTAATTATGGAGTTATCTTACACATTTATATAAATAAAAAAACTAACACAAAGCGCGGCGTGACGCCGCGCAAAATTCCACTAGTGACCATCAACACGCGCCGACTTTTCAAGCATGATGCATGTACAAGTCGGCTGACTTGCCAACAGAATTTTACAAAGAAAAGAAAAAAGGCTAACAGAAAGCTAGCATGGGAGAGACAAAGTTTAAAGGCTTGAAGCATTCTCTGCCTTCTGGAGTATGTATATTTCTTTTCCGAAAAAACAAAACAAAGATGGTCCTCCTTGTGCATCAGATATTTGTGGACAAGGTGACACAAGCGCACCGAGGAGGAGAGCTCCAGCCTCCAGGAAGTGAACGAGTTGGCGCGAGCGAGAATCGGTGATCACTACCCTACACGTATGTACTTTGGTCTCTCCTTTCTCTCTGGCCATCTTTGGCATCCTACCTATATAAAAGAGCACGGCTTCGGCCTCCGCTCGCGGTTCCCACGTCACCGCGCACGCGTTCCTACAGTGCGTGGCCGGCTCCGCGCCGTCGATCGCGGATCCGACGGCTTGCGTGGCAATTTTGCACAAAAACCACTGCGCTACCAAAATTTGCAAATCAGTCCTTACGTATAAACACCAGACCGTAACCCTAGATCGTGTTTCTCCTCATTTCCTCACCTCCCCGACGCTGGCGCCTCCCATGGCCATGGTCGTCGCTCTCGAGCGCCGCTCGCGCCTCCTCCTCCGTCTCTTCGCCCAGCGCCCAACCCCTCTCCTTCTACTCCTCCTCCTCCCCGGACACTCCGCCCGCAAGCGCGAGGGTACCTCCTCCGTCTCCGCTCGCCGAGTTCGGTCACCGCCGTCGTCGAGGGATGGGCTGATCCATCTCCGGCCGGCCGCAAGCTCCATCCAGGGGCGAGGGCGAGGCGGGGCCTCGCCGCTGATCCATCTCCGGCCGGACGCCGCTGATCCATCTTGGGCCGGCCGTGAGCTCCAGCCAGCAGGTAACATGCCCCTACCTTCTCCTCTTTTTAGATCCTGTCTACCACGTACGATCCCGGCTTGCGTACTGCTTCTGCTCGACTATGCAGTCTTGCTTGCTCTGCTGCTACTACTATGCTTGCTAATTTCTGTTGTTGTCGCCGGCCGGATTCATCAGCTCAACAAATAAATCTGCAGCAACCTCAGGTGTATTAATCTGTATATATTTGTTTATGACGTGTACCCAACCTTTTTATCCCAGGTTATCTACTTAGTTCGGTTAAGTGGTTGTGGCTGTATTTTTAATTGGTTGCCTCATCTTGCTGTATTGCTTGACTAAACTTGCGTGTTCATATATTTAGGCAAGAGATGTTGATCTCCTGAATATTGCTTATATAGATCTCCTGTGTGTTTTGAACATACAGTTTGTTTTGACTTATGACCACAGAAAGGAACATGAACTCCATCCCACATGAAATGCTTTGTGTACAAAAATTTATTGGCCAAACAGGACTAAATAAATCATTTGGCATTCCTCTGGTCATATATATCTTTAATCTTTTCTAGACCAGGGCCTAAGAATTACCATATGTGGGCCATTTATATGCCCTGCATTCTCCATGTTGTCTCGGCAGATTTTTCGTCTATATGTGATTCATATACATGATGGATTGTTCGTCCGTCTTTGTTAACTTTGTCACCATACAATTTCCCTCTAGCTATTTAACTATTGCGTGTAGTTACAAAATAAGCCTTCACTATCGAACATGGCACAGGGTAATTGCCTGCCACAACATTTTCTTTTTTCAGTGAACTAAACCTACACCATATTTGGAGGTACAAAACTTCCTATGTCCCGGCCTTCTCCTCTGCAGCCCTCTCTTTTGCTCATAGAGTGGCATTGTGATTTTTCTGATTTGTTTAGTGCAATTTGTTCTTCAGTTATTAGTAGTTCTTCTCATTTGTTTGACCATAATTTTCTGATCCATGCTTATTGCTTTGATTTTGCAGGTTCACAACGTGTACCGTGGATTTGGTGAATTGAAGTCATTATGTAGTCCTAACCTTGCTACATATTTGGTAGATGCCTTCAAGGATGGTTTCAGTATGATGGATGTTTCTCCGTTTCACTACTTGTGGTCAACCGAATGTCATCTCTTGCTTCAATCTGAAAGTTAGTTGCTTCCACGCACATTTTCCAGTGTATTGGGTTCATTATGTAAAGAATCGCTACTTGGTGTACGGAGTTAATTTCTGGGTTAGAAACTATTAACAACTTTGGGCGTGTGTGTTTTTTGTGCATGATATGGTTTTTGTTTGATTAACAAATTCTAATACAACCATTTGTTTTTGCCCTCTCTTAACAGGTTTTCATTTGACAGAACCATATGTGGTTTGAGAGGGTATTTTATTGATTTCCTTTTGACCATTTGTTCTACAATTTATTTTTACTCAGTGGAATAAAATCAGTTTTTTTTAACAGGGTGGTGGTAGACTAGATGAACATGAATCGTGATGTCTGTGTTGCTATTTTGGTCTTAATTTCTGCAGTTCTATATATGCGCATTTTTAAATAAGTTTGATGTATTGATCTCCATTAAGCTGCTACGGAATATATGACATTACATGTTTGCTCATTCTATGCTTAAATATATTAGTCTATAGATAGTAAGCCAATCAATTTGTTATTTAGTACATGCAGATCAAGTCGTAGATTGACTATATGTTTTAAAATTAGTTGTGTGATTTCATTTGTTGGCTACCCATCTTTCCGTATTTGCTTTGAAGATCATTATTCTCTTACCACCAATTGTAGCTTTATAATTCTAAAAATTCTTTGATTTGCTTCTTAATTTAGGAATACGCGTAATCTGGAAATCAACTTGGATGAGTTGCCATAAAAAATGATGATTCCATGCAACGTCAAACAGGCCTCATGGCTTTGTGTACTTGGTTAGCCAAAACAGTCAATCCTAACTTGGAGTATGTATTTGATCAGCCAAGTGCATTGCAAATAGGAATTGTTTAATTTCTATAATGAAATTTTTATTACTAATGATATGTCTTCTTTTTTTTTCCTAGGTATTGTGGATTTCATGGCATGGTGGAGTCGCTAACAATGCTTGGGCTTGCTTCTGGATTTCTAATACAATTTGGCCTGTTAATATATGTCTAGGCGGCAATGTTGTTGTTCAGGACGGTATTATGGGTGCTACAGATGGAAAGTTACGGAGTCAATGGTAGACCAGAAGGACCTGATTCTAAAATACAAGATTTTGCCATATTACTGATGATCAGATGATTTTCATGAAATCATGAGTTACCATACAGTGATCTAACTGAAGGTTTTGCAAGTTATTATTATATTGATGCACATTCCGATGATAATGTAATCATATGGTTTGTTTTTAATTCATGTACGTGCATAATTTGTAGGTTTTCATGCTTTAAATTTTTCTTCTACGCAATAATTTCGTAATCATGGTTGGCAGGTCAACCGTGTCCCCTCACCATTGAAATTCTAGCTTCCATGTTAATTTGTTCGTTTGGTTTGGCTTTGTTTCTTGCAGGTGACGCTTGTGTTGGATTTGGGTTTAAGGAATATTGTCTTCGGCGCTTCAAAATTATGATGCATCCTGTAATGTTTCAAATATCTCATATTCCATAAGTCGTGTAACTTTGTTTCTTCAGAGAGTGCTCTCCTTTGCAGATACCAACAAACCTATGATGGAAGACATCTGCTGCTATTGCTACAACTGCGGCACAAGTAGCACGGGAGGATGTCGTTGGTCACCGACATGGCTGGGCAAGCTGCTCTGAGCAACAATCATGCTGCTGCACCGGAAGCTGCTCACCACCTCAACTGGCTACCGAGGTGGCGCGGCATGTTGCCGAGATGACACAGTAGGCTGCAGTAAGCATATCTTTTGCTGTGGTCACTGATGGTGCTCAACGAGCTTTTTAAGTACTACACATTCATCTAGCAGCCGTAGGATCAGATGTTTGTATGTAGAAATAATTCGTTCATTTAGAGGAAACTTAATTATTATGTTACCGCTTAGATATTTCTAATACACAGAACGATTTGTCTCTATGGTAATTGCAATACCTGTATTTTTGTCTAGACTTTTCTCACTCATAAAAGATTTGGCTCTGATGGTAATTACAACAACGACTATCCATGCATGTTAATATATCTATTACCATCGCCAACAAATTTACGTCTTGGATATAAAAAAAAACCTTTCTTAACATCGTCAATTTTACTTATCTAGCTTATCTTAATCTTAATTTTACCTACCAAAATTAAATTTCCCACTTTCGATACACAGTTCATCTTGGAAAAACTAAATATATCCTATCATGCTTTGTGGCAGATATCAAACATCGCAAAAAAAAAAAACAGCAACACATCAGTAATCCAGCTCGGAACCGTCAAGTATTTCGCTTCCAGGGTACCACTCTACAAACATTCAGGCATACAACCATACAAATAAAGAATTACTCATCTATGCCAAAAAAAAATACAATCTATGTAACACAAAAAATACCATCACGGGCGCGGCTTGTCGCCGCGCTAAATTCCCTAGTGTACTACTATACTTGTCGGTAAGTGGGTATAATAGACCCTTGTCCTGCATGGCCGACCCCACAGCATACGTGTATATGCGGTCATGTGTACGGACGGACCCAGGGAATTGACGGATTCGAATCTTGACCGGATAGGGGAGAATTTGCTGGGTGTTTCAACAGATGAAATGGGAGCGAAGAGTTGTGGACTTGTGGACTTCCGATGCAAAAGAGTTGACGACGGTCACGCCGCCGGCTTGCTAGCTGCGACGGCGACATTAAAATCTGTGACTAGCCACTCGCTTGCTGCTTCTAGTCTAGCAACAAGCCAACCGATCTAGTGGAAAACGGGGCATTAGTCCCGGTTTCAAAGGCCTTTGGTCCCGGTTGGATAACCGGGACTAGCCAATCGGGACTAAAGGCCTCTCCTTTAGTCTCGGTTGTTCACAAACCGGGACTAAAGGGTCTCCACGTGGGCGAAGCAGTGCGCTGTGGGCTGAAAACCTTTAGTCCCGGGACTAAAGGTAGGACCTTTTTTTATCCTTTTCGATTTTTTTCAGGGTTCAGGGTTTAGGAGGGGTTTAGGGGTATAGGATGGTTTCATCGTACGGGGATCACATCGATGCGTCAAAAACGTGTTTTGGTATATATAAATTATTACTATATGAAGATCAAGTTGATGCATATATATAACACATACAATTACATAAGATTACGTTGATGCATATATATAACACATACAAATTAAGTAGTACATGAAGATCACGTTTTCGTATAAAATACTTAATTACATGGAGATCACTATTACATGGAGGCATACTATTTTGCATCATAGTGGTAGTCTCCGAATTTAGCTATGACCTTCGCAAGGAAATATCCCGCCAATTTCTCTGTAATTGCTTTGAAGCGGTCCTGTATTGGGAGCGCGTTCCGCTTTCTTGCCAACTTTAAAAGAATGAGATCAAAATGAATACATGAGTTGTGTGTATATATATCAAATAATAATAAAACAATTATGAATAAAACTCAGCACAACTGATGGTAACAAAATAAAGTTGTGAATAATGTTTACGTACATCTTTATTTCTTCGGTTGTTAAATCTCTCGCTGGTCCTCATGTGAATGTTCTCGCAAACGTAGAATCACATAAATCAGTCCCCTGTGGCTGTTTATGGCAAGACTGCTCAAGAATAGAATTCAATCAAACAATAATCAAGTATGATAATGGTGCGCGGACCTAGGTAGTACTACTTACGTCGTTCAAACGCCATGTCAGCTTCGGTTTCCATTCACCGGGTTCTTCCTTGATGAACGTCTTCCAAACGCTGTCCGACAAAGAAAATGAACAAAGAGTTATTAATTACTTGATATCAGGAAATGAACGAAAGAGACGATAAGAATTGAAATTACTCTGTGAGCATATCAAAACAGGTCTTGTATCCTTTAGGATCTCTCCTTAATGAGTCAAGGACTTCAACTTCTCCAGTGTGAATGTTAATGACGAGAAGAATAAAGTGGAGCCTGCGCACGTTTATATACGCAGTCATGGATAACTCATCAGTTAAAACTTAACATCTGGCTTGTGAGCAAAATAGAATGTGTACAAGACAGTAACACTCACTTAAAGTTGTAAGGAAAAAGTATTTTTTTTGTCACGTTGTCGCTTCAAAAACATTAGCAAAATCTCCGTTGTGTCCTTGTTATAAAAGGGATTTTCTATGGTGACTTCATGAACTTTATCCGGGTCAATAAACCCAATGTCCGTGATTTCATCCCTTTTGCATTCGAGAATCTTCATTCTGCATAATATAGCGCACAAAAGATTATAGTGAGGATAATTATAGACAATGAACGAGCTGAGTTAAAGACTTAAATTACAGAAATAAATCACTTACAGACAGTAGCAACTGATGATAGATTTGTCGAGTGCCCGGAGATTGTATAACTGAAAAAGTTCAGTAAACTCAACGGACACAGTGTATTCTTGGAAGTAGTGCTCTTCCTTAACTGCCACCATGATACTGATTGTCCCGTCCTTTGCGGCTTTCTTGTACCAGTTATGCAGGTGACGCATTTTTGTTGTTAGGGACTTGACCCGCTGGACCAAATTTTCCCCGACAACATATTGATATGCTAGCTGGTGATGGGGTAATCAGTTGTCGAACTTATATGTTGTTGAGAACCTTGAGCGGCCTTGTCGTCAAACACCTTGAGTGGGGGGACCGATTGTGCGTCTTGTTCTCCGAGCTATTTCTGGTTCAACTATCTCCTAGATAAAAATATATTTATGTCAAGTTGGTCGGCATAATTGTTATAAACATGAAATGAAACAAATAGTTATAAAAGTATACCACATCCGAATCATAGACCGGACGAGTGCCGACAGGGACGGATATCAAAACCATGGCACTATACATATAAAAACAATCATACAAATAAGAAAATTATACAAGTAATAACTATGCATCTAAATCATACAAGTAAGATTGTTTTAAATAAAAGATAAAAACGAGAGGCTCACCGAGGTGGTGCTGGTGACGGGACAGCGCGGGCGATCAACGGCGGTGAGGACGGGGACGGGACGACACTAAAACCCATAAATCATAATTTAGTTTGAGCTCAAATTGCATATAAAACAAATAAAATCCCTAACTTAGCATTTCATCAAACACGTAGCTAGCACTACAAAAATGAAATAAGCTAAAGTAGCAATGAAATGAGCTAAAGTAGCAACGCCGGAGAAAGGATGAAGTTGCTAACCCTTGGATAGATGGGGTGCCTCCAATATTGACAAATGGTGGAAAAACATGGGGATGAACTCGAACTCGGGAGAGGAAACAGAGGAGAAAATGATGATTGACAGGGATGTACCCTTCGGGTCCCCTATTATTGGTATACCTGGTGCAGCCCAGACGAAGGCCCACCTGGCGGCTTAACAATTACTTCAAGCACAAGTTAAGGACTCCAAGACGTAGTCTACTAGGACTCATGTAAACTCTACCTGGCTGCATATATAAAGCCATGTAGGGGCACCCCCATAGAGATATACAAGACGCAAATAGATCAATACTAGATCCACAACTCGCATAGGCATAATGAGACCACGTCTCACCATATCGCCGTTACGGCCACCATGTAACCTCATATATCATCATAATCAGACAAGCAGGACGTAGGGGTGTTACCTCCACACGAGGGCCCTGAACCTGGGTAAATCCTTGCTTGTCAGCCGTCCGATACTACCAGCGCGCACATCTTCTCCCTCTAAATCTACCTGGGGTACTCGACCCTGGGATTGCCGTGGGCATACCACGTCAATAATAAACTCGAGCTAAAAAATGGAGATGGCCGGATCGGGGGTAGAAGATGAAATAGGGCACATTTCTATGCAGGTCTTGTCGGTCATTCCAACTTCAGACATAGACTAGCAGGCTCTTCTCATTTGCTCCTCATCTTGTCTCGACTCGCCTTCACTCAATGAGAGTCGGTTTCTCCGCTCCGGCTACTCTCCCTCTCTTTTTCTCACGATCACGCTGGTCGGAGACAACGGCCGGGAGGGCAGGTCGGCCTTAGTCTATATATATATTTGTTGTGGTTGGACTAGGATTAGGGCTTGTTTTTCTTGTGTCGCTATGGCATTTGGCGATATGTCGATGGGAATTTGGTAATCGGAGCTTGCGAGCGGCTTCCCATGGTTGGCGGTAGTGGCGTGGTTCTATGTGGTGTTCCAGAGGATGGAGCTAGACATGAGAAGCGTCATTTCCTCCGTCACCACTTCAAGAAAGCTTGGGCGAGGCCCAGGTCTAGCGAGTTTGGCTGACGACGCTCTGATGTGGTGGCATTGTGGTGATGGTATTGTTGATGATGATGACGACAATCAGCACGGTGACTGGTTTCTGCTGCAAGGTGTTCAAGCCGCAGACATTCCACGTAGTTCTTCAACGGACGACTTGCGACGGTCGTCGTCATCTTGCCTCTATTTGCTATGGCCGAATGGAGTGCCTCCTCAGTTACTAGTGGATATTCCAGTAGTCCGTCTGAGCGCTCCACCATCCTAAGTGATTTTGTCCTTACTGGCGGCGAAGCTGGCTTGGGAGTGATGCGTGTCTCGTCGATGCGGCGATCAGGGTCCCAATTGCATTTCTCAAATCTGTTTCTAGGCCCTAGATGCAAAAGTTTGGGTCTGTGTTGCTCAATGGTGCCGCCGACACTCGACACACTCACGCGCAGACGCAAGGATGCCGCCGAGCTCGGCTCGTCCTGTTCCTGTAGGCTTAGCTCAGAACACGGTCGGTCTCTTTTGTTGGTTCTGTTTCACCTCACGTGGACATGCATCTATTGCTAGCTAGCAGTACTCCTCTCGATTCAACTCGTACTACACAAGTCTGTACTGGCTTACTTCAAAAAATCCAAAAATATTCATGAAAGTAGACAACTACGAATAACAAAACCATAAAGACAACTTTAAAACTATTAACATGGACTTGTGGCAGTTGCTCAATGAGGTGCCACCATATGATCTATATATTCGATGAGATAGTTACAAAATTTGAGAGTCTAAATTTTAGCAAGTACAACAACAATAGTTCTAGATTTTGATAAGATACCGTTTAGTTGTAGTTGCGCTAGCAAGATGAAACTTGTTTACATCGACGATCCTTGTAGGAATGAAAACGTAGCATAATCCGTTTTCTCATTATGTCATTGTCACTTCCGTATTGGCTGATATGATTACGTGTTACTATGCTTTTGTGTGCTGAATGAATGAATCAAAGAGTTTAGAGGTAATAAGGATAGACAATTCTTGGTTACTAGGGGATAAAAGTTGATTTAGACTTCCCTCTTTCATTACTGAGCAATGCTGCAGTCTTTATCACTATATAAACATGTTAGAACTTCCATTTATAATTAGTGAACAATACCACACTCTTTGCCAAAATAAATATATGTATCGGTTTTTTGTTTGGGGAAAAATATATGTATCGGTTTGTGCAAGTTGGGGAGTGAGAACTTCTATTTTCAGATGGGGATTTTTTTTGAGGGAAGGCCATCATGGCAAGTTTTATTACTCAAATAATAGTTACATGGTTCATGAGAGATTGGTAAATGAAGCTAGGGGATTGATAACTTTTTTAGGGGGTTGATGACAACTTAGAGAGACGGGAGAGATTTCTTTTCTGGCCATCCGGCCGTAATAGCGTCGGGGTTTGCACTAGTTCTGGGCAGAGCTACCAATTCAATTGGGCCTTTCACTAATCAAACCAGTCCCATGGCACAGCATTCTATCTCTCCCTCACGGCCCACTTACCGATTATACCGTTAGACTCCTGCCCAGAAAAAAAAAATCTTGGATCGGTCCTCCAATGGCGCCGGCGGCTTCCTTGGAGCACGAGCTACGGGGGTACCCTACACAGGAATTGATGAGCTCGGGCGGCCGCCCCTCCTCGCCCCCTGGTGGCGCCGCCACTCTCTCGGCCTCGCGCCCTCGCACGGTCGAGGCCACGGCGGACGTCGGCGCCGCCATGCCGTCGCTCGACTTCGACAACTCGAGGCGGAGGACGGCTGGCGCCGGCGAGAGGACCAGATGCTGGAGATCCGGAAGAGCAACCGCGACGCGAACCTGCAAAACAAGCGTCGCGACGGGTCCCCTGCCTCCGCCGCGTTCCCCGTCGGTAGCGCGACGCAGATTGGCCACTCCTGAGCACTCCAGCAGAAGGTAACGCTCGTTTCTCTCGATCTGATCTATGGCATAGGCGCGGGTCCTCAATCTGATTGTTTTGAATCTGTGTTTGCGTGCAGCTCGAGGGCCTGCCGGCGATGGGAGGTGCAGGCGGTGCTCTCGGACGACGGGGCTGGAGGCCACCACCCAGTTCCGGAAACTACTCTCCATCGGTGAGACTTGAATTTACATCAAACTGCCGTCTCTGGATAATGTTTTCCGTTGTTGAGTATATGGGATGAAATTAAGATGATTCTGGGCTTAATTATGGACTAATAACGTGATAACTTGGTCAGTTCTGAATTTTGTTGTGGCTGCGAGGGGTGCGAGCCCAAGGTCAAGAACACACTCTCTTCCTTGAAAGGTTCCACCTCTATCTCTGGCTCTCTTCTACAAGAACCGATAAGGCATCATAGTGAATAATCTTGTTGCATCAAATTTTGAATCTATTCGGTACTCACACTAGGAAAAAGAAGTCTTAACAAAGCATTCGATGATATGAGTGGGACCTTACTGTGCCACACATTAGTTGCAACCTCACTCGAACCATGAACCAGGACATAGTTTCTTATTTTTGTATGAGCACATTTAGACCAAGAACTGATTAAGATTCATATATGTCGTAAGCACATCAACTGCACATTTGTGGATTAGCACCTGAACTGATCATGATCTGTCTTTTAAGATCCTTAAAAGGTTCACGGGTGTTTTAGAATATGCATGCAAATGCTTAAAGCTGCATCAGATGGACTCCACTGAGTTCTGCACATCTTTACTTTTATTACAGCATCACTTGAATTAAGACTTCCGCTCTTATCAGCGCATCTGAACTGAAAGCCTATAAGACGATGCCATCGACTTTACTTTCAAGGATTTCTTGTGCATGTTCAGCGAGTAGCTTCTGTAGAAATTAGTGAGTAGCTTGGGTAAAAATTCAGTGCAAGATGCTTCTTTTAGGCAAATTTATTGTGCATGTTTAATTTCTTGTGCATAGAGTAGTGCATTCGTTTATTCATATATCTGCTGCTTATTCAGTGTTCTTGTGTACCAATGCATGGAGTAGTGCGTTTATTCATATATCTGGTGCATTTATTCATATATCTGGTGCATTTATTCATATTTCTTGTGTACCAATGTTCAGTGTTCTCTTGTAGAGGAGCAGGGGTCGTGCTGGGAAGGATAGCGCCGGGGAGAAGCCCCTATAGTGATTTCGTGGGTTGCGGTTCGGCCGACGAGCTGGCCAAGCAGAAGGAGAGGTTCGGGGACGCCTTCCGCACCGAAATGGTCAGCATCCTCTCCCCATTCCCTCTCAGGATGTGCTTGCTTAGATGTGTTGTTTACTTACTGCAGTCAGTTTAGTCGATGTGCATAGTTTAGTCATTGTCGTCAGTTTGGTCGGTGATGTTGTCTTCATTTAATTAGTGCAGTCAGTTTTTGCGTATGAACTTCCGGTCTATTTTAGTTTAGTTAGTCTGTAATGTGAGAACTGAAGGGTAGCTTCTCTCTTGTCCAAATTCTGAAGAAGAAATGGAAATAGTTGAGAGCCATTGTATATATATAGAGACTCATGTGAGATTCCAATTGTACTCATGCAAAATTGTCATTACTCCTTATTCTTGTGCAATTGTACTCATGCAGAATTGCTATTTTGCAAAAATAAATTTGCAACCTTCCATTCTACTCTTGCTAGTGCAAGTGCTCCTTATTTTTTGCTTGTGCTGTAAAATGATTTTCTGTAAAATGGAGTAACTGAATTGCTAACTGTAAAATGGAGTACTAAATCTGAAAATGTATTCTTGCATAACTTGGGATTGTAGTACTGAAAGTGAAACTGAATCTGTAATCTTGCTTAACTTGGGAGTGTAGTACTGAAAGTCAAACTGAATCTGTAATCTTGCTTAACTTGGGAGTAATGCTCCTGGAGTAAGGTATCAAATTAATCAAAATAAAGTATGCTGGGTTTTCAGTATAAGGGAGTAGTTGTAATTCAGTGTGCTTTTCTTCTAAAAAATGTTCATCACCTATCAAATGGTTGAATTTCTCATTTCTTCAGAATATTTTTCTTTCCTTCATGCACGATTTGGTACTTGCTGGAGTATAAATGATAACCAGATTTCAACATCATCCACTTCATGGATAGGTTACATTTGCTCACTGCTTGCTGGAGTAGAGGAGTACTTTATCTGAACTCCTATTTTTCTACATGCATGATTTGTAAACTTGATCAAATTATTGATGCAACAATTTGACAAAGAGGAATGTGCTTGCAACAATACTGCTCCTTTAACTTTTTGCGCTGGTTTCAGCTACAACTAGAGTGCAACTATAAATTTGATTTTACTCATTATGCTTTATGTTTCATCTCAAGAGTATGCTTTTGAACATGGAGTATAACATGAACTTGTACCGAAGAAGTAAAGAATTTACTCCATGAGTACATGGAGTACTTTGTTCAGTTTGAAACTGACAGCCAACTTTTGATGTTGAAACCCTTTTCTGTTTTTGAATGGTCATACATGTTTCATTACTCAGTGTGATAATGTTCTAACTGTCTGTCAACTCCTTCAGGGGATGTTTCGTGTTTTGCTACCATACCAACTGATGTGAAAGCCGAAGCCACCTTTATTGCAGGCATAAGCCTAGCTGAGATGATATTTAAATAAGTTGATCCATCATTGAAGGTATTTCTATCGCATAGGTTACCCACTAGTTGCCGTTTTGGCCTGCATCTTTTGTTTCCTTTGAAACTAGAGTACTGAATATATGTTTGCTGTAAGGTACTGCACAATTTGAAAACTAATTGTAGGTACTGAGCATTTTTTATTTGCTTCCTTTGAAACTGGAGTACATGGCTTTTTAGCTCACTGGCCAAGTCTGTGTCTAGCCTATGTGCAACTTTGTGTTTGGCTTTGAAACTGGAGTATTTAGCTGGGCAGTGATGACTGGAACTGCGGAAACTGACTAGGATCATACGTTTTGTTCTATTTGCATTTTTATACCCTCCTGGTTGTAAATTGAACAATGTACTTTCTTGGACGATCATGTGGAGGAAAGTACATACATACAGTTTGTGTGATTAATAAAGTTTGACCATGGTATTTGGTTCTTAGTGATCATTCATTAATAAAGTGGTGATTATCTCATATGTTTGTGAAAAATAATATTCGATTTATCTCTAAGAACGTAGGCTCGAGACGAGCCCGGCTTTGAATTAACGAAGCCATCAACCGTCCAGGGAATACACAAGGCCACCGTTACAAGAACCGAACACCACAACGGCCGAACGATACAAGAGTACACTCTGAACAGCTTACAACTCTACACTAAAGTGAAGACTGCAGCACTCAAGGGCGAAGACACCATGTAGGAGAGGTTGCAGGGCACTGCCATGGACATGTCTTGAGCGAGGAGCACCATGAGCTGGAGCAGAACACCATCTTCCTGCTCTCATGCCGAAAAGGGCCCCAACCCTCTCGCCTTGACGAAGGCGTAGTCGGGCATGAGAGACGCTCCCCCGAGAGCGGAGAGATGCTGGACTCGAAGTCCGAAGGAGCCCCAGAGCAAGACCTGCCATGCCACAGAGCTCCGCGCCGTCTTCGCCATCGCTGCCCTTGGAGACCTGAGAGCAACAGGAAAGCGCCGAGCGCAACTGCAGAGGAAAGGGGTGGCAGGGGAGCCACCCAGAGCGGAGAGATGCTGGACTCGAAATCCGAAGGAGCCCCAGAGCAAGACCTGCCATGCCACAGAGCACCGCGCCGTCTTCGCCATCGCTGCCCTTGGAGACCTGAGAGCAACAGGAAAGCGCCGAGCGCAACTGCAGAGGAAAGGGGTGGCAGGGGAGCCACCCAAAGCTCCCACCTTCTGTTCATCTCACCCGAACCCAAGGACTCCCCAGGCGGCGCCTCCCAGGAGGACACGGCGCACAGGGCGTCGACGTCGCCCAATCAAGGATCTTGGACTTTCGTCCGAGAGACGGGTCGGGGGTGGAGAGGATGGACCGCAGCCACGCCTCCAAGGAGGTAGGACGGCACCTAATGGCGTCGCTGTGGCCGGGCTGGACAAGCCAACCTAGGGTTTCCCCTAGTCCCAAGCTCCCACCTTGCGCCCACCAAACTGCAGCTATGGCGGCAGCACCACCAACAGTTGGAGCCGGTGGGGGAGAGAGAGCGGAAGGGAGGAGCCCAAACCTCAGATCTGACGGGGAAGATCCACGTCGCAGTCGCCGCCCGCCGCCGACACACCTCCCATGAGGTCGAGGTCGACAGCCAGAGCCACCCGCAACGACGCCAGCCGCAAGGGCGCCGCTGCCACACCAGAGAGGGCCGCCGCCCTGGATCCGATGTCCTCCGCCGCGGACGAGGCGACGAGCGCGCGGAGCGATGAGATCCTCGCCGCCACCCTCCTCAGCGGCCGCGGGCTTCCCGGCGGTTGTCTCAGGTAGCGGCGAGGTGGGGGAGACTAGAGGGAAGAGGGGCCGGCGGCGCTAGGGTTCGGTCGCCGCCCGAGTCGCTTATCTCTTGAAGCTTCGATTCCGCAATTGCCTTTTTTTTTCAAAATTCCACTGATCTTTTGGGTCAACTTTTACTGGATCTAAGAATTACTTGTTTCAGTAACCCTGTGACGCTTCAAGTTTCATTAATTAGGGAGACACCACATGTGTGTTTCGTTGTAAACCATTTGTAAAACATGCAGTAGTAAATCAGTTTCGGTTTGGTTCATGCAATTTGTTGGACAAAGTCTGACAACCAGTTGTTCCAATGATTGATTGCTTCTATGTCAAATTTGTGAAGGTTTTACTTGCTGATAAGTTCCTCAATGTTTGTAGAGCGGAGCCCTGTGATCAAAACAGGCTTGGTTTCTCGCTTCACTGTCTTCCTTACACGTCGCGACTATCCCCAACTCCAGTATAAGTGAGTACTTGAGTTAATTTGTCTGTAGTTACATTCAATCACCCACACTGAGGAAAAATACTTTGTTTTGCTTGTTACAAATTCAGGCTGCATGGACTCGAATAACATTGGGTCATACACATTAGATAACACCATCTTTGTCAAGCTACTCAGCACCCCGAGTGAGGATGTCCACGAACAGGTAAACTTCTCATTGTTTATTCGATGTGTTGGTCTTAGTTCTATTATTATCTCCTTGCTATTTTTAATGTTGCGATTTGGTTTGGTTGGAGATGTTTCTAAGCGTTAGCATAGACAGTAATGTTAGGAGAGACTTATCCTTTATGTTATTATAGAACTTAGAAGTAGCTCGATAAAAATATTTTTGTTGATGGGTTTAGTCAATGTGATGCTACGCTAGATTGTAAGATGAAGGAAACAAAAGCATTGGATTTGATGAGTAACATAGGGTGGGATACAATGTCTTATATAAGGAATAGCAAAGTTTTATGTTCCTTAGCTAAAGTCGATTTAGTCTAGTTAAGGTAAATGTCACGACTTGTTACGTGTTCTTGTTATTATTAGCATGTTGTCTAATACTTCAATGTTGAGTCTCACGATGGAACATGTTGTTGAATATTTTCATGTGATTGGTTGAGTTCCATATTTGATTTAGAAGACAAGGATTTAAATT
Organism: Poa pratensis; assembly: GCA_947311845.1. Taxonomy (NCBI): domain Eukaryota; kingdom Viridiplantae; phylum Streptophyta; class Magnoliopsida; order Poales; family Poaceae; genus Poa; species Poa pratensis. The sequence continues at coordinate 8,364,889 of CAMZMU010000115.1, read as the reverse complement.
TGGTCGAGTTCTGGTCAACTTTTTCGTTGGATTCTTAGTTGGTTATTTTTAAATTGGACTTGTTCGCCGTTTTCTTATCCTAAGGGTGATTTTTTATTTGCTTATAGAGACTCTCATATCTTTTTTCTTTCTCATATCTGATTGTTTTCGAGTTTTGTATTTATTTGATACACCGTTGTTCAGTGCTTAATGGGAATGGAATCATGTTGGCCTCTGGGTGGAAGTTGGTTTTTAGATCTTATTGCAAACCTAACTTGTGATTATTGGCATGTTGTTTTAGATTTGAAAATACTGAATTCATGATGTAACGCGTTGCTGAATATTTTCATGCGTCCGAGTTGTGGTTAACTTATTAGTTTGGGTTCTTAGTTGGTTTTAGGGTGATTTTTTATTTGCTTTTAGCGACTTTCTCATATTCCTTTGTTTCTCATATCTCATTGTTTTCGACTGTGTGTTTACTATACTTACGTGCATTTATTTGATGTACCCTTGTTCAATGGTTATTTGGAATGAATTGGATTTTAGGGTATAATGTGATGATCTAACAGAGTTGATAGTGATTAGATTATGTGATGTTGGGTTTAGAATTATTTGTTTATAAAGATTGGTGTCGGTGGTTCTAGTAGGATAATTGCATTTATACATGAACCTGAGTGGGATGATTATAATTGGATTTTAGGGTATAATATGATGATCCAAGGGAGTTGATACTGATTGGATTATGTAATGTTGGGTTTAGACTTATTTGTTTATAAAGATTGATTTTGATGGTTCTAGTAGGATCATTGCAATTATACATGAACCTCCGTTGGATGATTATAATTAGATTTTTAGGGTATAATGTGATGACCTAAGGGGGTTAATAGTGATTGGATTATGTGATGTTGGGTTTAGAATTTTTTGTTTATAAAGATTGGTTTCGGTGGATCTACTAGGATGATTGTATTGATACATGAACCTGAGTGGGATGATTATAATTGGATTTTAGGGTATAATGTGATGATCTAAGGGAGTTGATACTGATTGGATTATGTGATGTTGGGTTCAGAATTATTTGTTTATAAAGATTGGTTTTGATGGTTCTAGTAGGATCATTGCATTGATACATGAACCTCGGTGGGATGGTTAAAATTGGATTTTTAGGGTATAATGTGATGATCTAAGGGGGTTGATAGTGATTGGATTATGTGATGTTGGGTTTAGAATTATTTGTTTATAAAGATTGGTTTCGGTGGTTTTAGTAGGATCATTGCTTGATACATGAACCTGAGTGAGATGATTATAATTGGATTTTAGGTATAATGTGATGATCTAATGGAGTTGATAGTGATTGGATTATGTGATGTTGGGTTTAGAATTATTTGTTTATAAAGATTGGTTTCGGTGGTTCTAGTAGGATGATTGCATTGATACCTGAACCTGAGTGGGATGATTATAATTGGATTCTTAGGGTATAATAATGTGATGATCTAAGGGAGTTGATACTGATTGGATTATGTGATGTTGGGTTTAGAATTATGTGTTTATGGAGATTAGTTTCGGTGGCTCTAGCAGGATGATTGCATTGATAAATGAACCTGAGTGGGATGATTCCAATTGGATTTTAGGGTATAATATGATGATCTGAGGGAGTTGATACTGATTGGATTATGTGATGTTGAGTTTAGAATTATTTGCTTATAAAGATTGGTTTTGGTGGGTCTAGCAGGATCATTGCATTGATACTTGAACCCCCATGGGATGATTATAATTGGATTTTTAGGGTATAATTGTGATTATTGATGTCGGTGGTTCTAGTAGGATGACTGCATTTATACATGAACCCGAGAGGGATGATTATAATTGGATTTTTAGGGTATAATGTGATGATCTAAGGGAGTTGATACTGATATAAAGTTGGTTTTGGTGGTTCTAATAGGATCATTGCATTGATACATGAACCTCCGTGGGATGATTATAATTGGATTTTAGGGTATAATGTCATGATCTAGGGGGGGTTGACAGTGATTGGATTATGTGATGTTCGGTTTATAATTATTTGTTTATAAAGATTGGTTTCGGTGGTTCTAGTAGGATGATTGCATTGATACATAAGCAGAGTGGGATGTTTATAATAGGATTTTAGGGTACAATGTGATGATCTAATGGAGTTGATAGTGATTGGATTATGTGATGCTGGGTTTACAATTATTTGTTTATATAAGATTGGTTTCGGTGGTTCTAGTAGGATGATTGCATTGATACCTGAACCTGACTGGGATGATTATAATTGGATTTCTAGGGTATAATAACGTGACGATCTAAGAGAGTTGATGCTGATTGGATTATGTGATGTTGGGTTTAGAATTATTTATTTATGAAGATTAGTTTCGGTGGTTCTAGCAAGATGATTGCATTGAGACATCTTAATGGGATGATTCTAATTGGATTTTTAGGTATAATGTGATGATCCAATGGAATTTGCATAGACAAGTCTAATATGAATATTGGAGAAGGGTATAATTATACGAAAATTAAAGAATGGTTTAGCTGCTTATATTTAATGGATGAACTCATAAGTGTTGGATTGCGATGCAGGCGTCATTTGTACGATTTTGACGCGTGTTATGACCAACTACACAAAAGTTGGATTTTAGTGTCGTAGAGTTGTTAACATAAATGTCAGGACCTGTTACATGGATTCAAGCTTTTGTTCTTATGATTATTGACATGTTGTTTAATACTTGAGTTTCACGACGGAATGCGTTGTTGAATATTTTCATGTGATTGGCCTTGTTTGCTGTTTCTTATCCTAAGAGTGATATTGTTGTTTGCTTCTAGGGGCTTTCTGCTTTTCTTTTGTTTCTCATATCTGATTGCTTCCGAGTGAGTGCTACACTTAAGTTGTATTTATTTGATGTAGGGAATGAAATCATGTTGGCCTTTGGGTGGAAGTTGGTTTTTAGATCTTATTGCAAACCTAACTTGTGAATATTGGCATGTTGTTTTATAATTGAAAATGTTGAGTTTACGATGGAACGCGTTGTTGAATATTTTCATGTCATTGGTTGAGTTCTATATTTGATGTAAAAAACAAGGATTTTTATTTTTCCGAGTTGCGGTCAACTTATTCGTCGGAGTTCTTAGTTTTATTTGAATTTGGTTTGCGTGTCATTTTCTCTCCTAAAAACATGATTTTTTATTTGCTTTTATCGGCTTTCTCATATTTCCTTTTTCCTCATATTTGATTGTTTTCGACTATGTGTTTACTATACTTATGTGCATTTATTTGATGTACCCTTGTTCAATGCTTATTTGGAATGAATTTTATTGGAAGTCTAGATACATGTTAGTAATCCCGGAGGGTATTGAGTAATTGGTGTATTTGAGGAACATATGATGTTATATATAAATGGTTAATGACTAGGATAAGATTGGAAGTCCTTTGTATTAAGTTTTGCGGATTTAGAAAGATATAGTTATTGGAGGATCAGTGCCTCTCTTGATTTATAGGTTTCATCTCGTGGTATAGTGTTACGACAATGATCAATGATCTAGATGATTTTCTTACTTATGGTGGCATATGATCGTATTGGAACATAGGATTGAAGTTAATTATTTGGATAAAGTTGGTAGGATGGGTCTTCATTAAGAAGAGGTGAAGGCATAAGTCTTTAGAATTATTGTTTATAAAGATTTTTGTCCGTGGTTCTAGTAGGATGATTGCATTTATACATGAACCTGAGTGGGATGACTATAATTGGATTTTAGGGTATAATGTGATGATCTAACAGAGTTGATAGTGATTGGAGTATGTGATATTGGGTTTAGAATTATTTGTTTATAAAGATTGGTTTTGGTGGTTCAAGTTGGATGATTGCATTGATACATGAATCCGAGTGGGATGTTTATAATTGGATTTTTAGGATGTAATGTGATGTTCTAAGGGAGTTGATAGTGATTGGATTATGTGATGTTGGGTTTAGAATTATTTGTTTATGAAGATGAGTTTCGGTGGTTCTAGCAGGATGAGTGTATTGATACATGAACTTGAGTGGGATGATTCCAATTGGATTTTTAGGTATAATGTGATGATCCAATGGAGTTGATAGTGATTGGATTATGTGATGTTGCAAATTTTCTATGGAAATTACATAGACAAGTCTAATATGAATATTGGAGAAGGGTCCAATTATACGGAAAGTAAAAAATGGTTTAGCTGCTGATATGTAATGGATGAAATCATAAGTGTTGGATTGCGATGCAGACATCATTCGTATGATTTTGACGGGTGTTATGAATGACCAGAGAAAAGTTGGATTTTAGTGTCGTAGAGTTGAATATTTGTATTTGATGTGTTGAGTTCTATATTTGATTTTGAAGATAATGATTTAAACTATTTGTTGGAGTTTTTAGTTGATATTATTTGAATTGGATCTGTTCTCCGTTTTCTTATTCCTAAGAGTGAGTTTTTATTTGATATTATTTGAGTTTTTAAAGACGAACGCCGATGTACGGGCGGTGGCCGGCCATAGAGGTGGCGGCACGTGTAGGGAGTAGGGACGGAAACGGGCTTAACCGTAGCTCTCCGGCAGGACTCCGGTCAGCTGCAGGCGTGGAGCCTGCAGCACCTCCTCCCACGTCCTCTCCCCGTAGTGCTTCCACTCGCGGTTGGGGAGCAGCGCGTCCCAGTCAGCTTCCCCCGGTAGCACACCATTCCAGATGATTCCACCCTCCATCTGCTAAATCGAAGTAAAAATCAAGAGGCAACCAAAAACGGGGGTTTAGGGTTTTAGTGGAGCGAGGATGTATGTACCTCACTGGTGGTGGTGGTGTCGTGGCGACGTCCCTGTGGAGGAGGATTGACGGAGGAGGGCGGCGGCGCTGGCGGTCGGCTCGATCGCTTGTCGTCGCCTCGCAACTTCTTGCTCGCGCCGCGGCGGTGGTTTGGGAGGCAGAGAAGGGAACAGTGAGGAGGAGGCGAGCAGAGTATAAGGGGACGGAAGGAGGAGAAGCTGGGGGTTCTTGGGCCGGGCGACCTGCCGTCGAGTTCGGGTGGGTTGGGCCGAGTGTCTGGGCCGTGCTGGCCGTTCTATCTATATCTCTCTCTATCTCTCTCTCGCATCCGCTACGGGCGTCCTCTTTCTTTTCCCCTTCCCTTTTCCCCGGTTCGTCGACTCGCACCGTACACCAGCCCTAACCCTAGCCGACGCATCCGCAACCGCAACCGCGACCGCTCGGATCGGAGCAGCCATGGCTCGGTCACGCTGACGGTGGCGGAGACGGAGACGGAGACGGAGACGGAGGCTACTCCCCTCATCGGAGTCGTGACGGAGACGGAGCCTGCTCCCCTCATCGGAGTCGTGCCAGCGCAGGATGCCAAGGCCCCCCGCGCCGCCGCGTCCGTGGAGATCAGGTGCCGCCTCTCCCCGACGTGGAGGGAGGACCTGGAACGCCTTCTTCGAGTTGCCCCCCCGCCGCCACCAGTCAACCAGTCGTTGTTCTCGCGCCTCGCGCGGCTGTGGCGCCGGTGCTTCGGCCGGTTCGATCCCGACTCCATCTCCGTCTGTCAGCCGCTGACTGGGGAACAGATGGAGATGATTCGACGGTAACCCCTCGTTCCATCCGTTCCGTTTTCGATTCCCATTTCGATTGCGCATATTACAATTCAAAATGCCGTTCTATTCTATTTATCTATTCAGTCATAGTCAGCCGGGCCACTTCGAGCGATTAGCTATGGATCGCCAGCTTACCAAGGATTGCCTGCACTACTACAACCGAAAGAATCCGGTTCGTGATACTATGTGCCTATGTCTCCTCTCCAAGTAATTGTTGTTAGTGATTCAAAAAAGAAGTAATCGTTGTTAGTTAATTAGCTCCGGGCATGATTCGTGGTATGCATCCAAACACAACACAGGCTCTATTTACTCGTACCGGCTGATTAGCCTTGCATCATCTATACCAATCAAGTCCGCGGCTTCTGTTCAGATAAGGGCCACAACAAATATACATCTCGGTGTTTCAACATCCATTTTTGTTAGTTGTCCATGCACCCATTCCGATTACAGGCCACAGCCAGTACATTGGTTAGGGTTAATGCATCCATACCAATTAGAGCTCTGCAGCTTTGTCTCCTGATTAAGGTTGCAGCAGGTATACTGATTATGGTCGCACTGCGTACTGATTATGGGCGCAGCTTGTGCACTGATCAGGTGCCAAAGCATCTATATATTGATCAAGGTCCTAACTTGTGTTAGGATCACAAGTATAATGATTAACTTGTGTACCCATTAGGATCACAAGTATAATGATTAACATGTTTACTGATTAGGATCACAAGTATACCGATTAGGGTTCAGCACCAATTCCGATTAGTGGCCGATGCAACCCATTAATCTTGTTTTTGGTACTGTTTTTGCCCTGCTACACATGCAAATTTCCTTACCTCGTGAATGATTGGATTGGTTTGAGTCAGGGCAATGAGTATGAGCCTGCTCCAGGCAAGGTGTACCGGCACCCCTATTTTCACAATGGCATTTGCTGGTCTCATGGGAACTTCGTCGCTCGTAAGAAGCGCTCTGGTTGGTTCTCATCCTTCGTGCCCCAAGACTCTCTTTTTCTTCGAGCTTGCTCATACAAAAGATTTCGATGGCATCGTCACATGCACCCGCTTAGGTATGCTCTACTTCTTTCTTGATGCATCTTCTCTCTTGTTTCTCTTCTATACAACACACCTATCTTGTATGTACTCGTTGGAAGTAGATCATTACAATTGTGATCTGATCTGTTTGCGCTTTTTTATATTGTTATATAAACAAACCTCATAAGTGCCTTTGCAGTTACATTGTAATGCTTTCTGTATAAATTAATTTTTTTTGCCTTCTGTTCCTTCTGTTTTCAGATGAACCAGTTACTGAATCCTACAGTGTCTTGGGTTTCCCTCTTGGGTTCTCTACTCGCCGTAGTGGCAAATGTATGAACCCCCTCTCCCCATCCTCTTTGTCTTGCTTCCTCTCTCACACAGACCTCACGATCGTTCACTTTACTCATTTTATATATTGCTTGGCTTCGTGTGTTTTTGCAGTGGATTCCTATTGCAAGACGTGCTCCAGGCGCTCTGACGTTCCACATCCAGCATGTGAACATCAGCATGTGGAGAAAGTCTGTGGAATGTGCTATCTCCGCTCCAATGTGCTGCATCCGAGCCCTGGAGAATTCGCGTTTGGCTATCACAATCCTTACCGCACCTACCCTACTAAGCACTGATGTCATCGATGACTGTGGATGTGAAAACGTGCTTCTTAGCTTGCTACTTAAGATAGACTTGTCGGTATTGCTATAGTATTTGGCTTGCTGGGTGCAATGACTGTGTCTGTCTAAAGAACATAACGTTATGATTGCTTTCCATGTACTGAGTTAATTCGAAGCTATAAGTTATCCAAGTTGCTATGTCACTTGGAAAACCGTTTGTATATATGCTTTTGCTGGAGACGTGTGGAAAAATTTCAGCCTTTTCTATGCCTGCGCTTTTGTTTTGTGTGATACTAGGAAATGTGCCCGAGAGGATTCACCATTTTGTTATGCCATTCCTGACCCATGTCCAAACACCGTGAAATCTATACATGAATTCTTTCATGTAAGATTGATTGCTATTAATGGATTTTTCTAATTTAATAAATACGTACGTCCTTGTTACTAGAAGTTCTAAAATCCTTACAGTTTGAAACATATTGAAGGCAAGTTATTAGTCAACGGATACATCCTATGTCGCATCAACCTAATAAATGGCAGCAATTTTATATATGGTTCGAAACGGACATAGAATAACTTCACGTTGAATTGAGAAGAACTTCAAGTTGAGTTGAGTTTTTTTTTTCTCAATTTCAAGTTGAGTTGATTCAGGCTTGCACTTCAATTTCACATAGAACCGGCGCCGATTTCGTTGGGAAAAAATCCATTTACTAAGGGTTCCCAATTGCATTCATAGTTTTGATTTTGGTCTTGCTCACCAAATTACGTCATGTAAGTGCGTGCATGTTTGCAATGCAATCTTTACGCCACGATGGAAGATTAATTTTGTTTCATTCAGCCTCGACAGGTGCTTTATTGGGCCCATTGACCCATCCTATCTCTACATTACGTCATGTAATTGTGTATCCGTTCTGGAGCCTTGTCCATGCAACGCAGTTTCGCCTGACGCGCCGCCGCACGCCTTCTCATCAACCAACCCCGGTTTTTCGTTTTTTTCTACTCCCTCCGTTCTAAATTGTAAGTCATTTCAAAAAAATTGTAGAGTCAAAGTATTTTAAGTTTGACCAAAATTATTGAGAGAATTACAAAGATTTATAACATCAAATACGTATACTATGAAAATATAGCTAACGAAGAATCCAATGATACTTAGTTGACATTCTAATTGTTACTATCTTGTCATATAAATTTGGTCAAACTTGAGAAACTTTGACTCTCCAAAATTTTGGAACATATAAATTTGGTCAAACTTGAGAAACTTTGACTCTTCAAGATTTTTGGAATGACTTACCATTTGAAACAGAGGGAGCAGGAATGTGCCCCACGACCACATCGACAAGGCCGTGAGCAGTGAGCACCACGCCCCGCTAACAAAGTTCCTCATCTTAAATCCCACGGCGAGGCGACGTGGGTGTGAGACCCACCGTAGTCGCTACCTCCCTCCTTGCAGCCGCGCCCCCATGGAGCCTCTACAATGATCAACATCGTCTATGCTAAGGTGAGTGCGGCCTTGGCGGAATGGCGGCGAGGTGCGCGTGGTGGTGGCACTGGCAACAAGGTGCTCGAGCTCACTGCCGTGGTCGCAGTCGCAGAAACGAGTGCCTCCGTTTCCAGGCGCCAGCGAACAGCGGCCACGCACCCTGGTGCTGAGCCAGTGTCGACGGCAATAGCTAAGAGGCTCCACAGTGTGCGGCCTACAGTGTGCGGAACGGGAGGCAAGCTACGGCAATAGTAGCTTTTGATCTGAGGCTATCCTGGTCTGCACTCTGCAGGACCCAACACAAGTATTCATCCTTTCCAATCTGAAAAAGGTGTTGCCGAAAGCTTACACTCTTCAACACGAATGCTACAGCCGCTATCACTTTTGCAGGAGGGGAATTAGACATCTTGTTTGGTAAACGGAATTTTGACCTGCGCACTATTTCTAGTAAGTCCTGTATTCCGAAGATTATATTTTCAGTCTACAATGTCTGCACTGTGTAGCGTGGTTCTCTAGCATTAGTGAGTTAACATACTAGAATGTCACAGAAGTTTATGCTGTTATGGCTGAGCCAGGGGAGGGAAATCTTTCTACTGGTCTCTAGACATCTGCTTCAATCTTGGGCAGATTTTTCGGAATCCGCGGTAACTAAGGCCCATTGCCCTAGATTGTGCAATCTGCCTTCCAAAAGCTTCCACAGGATCCAAACAGCCCAACTCTATTGTACAATCTAGCAATGTGATTCAACCCGGCTTCTTGCACCTTCTGGATGTTAAAAGACAATTTTACCCTTCCCTATTTTTACGACAAGCACGAATCAATCCACCCTAGTCCGTAAATTTTCGTCTCCCTGCTGCACGCTTGACTTCCGTCTCCTGGTCCCCGCATCCACTCCTATCGCAACAACGGGGAAGTTTACATGTTTACCATTACTAGATGACCGGTTGCGCCACTGGCGCAGGTGCCGAAATCAAGACTGTAATGTAGCGTTAAGTTTTATATATTTTACGTATATTGTTATCCGTGTTCTATATTCCTACTTCTATCATGATGGTATTGTCGATCGATAAGATGTTTGTAAAAGTGGATTTAAATTGGTGAATGCACACAAATATAAAACCTAAATTGTTTGTCATGTTTGTACTGTTATTTTGATGAACTCCCTAATTTTGAGTAAACATTATTGATACTTGACATGCCTTCAGATTATCTTTAGAATTGATACTGATTACAAAGTGAATATTTGTAATAGCGTACTCATTCAAAATATTTTGTGCAATATTAAGAAGTAAGACCATATTGTTACCATAGGATTTCTTTGTTTTGCTACCCATCATTTGGTTGGAATTCAGCAGTTTTCGGACAGGTAATTGGTGGTCATTTTCCGTTTGAACGGCACATTGGATCTTAAATATAAATGGCACCACCAAGTTTGTAAGTCGAATACTTCAGTGCGAAGTAACATCTCGATACGTAATATGTGGTATTTGGAATCTATATTCTTCTAAACAGAGGGATATATTTATGAGTCATATGATTTTTCTCTTGGATAGTTTTGATCATATTTTTGCCTATATTTTCGCCTATAGTTTAGAATGACCCGATGTGACAGTCCGACCCTCCTGCCCAGAAAAACTTCGATCGGTCCTCCAATGGCGCCGGCGACGAGGCTTCCTTGGAGCAGAAGATCTACGGGGTACCCCTCCTAGCCCCCCTGGTTGCGCCGCCACTCTCTAGGCCTACCAACCGGCATGCGCCCTCGTGGCGCCACCCTCCCGCGCGCAGTCGCGGCCACGGCGGACGTCCGCGCCGCCAAGCCATCACTATTCGCCTGACTTCGACAACTCGAGGAGGAGGACGGCCGGCGCCGGCGAGAGGACCAGATGTTGGAGATCCGGAAGAGCAACCGCGACGCGAACCTACAAGATAAGCGTCGCGACGGGTTCCCTCCCCTGCCTCCGCCGCGTTCGCCGTCGGTAGGGTAGCGCGACGCAGATTGGCCAGCCCTGAGCACTCCAGCAGAAGGTAACGCTCGTTTCTCTCGATCTGGTCTATGGCTCAGGCGGGGGTCCTCGATCTGATTGTTTTGAATCTGTGCTTGCGTGCAGCTCGAGGGCCTGCCGGCGATGGTGCTCTCGGACGACGGGGCCGTGCAGCTGGAGGCCACCACCCAGTCCCGGAAACTGCTCTCCATCGGTGAGACTTGAATTTACATCACAAGCTGCCGTCTCTGGATAATATTTTCCTTTGTTGAGTATATGGGATGAAATTGAGATGATTCTGAGCTTAATTATGGACTAATAATGTGATAACTTGGTCAGTTCTGGATTTCGTTGGGGCTGCGAGGGGTGCGAGCCCAAGGTCAAGAACACAGTCTCTTCCTTGAAAGGTTCCACGTGTATCTCTAGCTCTCTTATCAGCTTCTTAGTGAATCTTGTTGCAGCAAATTTTGAATATATTCGGTACTCACACTAGGAAAAAGAAGTGTTACGAAAGCATATATGATACGAGTGGGACCTTACTGTCCCACACATTAGTTGCAACCTCACTCGAACCATGAACCAGGACACAATTTCTTATTTTTGTATGAGCACATTTCGACCAAGAACTGATTAAGATTCATATATGTCGTGAACACATCAACTGCACACTTGTGGATTAGCACTTGAACTGATCATGATCTGTCTTTTAAGATCCTTGAAAGGTTCACGGGTGTTTTAGAACATGCATGCAAATGCTTAAAGCTGCATCAGATGGACTCCACTGAGTTTTGCACATCTTTACTTTTATTACAGCATCACTTGAATTAAGACTTCCACTCTTATCAGCGCATCTGAACCGAAAGCCTATAAACCGATGCCATCGACTTTACTTTCAGGGATTTCTTGTGCATGTTCAGCGAGTAGCTTCTGTAGAAATTAGTGAGTAGCTTGGGTAAAAATTCAGTGCAAGATGCTTTTTCTGCAGATTAGGCAAATTTATTGTGCATGTTTAATTTGTTGTGCATAGAGTAGTGCATTCGTTTATTCATATATCTGCTGCTTATTCAGTGTTCTTGTGTAGCAATGCATGGAGTAGTGCGTTTATTCATATATCTGGTGCATTTATTCATATTTCTTGTGTACCAATGTTCAGTGTTCTCTTGTAGAGGAGCAGGGGTCGTGCTGGGAAGGATAGCGCCGGGAGAAGCCCCTACAGTGATTTCGTGGGTTGCGGTTCGGCCGACGAGCTGGCCAAGCAGAAGGAGGGTTTCGGGGACGCCTTCCGCACCGAAATGGTCAGCATCCTCTTCCCATTCCCTCTCAGGATGTGCTTGCTTAGATGTGTTGTTTACTTACTGCAGTCAGTTTAGTCGATGTGCATAGTTTAGTCATTGTCGTCAGTTTGGTCGGTGATGTTGTCTTCATTTATTTAGTGCAGCCAGTTTTTGTGTATGAACTTCCGGTCTATTTTAGTTTAGTTAGTCTTGAATGTGAGAACTGAAGGGTAGCTTCTCTCTTGTCCAAATTCTGAAGAAGAAATGGAAATAGTTGAGAGCCATTGTATATATATAGAGACTCATGTGAGATTGCAATTGTACTCATGCAAAATTGTCAGTACTCCTTATTCTTGTGCAATTGTACTCATGCAAAATTGCTATTTTGCAAAAATAAATTTGCAACCTTCCATTCTACTCTTGCTAGTGCAAGTACTCCTTAGTTTTTGCTTGTGCTGTAAAATGATTTTCTGTAAAATGGAGTAACTGAATTGCTAACTGTAAAATGGAGTACTAAATCTGAAAATATATTCTTGCTTAACTTGGGAGTGTAGTACTGAAAGTGAAACTGAATCTGTAATCTTGCTTAACTTGGGAATAATGCTCGTGGAGTAAGGTATCAAATTAATCAAAATAAGTATGCTGGGTTTTCAGTATAAGGGAGTAGTTGTAATTCAGTGTGCTTTTCTTCAAAAAATGTTCATCACGTATCAAATGGTTGAATTTCTCATTTCTTCAGAATATTTTTCTTTCCTTCATGCACGATTTGTTACTTGTTGGAGTATAAATGATAGAGTACTGAATGTATGTTTGCTGTAAGGAACTGCACAATTCGAAAACTAATTGTAGGTACTGAGCATTTTTTATTTGCTTCCTTTGAAACGGGAGTTCATGGCTTTTAGCTCAGCTGGCCAAGTCTGTGTCTAGCCTATGTGCAAGTTTGTCTTTGGCTTTGAAACTGGAGTATTTACCTGGGCAGTGATGACTAGAACTGCGAAAACTGACTAGGATCATACATTCATGTTCTATCTGCATTTTTATACCCTCCTGGTTGTAAATTGAACAATGTACTTTCTTGGACGATCATGTGGAGGAAAGTACATACATACAGTTTGTGTGATTAATAAAGTTTGACCATGGTATTTGGTTCTTAGTGATCATTCATTAATAAAGTGGTGATTATCTCATATGTTTGTGAAAACTAATATTCGATTTATCTCTTGAAGCTTTGATTCTGCAATTGTCTTTTCTTCTCATAATTCCGCTGATCTTTTGGGTCAACTTTTAGTGGATCGAATAGTTACTTTTTTCAGTAACCCTGTGACGCTTCAAGTTTCATTAATTAGGGAGACATCACATGATTGTTTCGTTGTAAACCATTTGTAAAACATGTAGTAGTAAATCAGTTTCGGTTTGATTCATGCAATTTGTTGGACAAAGTCTGACAACCAGTTGTTCCAATGATTGATTGCTTCTATGTCAAATTTGTGAAGGTTTTACTTGCTGATACGTTCCTCAATGTTTGTAGAGCGGAGCCCTCCAATCAGAAAGTGATCAAAACAGGCTTGGTTTCTCGCTTCACTGTCTTCCTTACACGTCAGGACTATCCCCAACTCCAGTATAAGTGAGTACTTGAGTTAATTTGTCTGTAGTTACATTTAATCACCCACACTGAGAGAAAAATACTTTGTTTTTCTTGTTATAGATTCAGGCTGCATGGACACGGATAAACATTGGGTCATACACATTAGATAACACCAAAGTGGTGGTTGAGGCTGTTGTGCCCATCTTTGTCAAGCTACTCAGCACAGTGAGGATGTGCACGAACAGGTAAACTTCTCATTGTTTATTCAATGTGTTGGTCTTAGTTATATTATTATCTCCTTGCTCTTTTTAATCTTGCGATTTGGTTTGGTTGGAGATGTTTCTAAGCGTTAGCATAGACAGTAATGTTAGGAGAGACTTATCCTTTATGTTATTATAGAACTTAGAAGTAGCTCGATAAAAATATTTTTGTTGATGGGTTTAGTCAATGTGATGCTTCGCTAGATTGTAGGATGAAGGAAACGAAAGCATTGGATTTGATGAGTAATATATGGTGGGATACAATGTCTTATATAAGGAATAGCAAAGTTTTATGTTCTTGAGCTAAAGTCGATTTAGCCTAGTTAAGGTAAATGTCACGACTTGTTACTTGTTCTTGTTATTATTAGCATGTTGTCTAATACTTCAATGTTGAGTCTCACGATGGAATGCGTTATTGAATATTCTCATGTGATTGGTTGATTTCTGTATTTGATTCAGAAGACAAGGATTTAAATTTGGTCGAGTTCTGGTCAACTTTTTCGTCCTAAGGGTGATTTTTTATTTGCTTATAGAGACTCTCATATCTATTTTCTTTCTCATATCTGATTGTTTTCGAGTGTTGTATTTATTTGATACACCCGTGTTCATTGCTTATTGGGAATGGAATCAAGTTGGCCTCTGGGTGGAAGTTGGTTTTTATATCTTATTGCAAACCTAACTTGTGATTATTGGCATGTTGTTTTAGATTTGAAAATATTGAATTCATGATGGAACACGTTGCTGAATATTTTCATGTGATTGGCTGAGTTCTATATTTGATTTAAAAGTCAAGGATTTTAATTCGTCCGAGTTGTGGTTAACTTCTTCGTTTGGGTTCTTAGTTGGTTTTAGGGTGATTTTTTATTTGCTTTTAGCGACTTTCTCATATTCCTTTGTTTCTCATATCTGATTGTTTTCGATTGTGTGTTTACTATACTTACGTGCATTTGTACCCTTGTTCAATGGTTATTTGGAATGAATTGGATTTTAGAGTATAATGTGATGATCTAACAGAGTTGATAGTGATCTGATTATGTGATGTTGGGTTTAGAATTATTTGTTTATAAACATTGGTGTCGGTGGTTCTAGTAGGATCATTGCATTTATACATGAACCTGAGTGGGATGATTATAATTGGATTTTAGGGTGTAATATGATGATCCAAGGAAGTTGATACTAATTGGATTATGTGATGTTGGGTTTAGAATTATTTGTTCATAAAGATTGGTTTTGATGGTTCTTGTAGGATCATTGCATTGATACATGAACCTCTATGGGATGATTATAATTGGATTTTTAGGGTATAATGTGATGACCTAAGGGGGTTAATAATGATTGGATTATGTGATGTTGGGTTTAGAATGATTTGTTTATAAATATTGGTTTCAGTGGTTCTAGTAGGATGATTGTATTGATACATGAACCTGAGTGGGATGATTATAATTGGATTTAGGGTATAATGTGATGGTCTAAGGGAGTTGATACTGATTGGATTATGTGATGTTGGGTTTAGAATTATTTGTTTATAAAGATTGGTTTTGATGGTTCTAGTAGGATCATTGCATTGATACATGAACCTCCGTGGGATGATTATAATTGGATTTTTAGGGTATAATGTGATGATCTAAGGGGGTTTATAGTGATTAGATTATGTGATGTTGGGTTTAGAATTATTTGTTTATAAAGATTGGTTTCGGTGGTTCTAGTAGGATGATTTCATTGATACATGAACCTGAGTGGGATGATTATAATTGGATTTTAGGTATAATGTGATGATCTAATGGAGTTGATAGTGATTGGATTATGTAATGTTGGGTTTAGAATCATTTAAGATTGGTTTCAGTGGTTCTAGTAGGATGATTACATTGATACCTGAAGCTGAGTGGGATGATTATAATTGGATTCTTAGGGAGTTGTACTGATTGGATTATGTGATGTTGGGTTTAGAATTATGTGTTTATGGAGATTAGTTTCGGTGGTTCTAGCAGGATGATTGCATTGATGCATTAACTTGAGTGGGATGATTCTAATTGGATTTTAGGGTATAATATGATGATCTAAGGGAGTTGGTATTGATTGGATTATGTGATGTTGGGTTTAGAATTATTTGCTTATAAAGATTGATATTGGTGGTTCTAGTAGGATCGTTGCATTGATACATGAACATCTATGGGATGATTATTTGCATTTTTGGATATAATGTGATGATCTAAGGGGTTGATTGTGATTGGATTATGTGATGTTGGGTTTAGAATTATTTGTTTATAAAGATTGGTTTCGGTGGTTCTAGTAGGATGATTGCATTGATACATTAACCTGAGTGGGATGATTATTGGATTTTAGGTATAATGTGATGATAATGGAGTTGATAGTGATTGGATTATGTGATGTTGGGTTTAGAATTATTTGTTTATAAAGATTGGTTTCGGTGGTTCTAGTAGGATGATTACATTGATACCTGAACCTGAGTGGGATGATTATAATTGGATTCTTAGGGTATAATAATGTGATGATCTAAGAGAGTTGATACTGATTGGATTATGTGATGTTGGGTTTAGAATTATTTGCTTTTAAAGATTAGTTTCGGTGGTTCTAGTTGGATAATTGCATTGATACATGACCTGAATGGAATGATTATAATTGGATTTTAGGGTTTAATGTGATGATCTAATGGAGTTGATAGTGATTGGATTATGTGATGTTGGGTTTAGAATTATTTGTTTATAAAGATTGGTTTCGGTGGTTCTAGTAGGATGATTACATTGATACCAGAACCTGAGTGGGATGATTATAACTGGATTTTTAGGGTATAATAATGTGATGATCTAAGGGACTTGATACTTGTTGGGTTATGTGATGTTGGGTTTAGAATTATTTGTTTATGAATATTAGTTTCGGTGGTTCTAGCAGGATGATTGCATTGATACATGAACCTGAGTGGGGTGATTCTAATTGGATTTTAGGGTATAGTATGATGATCTAAGGGAGTTGATAGTGATTGGATTATGTGATGTTGGGTTTAGATTTATTTGTTTATGAAGATGAGTTTCGGTGGTTCTAGTAGGATGATTTTATTGATACATGAACTTAAGTGCGATGATTGTAATTGGATTTTAGGTATAATGTGATGATCCAATGGAGTTCATAGTGATTGGATTATGTGATGTTGCAAATTTCCTATGGAATTCACATAGACAAGTCTAATATGAATATTGGAGAAGGGTCTACTTTTATGGAAATTAAAGAATGGTTTAGCTACTTATATGTAATGGATGAAATCATAGGTGTTGGATTGTGACCATTCATACGATTTTGACGGGTGTTATGAACGACGAGAGAAAAGTTGGATTTTAGTGTGGTAGAGTTGAATCTTTGTATTTGATGTGTTGAGTTCTATATTTGATTTTGAAGATAATGATTTGAAATATTCATTGGAGTTTTTAGTTGATATTATTTGAATTGGATTTGTTCTCCGTTTTCTTATCCTAAGAGTGAGTTCTTATTTGATTCTAGAGGCCTTCTCATATTTCTTTTCTTTCTGATATCTGATTGTTGTATGATTATCTCACTTGCTCTTATTAATGTTGCATCTCATATTTCTTTTGTTTCTGATATCTGATTGTTGTATGATTATCTCACTTGCTCTTATTAATGTTGTGATTTAGTTTGGTTGGAGATGTTTCTAAGCGGTTAGTGTAGTCAATAATATAAGAAAAGGCTTATCATTTATTTTTTATAGAACTTATATGTCTTTGGATAAAAGTATTTTTGTTGATAGGTTTAGACAGTGTGATGCTTTGTTAAATTGCATGACGAAGGAAAATATGAGAAACATATGGCGAGGTACAATGTTTGATATAAGGAATAGCGATCTTTATGTTCTTGAGCTAAATTTGAGTTAGCTTAGTGAAGATGGAGTAATAGTATATTTGATTTTGTATTCGTAAGCTAAGGTAGGAATGCTAATCTATTTATTTATCCGGGCGACTCTGCTCGCCATGTTGCTGTCAAGGTTTACCGCTTCCTACTGGTGCTTGCCATGTCTCTGGAGCTAATGGCGAAGAGATGCGTCTGGACATCATGATGCGCCGTCAAGCTCGACATGCTCCTCAATCGGTGGCATCTTGAATCGCAGCGGACAGTGGTCTCAACCTCGCTGAACCATCTGCCGATATTCTCAGGTACCGTCGCTTTCTTCGTCTGTTCTTCTAAGCCCGTTTTCAATACTGGCTCCTTCAACGTCCCCTCTTCGATGCCAAGGTGAGGTCATCAAACAACCTTCTAATTAACAAACTTGTATCTACTGCTGCTCCTACTATCTATTTTATACTACAATACTTTTGGTGGATTTTTTATTACCTACAGCTTCTAATGCTTTTAGGTTTAAGTTTTCTCTGTGATTTTCAGTTCTGGGTACAGGCAGTTTCTTGGTGCTACAATTGGAGTAGTCGGCCATGTATGTCTATTCCAATTAACAACGCTCTTAGAAATCATGATACTAAGTGGGACTCTTGGGTCATCCTTTCTTTGTTAATTGATGCGTGCCCGCCGGCTCTTACAGAATGGATACGATGCATACTTAAATGAAAACATATTGTCAAATTATGCGCAGATCCATTTGATGTTGCACTGCAGTAGGACCTTTATTTATTTAAACAATAGTCATATATCTTGTGATATGTTGACACAGTACATGGTGTTAGTATATTGATGGATCCATTTTAAATATTTTAAGTAGCAGATGATGCTAATACTCTGGACAATAAAGGAAACGGAGATAAAAATAACCATTAAGCATTCTATACATGCTACTGTCTATCATATATTTTTGAATCAAAATTTTGCTTGTCATATTTTCTGCTAATATTTCTAACTTTAAAATGACAGGCCTCTTTCCATTTGCTTGCAATTCAGAATGGTGTGATTTGGGCATCCCACAAAGCACATCAAAAGGTTCTGGTATAAAGCATCAGAACCTGAAATAGTTACGCCGGGTAATTTAAATTTGAATTTGTTGTTACCTGGTTATGTTTTTCTCCTTAGAAGGTTTATATAACCGTTATTCCTTTTATAACGTTTATGCACCTGATATTTTGTTATAGGTAAATACACCTTAGTGAACATTATTAACCGTTCAGAATGGTGCGATTTGGAATTATCAATTACCCCCTTACACAGGTATGCTAGAGAAGATACGAACTACCTGTCGTATATGTATATATATATATATATATATATATATATATATATATATATATATATATATATGACATGATGAGACTTAGACTACAAAGGGAGTCAACATGTGAAAATGATCTTCTAAAGTTGAACTTATGTTCTACTGTTTTGCTTTTGGTTTCGGTCTAATAAGTTGAATTCACACCAATCAGCATTTTTTTGTTGTCTGGTTCTCTAAATCAACATATTTTTATGTTGCGAATGTGCTATCCTTTTCTGTCCACATAAACCCGTGGTCCTGATATTACCGATGATTTCTGAACCAACTTGTTGTCAGTTTTGGCTGACAAGAGCATCCAAACAAGCATTCTGATATGTTGCTTTGGCTATTGCAGGTTTAAAAGCGCATTTATGAAATTGGCTTCCAGTTTTATGAAAAGGAGTTGCTAACAAATAAATCATATCTCTATATAAATGGTTTTGTGTGTTTACTTTCAATCAGTACAGTTTCTTTATCTTTTGTGGATATATTACTTTTACGTTGAAAATATGTGCTTCGCCTTCATAATGCGTGCTTATCCCATTAACTCGAGTGTGTTATCACAGCAACATGAGTTGGATGCAAATCAGCTGGCTGTTTCTTCTGTCAGAAATTATTTTCTTTGTTACATAATATCACTCATGATTATTCTTTCTTGAATAGACCTGGGAAAGCAACACGTATGTGGCACTTTTCCTATAAATGGTTTTATAGCTATCTGGTACCAAATCTTGCTTTGGCAATATGTCATAACCTCCAATGATTTTGAATTCTGAAAAGCAATGTTATATCAGTGGAGTATATAACATGTTTTATTTGTTTTATTGATCCAGAGTTATTCAATTTGGATGTGCATGTAATGGGCATATATTAAAAAAATCATACTCAGGTTATAATCCCAGAGATTATATAGCTCCTCAACATGATGAGAGCACTGGCTATGTATCGCCAAATTGTTAGAGAGCTACTACTGTTTTCCTTGGATTTCTTCAATTGATATGTTGGAGAACTCGATGTGTTGGCTTCGCTGACTCTCCTTTTGGATTCAAAGAAAAGAAGACGCCTACAAGTATTGGATTCAAAATATCCATTTGTTGAGGATAACTTCGACCTAATCGTGAACATTGTATGTAATGCAACTGAAAATTCTAAATCCCCTTGAAGCAACAACTGAGCAATTAAAGAAGACACGGCTTGATCAGGTCAGGTAGGCTGAAATTTGTGCATTTTCTTTTCTCATTTACGTTTTAATACGGATGATGAGTAGTAGCATTGGTGCTTAAGTAATTTCTTTGAAATTATATGCAATCTTTTGCTGTTAGAACTGAAAAGTAAACTGGACACCACGAATGACTAAAAAAGCCTCATGGCCAATCAATGGAAGCCTGTGAGTTTCCCAAATGAAGGTAGACCATTCTGGATCACCAACAGCACGCGCTTGCAGCTGTGAAGTTATCAAAATGGCTCTATTGGATGCTGATGATGTTAAGTATTGCCCATTCTTTATTTTAGAAAAATATATTCCTGCAGTCATCTTTGACCCATCATTTCTTATATATTCTTCTGTTCAATACTTGTAATAGATTTTGAAGATAGAGTCACAGAGTCACTGGTTAGGTTTTATCTCTGATCTCATTGTGTCGTTTCATTATTATTGGTTGGTTCACATTCTATTTATTACTAGATTGAGATTAAAACAACACATCCTGACTTTGCTTTCCTATAACAAACCAAACTAGGCATTGTTTTTCTTGCCATGTTGAGTACAACAGGCTTTGATCCAATAACTTTGTATTTTACATGCCCAAAATATGTTAGTACATTTCCTAGCTATTTTAGTTTCTATGAAACGGGGACTGTGAATGTCTAAGGCGAAGCAACTAGGGGCTGAGCAATTTTGTCAAATATTACCGTTTTCTTTCTGTGACAATATTGTTGGACTACTACTATTAAATTTTCAAGTGCAAATGCATTGTATTAGAAAATTTGATCTTAGTTTTCAGTAGATTGTCAAAATTTAAATTATATTATCATAGTTTTCTGTACAATGCTTTAATAGTAGATCGTGAGCTTACAAATTTGCCAGAAATTATCTGAAGCTACACGATGACATCAAAGGCCACGACATACAATAGTGTGACTGGAATTACACAACTATCTACAGGATGCATCAGATATTATTTAATGATCACTAGGCAATGGAAGTTCATGAAATAGCAAGCGATATCGTGTTAATTGTAGTTTTTGTTGTTGCAGCAATAGAGCATTTGTAGGTCTGTTCTTTTACAATTAAGGTTTAATGTGGTTGCTTATGCTGATGGGGATTACCCTGGCCGGTTATTCCACTTTTGCTGATACGAAGTAAGCAGCAATAGATCACTGTAGGTCTGTTCTTATACAAGTTTAATGTGGTTGATTGTGCTGATCGGGATTAGTGTGGTACAATCATTACCACTTTTGTTTACAACAAGCAATAGAAGAGGAAAAAATTGTGACAAAATATTACCACTTTTTTTAGCTACAAGTATTAAGAAGCCCTGTAATAAGAACGACTCTGCTGCATCTTCGTTTTCGGTTTTTGTTTTTTGGTTACTCTTCTTTCGAAATACTCTTGTAATGGTGGGCGGTTTCTTTATATGAAATCGACGGGGGTGCTCGTTTGTTCTAAATTTTTTTTGGATTTAACAATTCTGTTTTCCTGCAGGATTGGAGTCTTCTTTTAAGAAGGGCCCGAAACTCCGTGGGTTAGCCCAGCTCAGTTCGGCTAGGGTTTAATTTTGGCCCACTCTAAGACGCATTCAGTTAAACCCTGTCCGGATTTAATCCACCGCCGTCGGCCTCGGCCAGCGACTCAACCCGTGCCCAACTCTCTGCCGGTACCAGCAGCAAGCAGAGCAGCCACGTGTCGAAGCTGCCGGTAGCATCCTCACAGTGCCGCCTACCTTCTTCGCCTTCCTGAACACTGCCTTCTTGAACGATCGCCTTTCTTATCTCCGCCGGATGCTGTGTCAAGCGATGTGGCCGCCGCCGTCGCTGTGTTTCTTTTATAAAGCAGTGAAACGGGGAATGAGCGAGTTAGTACGTCGGGGTATTAGTTGCTGTCTATTTGGAGTAAGGTATGACCCACGAAAGTTTGTTTCAAAAGGAAAAACATTGTGCCAAGCAGATTTAACGTTTTCGTTTCATGTAGTTTAGCGGCAGCTTCTGTTTAACACACAGAATATGTAGCTGTGCTGGGAGGTTACTAAAGGCTGTACGAAGTGGAGTCCGCCGCAGGAGGGTCTCGTGAAGCTCAATGTGATGCTGCATATTACCCAGGTGATGAACATGCGTCCTGGGGGGTGGCAGTCAGAGATCATCTTGGAGACCTGGTGATACAAGTGCTGGGAAGACGGACGGAATTCAGAATGTCTTCAGTGCAGAGCTGAATGCTTTAGAGCGGGCTGTCAACATTGCTGTGGATATTGGTGCCATACGTGCAGTCTTTGAGACGGACTCGGAACTCCTGGCCTTGGCACTGAACAGGCGCGGCCAAGACTTTTCCCACAGTTATGGTCCGGGTTTTCCTGTAGGCGATCCGCGAATATAGCTGCTCATGAGCTAGCTAGTTTAGGCAGGCAAAAACTGTAATGGCCGAGAGGCCTTAGTCTGGGAAGTTGATGTACCCATATGTAGGGATGAAAACGGTATGGAATCTTTCCGACTTTTCCGCGGAAAAACGGAAACGGAATGGAAATACGGAAACGGAAACGGAATTCTACAAAACGGAAACGGAAACTTTTATGTGGAAACGGAAACGGAACAGCGTATTCCGGTGGGACGGCGCCGGAAACGGAAATTCCGTTTCCGGTAATACGGAACTTTCCGTTTTTTGTTACGCGGTAAAATCCGAATCTAACAAACAGAAATTCTAGTGAGAACATTTAAAAAAATGAAAAGAATCTCAAACTACCACGTTTAGGACCTATGTATTCGCATATCATCTCTCCCTCATGTTGTTCCCAGTTCTCTATTTCAGTGTTCTACTATGGATAAGGACGATAATATATATATTTTAATGTTGCATAGTATATTATCTAATCAGGCTATCGCCTTATAATTTTATTTCATCTTAGAAAGTTGAAAAGTTTGTTGATTTTCTTGGCTTTTCCTTTATTATTTATGGCGTCTCTCGGTTCCGGTAAACATCCGCTTTCCGTTCCGTCTCCGCACCGTATTCGGTCTGTATCTGTTTCCGACAATATTTGTTTTCATATTTGTTTTCGGGGTTTCTGTATTCGTTTCCGCTTCCGCAAAAAAATATGAAAACAAATGTGGCACCACTCAGTTCCGTCCGTATCCGCTCCGTTTTCATCCCTACCCATATGCTACTGTAGCCGAAGTTGTGTTGGGTGATTTGCCCCCGTTATCGTAATATAGCGAGATGTTTTCCCCTAAAAAAAGCCTGTTTGTATTGGAAATGACCCATATGTTTTAAAAATTTGTGGAGTGTTTGATCACAAGATTTGTTCTCTGCTTCCTCTGGAAGATACGCTGTGGCAGCAGAATAGCATCCATTTGCAGTCCATTTCCAGCGGACCGTGTCGGGGACACCATCACGGTAAGTGAGCGGTTGGGCTGCCTCCCAAAGCTCGCACATCTCCCTGGTGACCTGTCAGGAACCTGTAACTGAAGCTTTCTGAACTTAGAACCAGTGCCGGATTCAAACTCCACCGTTCATCTCGTGACCTACGTCTCTGGTGCATCCCTACCGCTTCGCGCCTTAGTGATTCAATCAGAGCCGTTGATCGCTTGATAAACGGTGCAGGAGGGCCACACTGTCGCTGTTTGAATCCTGACACTGTGCTTTAGGTTCAGTTAGCTTTAGCCACCTGCTCCCTTCCTTGTCTCGACTCTATTTAGCTCGGATCCGAGCCTGTATCGGGTATCTCTGTATTATTGGGTTAAACCCTAGCCGTCGTTGTTCTGGCTGGCCTAGCCTTCCTTTTCTCTCTCAAACCCTAGACTCAATCCTTCCTCTAAACTAAGCATTCCTCTGAAATTCGGCGGTAATAAAGTGAGAGATGAAGTCTGAATTCGTGTTGATTGTGTTGTTTCCATTCAATTGTTAGTCTAGGCCTTACAAAGTGGTATCAGAGCCACCGAATCCTCGGAGGTGAATTGGATCTAGGAAGGGACGGAAGTTGGGATCTCCTGTGAAATCCTTCCTTTTCTCCCTGGATTCCGGCGACGGTGTTGAGCTCGTTCTTCACGAGCTGTCGGAGGGGTTTGGCGGCGGCGACATAGTTCGGGTGCAGTTCAGGAGCGGAGGTGGTTGCCGGAGAACAATCCTCAGGTAATAAAATCCCACCCTTTCCCTCCCTGTTCGGTGTACCTTGGTGGCGCGTGTAGCTGGCGGTGGTAGACTGGCAGCGGTAGAATCATCAGCTTGGAGCTTAAATCCTTGATCTTGGATGTCAAGACCCTGCAACGAGTTCGTGAAGAAGATAAGCTGGAGTTCACGAAGTTCTCGGAAAAGGTAGAGAAAAATAGCTTAAATCCTTGATCTTGGATGTCAAGACCCTGCAACGAGTTCGTGAAGAAGATAAGCTGGAGTTCACGAAGTTCTCGGAAAAGGTAGAGAAAAATTTCGTCAGTATTCAGGAGAATTTTGATAGTATTCAGTCGAGTTTAGAGAAACTGCCAGCAGTTGTTCCTCCTTCTGACCCACCCGCCTCTCCTCCTCCACTGGGCACGGCAGCTGCAGAGTCTTCGGCGCAAGGTAGTGTTACTCAACAGGTAGCCAAACCTAATCTGACAGTGGTAAGACCTATTGGCATAGCTACTTTACATGATCTTACAGGTAAGGAGCTGAATTTGGATGGTTCCGAGAAAATTACTTACCGGCACCCCAATTCTGTAGCTCCACAACCACAAATCTTGTCTCAGCGTGGTGAGGGACAAAAGAACTTAACAATGCAACAACACCAACAAATCCATGATCACCTAGTTGATGTGGAAAGAAGAGAGCTAGTTCCTAGAAACAGAGCTCTATTTCAGAACAATGATACTGTCAGATATGCACCTGCAGTGAAACCAGCCAAGATGAATATACCTGAATTTGATGGAGTTGATGCTGATTCATGGATACAAACAATTGAACAGTATTTTGAGTCAGCTAGAACACCTCTAGAATAGCGCACTGAGTTAGCAGTTACATACCTGAAGGGTCCTGCAATGCAGTGGTGGCGTGGTACAGGATTTCCACCCAATAACACACCCTGGCATCGTTTCACTCGTTACTTGACTGACAGATTTTCTGAAGCTTCTATCTGTGATAACTTAAAGAGTTTTCATCAGCTCACACAAACTGGAACATTAGCTAAATATGTGTTGGAATTCGAGAAGGCATTGAACCTCATGCGCAGAGATAACCCCAGTATACCTGATGACTATTATGTTAATAGTTTCATTTCTGGGTTAACAGTATACATTCAGAGTCATTTGCAGTGTTTGAAACCAAATACAATGACTGAAGCCATGTGGTTTGCTAGAAGAATTGAACAAGCACAGCCTAGAAGCAGGCCAAGCTATCCCATGAATCAACAGACAGTAAGAAGGACCATCAGCAATGATCAAAACCAAAAAGGGTTAGCTGAGGTGATTGAGCAAGCTAAACAGAATAAGGTGTGTTTCAGATGCAATGAGCCTTGGTTTCCTGGACACAAACAACAATGCAAGATGTATAGTAAAGCAAAGCTTAATGCCTTGCAGCAACAAGAAGAAACACATGCTGAGTTGATCTATATTGACTATGATGATTCTGATGATGACCAACAGTTGCCTGAACCAGATGCTAAATTGCTCATATCTATGCATGCTATCAGTGGTAATAGTGAAACTCATTATGCTTTTACATTGACTGCTAAATTTGGCAACCATATAGCTACTGTTCTAATTGATTCTGGCAACACTGGTACTTTTATGTCCAATAACTTGGCAAAAAGAATTAAGTGCAACATAGTACCAGCTAAAAGAGTACAGGTTATGGTTGCTAATGGCAGTGAACTGGTGTCTGAGTTTAATACTGAGCAGTGTTTCTATGATATACAAGGACATAAGATGAGTTATAAATTCAAACTGTTACCCTTAACTGGTTATGACATCATTTGTGGCACTGATTGGATAAAAGATTTCAGCCCTGTGACTATGGACTTCAAGCAAATGTTCATCTCTCTGAGTGCATCTGATGGCCAGTCTATTAAGTTACTAGATGAGTCCTTGCCTGGCTTATCTGATACTATCATAATAGATGAATTGCTATCCCTGAAGGAAAAACCAATCTGTGGAGCATTTATCTTTTTGCAGCAAGTCATGGAGATGGATAAAGACATCAGCAAATTACCTGCAGTTCCTGCATTTCTGCAACCCTTAATGGATCAGTATGCTGATATTTTTGCTGAGCCTACTTCATTACCTCCTAAAAGAGAGTGTGACCATGCTATTCCATTGGTACCTGATGCCAAAATCATTAATCAAAGATCATATAGGCTGCCACATCACCAGAAGAATGCCATGGAAGAAATTATTCAGAAACTGCTCAAACAAAATGTCATAAGACCAAGCAGTAGTCCTTATTCTTCTCCTGCATTAATGGTGAAAAAGAAAGATACTACTTGGAGAGTAGTGAATGACTTCAGAAAAATGAATGAACAAACAGTGAAGAACAAGTACCCAATTCCTGTTATTGAAGACCTACTGGATGAATTAAATGGTGCTTGTATATTCTCCAAAATTGATCTGCGTAGTGGATATCACCAGATCAGAATGAAAGAAGAGGACATACCAAAGACTGCATTCAACACTCACATGGGCCATTTTGAGTACTTAGTAATGCCCTTTGGTCTGACAAATGCTCCTGCTACATTTCAGTCACTGATGAATACCCTACTGGCTCCATTCTTGAGAAAATTTGCTTTAGTATTCTTTGATGATATCCTCATCTACAACAAAAGTGAAAAAGAACACTATAAGCATTTGGAGGCCGTGTTCAAGGTTTTGCATGATAACAAACTGGCTGCTAAAAGTGAGAAATGCACCTTTGGTCAAACTAAGGTAGAATACCTTGGCCATATCATACAAGGAAATGGTGTAGCAACTGATCCAGTGAATGTAGAGGTAATAGCCAATTGGCCTGAACCACAAAATATCTCTGAACTGAGAAGAATATTAGGCATGACTGGATACTACAGGAGATTCATTAAAAACTATGGGATAATCTGTCGACCACTGTTTGATTGCTTGAAGAAAAACTCATTTATCTGGTCTGATACTCAAGCAAAAACATTCCACACCTCTCTAAAAATGACACCATTTCAGGCATTATATGGTTTTCCTCCTCCACAAGTGGCAGAAATGTTTTTACCAGATGCTACAACTGAATCTGCTGCAGATATGATGCTACAACTGAATCTGCTGCAGATATGTTACAGAACAGAGAAGCAGCTAATGCAATCATCAAGGAAAATTTGCAACAAGCTCAAGACAGAATGGTCCATTTCGCTAACAAAAACAGAAGTGAAAGGCAATTGGAGATTGGGGATATGGTCTACTTGAAAGTGCAGCCTTATAGGTCAAGATGGCAACGGGGACGGGTACCACCGGGGGGCACTCCGTCATCCCCGCCCCGATCCCCGCCAGTGCCCGTCCCCGCTAGTCCCCGCTAGCTTATCGGGGATGAAATCGTCCCCGTCCCCGTAATTACCGGGTACCCGGTCCCCATCGGGGACTCCACGGGAGATCGACGCCATCTCTTCCAAGTCGTCGTCAGCTTTTCCGCCGGTGAGGAGGAGCAGGTGAGGGCCACGGGAGATCGCCGCCGGTGAGGAGGAGCAGGCGAGGGCCACGGGAGTACGGGACAAGAGGAGGACGGGAAGGTGCAGAGATGCGCCGGCCGCTGCGCCCTGCCGCTGGTGTTGGTCGTGGAAGCATGGGACAGGAGGACGACGGGGAAGGAAGCGAGATGCGCCGGCCGCTGCCGGCCGCCGCCGGTGGTGGTTGTGGAAGCATGGGACAGGAGGACGACGGGAAGGAGGCGAGATGCGCCGGCCGCTTCCGCCCGCCGCCGGTGGTGGTCGTGGAAGCACGGGATAGGAGGAGGACGGGAGCGGCGGCTGACTGGCTGAGTGAGGGGATGAGTAGACAACTCGATCTAGAGGAAGAGGGAGAGAGGAAACGGGATGGGAGTGGCGGCTGGGATTGGGGAAACGAACAGAGTGGAGTCCTAGCGGGTGTTAGGGTTAGGGTTTTCTCTTATATACTTCCTGTATGTTAGGCTGACATGTGGGGTCCCGGGTATCCATGGAGCCTCCATGGGGGCAATTTGCCCCCGTCCCCGCCCCGTTACCTTAACGGGTACCCGCCCCGCCATCCCCATGGGGGGAATTCGCCCCCCGTCACCGCCTCTTCGTGGGTAAATCCCCACGGATACCCGCCCCCGTGGGGAAAATCGCCAACTTGACTTATAGGCATTCATCACTGCACATCCACAGAAGCATCAAGCTGCACTCATTTTCTATGGACCTTTCCGTGTGCTATGTAAAGTGGGAAATACAGCACACAAATTGCTGCTCCCTGAGGGATGTACCTTACATCACACATTTCATGTCAGTCAGCTTAAAAAGCACCATGGACCAGTGGCGATCCCTACACCTACATTACCCTTGATTGATGTGCAAGGAAATATTCAAACTGGTCCTGAAAAAGTACTCGACCGCAAGCTGATTCCAAGGAAGCAAGGTGATATTGCAGTGCCAGTGGTTCAATGGCGGGTGAAATGGATCAATCTACCTGAAGATGTAGCTACATGAGAAGACTCAAGCTTCATCCAGAAGATCTTCCCCGACTTTCAGCCTTGAGGACAAGTCTGAGCTCGACGAGGGGGATCTGTCAGGAACCTGAACCTGTAACTGAAGCTTTCTGAACTTAGAACCAGTGCCGGATTCAAACTCCACCGTTCATCTCGTGACATACGTCTCTGGTGCATCCCTACCGCTTCGCGCCTTAGTGATTCAATCAGAGCCGTTGATCGCTTGATAAACGGTGCAGGAGGGCCACACTGTCGCTGTTTGAATCCTGACACTGTGCTTTAGGTTCAGTTAGCTTTAGTCACCTGCTCCCTTCCTTGTCTCGACTCTATTTAGCTCGGATTCGAGCCTGTATCGGGTATCTCTGTATTATTGGGTTAAACCCTAGCCGCCGTTGTTCCGGCTGGCCTAGCCTTCCTTTTCTCTCTCGAACCCTAGACTCAATCCTTTCTCTAAACTAAGCATTCCTCTGAAATTCGGCGGTAATAAAGCGAGATATGAAGTCTGAATTCGTGTTGATTGTGTTGTTTCCATTCAATTATTAGTCTAGGCCTTACATGACCTCCATTCAGGGGTTAGCTTTTATATGGTGCATCCATCTATTGTTACCCATAGCGTCCCGGAGGCACATGTGCCGCTTGATGCAGTGCCTGGCAAGCGCAGGCCATCGGTCAATTGGCCGCTGTCCGCAAATCTGCCATCCCCGATGATCATTGTTGTTGAAGCACGGAAGAAGCTGTTTGTCTCGTTGTGGGCAGGAAGAGGAAGCCCCTGCCAAGGTCGAAATGGGTCCGTCCAAGTGAGCCACAGCCAGTGCACCGGAAGGGCCCTGTTGTGCTTCTGAAGATCAGTCATGCCCAGACCCCCATTCTCCTTCGGCCGGCAGACCTGCGACCAGTGAACCAAGCATTGTCCGCCCGTTGCTATTTCAGACTTGCCCAAACGAATCCCCGTCAAAGTCTGCGCTTGCACAACCATGCCTGCGGCGGGATGAACATCATTTGGATCGTTGCCATTGCAGATAGACATGATTTGACCAGCTCAACTCCGACCGGCAGGGACAAGAACTTACCTTCCAACCGCAAAGAGGTTTGAGCAATTTGTCAACGATCGGTTGGTAGCTCACCCGACAGAGCATAGCGTCCGACAGGGGCATGCCCAGATAAGCAATGAGGAAGTTCTTACCAAGGTTACTATTCATGTGTGGTGGTACATTTGTATAGGACAAGTGTAGTATACAGGAAACAACTGATTTTTATGTATAAATGGCTCGAGACGATTAATAGCACGACTTATCAAACCAGCACAAATGGGATCCTGACTTGTATCCTGTGTGGCACTGCAGTTTCTTTACCACTGCATAGAAAACTGATCCGTTGCTTTACAAACATACTCATGATAAGGGCTGGAGAAACAGAACCAGATCACATTTTTCAAGGTTCTAGCATAGCACTACAGTTTCTTTACCACTGCAGAAAATGCTGATCCGTTGTTTTACTACATCACCTCTTCAACCAACAAAGCACCTTAACAGAAGTGACATCACAATCATCTCATCTGTTGTTCAACAGTTGAGCTTGATCATGTCCACCATGAATGGTAATACCTACAAGAAGAATTCTTCAATAAGTGAATCATAATTATGGGCAAACCTATAAGAGATGGTGGCATCTAGATGAAGTGAATGTTATATACCACCCACTGGACAAAATATTTTCGCCATAAGCTTAGAAACAGTTGGGGAATCAAGACATGTACACCACCTACCATTTTTACTTTTAAATATTGTTTTGATGTGATCCCGTTCATTGTTCAAGTCCAGCAAAAGAACAGAGCATACATTTGTATTTGAGTTTTATTGGCACGATACAGCAACAAATACCAGAACAAATGTATTTTTCTTACTGTCCTGAACAAAGAATACCAAACAGAGAAATAAGAAACAAGGATCATACCCTAAATTCCGATAGAACATGAAGCTCAAGCAATTAGACAAGGCACATTGCAAACATTAATCCATTAGCTTAAACTAAAAGAGAAAATGAGTTTTTTTATTGAATCGCTAATTGGGAGGGTGTCATGATATCATGCAACGCTGAAAGAAACGAAAGAAAGGCCGACCATACATCACTTTTATTTTCTTAAGTGACTGATTCCCTTATTGTCAGTATGATTATGTTATTCAACACAACATCAAGGAAACAGTAATATCTATATTGATCAATATAAGTTTATGGTAAGAAAAACACATTAAACTATGTCGCACTGACTAAATCTTCAATGGCAATCTCTGGTAACAAACATAATCCACTGTGTCCAGATCTAAGTATGTATGGCCTAACAGACTATCAAGAAAATATTTTCTCCACTGTACAAATTAACTAATTCATTATACTAATCAAATGTAGGAGTTGGGTCTGCGTGAAGAGTAAATATGTGGAACACATGCAAGTAAGATGACAGGACTTCTAACATTTTTTAGTATAAAGGGTTATTTCCAACTCGCGCGGGACTGTGTGAGTTATTTGTTGTCAGTAAATTGGTGTATCACTGGTAAGAAAATGACATGAATGAGTAGCTCTATGACAACCGGTAGCAGCCAGGAGGGTTTGGGAAGTAGTAGTTTGCAGAGAGCAGACTATGAACTATGGCTCTTAGAATTCAACACACAGACGACAATGTAGCCGCGGTGTGGAAGATTGATTAAAGTGAGCTCTGCAGCATCACAGACAATGGAAGTACCTGGAGAGTAAAAACTCGCGTAATTATATAAGGCAACACTGATGGAATGCAGATCATAGGTCACTTTTGTTTTCTTGATTGACTTATTCCCATGCTTTCAGTGTGATTATGTTATTCAATACCACATCAAGGCGACAGTAACACTTATATTGATCCATATAGTTTGTAGATTGCAGAGTATGAACTGTGGATCTTATAATGCGCAACATACACAACATAGCTGAAGTGTGAAGATTGATTAAAGTACGCTTTGCAACGTCACAAAAAATGGAAGCACCTGGATAGTAGAAACTCGCATAAGGAAAAATGCTGCCGTAGTTGCCTTTCTCTGACACCTCCTCAATCTGCATGGACTTGAGATGGATCATATAGACGCTAGGGTGCACATAAATGAAGATCACGCCAGCATCTTCAGCAAAACCAATTGGCTCCACTCCGACCGTACATGTCGCCAACACTTGGGCGCGATAAGCTTGTTGAGATTAATGACCCTTTGACGTGTCCATGTTGTTCCCACCCCGTCGATGTTTTTCACCATGGACCATAAATGAAGATTGAAACCTTCGACTCCGGCCAAACCAAGCAGCCCATCCTCCGTCGGCATGATGATAATCTCCCCCCCATAGCTAGCTAGCGCGTCGTATGGAATTGTCTCTGTCAGGCCCAGCCTATGATTATCCAAATCAAACTCAAAGATGCTAGAATTATCCAACAGCCAGTAGAGTGTGTTCCCAACAAGCGCAGTCGGCTTGGACTCAACTGCTGAATATGGCATGGCGATCGAGGTGATCTCACTCCAGATGCCGGTCTCGGAGTAGACGCAGGCACAGGCCATGTAATTGCTTGGACTGCACACGTACACCACCAGGAACGGGCACCTCGAATGGCAGTCGCCGTGGCCGGCCGCGCGGAGAACCGCGGCGTTGAACACGCCCCCACAATCCGGGGCAGGGGGCACGGTCACGTAGCACGCGTCGCCTGTCGCGAGGTCCCAGACGAGCAGCTTCGAGGTGTGGCGGTTTTCCAGGAGAGCGAGGCCGTGGCGGCATTCCAGAGCCCACCAGTCGTCGTGGGACATCGTGGCAGCGGCGGAGGCCGCGAAGGAGCCGGCGGTGGGGACGAAGAGGGGAGGGCCCGGCTGGTTGTTGAAAAGCCAAACATGGGAGGCATCCCCCCGTGGAACTCGCGGAAGCGGTGGAGGAAGCCGGCGTCGTCGACGAGGCCGCGCCAGAGCTTGGAGACGAGGGAGGCGCGGCGGAGGTATATTGGATACGGCGGGAGGCGCAGGAGGACCTCCAGGAGGAGTTCGTCCGGGAGAATCGGATGCGGCGGCGGCGGCGAAGCGGCGCTGCGGCTGGCGGCGAGGTCGTCCATTGGGTCTGGGAATTGAGGAAAAAGATGGTGCCAAGGTTTCGTTTGATTTTTTACCCCGCTGGCAAAGTGTCTCAAATAATGTCAAAGAAAGTGTCCTCAAATTGAAATACAAATTAACTATTTAAGACAAAATCTCAAATAAACGGCCGTTCCTTTGTTAGAAAAAAAACGAGTTGCCTTGTCGAAACTTTAAACGTGTCGGTGGTTGTTTTATACCGAAAAAATGTACAATGTTAGGCTGAATGCACATGCGACAATTGGAAAAATGTTCATTCTTTTTTGTTTAATCTTTTGCATGGAATTCATCGATGGATTCCATTTTTTGTAACTTTCTCCATCTAAAGCCACGAATATAGCAAATTCACCTCATAGGGAAAGGGTCATCTAACCAGACAACTTGAGAGTAAGGACGTGAAACTGACTCGACCGAGCGAAATCCTAGACATTGTTTCCTTCCCCTCGTCGCCCACCTCGCCGCCAAAGAAGAAAGTCGATAGGCAAAGTCTATCTCGTGAACAAGGCATGCGTCGTGAAAATATGATGTCGACTGTTTGGTTAGAAAATAACTCGGCCGTGGTTTACACATGGCAGTGCCTGAAAATTTCCGAAAACCACTGTCCATTTTAACTAAACTTTTTCTTTTGATATGAGTATTAGATTAGATTTCTCCCTTGGGCAAAAATAAGCAAACAAACCCGGTGCATCAAAAGACAAAAGTCAGAACTCGATTTCAAGCACCAAAACTTGTGGTTTTACACAGGTCGCAACTCGCAACAACAACAAAAAACATGCAAGTACATATGTGAACTGAACATGTATCTAATGTTTTTCGACAATCGGAAAACAGTTTTTTTTTTTTTTTGCAGCCGAAGCTCATCTGTGATCAAAACATGCATGGTGTATAGTAATTGGCGAGTAATTAAACCATAGGAGTTCACCCTGCTGATTTAGCAAATGCACCACATGGAAATGTTTTTCTGAAACGAAACTACCAGCCACTGCAAGGTGAGATCCAGCCACTGAACCTAGGTGCACAAGGTCCTGTAAATTCCGGTGCTCAAAGCCAGCTCCGGGTGCAGGATTCTGCTCATGTATCCTGCTGGCACAACGTCAAATGATCCAAACTAACTTCGCTCTCGAGTAATGTGGCAGCTCACACTGAGTTCAATCTACCGTGACAAGTATGTGAGCACTAGTTTTCATTCTATCCACTATCCAGCGTACTATGGCAGCTGAAGGATGACGCACATGAGTTATGTGTATACATTCTTCTGAAGCTACTACAGTGCAGGCACCTCTCTCCAAAAGAGGGAAAAACTGTCAAGTGATTCACAAGTCTGAACCCTCAAAGATTCTGAAGAATATGCTTTCTGCATTGTATCAGCAAAAGTATCCTCATCTGAAGCTATATTTTTAAGTTTCGTGGAAAGTTTGCATCACCACTTGCCTGGACCCTAAGGTACCTGCATAGCAAGCGATCTCATCAGCAGAGCCGACTTTGACCGCTCATGAGAGGCACAAGTCACAACAAAGAATATATGATAGGAAAACAGTTTTTACGAGAAAACATGCAACAATCAAAAAACAATAGGCTACTAGAGGTGAACATGTACTATCGAGCTTATCAGCCATGTGAGGAAAAACATTTTATTCCTATTTTCTACTTTTGGCTTAGCATGATTACTAGCATGTTACGATTTATCGAAACCATGGCACGGATTTGGAGGATAAAAATCTTCCGGTTACTGTTTCCTCAAATGCAGAACTCAGCTCATAATAAGTGTACCATATAGAAAATGTAACATTCGCTAAGTGATATAAACTAACTGACATGATAAACTGCATCAAGGTAGCACATCAGAACAAATGCACAATGA
The DNA here is from genome assembly GCA_947311845.1 of Poa pratensis. Lineage (NCBI taxonomy): Eukaryota > Viridiplantae > Streptophyta > Magnoliopsida > Poales > Poaceae > Poa > Poa pratensis. Next base: position 8,330,022 of record CAMZMU010000115.1, on the reverse strand, counting down.
AGTGTGCAGATTCAGGAGGAAGTGGAGTTCAGCTACAAGAGAAAAAAACGACTAAACTTTGGAAGTAGAGTCATCTAAGGCTAGAGAAAGAGAACTAAAGACTTCTCTTTCCAACATTGTAGGATTTGGATCTGGATGCAGGGCAAACGTGTGAAACACTTGCAAGTGAGAATCACAAGACTTTCTATACATTTTTTAGTTATGAAGACTAAAAGGGTCATATCAATGAGAAGAATCCGAGAACCGATAGCAGCCAGGGTTATGGGTATCAATATGCAGAGTATTATGAATGGTTCATCATTTAATGAGCAGTTATTTCAAAATATTTTTCATGAAATCTTGTCATATATATACAGGGGACAAAAGCCCATATACATGAAAGCAACCCATCTCCAGGTACCGAAATAATCAGCTCACATGGATCGAACTCATTTAGATCAGTGTAGGAGCAGTAGTGTGCATTCCATCTACTATATATAAATGCCTTGAAGATTAACCCAAACCCTGAATCCAACTGAAACGTATGGTTCTCTCCCTATAAAAAGCCATCAAGTGGCTCACAAGTCTGAACCCTCAAAAATATCTGAAGAATTAACTTTCTGCAATAATATATCAGCCAAAACATCCTCATCTGAACCTAGAATTTTTATTCGCTGGATTGCTTCAGAAACAACATTAACGCATTGAAGAGTTGAACCTAACTGCATTACTTAACTTAGCATAAGAAATATGCACACAAGTCATATCTTGAAACCAAGAACACACAACAGGTACCAAGCTCATAAATCACTTCAGAAAACCTAACAGAGTGATCTAGCACCAATGCACCACACAACATTACTAATGGCACAGATGGACCGGCAAAGGCAAAGCAAATGTCATCTTCGCAGCAATAACTTTCCAAAGCATGGCGTAATTTTTTTCCAACCACCATTGCAGTTGGTTAACGCCTATAGAACTCGCTAACGATGACATCCCATTTGGCAAGTAGTACAAGTTTGTTAACCGCCACATTAAGCATTCAACATTTACGGCATCACCAGGCAAAAGACTGAACCACCTGCATGAGTAAGTTGTTTCTGCAGTCACAGCAACAAAGAACCTAGGTACCTGCATAGCAAGCAATGTCATCAGCAGAGGCGATCTTGGCTACTCACAAGGGGCAGAATTCAGAGCAAAACAACATATGCAAGTTCAGACAGTAATAGGAAAAAAGTTTCTACGAGTTAACACGAAGCAATCAAACAAACAAAAGGCTGCCAGAGGTGAACATGTACTACCAAACAACAGTCATGTGTGCTGGTACTTATATCATATATGAAAGTGGTATATCATGTAAATATCATGACATGGAAAGTAGAAGAAACATTTCATTGCTATTTATACTTTTGGCTTAGCATGCTTACTGGCACATCACGATTTATCCAGACCATAGGGTCACACTCACATTAGGTGGATTGGAAACCTTCCTGTCACTGCTTTCTCAAATGCAGAATTCAGTTCATAATTAATGTACTATATAGCAATCGTATATTCGAGAAATGATATGAAATTAATGAAGTGTAAAGATCCAGGAAGAAGTGGTTCACAGCTCCAAGAGAAAAAACAAATAAAGTCTGGGAGATGGCTAGAGAAAGAGAACTAAAGATTTCACACTAAAACTTTGCAGTTGACAAAGGATAGGAAAAGGGGCAAAATAATCATATTGTTCAAGGGAAAAAGGTTTAGACTGCATTCCGTGATGCACTGGCACTACAACTGCAAAGAGTATTGACATGTTCCTTTACAAATGTATGAACTAAAAATTACAAATCATGTGAGAAAAATAATAGAAATTTATTCGAAGAAAGTGTTACATCACCTCTTCAACCAACAAAATGTGATAGCAGATGTGACAGCACAATCATTAATCATCCCAAGTGCCGTTCAGAAGTTCACCTTGATCATCTTTACCACCAATGGTGATTCCTATGGGAAGAATGACTCAATAAAACCGACAACAATTGGGATTAAGGAATCATATATGCAAACAATTCATCGATACTTGACACCATCTATCTCAGAACAAAGGAATGCGGTATTCAGTAATTTACTTGAGTACTTCACATGAATTTTTTGAGAGTTTTTTCACTGTGAATATTTATTGTTGTAAGTCCAGCAAAAGAAACGAGCATACATATATATTGAAGTTCCGTGTGCACATTACAGCGAAAAATACAAGAAAGTTCACATACGATCTTGGAGTAGGATTTAAGTCTGGATACAGTGTACACATGTGGAAGAATGCCAGGTTAGTTGTGAAAAACAAAAATCGTATGAGTGAGTTGTTTGTAAAATGGTAAGAAACCCCAAACAGGATGTGTTATGTGGTAATCAATAATTTGCATTATGAATAGTTCCTCATTTAATAAGCAGTTCTTTCAAAAGAAGTTTCTTGAAACTTGCTGTCTATGCATATACTTGAAAACATCTATGTAGTAGAATGGTAGTTACAGTTCGGAAGATTTAATGACTTTGCAACATCGAAAGCAATGGAAATACCTGGAGCGTAGAAACTTGTATAAGGAAAAACGAACCAGTATGTCCCTTTCTCTGACACCTCCTCGATGTGCATGGATTTGAGATGGATCATGTAGACACTAGGGTCCACATAAATAAAGATCACACCAGCATCTTCAGCGTATCCAACTGGTTCCACTCGAAACCTACACGCCGCCACTACTTCCGGCGCAAGAAACTTCTCCAGATCAATGACCATGCGGCGTGCCCATGTTACCACGCCGTCAATGTTGGAAACCACTGGCCACAAATGGAGACTGAATACATCAACTTCGGCGAAACCAAGCTGTCCATCTTCTGCTGGCATGATGAGAATCTGCATATCGTAGCTATAAAGAGCGTTGTATGGCACATCCCCGAAGAAATCCAAGCTACGTTTATCCAAATCAAACTCAACGATGCCAGAATCATCCAACAGCCAGTAGAGTGAGTTTCCAACCAGAGCCGTTGGCGCCATTGCAACTGATGAACGTGGCATAGCTACCGAGGTGACCTGACCCCAGACGCCGGTCAGGGACGAGTATACGCAGGCATAGAAATGGTTCTGGCAGTTGAACACGAACGCCACGATGAACGGGCACGAATGGCAGTCGCCGTGGTGGGTGTGGCCGGCTGCGCAGAGAACCGCGCCGTTGTACCCCCAGATCTCCTCCTCCTCCTCATATGCCGCTGGCCGAGGCAGGTATATCTTGTCGCCGGTCATGATGTCCCAGATGAGCAGCTTCGCGAGGCGGTGGCTTTCCAGGAGGGCGCGACCGTGGCGGCAGTCGAGAGACCTCCTGGGGCATCTTGGCAGCGGTGGACGCTGCGAAGGCTCCGGCGGTGGAGACGAGGAGGGGAGGTCCTGACTGGTTGTTGAAGAAGCCAAGCACGGGCGGCTTCCCCCCGTGGAACTCGCGGAAGCGGCGGAGGAAGCCGGCGTCGTGGACGAGGCTGCGCCAGTGCTTGGAGACGAGGGAGGCGCAGTGGAGGTAGATGGGATCCGGCGGGAGGCGCAGGAGAATCTCCAGGAGGAGATCGTCCGGAAGGGGCGGCGGCGGAGAATCGGCGTTACGGCGGCCGCCGGCGAGCTCGTCCATCGGGTTCGGGGATTGGGGACAAAATGGCGTCGAGGGTTTCAGTTTCATTTCTCATCACACGTGACCAGGTGTTCTCAGATGCACGTGACTCTTTCTTAAGAAATGAGCAATTATGGGTTCGGAGTGATTTTTTTTTGTAAAATCTCAGCTCTAAAAAGTGTGCAACTAAAATTTGGATTGTGATTTAGAAACTTAAGCAGCTAAAATTAGCAAATATAAAAGTGTGCATGACACGTTGGACCAATAAGTCGGATATCTCTAAAATTAGCTCTAAAAAGGAGTATTAGAGATGAAGATGTGACCCTCTACAACTATGGTATTTGTTGGCCAGCTGTTAGGATACTTTGGTTTTGAAATCTTCAGTTTATAAAATGGTTAGCTACCAAACATAGCTTAAACTATAAACATAGCCTAAACTATAAGGGCAAGTGCACTGGTTGAGACGCATGGAGTCTGTAAAAGACCTCCACATCAGCTATACACAGCACTACAAAAAATCTGTACAATCGACTGTCTATACACAGCACCAACTGATCGTGAGTTTATTTGTGTAACCGTCCCGTGTAATCAGGTCTGGAAAAGCGTTTCCTTTTTTTTCGAATTAAAGGGCTTCATGCCCCCGATTTCGTTAAAAATGAAACCAAAGTTCGGTAAATTGTTACAGACTCAGCATCCACCCAGCACTACCACTACACCAAAGAACACCAAACCTACCAGGAACACTACCACAAACCTCCGCAACTCCAGACTTAACAAACCAGCATCCATCTACGGAAGATAACACAGCAAAACATCTATTACAGACCAAACTTCTTTTTTCATTTAAGTTCCTCCAAGCACTCTTCCTTTTCTTTTTTAACCTTCAGCCAACTCCAATGCGTTTTGTCATCGGCCCCCAGCCAGCTTTCCTGCTGAAGACCTCACTTGCCACCCCTGCCAACCGTCGTGCCGCGCAGCGTAGGCCCTGCCGTGCGTTTGGTTTCTGTAAAAGTGCCCAATAATCAATCCAATTAGCTATACTATACATTATGGCAGTAGGATCACGGGTAAACATGATCAAAGACAGCAGCATTTCTGGCATACATTCAGGATCACTATGTATCAAATCAAATAACAATTTATTCTAGGGAAAAGCGTTTCCCTGGAGGCTGGAGCACGATTTTTATCTTTTGGAGCCACACGTACCGATAGCAACCATACAATAGCAGGGGAGGCGTCGCTATCGAGCAAAGTTTGCAAATTATACCGTATAGACAATTACCGACGGACTCCCTCTCTCTCCTCCTTCTCTCTCCTCTAACTGACAATAAGTCTTGCGTGCCATTTGTTCTAGACGGCTGATGTGGCCCTAATGCTCATTTTGTTTTAAAATGCAACTGATCGACACATCACAAGAACTACTCAAGTTGGTGGGGTCCCCCTATAACCACTCTCAATCCCAAAAAATGTCAAAATTGCTAAAAGAAAAGGCCAAAACAGTGCACCCCGCCCCGCTCCCATATCGATCCCAATCCTAAAAAATGGGAGCTCCTACCTACCCTACAAATATGGACTTCGGAGTGACTCGCGAAATCTGACCCTAACATATTTTTCAATGTGTGGGAGATGTAACCACCAACTCGGAAACTTCTCATGCCCACCTCGTCGTGGCGACTAACCCCCTACGCTGCCCTCCCTCGCTCTTCATCGGACCCGAACAAATAGCAGATTACTTGACAAAAGGATTAGCTACTAAGAATGTTCGTTGGCATGTAACAAGATGGAATGATAGATACATCACTCATCTTGAAAGGGGCGGACCCAAAGAGGCTGAGTGGGGGCCTATGCCCCCCACTCAAATTTTCAAAATCCTTTCGAATTCTTAAGAAAATATTTGAAATTTCTTAATCTTCAAAGGAAGTGCCCCCACTTAAAATGTTTGCCCCCACTCTAATGTTGTTCTGGATCCGCACCTGCATCTTGAGCAGTGGCGGGGCTAGGGGGCCAGCAGGTGCCCTGCCCCCCCCCCCCCCCCCCAACCCCCCAATTGAGATTTGCTATGTCCGGCCCCCTTCAACCTTGAATCCTGCCTCCGCCCCTGATCTTGAGGTGGAGTGTTGGAGTATAAGTTAGTGTACTAGTACTACTCTAGTATAGTCTTGAGTATTCTAGGAAAATGTTAGGTCCGTGCTAGTATAGTAGTAGTGTCCTATTATAATCTAGATTGTTCTAATGTATGAGTGAAGATGTAAGACTAAGTTAAGCTATATATAGGAGAGTGGTGGAGGTCCAATCACCTCAGCCTATCCAGAAAATCCCCAAGGAACAACACCACATTTCCCGGAAACAAGAGAAAAACCAAAATGAGTCAAACAAATCAGAGCGGAAATACTGGGAATGAAACCATTGACAAATACATCGATGACTTATATTCACGAATTCAGGATCTGGTTCTTCCTCCAACCATCAGCAGCATTTAAAGATTAAGGCAACAACTCCAAAAAAAAAAAAATAGTACATACTAAGACAGACAAACACACAATCAAGGTCAAAGTCTCCGCGCGTGTTAGCACACTCTGATATAGATCACGACTTGCATCTACTTACTTTATGAAACAAACCAATCAATAATTGATGGATTGGATAAAGTAGCGAAGAATGAAAAAGGAATAATCAAACGAGCAGAGCCGCTCGGAATGTGCTTTCTCGAAAGCAAAAAATAGATAAACTTTCTTGATCGGTAGTCGTCCGGTCACACCCGAATAAAGAAGTTCAAAAAAATTGATCGGTAGTAGTCCGGTCACACCCGAATAATAATATTCCAGAGGGAAATGCACCTAAGATCAAATAGAGCCGGCTTCCGTGGAAAATTCAGACTTTCTTTTTTTATGCTGCGATCACATAAAAACATAAACTTGCGCCAAAGTCGTCTTGGGATTCTGTCCCTAATGCATTAGATTCCACAGGTAAACCCGACTCAGGTGATTCCGCTAATAACTCTTCCATTCGAGGGCTATTGGGGAAAATAGCTATATTCAGCAGAGACAAACTTACTCGTATCTATTTAACCTGTTCTAGTGCACTGCTTGCATACATGTAACATGAGTAGTTGGCATCCAACAATGCAAGGACCATCAATAGACCTGCTAGTCTTCGTAGTATGCATCTTCTTTCCAGCAGTGGCAACAGTGGCCGGAGCCTCTTCCGGGCGCTCCATGTCGTTGCCAGGTTGCGCCGACAAGTGCGGCGATGTGCCCATTCCATACCCCTTTGGTATTGGGGAGCACTGCGCCGTAACCAGCCTGAGCAGCTACTTCAACCTCACCTGCAATGGCACGACCGATTCACTACGGCCAATATGTCGGGGATCACAAGGGACATGTTCAGATCGTTGACAATGGTCCAGGGTACTTATGTCAGTGCTCCAAAGGACACGAGGGAAATCCTTATCTTCTGAATGGCTGTCAAGGTTGATTGTTTACTCAATTTTAACTCGTGAAAAATTCTATACGGCTTTGAAAACTGATAGAATTTTAAGCCAGAGCCCAGTGTTTCAACATTGACTTTGGTATCAACACCAATAGAAACTTTAGGAAACCTATTCTTGCACATGTGTGCATATGGCACCGACACTCATATTTGGTTTCCACCACACCTCCACAAGGAACCGAAAAATCTATGGTGTTATTTCTGGTGTGAATTTAGAGGAAGTTAGAAACGGCAAGTATTGCAACATAACACAATGAATTGACTAGTTGGATTATTACTTGTTGAATCTTTCTTTAGCCGACATGTAATTACTGAAAGTAATATAGCGGATTATGTTGGGCTTGAACGTTCTGAGTGGATGTTTCATTACTGTCTACAAGCATAGACGAGTACACACTGCGTAAACAGGACCCCAAGTATGGAGATTTGTATACCAGATTGGCTGGTTTGAACCTACATTACATGGCGAAGCCAATTTGTTCCCTGAGGACAATAGAAAAATAAAATGAGGCGAGAGGTTGAATTCTTCCTCCAGTGGTAAGAAAAAATAGTTCTGTTCAATTAAAAATTAATGAAACAGCGGCAGAAAATAATATAGACTAAGGCTAACACCAAGTCAAGCTCAAAGTCTCTGTGCGCGTCAACTTGCTCGGGTGTTGTGTGCTGTAATAAGTTAAACCGGAGAAATGATCATAACGTCCGATTTGAGGCGCCGGAGAAATTGCTGCAGACGCCATTTTGGTATGCAGCATATAAATTTATAACTGTGTAATTTGATCGTGGATATCGAGCTGTTGGTTTGGCAAATTCATTTGTTCGTTGTGGCCACCTGAATTGTTCCCATTCTGAACTCTGAAGATATTTTTTACACATCCTGTTATTCAACTAATGGCGGATTTCAATGGTTCCATGATTGACTCGAAATTTACCTGTGCCGCGATGGGATTGAGCGACTCTTGTTCTAGCGGCTGGACATCTGTTCCGCCGATCCAATCGTGGGCCGGCGGCGAGCAGACTGAGTCGCCGGCGTCGCGAAGAACTGGTCCAAATCCACCAACCCCTTCGCCTACCACCCATCGCCGAGCCGCGCCGCACGAACCCCTCCCTTACTTCCGGTACGCCCCGGGGTTCGCTCGACGCACCCCGCAGCGGCGTCCTGGAGGAGCCGCCCCGCCCGCGCGGGTGCTGACCTGCTGAATCCTCTCGCCATGGCTACCCAGCTTCGCACTTCCCCGTCCGTCCGTCCGGTCGACACCTCGGCACGGCGACGGGTTCGGAGGCTGGCCGGAGCGGCGATTTGGATCGACAGACACTTTTGCTCGCTGGAGCAGCGGAGGGAGCGGAGAAAACCCAAGCCGTATCTCGACTTAGAAAGCGTACTAACGTTTCCCGCTTTCGTCCATGGTTTATTTTAATCTCTACTACTTATAAAAGAACAAACATATTCTTTCCTAGATCCACCCAGTCTAGCGTACACAGATTAAAACGGACCCTATTACAGCCTCAGGATCCGGCCCAGCACCTCAGATCACACCGTCCACATACCAACTAACCCGCACCTGTGTGCACTTAGCAAATAGAGGCAGCGGATGAAAACTCTGCCGTCCGCGTACGAGCAGAATCACCATCCCCATGCAAGCATAATCAACGGGACAAAAAAAATCTTTACTACAGCCACGGTCAAGGAAACCTCCAAATTTAGCGGCAATCAATTCAATCTGTCACCGCCGCGCAAGTTCTTCACCGGCGTCCCGCGAGAGGCCTCCCCACTGGCCGCCTCCCAGCACAGCGATGCCGTCGCTTCACGCAAGGCTGCTGCCCCGATTTCCATGCCACCGACGCCGGGAATAAAGGGGATTCCAAAGTTGGGGAGGAAGGGATCGGCAGAGGGCTTCCATGGCGCCCCGTTCCATCCCCACTCTGCCCCCGGCGCCCCAATTCCTCCGCCTCTCACAACCGTCGCCGTTCCCCTTCTCCCCCCGGCGCCCCGATACCTCCACCTCTCACAGCCGTCGCCGGTTCCCCTTCTACCTCAAGGTATGAGCGGGTTTCACCTCCACGGCAGCGCTTGGTCCTGGAGGCAAGTGCCCGCAGGGAGACGATCGGTGCCGGCGAGGTCTTGGCGGCGTAGGTGCCCGCGCTGTCGGTGATTCCAAGGCGCAGCTCGTCGAGCTCTCCTCCACCCACATCTTCGACCATGGAGCGCCTCCTTCCGATTTCGCTTTGGAGGCTCCCTCGGATGAGGAGCTCAGGGAGATCAAGTTCCTCCGCTTCGGGTGCACGATCTGGGTGCTCACCCAGAGGAGGAGCTCTGAAAACAGTGGTGAGTGGTCTGTCTGAACTCTGTTAATTTATCTCAAAATTGAAGACTGATTTATTCACTTCAGTAATCAATTGGAAAGCGCTGCTGGCCGGGCATCATCCGATCTTTAGTTTTGCATCAAGTAAGAACACAAGAACATATGTCTCAATTGCTGCCCGATAATAACATTGAAAAATCCGCAGTACATACTGAACCTGTTATCTGAAATTTTTGAAGCATTTTTTATTTCTCAGTTTTATAGAATTAGCTCAGTGTGCAACGTTATCTCTAGGGAGTTATAGAAACTAAAATGAAAACGCTGGAGCAGTCAGACATGAACTCTTCATTTCTGAGCTCAGTGTACAGCAAAATGTGCCATTCCAAGTTACTGAACTCTTCATTTCTTCTTTATTAAAAGTATTCTGCTCTAGATTCTCAAGAACAGATGTATCTTCTCCTCTCCTGTTATTGTAATTATCTGCTGCACTAAAGATGTATTACTTACTTCAATTGGATGAAATAAAGTTTGTTTTGATAGGGCGAAGGAGAAACATTTTATTTACGACAGATGTGCTGATGGTCACAATTGTATATAGGTCGACAAGTAAGGGTGTTCTCTGTATTGTATTTCTACATTCATCGACATACACACGCTTGTCTCTATAATCATCTGGTAGTTGCGTAAACTGGAGTGACTGTGCAGGTAAGGTTACATTGACCGCTACTGCAGAGCATGTGGTCTCCAGAGCAATTTTAGCACCGTATGTATATTTTGCCATTAAATGTGCTAACCTTTTATTTATGTTTCCCATTTTGCCTTTTGATCTTGTTGAGAATAAAACATGAAAATTACAAGATCTGCACTGTTTGACAAACTAACAATCACCGGATAATTATGTATATCCTCAATGAAAGTTAAGGAATAGTTAACATGATTGAAAACATGATTATGATGATGAATGGTTATGTTAGATAAACAATTGGCAACGCTTATTTATTGACAAAAAATACTACTTTGAGATCATTGGTACTTGAACAGTACTTGCCAATTGGCATATATTTGGCTACATTTAATTTCTGATGAGATCAACATCCCGCTCACCCCTGCTAATAAAATATGGACAAGTAGTACCATTAACAAATACTTAAACAGCATTATCATCTTTGCTGTTATACCCCCAAAGGAGGATGTCAGTTATCTACAATTTCCTTCACATTGTTTTCTTCTCTTAAATGGGTTTGCTTCTAATTAACAGTCTACTATCGTCAGGCTGTTGAACTGATGCTTGTGGACTTGTGGTTGCACTCCTTGAAGCTAATGATTACATGAGAATTTTGGAAGGTTCAGTGTTGATTAAATTTATTATTTTGTTGTGTAATGGTTCTTCCGTTAGTATATCCCTCTTCTAGAAATCTGGAGGCTTATATGAGCCTTTTGGAAATATATTATTGTGAACGAGATGGAATTGATCAATGTGGCTGCCTGATTAGCTGAATCGATGTTGAATGTCTGTATACTTGATGGATGTATATGCATGAGTTTCAACCACGGCCACTCAGGATGTTTGCTTGTGCCGATGGACTATGGGCCGGCACCTAGATCGATGGCGTCCTCGGCTTCTCTTTGTCTAAATACACTACTAATTCATATAGGCTCTTTCGTTGATATGTTTCCTACTTCTTGTACTTATGACTATTATGGTAGAAATACCTGTAATAAACAACTCAAACCTCTACCAAATATTATGAATCATTCTCATTTATCCTGTTCTTGTTGATGTGATTTTACATAATTTCCGGTTGTGATATATACATATAAAAAATTGGCTCCGAGAAAAAGAAATATTTTAACCTATGGCTTGAAACATCTGTTTTGTTACATTTTGCTAAAATTTGCAATGCATGGCCAAGTCAGATTATGTTGACAGCTTCCTGCTGTTCTCTTGGTTAATTGGGGCTCAGTGCCGGTGCTACTTGTGCGGCGGACTCATTTACCAGAACGAGCCACACACAAGTGATGATTGATGTCATATTATTTATGTACATCAACATTTATTAAAAACAGTCTTTTGTGTATGTATTAGTCGACATGTGTATAGCACATGCAATATTATCTACTTGTAAATTACCCACTGTAATTGTGAAAACGTGCGTTGCACGTACATGTCAACTAGTTCTTATTAAAGGACGCGACTTCACAACGACCGTTCTACAATTAACACTAACTATAGAACGTTTCCGACTGTCCTGACCAAATTAGTTCCACGTCACGTGTGCGCGCACGACGGAATTTCCACGCCGATGCCTGGCTCCCGCCTCACCGCCCACATGAGCGACTCGCTCGTCCATGCAGGGCAAAATGCAGAAACAGCCAGCGCATAGTGCATGCACAGACTAACGACAAAATTGATCAATTAAATGCTGAAATCCACAAATTTAAAAAGATTTTTTTAGCTCAAACTATTTATCGGATTTAGAATCCGCCGTTAAAATGTTTATGTCGTTATCAGAATTAAATGTGAAAATCTGATTTATTTTAAATGTTTTGTAGGCTAAACTTTTTATCCGATTTATGATCCGTTTTCAACGTTGGACTAGCCGCGATGAGATCTTTGAAAGTAGATCACATGTTGCAATGTTTCGATGAATTTTTTTTTGACACAAAAGTTACTCACCGGTAAGACATGTGTTGGATAACTATATCATTAATACGTGGGTAACTACATCAGTATTGAGTGGGTACATATTATCGAGAGAGTAGGGTAACAACATCGACTTCATTGTGGATAACTATAACATGAAAGCATGGGTAACTCCATAAGTTCAGAAAAACAGGTCAATTACATAAGTTTTGTGGTGGATATAATGAATACATGGATAACTCCATCAATAAATGTCGGTAACTCCGTTAGTACTGGGTGAGTAATTATTACCCAGAGAGTCGGTTAACTACATGGATAAAAATATCCCACATGGGTAACTCCATGAGTATTTCGTGGATAATTATTGCTTAGATAGTAGGGTAACTATGTCGATTTCGTGATGAATAACTTTTATATCATGAAGACATGGGTAACTCCATTAGATCTGGTGGGTAATTCCATCAGTATATGGTGGTTAACTATTACTGAAATAATAGGGTAACTACGTCGATTTTGTGGTGTATAACTATATCATGAACACATGGGTAAGTCCATCTGTACTCTATGGATAACTTTATCAGTACTAGGTGGGTAATTATTACCGAGAGTGTATGGTAACTATATCAATTTTGTGGTAGAACGATAAGTATATTATGAAATCATGGGTGATGCAATCAGTTCTGAGTGAGCTATTATTAGCTAAATAGCCGGTTAATTATTGGACCCGATGAGAAAGCTAGAAAGCGGTTACATGACAGATGCATTGCCACTTGGTCGTTGTCCCTAGCGCTCTCGTTGGTTCAGTTGTCGTGTCCTACATGGCACGTGGTTTGGCGATGAGCACGACTAACATCGTCGCTCGTGCTTTGCGTGTGCTCGAGCACCCGAACCGCCGTCGCAGCACCACGTGGTGAAGGAGGAGGAGACCGAGGACGACGAGCTCCAGCAGGACCTCAAGGCCTCAACACTGGAGGAGCTCGCTCTATGGCCTAACCTACCTTTGGCGACCCACGCATCGGCTGAGGAGGTCAAAATCCCTGTGGGACACGCCAGAATGGCTGTAGTAGCCATCGGCCAACCTGGAGATATACATATGTAGTTCACGGTAAGTGTACCCGCGGAGGAGGAGGAGGAGCAGTTGCAGCAGGAGGGGCCAACTACGCCTCCGCGCACGACGACATTGCCACCGCCATCGCCACCGTCACCGGCGCCATGGTCGCGTCCAACCTTCGTCGACCAAGTGGATCTAGGGTTTATTTTTAAGTTATGTTTTTTCTTCTATTTATTTCCCTTGCGTTGGGTGCGCCGGCGGACACAAACGGACCATGGTGTCCGCTTACCGAGCAAAACGGAACTAAAATGGACATAAGTGTCCGTTCAGATCGCCTCGTTGGAGTTGGCCTAACTATACCATGGACATGCGAGTTTTGGTTGCAACCCTAGGCCGAGTAGCGGTTGAGACCCGCCGTGAAAGGCAAGGTAGCTAGCTCTGGAGAATGTCGGCGAGAGAAGACTCCAGAACTTATCCAGATCGTCGCACCGCGTGATCCAATCGGCGCCGTTGACTGAAGCGGAGAGTGTCGTCCACCTTCAACCACAAACCCAACATCGGGTACAACATCGCCTCAAGTTCGCCAACTGCAGCGCTGGGAAGGATGCCGACGCCAGCCTACTCTTGCACAGCGCTCGTCCCGAACTCCATAGTACACTAAACTGGTGTACCCACGTAAGTACTAGCTTGTAGTCGTGGTTCCGGTGTACACGTTTTGAGTAGTGCTAATTGGCGCATTTAAATTTTCGTGGCAGCTAATTGAGCTGATCGATGGAAGTGCTTGCATGCATCGTATGCACATGCAAAAGCAGCAAAACTAACTATAGTGGCATGCAACATGCATCGTATGCACATGCCCATCCTAGGAGCGAGCTGTGAGCCTGTGAGAGAAGGAAAGAAAAGGAAAGTACGACAAAACTAACTACAGTGGCGTGCAACATATATCACAAACGTACAACGACGTACGTAACCTGCACGTGGGTGGGACCACAGCCAGTGGCGGACTCAGAAATTTGTCGAAGCCTGGGCGCTCTACAGTGCAACTAATTTTTTTTCCGGACAAATGTAGAAAATATGGAGCAAAATATTGTGTCCAAAATACTATTAGTACCAAAACATGAATATAATACGTAACACGCTCAGGCCAACTCCAACACGTCGATCCAAACAGAACAAAAAGACACCATTTACTCGTCGTAGTCGCTGTCGGGATGACGATGTACGGCAGCGCGACCCAGAGATGGGCCGGCGGCACACGGCCAGGTGGCGTTGGAGCTCCTGATCCTACTGTGGCAGTGGCGTCGGCGGCAGGCCAGGGAGGGCCAGCTTTTTTACCACACGTGGCCAAGGGAGGACACGAACAGACGCGCAGTCGGCCCGTCTCCTGTCCGACTCGACGCAAAACTGACTCAAATTTGCTCTGGAATTGTGTCAGCGTGGACACGAAATGGACAGGAAAAAGGCCAAATGCCAAAACGCGTCCCCGCGTTCGGCCGTGACTTTGGCCGTGCCGACCCAAACAGACAAAATGGAGGTGAGTGGATCTACCCGATTGAAGAAAATTTCAAACGGTCGATCGAGTGCGATGAAGTTGACAAAATTTGTCTAAAAATGGTGCGAACGTTGGTGCTAAATTAAGAAACTACAGTCGACGAAATTCAAAAACGATCACGGGAATGGAACCTACTTGTCGATGCACATATATGTCATGTAGATTTTATTTCAAATCAAAATACGGTTGTGTAAGTTAGAGAGGATGAAGTCAATGACTTTTAGTGAGGTGAGGGGACCTAAAGAACCCTACTTAGGTTGAGGCCTCTATGCTGCGTTGGGGAGGGCGGAATGAAGCAAGGAATGGATTCGTTACAAGCTAATCGATTTTCACCTTGGCTGCCTCTTGTTTCCAGGACGAGGCAGAGACGCACAGCGGAACTACACAAAGCCCATGGCCTGGGCTTGAAGGCCCGCCAAGCCAATTAGCCGATCGTTTTGCCCATGATCAGATGGGATTTGGTTGGTAGAATCGCTCTCGCGGCCAGCGAAGCCCGGGCAAGCGCCCGGGCAGCCGGGACGCTGCGTCCGCCCAGGTCCACAGCAATTGGTGGCTCCACGAGACGTGATTGGTCTGCTGGCTAAGGTTTACTTCAGACCGTTCTAAACATAGATTTACTCTTTAACGAATGGATCATCCTTACTGGACACTGCCTAAGAATGTCATACAAAGAGCACAAGACATCACCTTCAGATTCATAGTTCCTCTCCATCGTCTTTGCTTGTCGCTCCAGCACCATGGGTTAGAGGAAGAGGATTATAATCCCCATCTAGTGCGAAGTAAGATCTCGTAAGTTAGTTTATGGTGTCGCAACGACATCACTAAAACGGTTTATGGCGGTGTTGTTTTGGATAAAAGTCCTCTACCTCCCATTGGGCACTGGAATCCGGGGGACGTCGATGAGCTTTCTTGTCGTTCCACACAGATGACATGTTAGTTCTTTGTGTCTGTCTAGATTATCGTGGTGCCCCATCGCGTGGCGCAATTGCCAATCTCCTTCGCACGCGACGGTCTACTAGTGCGGTAATTCCATGAGGTCAGTTCTCTACATGTCTTTGCAGGTATTTTGGCGGTTGAATTTTGCCGGCAAGAGCTATGTCGACGCAACAATGACAAGTTCGGAATACCCTTCGAAAAAAGCAAAATTTGAGGTGCTTGTAATATACTCCTTAGTCGTTGATGCGCCCTGACCTCGTTGGTTCAGTTCAGTTGCCCCCACTTGTATCCGGTGATTTTTTTTCTTTCCTTCAAGAAGTGTCGAGCTGCAACAACAGGTAAATTTTCGAATATTCAAACCTATGGAAAACATCAGAAAAACACAGCACATGGTTTCTTGATCTAACATAAGTAGGTTTTTTTTGTAAGAAGTGCCTAGCCGTTTTCAAATATTTAAACCTACTAAAAACATCTGAGGATAATACAATGCATCGTGACCATTTTGACATAAATGAAAGAATGTGCGTGATCTCTTTTATTATTTTTTTTAACGAATATGCCAAAGGCATACCTTATTTTTATAGAAGAAGAGCAAACACAATTACAAGAAGCTGAACCCTAATGCGAACAAAAGGGCAGCAAACTCCACACTCCCGCACTCACACTCTAGCTACTCTCTCGCGTCACTATCCCTCCGCCTCCCTCTTGCCTGTTGCCACAGTCTCAACTCATCTCTTTTATTTTTATAAGTCGCCTCAGATAAACGTGATATTCCGCATTTTTTTTAAGAGAAAGATCGATTGTGATTTTGAAAACTAGGGAAAAAACAGAAGAGAACATCTGATAGAAACAGAAGTGCTGCCTCCGTCTTTGGCCAGTGACTCACTGCACGAGCAACAACGGTATGCCTGACAGACGTACGTCTTTGGATCGATCTATCGGTATCTCGCCGGTCGAACGCGACACCGGGGTGATCGGTCGGTCAACACGGTTGCTTCTCCGGTGCATGTCGAGTTGGTTCTCTCTTCGTTGTTTGCTCTGTTTCCCGTCACGTGGACATGTAGCTACTCCCTCAGTCCTAAGATAACTTATCAGATAAATTTTAAAAAATAACTTATCAGATTTGCCCAAAATTGGATGTATGTTTATACTTCACGACCAAAAATTTCTCCATCCTTCCAAAACACTGGATTTTGAGAGTCAAACTAGGAAAATTTCGCGCGGCGACACCGCCGCGCCCATGTGGTGAAATTTAAATTAAGAAATGTCTTTATTTTTAAAGTGTGGTATTTTGAAATTATTTATAATGCAAAGGGAAGTTGCGTTCAAAAGTTGTCTAGATTTCGGAAAACGTCCAAATTAGGAAGTTTTCTAGATTGTCCTTGGTGGATATTTTTGCGAATGTATTTTTTTCCATAAAATATACTATATTGTGAATAAAAATGGTGACATTAGAGAGAGTTAAGTTCAATTTGTGCATTCATCGAAGTGAAGTCTAATGGTGAATATGTTGTATTACCATTTATTAAACCATTATTTAAATTTAAGTATGTAGCTAGAGGAAGTTAAGTTCGATGTGAGCGTTCAAATTGGAGGGAGTTTAGTTATGTTGGATCTAAATATTTACTTATTCGAGTTGGTACAATATTTTTGTACTTTTTAGTAGATATTTAGTTTAACTCAATAATTAGGGGGAATAAGTTACATGAGAATTTATTAAATATAATTCAAATTCAGTCGGTAGATAAAGGATAAATTCATATTTTCTGCAAATAATCGTCTAATTAAGCATTTTTGAAATGTAACTACATAGGTAGAGAGATTTAAGTCATGTTGTCTCGAGATATGGTAGATGATTTTTTGTTGGTCAAGTAAGGTTCCATTTGTCTGTAGTACTCTTATTTAGCACCATAATCAAAGGAAATGTATCATGGTTACTTTAAAGGTGTTAAGCATTTTTAGCATCCATTAAATTTAGTTGCATAATTGGAGTTTGTTCAGTTAAATTACCTGTGAATACTAATTTGTTCGAAATGATATAGTAAGCGTGTATTTTGCTCCAAAAAATTATTTTAACTTTACAATCTGAGGGAATATATTGTGTGAGCATTTTCTAAATTTAATCCATAGCTAGAAGAAATGATTTTGTTTTTTGTGTGTACAACTGGGAAATACGAAAAAACAAATATTTTGCTCTAAAAATTTATTTTAACTTTATAATCAGAGGGAATATTTTATGTGAGCATTTATTAAATTTAATACATAGTTAGAAGAAATAAATTTGGATTTTGTGTACATGTTTGGGAAATACGGGGAATATTAGACTTTGTAATATTAAACAACTATAAATAATTGTATTTATTTTTCCTGATTGGTCGGATGTGTTACGCATATTTTTTCGGTGGACGAAATGGACAGATTTGGAAGTCATTTAAAATTTTGAAATATGCAATTTTGAATACCATTTTTTTTATGAGCAGCTTTAAATAGTTGTATTTATGTTTTCCGATCGGTCGGGTGTGTTATGCATATTTTTTCGGTGGACAAAATGGACATATTTTGAAGCCACTTATAATTGTATTTTTTGAAATATGCAAAAAAAAATCGTGCGATATGAATAGTCGCCATTTTTTTTTGGCCACTTTGATTTATTTGTTGTGTTGTTCTAGTGGGTGTATTTAAATTTGAATTTTATTTATTTTACAGCATTTTATAGGGGTTTTTTTTTTGGAAAATCTGACGCGTGGGCCACTGTGACGCCATGGTGACGTCACAGTGGCCTGGTCGGGCTGGCTCGGCCACGGCGGCGTGGACGTCGCCGGCGGCGCGTCACCGCGTCCTAGGACGCTAGCGTGCGCGCGACGAGCGCGCCTGGCCGCGGGGCATCCGTAGACAAGACAGCGCTGCCGCCCATTTTTGGTCGCCTGAGCGGCCATGGCGACGTGCGGCGACGGCGGCGACCCGCAGGCACGCCGGCGTCGATTCCGGCCGCAGCGCGGCGTCCCGGCGGTGGATCCGCGGTGAGGAGGTGCAGGATTTGGCGGCAGAGCTGGTTGTGCGCTCCGATGTGGGCGGGGAGGCCTGCAGCGACGGCGCGCCGCGTCGGCGACCGCGGCGAGGTGCGGCGCCATGCGGGAAGGAGAAGGGGAGGAGGGGAAGTGGCGACATTTTTGCGGGTAAGTCCTTAGGTTTTACAACATTTTCAAATAGGTCCAACGCTTCGTAATGTTGTGGACCGCGGAGCAGACACTGGATTTCTGAGGGTTGTTTTTAGAAAAGCATCACGAAGGAGCTGTGCGAGCCGTTGGATGAAGTTTGGACGGCACGGAGGGCCACACGTACTGTAGAAGTGCGTACTGCTCATGAACAGTGTCCACCAGGCGGCGTGGCTCAATCTGGGCCGTCCGTTCCGCCGATCGGACGGTCCAGAAAAAGCGGGTGACGTGGCCGCGGCGAGGGGAGCCCTAAACGGGTCGGCTTTGATATATGGTATGATTTTGGAACTCTAGTGGAGATGCTCTCAAATGGTGGAGTAGGGTGGCCTTAAACTCCCAATGATCTTCCTTTCCATTGTGAAACATGTTATGAGTAGTCTCAAGAAAAATCATCACCCTCTAATTTTGATGGCTCTAGTAAAGGACCAGTTGAAGCTGGTTTTATTTTGGGAAACCCCTCGAAAACTTATTTGGTGGAGTAGAGGTTTCTCTTGGAGGTGGCCGGTCTTATATGTTTTCAGATGTGCTATATTTTTGTATAAGTTGTTTTTGTTTTCTTTAAGAACACTTATCAAGTTCGTAGAAAAATGTCAACATATTATCATTAGATTCATCATGAAATATTTTTTTTATATTTCATTTACTTGGTAGATGTTGATAGTTTTTCGATAAATTTTGATAAAATACAAAGTTTGACTTCTAGTTAGACAAATGCACCTTATAAAAATAATGATCAATATTACTTTTCCATTACACATAAAGTGACAACAAACTTAGCTGTCCAAAATATTTTCACATAGGCAGCAATAATAGGAGTGGATTCTGTGCTCTTGGGAGCACATGCTCAAACTGAGTTAAAATCTTTCAAAGAAAAAGAGACAAGTTAGCGTGTGCTGATACTAGATGAGCCATGTGCCGGGGAGTTTTGTGGAAACACTCAATGAAAAATTGAAAATACAAGTGTGAAACAAGAAATATCATTTTGGGGACTTGAAAAGGCGAATGTGTTTCTTATTTTTATACATGTCACAATAAATACTAACCATTTTCATTAAACTTGAAATCTGGACATTTGTACTTATAAGAAAATTATTTTGGATTTTCTAGATGAATGCAAAATTACTTTTGAAACGGGAGCGTGTGCTCCAGAGCACACTGTTCATGAAAAAGATAGAAGCACATAAGTCACTGGCATTTATACATACGATCTTTTGGCCTTATTTTTGGCATTGGGAGGGTAGTTTTTCTATTGCAGGTACGTACAGCTAATCTGTGATCGCCGCATACACCACAAAATGCATGCAGATTGGCAGCAGCCAGAAGGTAATTACGAAGAAACCTGCAAAAAAAAAAGATAATTACGAACTTGAATCTACACAAACTAGAGGTATTGACAGGTAGGTCATCTACGACACGATCTTGTCGCCATAGATTGCCGCGAAGGCTATGTCGTCCTCGTCCTTTGACCGGCCTCGCCACCGCGGCCCCGTGAACCGGAGCGCCAGCGACGTCGCGAACCGAGCGGACATGGACCGCCTGTGCCATGGGGTCGTCGCTGTCGACGCCGCCACACTCCGTCGAACTGATGATGCCGAGGCGAGAGCGTGCCCGCCGTCGCTGGACAAACGGGAAGAACAAGCATTGCCGCCAGGAGGCAGTGCAAGCCTTGGAGGGAGCTGCAGCGGTGTCGCCGCGGTGCCAGCAGCGTGAGGCATGACGAGCCTTGGAGGTAGCTGCAGCAACGGCGCCGCGGTGGCGACAGCGGGAGTCATGGCAAGCCTTGGAGGGAGCTTCAGCGACGCCGGCAGTCTGTCACCGTGGCCTGCAGGTTGCTTTGGGATGCCTGGCCAGAGCTCCCACTTGAAGGGAACTGACCCTGGCGTCCTGAACAATGACGCCGACGCCGACTCCTCCGTCGACGCCATTACCGCTAACAAATGGTGTGAACTGTGAAGTGATTGAAGCACAATAATACACAGACTGCCATGGCAAGGAGCTTTTATATTGTCGGAGAAAGAACCCTTTTGCGGATTGCACCTTGGCCTTTTCGATTATTGCTAGATACAGAGCCGACATGCAATTGACGAGCTGCAAGTGACATGAAAAAAAAGAATCGGTGCCGACGACAGCGATAACCAATCATGATTTAGAGCACATAATCCATTTATGTTTATAGATGAGACAAAACCAGTGACTGAGGGCACGACATCTTACACGTGTTTCTGTGCCAAATCGGTGTCGACGCAGCGAGTCGACATTCGCGTCGTGAAAGCTGTCGATTGGGACACCGTTGTTGGTGTCAGAATTAAACGCCAACATGCTGAAAACAGTTGCGCGGACCAAGATTGACCAATGATAGCCAAATGATGCATCGACTTGAAGAGCCTGGAATGAAATGAAGAAAAATGTAAGAGCTGAAGTGCAAATATGGTGCTGATTAAGCAGAAGACAAATCTAAAACCGTATTGATTATTTAGCATATTGATAGTAATCCAGTTTTTTTTTTGAGAATCCGATAGTAATCCAGCTAGGAACGAGCTGTGCTTGATGTGTACGGTCCAATTAAGCAAACACTGACTGTTGCTGTTTTGCTCCAAGTGTCATCTTCCTGATCACAAAAGCTAGGCCTGCAGGACTTTATAATAAACTATTTCTAGGTAGAAAAATATAAATCTCTTAGCTCGCCAACTGCTTCCACAACAATATAGGATGAGGATTTTCAGCACCCAAACCTCATATGTTCTCGTTTTTTCCCAAAAGCTAAATAATGACCTAAGAAAAAATTAAAAAATTTGGCATGTAGAGGGTAGAGATACGAAAACGCAGCAGATTGCTGATTTTCATTGATGAAGGAGAACAGAGTTTAAGTTACAACAGAAAATAGATGGAAAACAAAGGGGAAAAAAAGAAAAACTGTACAGGGGAAGCTTCTCCATGCGTAGGTTACATTAGGGGTGTATCAACCACAGTTGAATGCCTGGTAGATGGGCAGAACGAGGACGGAAAAGTAAAAAAAAATAGGTGTTTGGGTTAGTGGCTTTTTTCCATGAAAAAAATTGCATGTAAAGATTTTTGTGAAACATTATATTTGAAAATAATAATGAGTCATCTACATGTGAGAATATTTTGGAAGAATTGAAACAAATATTTTCTTAAAAAGAGGGCACGATTCAGCATTACCCCATTTCTCTCATTGATCGTCTGATTGACAGAGAAATGCCATGGCCAATTTGAATAAGTTCGGCCGGACCGGAAGATATGCATTTTGTGGTTAATACGCCAACTGATCTCCATTCCAGGCCCATACAGCTATAAACTCATCATACGCTCATCTCTCTTTGTGCTCATGAATGTTTTTTATATACTCCAGCTTCTTTTTAATGAGAAGTTGAAACAGGGTACCACGAGTGTTCTCACCTTGTCAATTCTCAGGGGCGAAGAGAATTCTTCTTCGCGAGCGGACGCAGAGGAGCCGCAACCCTAGCCACGCGAGCGCTCCGCCGGCCGACCCGTGCCGCGCCGCCCCCTCCCCGCCTCTTCTCCCCCGCCTCCTCGCGCGTCCGCGCCGCCCCCGCGGCGGCCGGGCGCGGCCCCCTTCCTCTCGCGACCCGCGCCGCCCCCGCGGTGGCCGGGCCGCGCCTCCGCCCTCCCGCCCCAGGCTCTCCCTCCTCTCTTCCCTCCCGCTGTCGCCGGTGGCTGCTCCGGCACCTCGCCGGGCGGCGCCGGTGGCGGCGGACCCTTGGTTTCTACCCTCCTGGGCTAGGGTGGCGCGGGGGCAGCCATGGCCTGGGAGGTGCAGCTCGGCGGCGACGGTTCGGCGCGGCGGCGGGGCTCCTGGTGCTGCACTGGTGGCCGTGGCGGCGGTGGTGGAGCTCCGGCCCTGCAGGCCCAGATCTGGGCCCTTTGGGCCTGATCTGGGTCAGGGCGGGCTCTGCCCTGCTGCCTTCGGTTGGCCTGCTGAGCGGCTTGTGACGAAGATGGCAGTGGTGATGCCGCGTCTGTCTGCAGCGTGGCGGCGGGAGCTTCACGGGCCTGTTTGGGTCCGGCCGAGCCTATGGATCGATCAAGAGGGTAGCGACGATAACGGCTTACGTGCAGCAGCATGGCGGCGGGGACTTTACGAGCCCCCCGGGGCTCGGCCGGGCCTGCTCGGCCTGGTGTGTCCCTGCTGCCGTGTCCGGTCGGCACCCGCTGATGGCGGTGGAGGATGTCCTCCAGATGGCTGTGTTGTTGCCGCCCTCCGGTTCCAGTGGCCCGGTGTGCTCTCGTTGTTGCGTCCGGTCGGCTACCGTCTACGGCGGTGGAGGTTGTTCCCTCCCGCGTGGTTGTGCTACTGTCGGACCTTGTCTATGGCTGCTTCGTCTTGGGCTGGCCGGCCTTGCAACTTTTGCCATGGTGAGACGACGATGGTGACTTCAAGACCGTGGTGGCGTGTGCTGGTGGATGGCATGTTTGGTGGAGCGCTACAGATTGTCTGGGTTTGGTTTTTTGGGGGTCGGGAGAAATCCCTGCCGTTTGGCACCGACGCGGTGACGCTTCGAGAGTGTCACCCTTCCTTCCTGGAGGGCGTCGGGTGTACCTCTTCCTCACACCTCAGAGCGTACCGGGGGAAACCCTAGGACCAGTCCGGGCAGCAGCGTCGTCGTCGTCGCCTTCCTTCTTGAAGGAGTTGCTTGGTACGCGGCGATTCAGAGTGCTAGTTTGTGGGGGGATTACTCCGGAGAGGACGCAGCGGTTGCGAGTCGTTTTCGTTGATCCGCCGATGTCGGCCTTGTTTTCTCTTCTTTTCTCTTTCTTTTCTTTTGGGCTTGACTGTGCTGTTTTGCCCCAGAAGTGGACTCAAAGTTGTATCGGGTGGTTGCTATATTTATATAGCGGGGCGAAAGCCTATTTCTTCAGTGTTCTCACCTTGTTGATTTTAAATGAAGTGTAGGTTCCAACCGGCCAATCCTCAATGGTTCCTTCTCCTGCATGCTCTCACCATCACATCACTTCGTTTCCTGAAAACAAGAGAAACCATAATGAGTCAAACAAAGCAAAGGGGAAATGGTGTGAATGAAACCATTGAAATAGCCATGGACGACAACAACTCCAAAAACTAAGGCAACAACTCCAAAAAGATAATAGTTAAGATTGAGACAAGCAAAAACACAATCAAGGTCAAAGTCTCTATGAGTGTCAGCACACTCTTGTATAGTAACATCACTTTCCAGTAGTTAACTGACACACTTGCAAATCTCTCCCGTGAATAACCATACACAATCACTACTGTATTTTTTTTTAGATAAAAAGGGCCTGCCCCAGCTCCATTCAGATGAATGAAACCAAGTCTGTTTTTACAACAGTCTTGTTACAGCACTCGGGGCAGGACAGAGAGCTCCTCCCAGATTTCAACCACCTAAAAGCACCTGTTTTTTCAACAGCTAAAACTGAAAAGCAGACTACAAACACCCAAAACACAACGCCACCCAACGACAACTCAAACATCAGGAGCCTGGATCAGCTTCCAGTTCATCCCATCTTCGATCATCACCCAGTTAGCCATCATCAGGGTATCAGCGAGCGCCTTGGATGACGCCTCCCAGTCACTTCCTTGCGCTCCACCATGAAGGGTGAGCATAGCTCGCTTGCGAGAACCAGAAATTTGCACCGGATCATTCATCCTGGATCTCGCCAAGTCAGTGAGGGAGGGCTTTGAGCAAATTGCTCCATCTGGGACACCACCGTGCCCATTTGCGCCTTGGCAGCTTCAGAGAGCAAGATCATCCACTGAGAAAGAGTAGACACCAACCTCCTCCACAGCACCTGCATACCAATCCATGGTGTTTTGTTAAAGCACATGTCATTCCGAGTTTTCCACAGAACCCACATAATAGCAGCGTGGATAACATTATGCACTTCATGCTTCAACTCACACAACCAGAGACTAGCAATTTTCTCATAATTGACTGGTAAACTAGGGAAACCAGACAACCTACTCACTCCTGCCCATAAGACTTTTGCCACCACACAATAAAAAAGAAGATGATTGCAAGATTCATTAGCAGAGCAAAATAAGCAAGTCAGATCAGGCACATTTTGTCTCTTCACAAGATTGTCTCTAGTGAGGATCTTGTTATGAGATACAAGCCAGAGGAAGAAATGTATTTTTGGAGGGATTTTAATTTTCCACACAGCATGAACAAAAGTAGGAACAATCCCTCTAAAGTTCACCACTGCATACAGAGAACTAACAGAGTAAACCCCTTTAGGTTCTAGCCTCCACAAAATGGTATCTTCCTCTCCAGAAAAGACAATAGAATTAGCAATGGACAAAACATCATACCATTGTAACATAAGGCGTTCATCAAAACATCTCCTAAAGGAAAGCTTAAGTTGAACACCATCCCATGCATCAGCAATGGTAATGTTCTGCTCATTTGATAAAATATAGATGTCCAAGTATTGGATTGCAAGACTAGAGTCCCCAAACCACATATCTTCCCAAAATTTGATCTTTCTCCCATTACCTATTCTCCACTGATATCCTAATTTAGCTGCATTTGCTGCCCATAGGACACCTTTCCAAAAGGGGGAAACCCCCACATTGGAGCAGTAGAACAAGTTTGGATTATTCACATTATATTTGTGGTCAATGATCTGTTTCCACAGCTTGTTATCATCCAAATGGTATTTTTTAACCCAGGAAGCTAATAGACACATATTCATTTCAGCCAGATTGGGAATACCCAGTCCCCCAAACTCTTTCTTTTGGGCAACCAGACCCTAGCTAGCTAAATGATATTTGAAATGACCTTCATGGTCATCCCAAAGACAATGAGCCATTTGGGAATTAATAAGAGCCAAAGCCCACTTGGGGAATTTAATCACACTAAGCAAGTAAAGTGGAATGCTAGCTAACACACTCCTAACTAGCTCCAATTTAGCTGCATGTGACATAAGTTTCCCTCTCCACCCAGCTGCTTTCTTAATCAGCTTATCAATCACTGGTTGGAGATCTTCTTTTTTCAGCTTAGTATAATGCAGAGGAACCCCTAGATACTTCAAGGGGAATTTCCCTAATCTACAGCTGAGGATTTGGGCATACACCTGAGCCTCCTCCTCAGACACATTAATAGACACAAGATCACACTTGTGAAAATTAATGCGCATACCAGAGAGTTGCTCAAAACAAGACAAGAGCCATTTAAGGTTTATAGCACAAGATCTTTCATTTTTCAAGAAAAGGAGGGTGTCATCTGCGTATTGCATGCTTACCACCCCATTTCTATTAAAACCATGTAAAAGCCCTGTGATCAGATCATTATTTGCAGCTCTAATGAGCATCTTAGTGAACACATCAACAGTAAGGTTGAAAAGCATGGGAGAAATAGTATCTCCTTGCCTGACACCTCTACCAGCTATTTGAAAATCACTATTAGTATCATTTATTCTCACTCCAAAGGAGCCATTCTCTAAGAGAGAGTTAATTAGCGCCACAAATTTTGGACTAAACCCTCTTGAAGCCAACATCTTAAGCAGGAAATGCCTATCTACCCTGTCATAGGCTTTCTCATAATCTAGCTTAAAAATGAAACCAGCTTGCTCACTACAGGCAACATCATGAATAATCTCATGTGCAGCCACCACACTCTCCAAGATAAACCTCCCTCTAATGAAGGCAGTTTGATTAGGAGAGATTAGGTCCTCACAAATTTGCCCTAAACGATTAGTAGCACATTTAGAGAAAATTTTAAAGCTACAGTTAATTAAAGCAATAGGTCTAAATTTCTGAATCTGAATAGCATCAGGTTCCTTTGTGACTTGCATCTCCTTACTTGCGGAGACAAACCTACTTCGTATCGATTTAACCCATTCTAGTGCACTGCTTGCATGCATGTAACATGACTAGTTGGCATCCAACAATGCAAGGGCCATCAATAGCCCTGCTAGTCTTCATAGTATGCATCTTCTTTCCAACAGTGGCAACAGCGGCCGGGGCCTCTTCCCAGCGCTCCATGTCGTTGCCAGGCTGCCCTGACAAGTGCGGCGATGTGCCCATCCCATACCCCTTCGGTATTGGGGAACACTGCGCCGTGACCAGCCTGAGCAGCTACTTCAACCTCATCTGCAATGGCACGACCGATCCACCGTGGCCAATGGTCAGTAATCAAGAGGGACATGTTGAGATCGCCGACATCTCACTGGAGCAGGGTGAGATGCGCGTCCTCAGCCCTGTCAACCACATCTGCTTCACGTCAAACACGACATTCACCAAGTTCTTCGGAGGGTACGAGCTGCAGCACACGCCCTTCCTCCCATCCCCATCACGCAAACGCTTCACAGTCATCAGATGCAACACCCTAGGGCTCATCAGTGGCTACAAGGGCGCCGCAAGCCAATACGTGGCTGGCTGCTACTCCTACTGCGAGGGCGTCAACAACACATCAGACGGTGCGCCATGTGCTGGGATGGGCTACTGTGAGACTGCCATCCTTGACCTCACCTCCTTCGGAGTCATGTTTCAGATGAACCAAAGCAAGGTATGGGGCTTCAACCCATGTTTCTATGCCATGGTCGCAGAGGTTGGGTGGTATAATTTCAGGCAGCAGGACCTCTTTGGTACACTTGGGTTTATTGATGATTGAGCCAAGAGGGGTGCCCCCGTCATTGCTAATTGGGCCTTTAGGAATGGCTCATGCCCAGAGAAGAGGGAGGACATGCTTAATGACTATGCTTGCATCAGTACAAACAGCGATTATGTGTCCGCGAACAATGGTCCTGGGTACTTATGTCAGTGCTCCAAAGGATAGGAGAGCAATCCATATCTTCTGAAAGACTGTCAAGGTTAATTATTTACTTGAGTTTAGCTTGTGCAAGTTTACACACATAATACTTCAAAAAACTGGTAGAATTTTAAGGCAGATCACTGTGTTAGCTCAACTAGACAGAGACTTTCTGAAACGTCACCAATAGCTGTGTTTGCATATGGCACCAACACACATATTTAGTATCCACTACACCTGCAAAAACAACTGAAAAAAATAATGGTTTACTTTCTGGTGTGAAATTATGAATTTAGAGGAATCTAAAACTGCAAAGTTACAGCATTACACACCAAATTAAATAGTTGGCTTATTACTTGTTGACTTAGCCTACATGAAGCAACATAGAGAGTTATGTTTAGTTTGAGTCCTCTGAGAGGATATTTCCATTATTATGTTCAGACATAGATGAGAGCACATTGCGTAAGCAGGACCCCATGTATGGAGATTTGTATCCATGCAGAAAAGGGGTATGTCACAACACAGTGGGAAGCTACTTAGGCAAATGCAAGAGTGGAACCAGATCTGATGGTACAAACTCTGGATACCGATCTATGTATTCTTCAGCTGACAAAATGGTCATTGTTAAGCATCATTTTACTTAAAGATCAGTTGACCTCTATTTCATACTTTTCTACATTAAGATGCAATAAATACTAATGTAAAAGTAAAAAAAGAATAACTCTTGAACACTACAAGTTCAAACCAAACAAAAAGTAGCGAAGTCCAAATTTGTATACAAATTTTACTACCATTAGTTTCTCAAAATTAATATTTTGCAGGCCTCAGTGTTTCTGCAACAGTGGTGATGGGTTTAGCATGCTTGTTGCTCATGCAATTACAACGGAAAAAGTACAAGGACAAAGATGAGTATTCAAACAAAATGGAGGTCTAAAGTTATATGACGAGATGAGGTCAAGGCAGGTCGACACAATTCGTACTTATAGAGAAAGACATAGCCACTGATAACTACAGTGAAGATCGAGTTATTGTACATGGTGGCCATGGGATGGTTTACAGAGTAACTTTGGATGATCAAAAAGAAGTCGCTATCAAGAAGTCCAAAGTAATCAACGATGATTGGAGGGAAGAATTTGTGAATGAGATAATAGTCTTGTCAGTTGTCACAGATCAATCACCGAAACATTGTGAGGTTACTAGGTTGTTGCCTGGATGTAGATGTCCCAATGTTTGTCTACGAGTTTGTCTCCGGTGGTACTTTATCCGACTTCCTTCACAGTGCTAGTCATAGATCATCAATACACTTGGAACTTCACCTGAAGATCGCCACACAGTCAACAGAGGCTCTAGCTTACTTACATTCATCGACATCGCACGATTCTACACGGGGATGTCAAGTCTGCCAACATTCACTTAGATGATCAGTTGAACACAAAGGTTGCCGATTTTGGAGCATCAGCACTGAAGTCCATGGATGAAAGTGACTTCATCAGGTTTGTCCATGGAACACTTGGTTACCTTGACCCCGAGAGATTCATCAGCCATTGTTTTACGGACAGAAGTGATGTGTACAGCTTTGGGGTGGTTCTTCTGGAGCTGATGAAGCGAAAGAGCGCAATATACATCAACGACTTCAATGAAATGGAGTGTCTTATAGTTTTCCCTTGATGTTTCACCAGAAGACGCACCATGCTATTCTAGACATTGAAATATTAGACGAAGCATGTATGGGGGTGATGAAGAACATGGCCGAACTCGCAGTACACTGCCTTAGCCCAAGAAGAGAAGACAGGCCAACGATGAAGGAAGTTGCAGAGAGCCTAGAGATGATAAGGAAACTCCAGTTGCACCCAACCAATTCTAAAGAAAACGACGGCCGTGCACGTAAGTATGGAGGATCATCTTCAGTCGATATCACATTTGACAAGACAACAGAGGGGACGATCGATATGTCCGAACTGGTTGAAGATCTTGCGAGATGATGTTTCTCTGTACATTTAACTTTTTGTTTAGGGTCTATGATACTAATCAATCCCGCCCACTATTGTAATAAGTTCACCGGTTTAATGAGAAATAATCCTAGCATTAGATCTGGCATGCCAAAGAAATCGCAACACACGCCACTGTTTTCCTATAGAAAACATACGCCATTGCAGGCATACCGAATTGTGGATAATATTTGTGCAATTTCATTCTTAGTATGCAACCCTTTCAGTTATTTAATTTATTTGTCGTGGTCAGGAGAATCGACCCATTCTAAACTCTCAAGATATATTCACTTACGCAGAGCCGAATATGGATACTGTTGGTTTTTCCACTGGATTAAAATTACCTGTTGCTGGGTGGAGGCAATAGAGCGCCTCCCCGCCACAAGGATGGATCCTTTTCGGCCGGCAAGCAACCTCTGCCGAGCAGAATCGCAGGCATAGAGAACCGATCCAAATTCACCATCACCATGTCAGATCCCAGACACGCCAGTGTTCCCCACCGGGCGCCACGCTGCGTGAAGCCCTACCACTCGATCAAGGTCGGCGCCTTCCATGAGACGCGCCTTGGCGCTGGATGCCTGCAGCGGCATCCCAGAAGAACAAGCTGTCTGATGTGTACTGTGTACTGATTTGCTCCGATTGTCGTCTTCCTGATCACTCAAACTAATTTATGCTGGAGTCACTAGCAGGACTTTATACTAACCTTTTCTTCGGGCACAAAGATAGAAACATTCATAGCTAGCCAGCTGATTCCATAGCCTTTTGTTTTGCAACATTGTATATGCCTGATTGTTTTTCTGATTGAACAAGAACGTCATGGACAATTTGTACAAGTTGGGCTGGGTTGGATGGTGGGTATTTGTCAAACCCAGAAATAAACAGGCTCAACTGGACCTCCCATCAATACGTGAGTGTATTTTTTAGATGAGCACATGAATGTTGACATGCTCCAGCTGACAAAATAAAAATCCCCACCCTGTGAGAGTCTATGTGTAAGCTCCAAGTTTTTTCTTTTCCAATGTGAAGGCTTCAACCGGCCAATATGCAATGGTTGCTTCTCTGGTATGTTACCAGTTACCACACTTCGCTTCCTGGAAACAACGGGAAATATGACAGAGTCAAACAAAGGAATGGGGAAATACTGGGAATGAAACCATTGACAAAATCATGTATAAATTGCTGCCTTCCTGTCCTCATGGTCAGCAGCCATAGTGATGCTTAATAAAAGATCAAGGGCTCAAGGCAACAACTCCAATGAATAATAGTTAAGACCAAGACAATTACCCAAGAAAGGTCAAAACTTGTAGTAGTTAACTGATACTCTTGGAAATCTCTAATTAGTAACTATATACAATCAGTATTGCATAGCGACTTGCATTTACTTTTTTGGAAATATAAACCTACCACATACTGATTTAACTGGGCTACATAATGCACTGTCTGTATCTGTATACATGTAACATGAGCGATTGCATCTAACCATGCCAGGAGCATCAATAGTCATGGTAGTCTTAATAGCAAGTATCTTCTTCTCAGTAGTGGGAACAACGGTCGGAGCCTCTTCCACACGCTCCATGTCGTTGCCAGGCTGCCCCGATATGTGCGGTGACGTGCACATCCCATACCCCTTCGGCATCGGCGCGCACTGCGCCGCGACCAGCCTGAATAGCTACTTCAACCTCACCTGCGATGGTACGTTCGATCCACCACGTCCAATGGTTGGGGATCGCAAGACAGTAGCTGAGGTCGCCGACATCTCACTGGAGCACGGTGAGATGCGCATGCTCAGCTCCGTCAAGCACATTTGCTTCACGTCGAACACCACATTCACCAAGTTCAACGGAGGATACGATCTGCAACTCACACCATTTCTCCCCTCTCCATCGCGCAACCGCTTCACAGTCCTCGGCTGCAACACCCTGGGGCTCATCAGCGGACACAAAGACACCGCGAGCCAATATGTGGCTGGCTGCTACTCTTACTGTGAGGGCATCAACAACACCTCTGAAGGCGCGCCATGTGCTGGGATGGGCTGTTGTGAGGCTGCCCTCCCCGCCAACCTCACCTCCTTCGACATCAAGTTTGAGATGAACCAGAGCAAGGTATGGGATTTCAACCCGTGCTTCTATGCCATGGTGGCAGAGGTTGGGTGGTACAACTTCAGGAAGCAGGACCTTGTTGGTCATCTGGGATTCATTGATGATCGAGCCAAGACGGGTGCTCCCGTCATCGGTGACTGGGCCATGAGAAATGGCTCGTGCCCACACAAGGTGAAGGACACACCTAACGCCTGCATCAGTACAAACAGCTATTGCATGGCCGCGAACAATGGTCCAGGGTACTTGTGCCAATGCTCCAAAGGATATGAGGGCAATCCTTATCTTCTGAACGGCTGTCAAGGTAAGTATTTATTCAATAATAACTTGTGTAGATTTCCAGGGATATTACAATACAAACTGAAGAAACTCTAACCAAATTCAGTGTTTGTTAAACTAAATACACTCCCATGAAACATCTATACGAACACTCACCAGTAGGTGGGTTCCTGGGGTGTGGGTACATGGCAGTACTCATAATCATATTTGGTTTCCAGCACACATCGGCGTATTTGGTTGGTCATCTTTTCTGGTGTAAATTATTATTTATCTTTTTCAAGAAAACACAAAAGCCTCACATCTTGATGCATTGATAAAGAAAACATTATGTACATAGTACGACCTCAAAGAGAGCGAACACCACATAAGTAGACCACAACACCCTAAATGCTAGGCACCGTCAGGAGAAGCGCTGCCAACCTAGCTGCCCCTACCATCACCCAGTGCCTGGTAGTGGTCTCGGCCTGGATAATGGCAAAGTCAGCAACGTTGGGGTGTCTTCTTGTCAAGCACGAGCACGTTTTGGCATTTCACTGCATCCAGATCCACATGCCATGAGCATGATCACCGAGGAGGTGCCTTTTCTCAACCCTGGTGGTGTGGAAAGAATGGCCTGACGTCACCAGTCCTCGTAGTCCTCCCTAAAAACCGGACGCCAAGAGGTGCATTGGATCCACAAGAGCACCTCGTGCAATTAAGGTGCACAATAACAGGCAAACCATGAGGAGGTGCATCATGGTCTCCACGGATTGGTCACAAAAGCCAGTGCATGTTGTATCCCTTGCCTAATGAGTCCCTCAGCCATCCAGAAGCGGTCTTGGCATGCCAACCAAATGAAGAACTTGCCATGTGGAGGGGGCCATGTTTTCTAGTTAAGGTTCAAAAAATTTGAGACAACCGTACCCTCGAAAAGGATGTTGTAGCAAGACTTAGAAGAGTATTGGGTGTCAACCGGGCATCCAGCGCTAGATCAGGTTGTCCCGGAGCTCCGTGGGCAGCACTTTGCAGACAACGGGCCAAACTTGGATGTACTATCATAGGGCGAGTGTGCTGTGTGCCACCTTGATGTCACATGTCAGTGATGTAACGCCCGTCCTGAAGCGCCTCCTGTGATGTACGGCGGGTTCAAGAGTGTCTTGGATGAGCTTGGGAGCTCGGGAGCAATCTCGGCGATGTCTCTGCCATCTAACCACTGGTTCTCCCAGAAGAGCGATGTGGCTCTGCTGCCAACCAACATCTTGGTTGAAGCAGCGAACACGCAATCTCATCTCTGGGAATTGTAAATTATTGGCATGTGCCATAATATTAAGAATCTATGAAAAGTGAAACTAAACATTACAAAATGAATTTCCTACTTGACTTTATTACTTATTGAACCTTTCTTCAGCGGGCATAATGATAGAATAATAAAAGTAGTAAGTATATATCATGTTTGTTTGACGCTTCAAAGTGTTTTCAATAATGTCTTCAGACACAGATGAATGTGCATTGCGTAAGAAGGACCCCAAGTATGTAGATTTGTATCCGTGCAGAAATGGGGTCTGCCAGAACACACCGGGAAGCTACTTATGCAAATGCAAGAGAGGAAAAAGATCTGTCGGTACAAATTTTGGATGCCGATCTCTGCATTCTCCAGCTGAGAAATTAGTTATTGGTAAGCATCATTCAATTAAATATTAATCATATTCCATACTCTCATCTACATTAAGAGTGTACTGAAATAACAGACCCAAATGTAATAGTAACAAAAATATTAATTCAGAATAATATTTAGAAAAAAAAACTAGTAAAGAGTAGTACAAATTTACTAGCATCAGTTCCTCAAAAAAATAAAATTTGCAGGACTCAGTGTTTCTGCAATTGTGGTGATGGCCTTAGCATGCTATTTGTTCATGCAATTTCAAATGAAAAGGCATAAGAGGGACAAAGATGAGTATTTCAAGCAAAATGGAGGTCTCCAGTTATATGATGAGATGAGGTCAAGAAAGGTAGACACAATTTGCATACTAACTGAGAAAGAGATAAAGAGAGCTACCGACAACTATAACGAAAATCAAGTTACTGGATGTGGTGGTCATGGGATGGTCTACAGAGGAACTCTAGATAATCAAAAAGAGGTAGCCATAAAGAAGTCCAAAGTAATCAACGACAATTGCAGGGAAGAATTTGTTAATGATATAATAATCTTGTCACAAATCAATCACCGAAACATTGTGAGGTTAGTAGGCTGTTGTCTGGATGCAGATGTCCCGATGTTAGTCTACGAGTTTGTCTCCCGTGGTACTTTATCCGAGTTTCTTCATGGAGCTGATCGCAGATCTCCAATCCACTTGGATCTTCGGCTGAAGATCGCTACACAGTCAGCAGAAGCTCTAGCTTACTTACATTCATCAACATCTTGCACGATCCTACATGGCGATGTCAAATCTGCTAACATTCTGTTCGGCTCCTCTTTCCCACTCCTCGGAGCGTACCGGGGGAAACCCTAGGATCAGTTCGGGCAGCAGTGTCGCCGGCGTCGCTTTCCTTCTTGGAGGTGCTGTTTGGTACGCGGAGATTTAGAGTGCTAGGTTTGTGGTGGGAATTCGTCGGAGAGGACGCAGCGGTTGCGAGTCACTCTTGTTTTCGTTACTCCGCCGGTGCCGGCTTTGTTTTTTTCTCTTCCTTTTCTTTTGGGCTTGGCTGTTGTCTGCCCCAGCAGGGTTCTCAATGTTGTATCGGGTGGTTGCTATATTAATATAGCGGGGCGAAAGCCTATTTCTTCTTCGCTGATTGACACTGAGCGTCGCCGCGACCTCACCATCTACACCAAGTGGGCGGTTTCGCCGTGAATATGTTCATGGCTAGGCTTCACTTCACATTTCGTACCGTAACAAAAGTAGTTGTCAAAAACTTAACCGAAAAAAGTTATATACCTTCTTTTGAGTAATGGAGAGAGTAAATTGGTCTTAATCGTCGAGAGCCCGATGAGATGCATGAGTATCTCGATCGGATCTCGTTTTACTCTGAATCGAAGTAGGGGCAAGTACATTGTAGCTGGCCTTTGTAGAAAGCAGCTTCCTAATATTCCTCACGCATTTTTAAAGGATGCATGCGAAATAGTCGTCAAACAGACTCATCGTCACTAGTATAGTAAGTAGTATAGTAGCTTATACGTATTCAGTTGGTTCCGTGATGACTATGAAGACGCCGACTTTTCGATCATGATGCATATACACATCGGTCAGTGGCTGACTTGCCAACAGAATTTTACAAAGAAAAGAAAAAGGCTAACAGACGATCATGATGCATATACACGTCGGTCAGTGGCTGACTTGCCAACAGAATTTTACAAAGAAAAGAAAAAGGCTAACAGAAAGCCTAGCATTGTAGAGACAAAGTTTAAAGGCTTGAAGCCTTCCCTGGAGTATGTATATTCTACTACATATGTTTCTTTTTTTGTAAGAAAAATAAAACAAGGATGTCCTCCTTTGTGCATCAGATATTTGTGGAAAAGGTGACACGAGCGCACCGAGGAGGAGAGCCTCTAGGTCCAGGAAGTGAACGAGTTGGCGCGAGCGGGAATCGCGTGACATCGGTGATCACTACCGGCCTACGTATGTACTTTGGTCTCTCCTTTCTCTCTGACCATCTTTGCTCTTTGGCGTGTACTATACTTGTCGGTAAGTCGGTATAGTAGAGCTTGTCCTTCATGGCCGACCCCACAACCTCGGCAGCATATGTCCTACGCAAAGAAAATAACCCGGTAGCCTATATGCGGTCATGCGTGCGGACATGGGAGCCCAAGGGAATTCAGCGATTTGGATCTTGACCGGATAGGATAGAAATTGCTGGGTGTTTCGGTCTTAAATAAAATCAAAGAACAAAAGGGAGCGAAGAGCCGTGGTTGACAAGCTCCAGAAGACCCGCCCGCACGCATGTCTCGCATCAATTTATCGGTGTCTCTCAACCCTACCCAACACCACACTCACCAGGAGTGTTAATTTGAAGTCGACGGCGCCGATGCAGAGTAGTATACAATACAGTACGTGAAGAAACTGAGGAGACAAAACAGAGCCGTTGTTTTATAGCGAGAGATGTGCAGAATTTTATAGCGAGAATTTTATAAGAGAGCTGGGCGTTGTTTTATACCGAGAGAGGTGCACGTCAGATTGACAATTGTTTGAATTCGAATTCATTTTGTGTTCAGTTTTAAACAAAGGTCAAATTTATTAGATTTCACGCAATGATGCAGTGAACGACGATATGCCTAAGATTGCAGGTGGGATGGGAGTGGGACGTCTGCTTCCCACCTGGGACACTATCCCACTTCTCCCATGGTCCCATTATCCCACTTATCCCAAAGACGGAATTGTAGTGGGCTTTAACAGTCGTGTCCCACCTAAATGAGCTATACGCTCAGCTGTATGCCTGTGCACAATGCGCTTACTTCAAAAAAGAAAATCGTTGCACATGCGCTCTATGACTGCAGCAACATACTAAATCTCTGCGAGGGCTGAATGTAACACTCATGTATCCGACTAAATATTCAGGTATCAAGTAGTTACAGGCAGCGGTACAGACTAGAACCTACAAGTACTGCATGTAATTAATCTTCAGGTTACACACATAATCTTTGCAAGGACTGAATGTAACACTCATGTATCAGAACAAATCTTCAGGCATCAAATAGTTACAGGCAGCAATACAGACTAGAACATCTCTGCAAGGACTGCATGCAACACACTAAGTTCTCAGATTACATGTCACTGGACCATCGAAGGAGACGAATCACGTGTTGTCTGAAAGGCCTAACCAAGGGTTACAGGGCTGGTGGTGCACTCTTCACGTCATCATGATCTCGCCTGCAAAGGGTTCAATTGGGTAAACTGTCATTATCTTCACGTCATGAAAATGTAATGCTCCACTAGGCAAAAAGCATAGTCTAGCAAGAGTACCTCAAATAATGGATTTGCATTGAGCATGCCATCTTCATCCAAATCTTCGACTATTGTTGTGAGATCGATTTCACCTGAAAACATAGCAATGCGAATAGGTAAATTTGTTGAAAGCGCATCATTTATTACTCAAGAAGGCATTCAATTACCTGATGGGCGCATCCAATCCTGCAAGCATATTAAGGCATCGGCGGTTTCGCTAGTCAACCGACTCCGGTAGTCACTGATTACTCTACTTCCAGTGGAGAAAGCCGACTCAGAAGCTACCGTTGATGCAGGAACAGCCAATATATCTCGTGCCATGCGAGATATTGTTGGGTACTTCTTGCTGTTGGTCCTCCACCACTCTAGAATATCGATATTAGCCTCTGGACATACTAACTCGTCCTTCAAATAAATGTCGAGCTCGCTTTTGTTTGGACGCTGCTTTCGTTGCTGACCCACATGTTGACCCCAGGTCGCCCATGGATCATGCATTGAAGATGTTTGAGTTGGATGCTCATTTTGAATGTTTGAGACATCATTTTCTTGTGAAGAGTATGCATTGAACATGTCCTTGAATGTCCTCTTCACATGAGCTAAGCATTTGGGTCCATCAATTGTTATTTCATCCTTCAAGCTGAACTCTAAGAACGTATACTTGCATCGAGGATCAAGCATCACAGGAATGCACATTGTCAAGTATGAGAGTTTCCAATACTTCACGAACTTCTTCCTCATTTCAACCACCATCAATCTTATAGTGGCATTCTCATTTGTTGCTTCTTTTTCCAACATCCATTTGACCTTCCAAAGTGCATTGAAGTAGGTATTGCTTGTAGGATATAGTGAACCAGAAACTATCAATGTGGCATCATAGAAAACCACTAACAACTTGCAAAGTTTTTCTGAAATTGTCCATTGAGAAGGTGTTGGTGCATAGATGAATGAAGGGTCTTGTACAGACAATTGGTCAAAGGCTATGATGTATTCACTTGCTGTTTTCAACATTAAGTAAGTTGAATTCCATCGTGTGCTCACATCCAATGAGACATTTTTTCTACAAGGTATGCCAACCTGCACAACAATTTCTTCAAATCTTTCCTTCCGTTGAGGCGAGCTCCTCACGTATTTTACACTGTCCCTGACGGCATCAACAACCCCACAGCTGACCTTAAGACCATCTTGCACAATCAAATTTAGAACATGCGCCGCACAACGGTGATGAAAGAGGTTACCGTTTCCAGCTAACAATTTTCTCCCCAGCAGATTGGATTTTACATAGCTGACCATCAAGTCATTCACTGCAGCGTTGTCTAGTGATATGCTACATATCTTATCCTCTATGCCCCATTCTTGCATGGTCTTTAACAAAACATTCAGGAGATTGGTCGCATTATGAGGGGTTTCAATAGAAGCAAATTTGATAATCCTCTTATGCAGTTTCCATTTGTTATCAATAAAATGACAGGTGACACAAATATAACCAAGTTCTTGATTGGATGTCCAAAGATCAGCTGTAAGAGAAACTCTAGAAGGTAAATTTTTCAATACCTCTAGCAGCTCAAGCTTTTGCTTATGAAACTCTTCCATGCAATCAAGTTTTATCGTAGTTCTACTCATGAGCCTAAATGAAGGGTTCAAACTAGCCACAAATCTTCTAAATCCCTCATACTCAACTATGCGGAAAGGAAGCTCGTGCAACACAATCATCCTTACCAGTTCATGGCATGCTTTCTCCTTGTCAAACTTGAACCGTTTCACCACAGGAATACTTGGATCACTTGGCTGCCTAGTACCAATCAGCTCATCCACCTTAGCTTTATCTGTGCAAACTAACCTGTGCCTTCGACACTGACTAGATCCAGCCTTTTTGTCAGCCACAAAGATTGCTTCACAGTGGACACACTGACCATGTGTAAGTCTATCATTCTCATCATAGATAGGAGTGAAATCCTCCCATATGTCAGACGTGAGTTTTCTTTTTCCGGATCTACTAGGAAGACCTACGTTATCAACAAGGAGATACATATTTAAAAACAAGGTAAGCTACAACCAGCATGGTATTTATTGACATAAGAGACATAAGAAACTTACCCCTCGCATTTTGAGGTTGTCTGGCAGCTGCATTGTCAACTGGAGTATGTGCATTTGCTGGAGACGTGATGGCAGATGGAGAGTTCCTTCTCCTTGTATTCAGTGATCTTCCCAATGATGGGGACAAAAATAATCTCAGGCTAGGAGATCCAATAGCGGAAGGCAGTACTGGTGACCTAAAGGATCGGCTTGATTGTGCTGCTTCGGAAGATCTTGCCAACGATGGGGACAAAAACCTTCTAAGTATAGAAGGTTCAGCAATAGGTTGATCAAGTCCATGGCTCTGAGAGTCTGACATAGTTTATCCACCTGTTATGGCCTGCTACATAAATAACAGTGCATCAAACATAAGAATATCACATCAAGGGATCATCCCTGATACTCAAAATTAGAATCTAACAGAGTTTGCTCAGTTGTTGCAGTTTCACATTGCAACATACTTTGACAATGATCTTCCTGGACAACCAAGGGTGAGTAGTCTATAAGCGTGCAAACTTTCCATACTAATCACTACTATAAGTTGTGCTGATTATTTTTGTTGCAATATTCAGGCAACTCAGCGTTCTGGAAGGCCTATTAAGTCAATTTGCAGCAGGCTGAAAGCAAAAGAAGGTCGGATTAGAGGAAACTTGATGGCGAAGCGTGTTGATTTCTCAGCTCGTACTGTCATTACACCTAAACTTGTCTGTCACATCACCATACAATGCAGATTTTGACATAAGTTGGAACATGTATCTGAAACTGCTATGCATCAGTTGGCCCAGATCCGCCGAGCACGCAGCAGCACAAGCCGGCAAGCAATACGAAGCCAAAGAGCGGTCGACAACACCACGGGCTGGTGCCGCACCTAGCACCGATGCCTCCTCCGCCTAATAATCAATCCCTCCCATCCCTCCGGCCAAGACACGAGACGAAACCCCAGATCCTAGCAGAGCGAGGAAGAGAGCACGGGCAGTACCTCAGTCGGCGTCGACGACGGGGGGAGCAGGGGAGTCGCCGGGAGATTGCGGCAGCGGAAACGAGCCGGCGCCGGTGCCTACCAACCTCTGAAGCGACGCATCACTCCGGCTGGAAGCGGCGGCGGCGGTGGCGTCGGGCAAGGGGATGGAGAGGTGAGAACTGAGAGGTGGGTTTCTGCTGGGCCTCTTGGGCGCGTCCCGTGAAACCCATTCGGGATAAGTGGG
Organism: Poa pratensis; assembly: GCA_947311845.1. Taxonomy (NCBI): domain Eukaryota; kingdom Viridiplantae; phylum Streptophyta; class Magnoliopsida; order Poales; family Poaceae; genus Poa; species Poa pratensis. The sequence goes on along the minus strand of CAMZMU010000115.1, from coordinate 8,289,893 downwards.
ACTTTCAAAATGGGACAGGTGGGACATTTGGGATGGGATGGGACGCGGGATTAGTGGAAAATCCCATCCCACCTGCAATTTTAGATATGCCCAACTTCTTGTTGGCTGATCCCTTCTCCGTAGCATGCAGTCCTAGCTGCAGACTGCAGTAAATGGCCGAATCGTATCCTCTGCCGCCCGTTTCTGAACGGCCGTACGGCTCTGTACACGAAGCTAACCTGACACGAGATTAGTCCACCGGTGGGTGCGTTGTTTTACACGCTGGGTCCTTGGCTGCCTTGCCTTCTGTCGCCGCACATACGCTGACTATGTCCGATGTTCATTGCTTGCAGTATCCTTTTTTTTTTCTCTGCTTGTACCGTGTTGTACTGTGCTCTTCTTCTTTGCATCAAGCTGAATTTCGTAAAGCAACCATTCCCAACTACTGTAGGTGCGTACATAGCTAGTTAAACTTGGTGAGAAAATTCCAAAAAAAAAATCGATTATTGACATTACCAAAAAAAAATAGAAAAACTTGTGTATAGGACGCAAGGCTTTTGCATGCACATTATTTTAGTGATTTTTAAACAATAGGAGAGGCTCCTACTGGAATTTACACTTTTTACGGCATGAAGCGAACATAAAGAGTAAACTCAGATAGAGTCTAGTAGGGAGTATGTACTAAGCTTTGACTCCTCACACATAAATATTACACGAGTATTACATGGTTCTTAGCGTCAATATTTAGAAATAACAAGGCCCATTCGTAGGTAAAGCTTCCTTTTTTCTAACAAAAAAATGAACTTGCCTTGTCTATCATCTTAGAAATCATACTCCCTCCGTTCCACGGTATAAGATGTTTTAGCTGTTACACATGTTGTCTAAATTCGGACCGGAAAGAGTGGACATAAACACTAAAACATGTCTAGATCACATGTGGAAAAAGTTTAAACATCTTATATTGTGGAACGGAGGGAGTATATCTGTCTCATAACAATGAGACGTTGATCAAATTTTGCGTGGTATATCTATCACATTTTTTATGCAGGTCTTGTCGGTCGTCATTCCTCGTTCTGACATAGACTAGCGGGGCTCGTCTCATTTGCTCCTCATCTTTCTCTCTCCTCTTACCTCGGTTGAAGTCAGCTTCTCTCTTCCGGCTCCTCTCCCCATATCTACGGTGGTTGGACTAGGTTCAAGTTTTTTTTGGTGTGAGCTCTATGGCGTGTGGCACGATCTCGATGGGAATTTGGTCACCGAAGCTTGTGAGCGGCTTCCCATGGTTGGTGGTAGTGGTGTGGTTCTATGTGGTGCTCCAGAGGATAGAGGTGGAAATGAGAAGCATAACTTTCTCTGCCTCCACTTCAAGAAATCTTGGGCGAGGCCCGGATCTAGCGAGTTTGGCTGGCCACACTCCGATGTGGTGGCATTGTGGTGATGGTATTGACGGTGATGATGATGATGACAATCCCCTGCTCTGGAAGAACAAACGACCACCATCTTTGCCGGCGACAGATCAAGCCATTGCAAGCCACCATCCAGCACCACGAAGGACAAATCCGACCGCAATCGCCCAGATCCGCGATGCCCCGAGCTTATTGATGATGCCGACGCCAGATCGGAGCTCCTCTGCCACCCTCCTCCATGGAGTACCAACAGAGACGCTCGCCGGCCACCTTGCGCCGTCGCTCGTCCATGACCAAAGTCAGCATCCGCAGTCGGCCACCGAAGAACGACACTCCTCCAATCCCCTCCTCCATCTCCTTGATGGCTATGAAAGGACCCAAGAGCAGCAGCACACGACGAACCAGCACAACAACACACCTCCAGATCGAGATGTGAAGCCCAAACGGCGAGCTTATTCAAGGAGACGTCGGCAGCATCGCTCTTCTCCGCCTCCGGCTCCATCCAGAGGAGCACCACGGTGAAGAGGAGAGCTGCCGAGCGCCGGAAGCGGCCCGCAAACTCCGGCGACACGCTCCAAACTACTGGCATAAAGCCAACCACTGGCATAAAGCCAAACTCAAATCTACAGCTAAAACGACCTAATACTACTCTGTACAGAGAGGGGAGCCACCCAGCCCGTCTCTACACCATCCTGCGCGAGCGCCGGCGGTGAGAGAGGCCGGATCTGGAGTTCCTCGGTGGACTCTCAAGACGAGAGTAAAAAAAGTGAGATAAACTGCTAATTTTATTTAAATAATACACGAAAATTAATTAATTCCAGAAATATTACGCGTTTTTTCTGTGCCAAAGACGACGCCGACCTGTCGTCGTTGCTGAAGACGAGAGGGCCCACAAGGCCACGTGGGAGCTGCTGGGCTGTTACTAGTGGCGTGCCCAGCAGCTCACACGTGCCTCCACGTGGCCTTGTGGGCCCTCTCGTCTTCAGCAACGACGACAGGTCGGCGTCGTCTTCGCCAAGGACGACGGGATCCTATTTTTGCAACAAAAAAAAATCGCGTGTTATTTCTGTAATTAATTATTTTGTGTGCATTATTTAAAAAAAATTAGCAGATAAACTAGCAGGAACGCACCCTGTGCCAAGACACAAGGTAGCTTTTCTCTCTCTCTCTCAAAAAAAAGACACGAGCTAGCTAGGCCGTCCCGTACTCCCGTGTAGCCGCACCCTGAGCATGGGCGGCCGGAGAGCCGATCGAGGATCGACAGGTTGCTTCTCCTGCTGCCTGGTCGTACATACTGCACACGCACGCACGAGATCACAAGTACAGTACTGTACAAGACAGGGAGATAGCCGCCCGTATATCTCCTCACTCTCAGGGTGCCGTCCACATTCGACACATGAACGCGCAGACGCAAGTCAGGTTTCCAGTTGGGCGGGCCGACCCGCTACGCCGCCCCACAAATTAGGCCCGCTAAGCGCCGCTGGGCCGCCCGCGAACTCCCGAGCGGGCCGAAGCGGCACGCCGCAAAAGACCATGAGCGAGCAGCAGAATTGCATAACCCGCAAAAAAAAAAACCTAATCTCTATTCTCTCCCCGACGATGGGGAAAGACCCGACGGTCCCGACGGCGGCGCCTCCCACCTGAGCTGTGGTTCGATGGAGTTCATGGGGTCGACGGTGGTCATCTGGTGATGCTCAGCGATATGGTGTCGACCCGACACAGTGATGCTGAATTTCATCTGGTGAAATTGTCTACAACATGCTCGGTTTTGGTCAATTAGGTTAGATGCAACTAGTTTATCTCAAACTACTGCTGATGCAGTTCTTTTACTTGGGATTGGGTCTGGTCACTAGTACGGCCAGCAATGTGACTTCTGAATCATTGTTTTGTTTCTTAGCTGCCATCAATTGTTGGTCAATGTGTTAAATTTCCCTCAAAATTTCCATCGTTTCTTGGTATTAGTTGGTTACAGAGATATGGATGCAAACCGCAGTAATCAGGAGTCTAGATTCATCATGTACAGAGAAACTGATTGGTGTGATCCATTCAGGTCAACTTCTTCGGTTAGCCTAGCTTGTTCTCATCAGATTTGCGCAGCAGCCAGCAGTCATTGTTTTTGTGTACTGATCTTTTTGTGTAGATAAATAAATGGAAGCTGTTGTCTCATATTTTTTAATTGATATAGATGGAAGAGTATAGATTACTTGGGAAGGCACATACATTTGTATAAACTGATTATGAAAAACTGCTCTTCGTATTTGGTTGTGTCCCGTACAAATTGTCTGAATCTTAGTGTCCTGTAGCTGCAGAGTTTAGTATCTTAGATAGTAACACAGAAGTTGAACGCGAGTTTAGTTTTTCTGGATTAGGTTCTTTTGTTCTTACTTCTTATTTCTGGAGTAGGTTTTGTTGTTCCTTTTTCATGAAAGGTTTTGCATGTACTTACTACTAAAGCTTCTGTTCAGGAAAGGTTTTGTCACGGTATTTGAGAATAAACTTGCTCGATGTACATCTGCTTACTAATGCTTCGATCGAATTGAGTCCTGTAAAACTATAACAAGCTCCAATGCTCTGTGTTTTCAGTGAGATTGCAAAGCACTTGGTCACTTCCACCAGTAAAGCTCCACTGTAGTATGCTTGCTGAAGATGAAATTAAAGCTGTCGTGAAAGATTCTGAAGCAAAGAAGGCGAATCTAGGAGACAACTCCACAGAGAAGGCTGCCGAAGATGCAGTTCATCAAATAAGCACCTGATCAATGATTGAGGATTAGTGTGTAGCATTCGCCTCATTTCCTATGTGCCGCCCTGAACATGTCATTACTTCCATTTGGTTGTGAATGCGTAACTGAAACTGTTCTGTAAAGTGCGGTGGATTTATTGTTCTGAATGTGTAACATTTCATTACTAGCACTAGACTATTTTGTTTATGAGAAATCAAAGGTTTCAGAATAACGGACGTTGGCATCTTGACCAATCTACTTCCGGTACATGCGTGTACCAACTTCCCGTGATGCAACATGAATTTGGTCTGGAAGCGTTCAGCTTGTTCAGCTAGCATGGTGGGTCTTGGTTTGTTCAGCTAGCATGGCGTGACTGATCAAATACTGCCGCAATCTATTTTAGTACTACTATAACTTGCGCGTGGCGGGTGCATGCGGGATGATGCGGGCTGCCGCACTGTCCCGCACTCATTCAAGCGGAGCGTGGCGGCCAGCTGCAAAGGTTCCGGCAGACACGCACCATGCAGTGTATGCATGTAGCGGACCGCCGCGGCCCGCCCCGCCTGCAACCTGAGACGCAAGGGTGCCGCCTGTTGTTGTGGTTCTGTTTCACCTCACGTGGACATGCATCTATAGCTAGCTACTTCGAAAAATCCAAAAATATTAATCATGGACCTAGAAAACGATGTGTACAACTATGAATAACATGAAAACCATAAAGACAACTTTGAAACTATCAACATGGACTTGTGGCACTTGGGTTGCTCAATTAGGTGCCACCATGCGATCTCAATATTCGACGAGATAGTTACAACATGTGACAAATTTATGTGTCTAAATCTTAGCAAGTATAATAATAGTTTAAGATTTTGATAACATACTGTTCGGTTGTAGTTAGGCTAGCTAGCAAGATGATACCTCGACGATCCTTGTAGGAATGAAAACTCATTATATCTTTGTCATTTCCGTACTGGCTGATATGATTACATTGTACTATACTTTTGTGTGCTGAATGAATGAAAGAAAGAGTTTTGAGTTGATAAAGATAGACAATTATTGGTTACTGGGTGATACTAACCAATTTTTCTGGCCATACCGTAATAGCGTCAGGGTCGGCACTAGTTTTTTGTTTTGAGAGGATCGGCACTAGTTCTGGGCAGAGCTACCAATTTGGGCCTTTTACTTATCAAACCAGGCCCATGGCACATCATTTTATCTCTCCCTCATAGCCCACTTACCGCTTAGACTTGTCTCAGAAAAAAACTTACCGATTAGACCGTTAGATTCCTGCCCAGAAAAAAATCTTCGCTCTCTCGTTCAATGGCGCCGGCGCCCGGCGGCGCGCCGAGGTTTCCTTGGAGCAAGAGATCTACGAGGGTAGCTTGCACAGGAATTGGTGAGCTGGAGCGGACGCCCCTCCTCGGCCCCTGGTGGCGCCGCCACTCTCTAGGCCTACAAACCGGCATGCGCCATCGCGGTCGCGTCCACGGCGGAAGGCGGCGCTCGCTCGACTTCGACAAATCGAGGCGTATCACGGCCGGAGCCGGCGAGAGGACCATATTCCGGAGATCCAGAAGAGAAACTGCGACGCGAACCTCCGAAAGAAGCGTCGCGATGGATCCCCTGATTGTTTCGAATCTGTGTCTGCGTGCAGCTCGGGGGCCTGCCGGCCGGCGATGGTGCATCCGTGCATGTGGTGCTATCGGACGACGCGGCCGTGCAGCTGGAGGCCACCACCCATTTCCGGAAACTGCTCTCCACCGGTGAGACCTAATTTACATGAAGCTGCCACTTCTGGATAATAATTTCTTTGTTGGGTATATGGCATGAAATTGAGATGATTCTGGGCTTAATTTATGGACTAATAACGTGATAACTTGGTCAGTTTTACATTCATTGGAGCTGCGAGGGGTGCCTGGTCAAGAACACACCTCTTCCTTGAAGGATAGCGCCGGGGAGAAGCCCCTACAGTGATTTCGTGGGTTGCGGTTCGGCCGACGAGCTGGCCAAGCAGAAGGAGGGTTAGGGGACGCCTTCTGCACCGAAATGGCCAGCATCCTCTCCCCATTCCCTCTCTGGATGTGCTTCCTTAAATGTGTTGTTTACTCACTGCAGTCAGTTTAGTCGATGTGCATAGTTTAGTTATTGTCGTCAGTTTGGTCGGTGATGTTGTCTTCATTTAGTTAGTGCAGTCAGTTTTTGTGTATGAACTTCCGGTCTATTTTAGTTTAGTTAGTCTTGAATGTGAGAACTGAAGGGTAGCTTCTCTCTTGTCCAAATTCTGAAGAAGAAATGGAAATAGCTGAGATCCATTGTATATATATAGAGACTCATGAGATTGCAATTGTACTCATGCGAAATTGCAGTACTCCTGCAATTGTACTCATGCAGAATTGCTATTTTGCAAAAATAAATTTGCAATATTCCATTCTACTCTTGCTAGTGCAAGTACTCCTTATTTTTTGCTTGTGCTGTAAATGATTTTCTGTAAAATGGAGTAACTGAATTGCTAACTGTAAAGTGGAGTACTAAATCTGAAAATGTATTCTTGCTTAACTTGGGAGTGCAGTACTGAAACTGAAAGTGAAACTGAATATGTAATCTTGCTTAACTTGGGAGTAATGCTCCTCGAGGAAGGTAGCAAATTAATGAAAATAAAGTATGTTGAGTTTTCAGTATAATGGAGTAGTTGTAATTCAGTGTGCTTTTCTTCTATATTTTTCTTTTCTTCATGCACGATTTGGTACTTGCTGGAGTATAATTGATAAGCAGATAGCAACATCATCCACTTCATGGAGAGGTTACATTTGCTCGCTGCTTGCTGGAGTAGAGGAGTACTTTTCTGAACTCCTATTTTTCTACATGCATGATTTGTAAACTTGATCAAAATATTGATGCAACAATTTGACAAAGAGGAATGTGCTTGCAAGAATATTGCTCCTTTATCTTTTTGTGCTGGTTTCAGCTACAACAGAGTACGCCAATAAATTTGATTTACTCATTATGCTTTATGTTTCATCTCAAGAGTATGCTTTTGAACATGGAGTATAACATGAGCTTGTACCGAAGAAGTAAAGAAGTTCAGTTTGAAACTGACAGCCAATTGTTGATGCTGACGTCATTTTCTGTTTTTGAATGGTCATACATGTTTCATTTCTCAGTGTGATAATGTTCTAACTGTCTGTCAACTCCTTCAGGGGATGTTTCGTGTTTGGCTACCATACCTACTGACGTGAAAGCCGAAGCCACCTTTATTGCAGCACAAGCCTAGCTGAGATGATATTTAAATAAGTTGATCCATCATTGAAGGTATTTCGGTTGCAGAATTTACCCACTAGTTGTCGTTTTGGCCGGCATCTTTTGTTTCCTTTGAAACTCGAGTACTGAATGTATGTTTGCTGTAAGGTACTGCACAATTCAAAAACTAATTGTAGGTACTGAGCATTTTTACTTAGCTTCCTTTTAAACTGGAGTACATGGCCTTTTAGCTCAACTGGCCAAGTCTGTGTATAACCTATGTGCAACTTTGTCTTTGGCTTTGAAACTGGAGTATTTACTTGGGCAGTGATGACTAGAACTGCGGAAACTGACCAGGATCATACGTTTCTGTTATATCTGCATTTTTACACCCTCCTGGTTGTAAATTGAACGATGTACTTTCTTGGCCGATCATATGGAGGAAAGTACAAACATAGAGTTTGCATGATTAATAAAGTTTGACCATGGTATTTCATTCTTAGTGATCATTCATTAATAAAGTGGTGATTATGTCATATGTTTGTGAAAACTAACATTCGATTTATTTTTTGAATCTTCGATTTTGCAATTGTCTTTTTTCCTTAAAATTTTGCCGATCTTTAGGGGCAACTTTTAGTGAATCTACGAATTATTTGTTTTAGTAACCTTGTGACGGTTCAAGTTTCGTTAATTAGGGAGACATCACATGCTTGTGTCGTCGTAAACCATTTGTACAAAATGCAGTAGTAAATCAATTTCAGTTTTGTTCATGCAATTTGTTGGACAAAGTTTATAACCAGTTGTTCCAATGATTGATTTTGCTTCCGTGTCAAATTTGTGAAGGTGTTACTTTCTCATACGTTCCTCAATGTTTGTAGAGCGGAGCCCTCCAATCAGAAAAGTTATCAAAACAGGCTTGGTTTCTCGCTTCACTGCCTTCCTTACACGTCAAGACTATCCTCAACTCCAGTATAAGTAAGTACTTGGGTTAATTTGTCTGTAGTTACATTCAGTCAGCCACCCACACTGAGAAAAAAATACTTTGTTTTGCTTGTTACAGTTTCAGGCTGCATGGACACGGATAAACACTGGGTCATACACATTACATAACCACCAAATTGGTGGTTGAGGCTATTGTGCCCATCTTCGTCAAGCTACTCAACACCCCGAGTGAGGATGTCCACAAACACGTAAGTTTTCTCATAGTTTATTCGATGTGTTGGTCTTAGTTCTACTATTATCTGCTTGCTCTTTTTGATGTTGCGATTTGGTTTGGTTGGAGATGTTTCTAAGCCTTAGCATAAACAGTAATGTTAGGAGAGACTTATCCTTTATGTTATTATAGAACTTAGAAGTATGATTATCTGATGTTGGGTTTAGAATTTCTTTATAAAGATTGGTTTTGGTGGTTCTAGTAGGACGATTGCATTCATGCGTGAACGTGAGTGGGATGATTATAGTCGGATTTTAGGGTATAATGTGATGATCTAAGGGAGTTGATACTGATTGGACTGTGATGTTGGGTTTAGAATTATTTGGTTATAAAGATTGGTTTCGGTGGTTCTAGTAGGATGATTGCATTGATACATCAACCCCCGTGGGATGCTTATAATTGGACTTTTAGGGTATAATGTGATGATCTAAGGGGGTTGATAATGATTGGATTATATGATGTTGGGTTTAGAATTATTTGTTTATAAAGATTGGTTTTGGTGGCTGTAGCAGGATCATTGCATTGATACGTGATCCTGAGTGAGATGATTATAATTGGATTTATAGGGTATAATAATGTGATGATATAAGGGGGTTGATAACGATTGGATTATGTGATGTTGTGTTTAGAATTATTTGTTTATAAAGAATGGTTTCGGTAGTTCTAGTAGGATGATGGCATTGATACATGAACCCTCATGGGATGATTATAATTAGATTTTAGCGTATAATTTGATAATCTAAGGGGATTGGTAAATATTGGATGATGTGATGTTGGGTTTAGAATTATTAAATTATAGAGATTACTTTCGGTGGCTCTAGTAGGATGATTGCATTAATACCTGAACCCGAATGGGATTTATAATTGGAGTTTAGGGTATAATAATGTGATGATCTAAGGGAGTTGATTTTGATGAGATTTTGTGATGTTGGGTTGAGAATAAAGATTGGTTTCGGTGGTTCTAGTAGGATGATTGTATTGATACATGACCGTGAGTTGGATGATTATATTTGGATTTTAGGATATAATGTGTTGATCTAATGTAGCAGATAGTGATTAGATTGTGTAATGTTGGGTTTAGAATTATTTGTTTATAAATATTGGTTTCGGAGGTTCTAGTAGGATGATTGCATTGATACCTGCATCCGAGTGAGATGATTAAAATTGATTTTTTAGGGTATAAAATGTGATGATCTAAGGGAGTTGTTACTCATGGGACTATGATGTTGGGTTTAGAATTATTTGGTTATAAAGATTGGTTTCGGTGGTTCTAGTAGGATGATTACATTGATACATCAACCCCCGTGGGATGATTATAATTGGAATTTTAGGGTATAATGTGATGATCTAAGGGGGTTGACAATGATTGGATTATATGATGTTGGGTTTAGAATTATTTGTTTATAAAGATTGGTTTTGGTGGCTGTAGCAGGATCATTGCATAGATACATGATCCCGAGTGGGATGATTATAATTGGATTTCTAGGGTATAATAATGTGATGATCTAAGGGGGTGGGAAAAATGGATTATGTGATGTTGGGTTTAGAATTATTTGTTTATAAATATTGTTTTCGGAGGTTCTAGTAGGATGATTGCATTGATACCTGCATCCGAGTGAGATGGTTAAAATTGGATTTTTAGGGTATAAAATGTGATGATCTAAAGGAGTTGGTACTAATTGGATTTTGTGATGTCGAGTTTAGAATTATTTGTTTATAAAGAATGGTTTCGGTGTTCTAGTAGGATGATTGCATTGATACATGAACCCCCGTGTAATGATTATAATTGGATTTTTAGGGTATAATTTGATGATCTAAGGGGGTGATGTAAGTTTGGGTTTAGAATTATTTGTTCAAAAAGATTGGTTTCGGTGGTTCTAGTAGGATTATTGCATTGATACCTGAATCCGAATGGTATTATTATAGTTGGATTTTTAGGGTATAAAAATGTGATGATCTAAAGGAGTTGATACTTATTGGATTATGTGATGTCTGGTTTAGAATTATTTGTTTATAAAAATTGGTTTCGGTGGTCCTAGTAGGATGATTGCATTGATACATGAAACACGTGGGATGATTATAATTGGATTTTTAGGGTATAATTTGATGATCTAAGGGGGTTGATAAAGATTGAATTATGTGATGTTGGGTTTAGGAATATTTGGTTATAAAGATTGGTGTCGGTGGTTCTAGTAGGATGCTTCCATTGATACCCGAACTTGAGTGGGATGATTATTGGATTTTAAGGGCATAATGATGTGGTGATCTAAGGGAGTTGATATTGACTGAATTATGTGATGTTGGTTTTAGAATTATTTGTTTATAAAGATTGGTTTCGGTGGTTCTAGTAGGAGGATTGCATTGATACATGAACCCCCGTGTGATGATTATAATTGGATTTTTAGGATATAATTTTATCATCTAAAGGGGTTGATAAATATTGGGTTATGTGATGTTGGGTTTAGAATTATTAATGTATAAATATTGGCTTCAGTGGTTCTAGTAGGACGATTGAATTGATACATGAACCCCCGTGGGATGATTATAATTGGATTTTCAGGGTATATTTTGATGATCAAAGGGGGGTGATGTAATGTTGGGTTTAGAATTAATTGTTTACAAAGATTGGTTTCGGTGGTTCTAGTAGGATGATTGCATTGATACCTAAACCCGAATGGGATGATTATAATTGGATTTTTAGGGTATAAAAATATGATGATCTAAGGGAGTTGATGCTTACTGGATTATGTGATGTCTGGTTTAGAATTATTGTTTATAAAAATTGGTTTCGGTTGTCCTAGTAGGATGATTGCATTGATACATGAAACATGTGGGATGATTATAATTGGATTTTTAGGGTATAATTTGATGATCTAAGGGGGTTGATAAAGATTGGATTATGTGATGTTGGGTTTAGGAATATTTGGTTATAAATTGGTGTCGGTGGTTCTAGTAGGATGTTTCCATTGATACCCGAACCCGAGTGAGATAATTAAAATTGGATTTTTAGGGTATAAAATGTGATGATCTAAAGGAGTTGGTACTGATTGGATTATGTGATGTCGAGTTTAGAATTATTTGTCTATAAAGAATGGTTTCGGTGGTTCTAGTAGGATGATTGCATTAATACATGAACCCCCGTGTGATGATTATAATTGGATTTTTAGGATATAATTTTATCATCTAAAGGGCTTGATAAATATTGGATTATGTGATGTTGGGTTTAGAATTATTAATTTATAAAGATTGGTTCGGTGGTTCTAGTAGGACGATTGCATTGATACCTGAACCCCCGTGGGATGATTATAATTGGATTTTCAGAATATAATTTGATGATCTAAGGGGTGATGTAATGTTGGGTTTAGAATGATTTGTTCATAAAGATTGGGATCCGTGGTTCTAGTAGGATGATTGCATTGATACCTGAACCAAAATGAGATGATTATAATTGGATTTTAGGGTATAAAAATGTGATGATCTAAGGGAGTTGATGCTTATTGGATTATGTGATGTCTGGTTTAGAATTATTTGTTTAGAAAAATTGGTTTCAGAGGTCGTAGTAGGATGATTGCATTGATACATGAAACCCGTGGGATGATTAGAATTGGATTTTAGGGTATAATTTGATGATCTAAGGGGTTGATAAAGATTGGATTATGTGATGTTGGATTTAGGAATATTTGGTTATAAAGATTGGTGTCGGTGGTTCTAGTAGGATGTTTCCATTGATACCCGAACCCGAGTGAGATGATTAAAATTGGATTTTTAGGGTATAAAATGTGATGATCTAAAGGAGTTGGTACTGATTGAATTATGTGATGTCGAGTTTAGAATTATTTGTTTATAAAGAATGGTTTCGGTGGTTCTAGTTGGATGATTGCATTGATACATGAACCCCCGTGTGATGATTATAATTGGATTTTTAGGATATAATTTTATCGTCTAAAGGGGTTGATAATTATTGGATTATGTGATGTTGGGTTTAGAATTATTAATTTATAAAGATTTGTTTCGGTGGTTCTAGTTGGACGATTGCATTGATACATGAACCCCCGTGGGATGATTATAATTGGATTTTCAGGGTATAATTTGATGATCTAAGGGGGGTGATGTAATGTTGGGTTTAGAATTATTTGTTCATAAAGATTGGTTTCAGTGGTTCTAGTAGGATGATTGCATTGATACCTGAACTCAAATGGGATGATTATAATTGGATTTTAAGGGTATAAAAATGTGATGATCTAAGGGAGTTGATGCTTATTGGATTGTGTGATGTCTGGTTTAGAATTATTTGTTAATAAAAATTGGTTTCGGTGGTCGTAGTAGGATGATTGCATTGATACATGAAACCCGTGGGATGATTATAATTGGATTTTTAGGGTATAATTTGATGATCTAAGGGGTTGATAAAGATTGGATTATGTGATGTTGAGTTTAGGAATATTTGGTTATAAAGATTGGTGCCGGTGGTTCTAGTAGGATGTTTCCATTGATACCCGAACTTGAGTGGGATGATTATTGGATTTTCAGGGCATAATGATGTGGTGATCTAAGGGAGTTGATACTGACTGAATTATGTGATGTTGGTTTTAGAATTATTTGTTTATAAAGATTGATTTCGGTGGTTCTAGTAGGAGGATTGCGTTGATACATGAACCCCCGTGGGATGACTATAATTGGATTTTTAGGTTATAGAAATGTGATGATCTAAGGAGTTGAAACTGATTGGATTATCTAATATTGGGTTTAGAATTATTTATTTATAAAGATTGGTTTTAGTGGTCCTAGTAGGATGATTGCATTGATACCTACACCTGAGTGGGATGAATGAAATTGGATTTTCATGGCATAATGATGTGATGATATAAGGGAGTTGATACAGATTGTATTATGTGATGTTGGGTTTAGAATTATTTGTTTATGAAGAATGGTTTTGTGGTTCTAGTAGGATGATTGTATTGATACATCAACCTCCGTGGGATGACTTTAATTGGATTTTTATGGTATAATTTGACGATCTAAGGGGGTTGATGTAACGTTGGGTTTAGAATTATTTGTTCATAAAGATTGTTTTCGGTTGTTCTATTAGGATGATTGCATTGATACCTGAACCCGAATGGGATGATTATAATTGATTTTTTAGGTTATATAAATGTGTGATGATCTGAGGGAGTTGATACTTATTGGATCACGTGATCTTGGGTTTAGAATTATTTTTTTATAAAGATTGGTATTTGTGGTTCTTGTAGGATGATTGCATTGATACATGAACCCATGTGGGATGATTATAATTGGAATTTTAGAGTATATTTTGATGATCTAAGCGGTTGATAAAGATTGGATTATGTAATGTTGGGTTTAGAATTATTTGGTTAATGGTTCTAGAAGGATGGTTGGAATTGTGAGTTGGATGATTATAATTGGATTTTTGAGTATAATGTGATGATCTCATAGAGTTGATACTGATTGGATTATGTGATGTTGGGTTTAGAATTATTTGGTTATAAAGATTGGTTTCGGTGGTTCTAGTATAATTGATTGCACTGATACATGAACCTAAGTGGGATGGTTATAACTGGATTTTAGGGTACAATGTGATGATCTAGAATTATTTGATTGGATTTTGTGATGTTGGGTTTAGAATTATTTGGTTATAAAGATTTGTTTCGGTGGTTCTAGTAGGATGATTGCATTGATACATGAATCCCCGTTGGATGATTATAATTGGATTTTTAGGGTATAATGTGACGATCTTAGTGTTGATGAAGATTGGATTATCTGATGTTGGGTTTAGAATTATTTGGTTATAAAGATTGGTTTCGGTGGTTCTAGCAAACGTGAGTGGGATGATTATAATTGGTTTTAGGGTATAATGTGATGATATAATGGAGTTGATACTGATTGGATTATGGGATGTTCGGTTTAGAATTTTTTGGTTATGAAGATTGGTTTCAGTGGTGTTTTAGTAGGATGATTGTACTGATACATGAACCTGAGTGGGATGATTATAAATGGATTTTAGGGTGTTTGGCAGGAGTTGTTATCTAATAAATACCTAAAGGGAAAACACTTGCTCAAACTGAACCTAAACCTATTGATTCCCCTTTTTGGAAAGGGATTATGGCTGTCAAACATGAATTCTTTCAACGGGGACAGTTTGTGGTTGGCAATGGCCTCCATACCCGTTTATGGGAGGATGTTTGGCTTGGGGATAAATCTTTGGATGATCAGTATCCATCCTTGTTCAACATTGTGTGTCACCGGAAGAAATTGGGGCTCATGGAAAAAACTTGTTGAGAGGCTAATGAGTATCTCACTTTCTAATGAGGCGGACAAGTTCAAATGGAACTTAACTACGACTGGTCAGTTCACTGTTAAATCTATGTATGCAGACTATTTGCATGGTCATACTCCATTCCTCCGGAAATATTTATGGAAACTAAAGGTTCCCCTAAAAATCAAGGTGTTCATGTGGTTTTTGCACAGAAAAGTCATCCTTACTAAAGATAATCGGATCAAAAGGAATTGGGTCGGTTGTAAGAAATGTGTGTTTTGCACTGAGGATGAAACAGTGGAGCATCTTTTCATACACTGCCCTTTTGTTAGAAACATTTGGCGCCTCCTCCACTTCACTTTTAATATCTCTCCACCTACTAGTGTAGCAAACATGTTTGGACATTGGCTAGATGGAATAGATAAGAAAACTAAAGCACGTATTCGCATTGGTGTTTGTGCTTTTTTATGGGCTGTTTGGAACCGTAGGAATGATGTTGTGTTTAACAAACTTGGAGGTGCTCATTTTTTGCAGGTTGTTCACCGTGCCACGTATTGGATCCACATGTGGTCCTATCTTCTTCCATCCGAGCAGCGAGCTCTTATGGATACTGGTTGTACCCGTCTTATGGCGGTGGTCCGAGCTATTTGCTGCCAGCATGGGTGGCAACACACTAGAAGGCTCCAAGATGTGTAGTCTTATGTTAGCTCTATTTCTGTGGTTGGTTCATGTGGCCACATTGAGTGATCCTTGAGATGTAATAAGCTACTTAATACTCTTTGTTACTTTTTATTTAATATAAAGGATGTGTGCATCATCACGATGTAGAGGCCGAGACTTGCCATTTCTAAAAAAAAATGCACCTGATATTTTGTTGTAGGTAAATACACCTTAGTGAACATTATTAACCGTTCAGAATGAAGTGATTTGGAATTATCAGTTACCCCTTACACAGGTATGCTAGAGAAGATACACACTACCTGTCGTATATAAATATATGACATGATGAGACTTAGACTACAAAGGGAGTCAAAATGTGAAAATGATATTCTAAAATTGAAGTTATCTTCTAATGTTTTGCTTTTGGTTTCGGTCTAATAATTTGAATTCACATCAGTCAGTATTTTCTTGATGTTGTCTGGTTCTCTAAATCAACATATTTTAATGTTGCCAATGTGCCGTCCTTTTATGTCCACATAAACCTGTGGTTCTGATATTATTGATGATTTCTGAACCAACATGTTGTCAGTTTTAGCTGACAAGAGCATCCAAACAAACATTCTGATATGTTGTTTGGCTATTTCAGGTTTAAAAGGGCATTAATGACATTGGCTTCCAGTTTTATGAAAAGGAGTTGCTAACAAATAAATCATATCTCTATATAAATAGATTTGTGTGTTGTTACTTTCAATCAGTACACTTTTTATCTTTTGGGTATATAATATTTTTACGCTGAAAATCTGTGCTTCGCTTTCATAATGCGTGCTTATCCCAGTAACTCGAGTGTGTTATCACAGGAACATGAGTTAGATGCAAATCAGCTGGCTGTTTCTTCTGTAAGAAATTACTTCCTTTGTTACATAATATCACTCATGATTATTCTTTCTTGAATAAACCTGGGAAAGCAACATGTATGTGGCACTTTTCCTATAAATGGTTTTATAGCTGTCTGGTACCACATCTTGCTTTGGGAATATGTCATAACTTAGATGTGCATGTGATGGGCATATATCACAGATGTCTGAGTATTTAATTCTGAAAAGCAATGGTATATCAATGGAGTATATAACATTTTTTGTTTTATTGATCCAGAGTTATTTAATTTGGATGTGCATGTGATGGGATATATCAAAAAATAAATAATACTCAGGTTATCATCCCAGAGATTATATAGCTCCTCAACATGATGAGAGCACTGGCTGTGTATTGCCAAATTGTTAGAGAGCTGGTACTGTTTTCTTTGGATTTCTTCAATTGATATGTTGGAGAACTATGTGACTGACTCTCCTTTTGGATTCAAAGAAAAGAAGACGCCTACGAGTACTGGATTCAAAATATCCATTTGTTGAGGATAACTTAACCTAATCGTGGACATTGTATGTAATGCAACTGAAAATTCTAAATCCCCTTGAAGCAACAACTGAGCAATTAAAGAAGACACGGCTTGATCAGGTCAGGTAGGCTGAAATTTGTGCATTTTCTTTTCTCATTTACATTTTAATACGGATGATGAGTAGTAGCATTGGTGCTTAAGTAAATTCTTTGAAATTATATGCAATTTTTTGTTGTTACAACTGAAAAGTAAACTAGACACTTGTATAGTTATCAACATGGCTCTTTTGGATGATGGTGATGTTAAGTATTGCCCATTCTTTATTTTAGAAAAATATATTCCTGCAGTTATGTTTGACCCATCAAAATCATTTCTTATATGTTCTTCTGTTCAATACTTGTAATAGATTTTGAAGATAGAGTCTGATCTCATTGTGTCGTTTAATTATTACTGGTTGGTTCACATTCTGTATTACTAGATTGAGATTAAAAGAAGACATGCTGACTTTGCTTTCCTATAACAAACCAAACTACGCATTGTTTTTCTTGCCATGTTGAGTTCAACAGGCTTTGATGCAATAACTTTGTATTTTACATGCCCAAAATATGTTAGTACATTTCCTAGCTATTTTAGCTTCTATGAAACGAGGACAGTGAATGCATAAGGGGAAGCAACTAGGGGCTGAGCAATTTTGTCAAATATTATTGTTTTCTTTCTGTGACAATATTATAGGCTACCACTATTAATTTTCATCATTTTGCAAATGCATTGTATTAGAAAATTTGATCTTAGTTTTCAGTACATTGTCAAATTTGAATCATATCATCATAGTTTTCAGTAAAATGCTTTAATAGTAGATCGTGAGCTTACAAATTTGCCAGAAATTATCTGAAGCTACACGATGACATCAAAGGCCACGACATACAATAGTGTGACTGGAGTTACACAACTATCTACAGGATGCATCAAAAATTATTTACTGATGACTAGGCAATGGAAGTTCATGAAATAGCGAGCATAATTGTGTTAATTCTAGTTTTTTTGTTGCAGCAATAGAGCATTGTAGGTCTGTTCTTTTACAATTAAGGTTTATTGTGGTTGCTTATGCTGATTACCCTGGCCGGTTATTCCACTTTTGCTGATACGAAGTAAGCAGCAATAGAGCACTGTAGGTCTGTTCTTATACAAGTTTAATGTGGTTGATTGTGCTGATCGGGATTAGTGTGGTACAATCATTCCCACTCTTGTTTACAACAAGTAATACAAGAGGAAAAAATGTGACAAAATATTATCTGTGTTATATCCATTTGGATTTGACAATTCTGTTTTCCTGCGGGATTGGAGTCTTCTTTTAAGAAGGGCCGGCCCACTCTAAAACGCATTTGGTTAAACCCTGTCCGGATCTGATCCACCGCTGTCAGCCTCGGCCAGCGACTCAACCCGTGCCCACCTCTCTACTGTTGCCAGCAGCAAGCAGAGCAGACATGTGTCGCAGCCACCGGTATCATTCTCACAGTGCCGCCTACTTTCTTCGCCTTCCTGAACACTGCCTTCTTGGACAACAGCCTTTCTTATCTCCGGATGCTGTGTCAGGCGGCGAGGCGCTGCGTTTCTTTTATAAAGCAGTGAAACGGGGAATGAGCGAGTTGGTACGTCGGGGTATTAGTTGCTGTGCTCTAGTTTGTTTCAAAGGAAAAACATTGGACCAAGCAGATTTAACGTTTTCCTTTCATGCAGTTTTGCGGCAACTTCTGTTTAACACACAGATTATGTAGCTGTGCTTACTAAAGGCTATTTGTAGTGGAAACAGTCCATAAATTCTTATAAACATATGGGGATACCATATTAGCAATTGATAATGGCAACACAGCGGGAAAGCATATTTGTAATAACTGATGTGGGGAAGCGAAGATGTCAGTTACTACTGACGAAATTGTCCACCGTGTTGTAAGTCAAACATATGAGTATCTGGAGCTGTTTGGGAAGAACAAGCAGAAACATGGCACTAACTGTCTGAAGTGGAGTCCGTCGCAGGAGGGTGTCCTGAAGCTCAATGTGATGCTGCATATTGCCCAGGTGATGACCATGCGTCCTGGGGGTGGCAGTCACAGATCATCTTGGGTACCTGGTGATAGCTAGCAAGTGCTGGGAAAACAGACGGAATTCACAATGTCTTCAGTGCCGAGCTGAATGCTTTAGAGCGGGTTGTCAACATTGCTGTGGATATTGGTGCCATACGTGCAGTCTTTGAGACAGACTAGGAACTTCTGGCCTTGGCAACTGAACAGGCGCGGTCAAGACTTTTTTTTCTCGAGAAAATGCAATAGGATTGCATTTCATTTCATTGAAAAGATAGGGGAGTATTTACACGGAAACTCACATGTGCACCCGGGTGCACATGCTCCCGTTTTTTTCGAATTTTTTTTGAAAATTGAAAACTTGTCAAAAAATTCCGAAAAAAATCATGCCGTATCTGAGCATGTCACGCACCATCGTGTCAAATTTGGCGACGAAACGACATCGCGGCCGCCCTGTGCAAAAATGACAAATCTCAGATCTGAAAATAGTTTGTCATTTTTGCACAGGGCGGCCGCGATGTCGTTTCGTCGCCAAATTTGACACGATGGTGCGTGACATGCCCAGGTACGTGCATGATTTTTTTCGGAATTTTTCGACAAATTTTGAATTTTCAAAAAAAAATCGAAAAAACCGGGAGCACATCCCGGGTGCACATCGTCCGTGTTGTTACATGCCTAAGGAGTATTTACATGCCTAAGGAGGCTGAACAGAGGTCAAGACTTCTCCCAGCTAGCAGCATCTCTGGATGACCTGAAGCTCCAGTTACGGTCCTGGTTTTCCTGTAGCGAGGTTGTTGCCTGTAGGCGATCCGCTCACAATCTCCCTGGCGACCTCCATTGAGAGGTGCTTTTTTATGGTGCATCCATCTTGTTACCCAGAGCGTCGCGGAGGCACAGGTGCCGCTTGATGCAGTGCCTGGCAAGCGCAGGCCATCGGTCAATTGGGCACTGTCCCGGGGCCCAATGGGAGTGCCAGAATTCCTTAAATCTGCCATCCCTGATGATCACTGTTGTTGAAGCACGGAATGAGCTATCTGTCTCATTGTCAGCAGGAAGAGCGAGCTCCTGCCAAGGTCGAAATGGGCTCGTCCAAGTGAGCCACAGCCAGCATCCGAAGGGCCCCTGTTGTGCTTCTGAAGATCAGTCATGCCGAGACCATTCTCCTTCAGCCGGCAGACCTGCGACCAGAGAACCAAGCATTGTCCGCCAGCTGCTATTTCAGCCTTGCCCAACCGAATCCCCGTCGAAGTTTGCGCTTGCACAACCATCCGTGAAGAAGCTTGAGCAATTTGTCGACGATCAGTTGGTAGTCCACCCGACGCAGCCTATAACGTCCCACACGGGCATGCCCAGATAAGCAATATGGAAGTTCTTACCAAGGTTACTAGTCATGTGTGGTGTTACATTTGTATAGGGAAAGTGCAGTATACAGGAAACAACTGGTTTCTGTGTACTTATAAATTTGGCTCAAGATGATTAATAGCACGATTTATCAAACTCGCACAAATGGGATGCTGACATCACATAGAGCCTTGAAACCTTATAAACACTGCATTTTCTCACATGCAGGCTACGGCTCATGATCAATATATTAAGAGGGTACCAAAGAAACAATAAAAAGAGTTGCCTGACATGATAGATAACACCCTGGTAGCACATCTGGACAATAAAGTGTGCAGATCCATAATGAACTGTTTCAAAGCTCTAAGAGAAAAGACCCAATACAATCTTTGGGCTAGAGAAACAGAATTAGATCATATTTTTCAAGGTTCTAACTGTATCCTGTGTGGCACTACAGCATAGAATACTGATCAGTTGCTTTACATACATACTCATGATAAGGCTGGAGAAACAGAACCAGATCACATTTTCAAGATTCGCGTAGCACTACGGTTTCTTTACCACTGCAGAAAATACTGATCTGTTGTTTTACTACGTCACCTCTTCAACCAACAAAGCGTCTTAACAGAAGTGACATCACAATCCTATCAACTGCTGTCCAACAGTTCAGCTTGATCATGTCCACCCTGAATGGTAATACCTATAGAAGAATTAGTCAATAAGCGAATCATAATTATGGGCAATCTTATAAGAGATGGTGGAATCTAGATGAAGTGAATGTTATATATCACCCACTGGATAAAATATTTTTGCCACAAGCTTAAGAACAGTTGGGGAATCACATATACAATAATAAAAGATTAAAGTAATTCATCAAGACACATACACCATCTTCCTGTGAACGAAGGACATCATATTCAGTAGTTTACTTGCCCGGAACTATTTTTACTTTTGAAAATGGTTTTGATGTGAGCCTGTTCGTTGTTCAAGTCCAGCAAAAACATTTCTATTTGAGTTTAATTGGCACAATACAACAATAAATACCAGAACAAATGTTTTTTTTCTTACTGTCCTGGACAAAAAATACCGAGCAGAGAAATAAGAAACAAACATCATACCCTAAATTCCGATATAACATGAAGCTCAAGCAATTAGACAAGGCACAATGCAAACATTATAATCCATTAGCTTTAACTAAAGGGAAAATGTGTTTTTATTGAATCGCTAATTGGGTGGGTGTCATGATATCATGCAACACTAGAGAACCGCAAGAAAGACCGACGATACATCACATTTATTTTCTTTAGTGACTGACTATGTGGCTAATTTTTTTTAAATAATACACTAAATTAATTAAATTCCGGAAATAATACGCGATTTTTTTTTGTTGCAAAAATAGGATCCAGTCGTCCATGACGAAGACGACAGGGCCCTGTCGTCCACGGCGAAGACGACAGGCACGTGTAAGCTGCTGGGTTATTACTGCTGGCGTGTATGTGTGGTTGCACGCCACTAGTAGTATTACCAGTGGCGTGTATTTGTGGGTGTACGCCACTAGTCGTCCTCATCAAAGACGACAAGGCACCTGTCGTCTTCGCCAAGGACGACAAGGCACCTGTCGTCTTCGCCGTGGACGACAAGGCCCTGTCGTCTTCGTCATGGACGACTGGATCCTATTTTTGCAACAAAAAAAAACGCGTGTTATTTTCGGAATTAATTATTTTTTGTGTATTATTTAAAAAAAATTAGCGACTATGTGCAGACCTAAGTATGTAGGGCCCAACAGATTATCAAGAAAATATTTTCTCCACTGTACAAATTAACTAATTAATTATACTAATCAAATGTAGGATTTGGGTGTGTGTGAAGAGTAAAATATGTGGAACCAGGGAAGTAAGATGACACGAGTTCTAACATTTTTTAGTAGAAAGAGGTATTTCCCACTTGCGTGGGACTGTGTGAGTTACTTGTTGTCGGTAAATTGGTGTATCACTGGTAAGAAAATGAAATACTCCCTCCGTTCACAAAAGGATGTCTCAATTTTGTCCTAGCTTAGGCCAAAATTGAGACATCCTTTTGTGGACGGAGGGAGTAAATGACTAGCTCTATGATAACCGGCAGCAGCCAGGAGGATTTTAGAATCAATAGTTTGTAGATTGCAGAGTATGTACTGTGGATCTTATAATGCAAAACATACACAACATAACTGAAGTGTGAAGAATGATAAAAGTGAGCCTTGCAAATTAGTCCCAAACAACGGAAATACCTGGAGTGTAGAATCCCGCGTAAGGGAAAATGCTGCCATAGGTGCCTTTCTCTGAAACCTCCACGGTGTGCATGGAGTTGAGATTGACCATATAGACGCTGGGGTGCACATAAATGAAGATCACGCCAGCTTCTTGAGCAAAACCAATTGGCTCCACCCCGACCATACATGTCGCCAACACTTGGGGTGCGATAACCTTGTTGAGATCAATGACCCTTTGACGTGTCCATGCTGTTACCACCCCATCAACAATGTCCATGCTTTTCACCATGGACCATAGATGGAGACTGAAACCTTGGACTCCGGCCAGACCAAGCAGCCCGTCCTCTGTGGGCATGATGACAATCTCCCCGTCATAGCTAGGTAGCGTGTCGTATGGGACCGTCTCGGTCAGGGCCAGCCTATGATCATCCAAATCAAACTCAAGGATGCTAGAATTATCCAAGAGCCAGTAGAGTGTGTTCCCGACAAGAGCCGTCGGCTTGGCATCAACTACTAAGTATGGCATGGCGATGGAGGTGATCTCACTCCAGACGCCGGTCTCGGAGTAGACGCAGGCACAGGCCATGTAATTGCTTGGACTGCACACGTACACCACCAGGAACGGGCACCTCGAATGGCGATCCCCAGGTCCGGCCGCGCGGAGAACCGCTCCGTTGAACGGGAAGCTGCTACAGTCCGGGACCGGGGGCATGGGCGGGAAGCACGCGTCGCCCGTCGCGAGGTCCCAGACGAGCAGCCTCGAGGTGCGGCGGTTTTCCAGGAGGGCGAGGCCGTGGCGGCAGTCCAGAGCCCACCAGTCCTCGTGGGACATCGTGGCGGCGGCGGAGGCCGCGAAGGAGCCGGCGGTGCGGACGAAGAGGGGAGGTCCCGGCTGGTTGTTGAAGAAGCCGAACACGGGAGGCGTGCCCCCGTGGAACTCGCGGAAGCGGCGGAGGAAGCCGGCGTCGTCGACGAGGCTGCGCAGGTGCTTGGAGACGAGGGAGGCGCGGCGGAGGTAGATTGGCTCCGGCGGGAGGCGCAGGAGGATCTCTAGGAGGACATCGTCGGGGAGAATCGGAAGCGGCGGCGGCGAGGCGGCGCTGCGGCTGGCGGCGAGGTCGGCCATTGGGTCTGGGAATTGGGGGAAAAAAGATGGTGCGAGGTTTCGGTTTGATATTTCAAACCACTTGGAAAGTTTCTCAAATCATGTATGGAGTAAGAAAAAGTGTCCTGAAATTGAAATCCGCATTACCAAATTTCGGGAATATTTTCAGTACATGTCTTTTTTAGAGAAAAAACAAGCCTCGTGGAAAATTTAACTACTCGTTGGTGGTTCACCGAAAAAAGAGACTGAATCCCACTTTTACCTGACAGTTCTGCATGTGTGACTCTTAGTACCCATCTAGTGAAGTAAAATTAGAAATACATTATATACAACATTAAACATGATTTTACCCCATTTTGACATTCTTCATGTATCGTTGAAATACTCCGGCTAAATCTACGTGGCGCGTCAAAATATGTAAAGACCGAATGACACAATCGATGATAATGTTCAATATTCTCTAAACAATCGGTTCAATTCTTTGTCATTATACAGTCTCAATCATCACATCACACCTTGCCCAAGGGAAATTATCAGAAAAAGAGGGTGCAAAGTTTTCAAGATGGGTAATATAGACGTTTATTAACTAGACGAGGTAATTAGTTGACAAATGCATAGAAGTTACAAGGTCAAGGTGGAATCATTCCATAAAAAAATGTACATTATCGAGGGTGAATGGACATGTCAATGTGATGGTGTGCAAGAATTCCGCGGGTTATCGAGATAACTAGATACATGGTCAATTTGTTTGGGAAAAGAACGTTTGAGCCCATATATCCATCCTCGGAAGTGATCTCTCTCGCTCTTCAGTATCTTCTTGTGTTACTAGGGGTTTGGATTACGTCCCTGAGTTTGCCTACAAAAAAAAAAGTTTCTGAGTCTCATGGCAATGGCCAATAATGGGGTTACAAGACCAACGGTAGACTGAACCGTCAGAAGCAAGCAGAGATACATGTCAGGTTGATGCATGAGCTGCTTGCTCTTGCACGCGGGACCAAGACGACGCGGAAGTGATCAAGGAAGATTGCAAGGTTGACATCAGATTGGAGGAGGCGGACGACGGTTGCGCAAGACGACTGATATGATGTTGGTGGCAGTGATGCCCCAGCGTCGGTGGATGCGAAGGAAGTGGCCGTGCACGGCTCGCGCCAGCACTCAGCCACTCACCGGATGAGCTGCTGTTTCCCGGGGGCGGCGCAGGAGAGGTCGACCAACCGCCGCCGGCGACGTAGTCCCAGATCATACCAAGGTCGTTGAAGATTCACGGCGAGGTTGACATCGTTGCCACGGGCGATGGCGTCGGTGGATGTGCTGGAAGTGGGCGTTGTGCCAGGTTTTTTGACCGTAACCGGTAGGATCTCTGCCATTGCATTATAGAAGAGAGAATTAGTCTAGTTAATATGGGAAACCGGACCCAAAAACCATACAATACTCGGTTAATTAAGGGGAACCGAGCGAAAACCACACTCCACGGCCACACAACCTAGCTATACTAGGAATGGAACACCGCCGCACACCGCGACCTCCTAACACTAAACACCAAAGTCGCTGCAACTCTGACGCCTGAGAACGCGCCAGCAACCAACGTCAAGAGCAACCTTGTCGCCCACATGACACAAGGTCACCCTCGAAGCACCAAAGCTCTCGGGGCCGCCACCTCGACATCCATCGCTCCAGCATGCCCTGCATACTCCACCAACACCACCTTCCGGGGCCGCCACCCCGACATACCACCACTCAAACTCGAGCTGCAACGCCGCACGGCACAGCTGCCTATAGCCCGAGCTACACAGGACCACTGCCCGCAGACCACGGCCGCCACACCATGCCCGGGGCCGCCGCCCCGACATACCGTCCAGCCATCCCCTCTGGGATGCACCGACCGAGTCGATGACCTTGCCGCCCTTGCCGCTCAAAGTCACCACCCAAAGCTGCGCCAAGTCGAAGCCCCGCCCCATGGAGCTACCACCGCACCGCTGCCCGAGGCCGCCGCCTCGACGTACATCCGCCATTTCGGGGCCGCCACCCCGACATCCACGACCGTCCCCAGAAGGGACGGAAATCCCTGCAACACCACCATTCGCGACACTCCACCACACCATGCGGACACCGCCGCCGGCAGCTCCACGACCCTCCGAGCATGCCACAATTGTGGTCCTCCAGACCCAGATCGGCCCAGTTAGGCCCAGATCTGGCCCGCTGCCCCGCGACCCGCCGCGCTAGCCTCCACAGCACCCGTCACCACGCCGCCACCGTCGGCAGCTCCTCCGAGCAAGCCATGGCCGAAGCCACTGCCCTCCAACTGGCGCCGTCTCCCGTGCCCCGCCGCCCGCACGGCCGGGGCACAAAGGAAAACACCGCGCCGCAACACCTCCGTCCCGGAGCCGCCGTTCCGGCGCCCCGGCACCACCCGGCTCTCCTCGACCGGTGCCCAGAGCAGGCGTGCGCGCCCCAGACCTGGTCCGCCACGCCGTCGCGAAGCCGCCCGACCAGCCTCTGCCCCGGCCGCGCGCCCTGCTCCGCCTCTCCGCTGCGCGCCGACCAGGAACAAGAACCAAAACGAGAGGCCCCGCCGCCGCCGTCCGCCGGTGAGGGCTTTGTGCCCGTCGGCATCCTCCGGCGGCGGCAGGGGGTAGGCTGAGATGGGTGCCTCGGGTGGCGGCGGCTAGGGTTTCACCACCCGAGTCGCCCTGAGAGCGACGCGGGGCCCTGTTTCTGTATATATCCTGTTGTGCCAGGTCGGTTTGGGCCACGAAAGGAAGAAGCTGTCTCGCGCCGAGGCCCGAGTGCGTCCGGGTCAT
Source organism: Poa pratensis (assembly GCA_947311845.1). Taxonomy (NCBI): domain Eukaryota; kingdom Viridiplantae; phylum Streptophyta; class Magnoliopsida; order Poales; family Poaceae; genus Poa; species Poa pratensis. The sequence continues at coordinate 8,263,438 of CAMZMU010000115.1, read as the reverse complement.
GGACGGCGTGGGCGGTGGGTGCCTTACGCGGCTCCGCGCTGTTGGTTACCAATGTTCTTCGCCTGTCCAGTCGACACTCTAGTCTGTACTCTGAATCAAATGGAGCAGAGGTCAGGCTGGCTTGCCTATCAATAAAATGATTCAAGAGTTTACTGCATAATACTAGACGTTGAATTTTTCGAAGTCAAAACTGAGACATACCGGCATGCATCGATCCTTCAGCCCTGGACACAGAATACGATACCACCAATCTAAGCTTCAGAGTGATCACCCATGCATATCCATTATCATGCAGCAGGCAGCAAAACAATCAGCTCCAAAGTGATCTCTCCCGCTTCCTTGTGTAATTGAGGATTTCGCCTGACAAGACTGGATCTTAGGCGTTGGGGTTACAAGACAAACGGAAGGTTCAACAGTAGAAGCAGACCTGTGTACATCTTTTTGTAAACCAAAGTTGCCTTGGTTTGTGTTTACAAGGATAGTTCATCAATAGCTTCGTACGATTTTGCCATCTAAAAAATAGGGGGTACATGGAAATACATTGTTGCTTGACTAATAGTTCAAAATAAACACATCGATGAACTGCTTGTCAGGCTACCGACGCATCAATTAGGTGTATGAAGGAAACAAAAACAGAGATAAAAGGAAGAGTTTGTACTGAACCTAGGCAGAAAAGTTGAGGAAAAAACAAGATACGGAATTTTTAGTGTTTGTTATTCTCGTGCCGCCCATCCTCCCTCTCTCTCTGGTTTCACAGTTCCAGAAGAGCCACGAGTTAAAGTTAATAATTACATCTGCTGCCTGATTAGACTCTAACAATACTTAATAACAGATTACAACAGTAGTCATTCTACCTGCATGAATAGATATGATGTCGTTGTAGCCATTGGATAACTGAACCTTGTCGACGATTTCTGAAGAATAAAAGATGTGGATAGTAGCGGCGACACTGACACTGCTCCGTGTGGGGATGCAGAGGCGTCCTCAATCAGCAATAATAGATTTGAATAGCTCTTCCGAGTTAGTGGATCTAGAGGGATGCATTGAAGGGCCTGGCTCCCCAATGATGCCGGTGACATGGTACTCCTCCTTGGTGTGGCAGGGTCGTCGAAGAAGCATGACGAGGTTGGTGTTGGAGTAGGCAGACCGTTGCCGTAGGCGACGACTTCGGTGGCGCCCTTGAGTCCGAAGAGCGTTGAAGGTGCCGTGCTTGTGCCAGGACTCACCACCCCCCACGGCACGACGCACAGCGGCAGCGCGGGTCGGCCTGGGTCTCCTAGCCGATTAGGAGTGGTCAGCGCCATCGGGTACTCAGGTGGGTGCTCGTCAGCGTTGGACAAACAGTTGCCAGTCGAGTCTGAAGTAGGTAGAGAAGAGGACAGGAGTGAGGCGTTATCTAACATTAGAATGATGCGCGAGTTTACTACAGAATTCTGCATACTGAATCTCCCAGACGCAATAAAACCGCAGGAAGTCAGCATTGAAACGTACCAGTATCGACCCTAGAGTCCTGGACACGGAATAGGATACCACCTATGCAAGCTTCAGAGTATATGCTTCGAGAGTTGTATCCTCCTTAGGGACTGAAGAAAAATATGAACCTGAGTCAAGGCAGTGATTTCATGGTAAGAACGGGAAACATTTTTGCGCAGTATACTAGCAGTAAAGCACCTTAATTCAGTTCATGATGGACATTGCAAGCAACATACCTAGCGCCTAATTGCTCCATCAATCTGCTCAGTGAATGAACATAGGATGCAGCTAGTGCCACACATATCGTTAGAGCAGTCGTGATGCAACCATAACCGTGGCTTCATCCGGGTTTGGCTTCGTCAATACCTGGAGCAAACTCAGGAGAAAAACCTGAACCCGAACGAGTAAACCAAGCTCAGAAGCCATGCAGTGCAAGACAGAGAAGCCCCTGGGGATATCGGATTACACTACTTGGCGGAAAGAATGACCAACCGACCTTTGGGAGTTGTGGTCAATGCGTCTCCTTGCGAACACACAGTATATCCGAATGCAAAGCTGCTAGCTGCAAGAATTCACACTTGGAATCAGAGTAATGAACTGATCCAGGTCAGAAAAATAGACAAGGCAATGGAATCACCGATATAGATAATATATGATTACTTAGTTTTTTAGACTGCCTGCCTGATTCACACTTGGAATCAGTGTAATGAACTAAATTCACAACTCACGTCTAGTTATATTTCATAACCATAGAAGTTAAGCACATAATCCTGTGAATATTCCTGAGAAAAGGTCAGAAGGAAGATCATAAATAGAACATTATATTGCGAACATAAAGCTTGAAACATTGGAATGGTCAGAAGGCTAATCACTTAAATGTCATTTAATGTAAGATGAGGAAGAACTAGATCAACATTGCAACGGGCAGAAGGCTACTCATATAAGGCGATGACGTGCTGCCAGAAGCCACCGCCCCCAAGGCAGGCAGCGCGGCAGCACGATAGCAAGGGGCGTGTAGGCCTGGGTCTCCTTGTCACGGAGGGAGAGGGGTGGCATGGCCGGGTGGGTGCGATCGGTGTTGGGCAAACAGCTTGTCCGCCAAGTTGTTTGGTACCGATGTTTGCCTGGTCAATTTTGGCACTCCACTCTTGAAGTAGATAGATGAGAGGTCGGGCTGTTACATATAAATCAATAGAATCATTCAGCTCTATCAATGAGTTAACTGCAGATTTCAAAACTAACATGTACCGGCACCGTTCCTGGAGTCCTGGTCCCATAGGATGATTTCGTCACACCCGCGCCGTGGGTAGTGCTTCGGTACCGCCGGAAGAAACGGCGCGCGTGGGCCCGCCCTATCATTGACACGGCAAAATCCCGTCAAATCCGTCACCCCCCGCCATTTTTCTTTTACATGTGCCCTTGTTCGACTAGGGTTTACAGGGTATTACGGGCGCAGGTAAAGGAAAAATCTTCCAGAAATGGGGCTTGCACCACCCTCGCCTATCCTGGGCACCACGGCCACAACATCTTCGGCGCCCACGGCAACACCCATGGCCCCAAGTGGCGGCACCCCCGGTGACAATAATGGCGAGATCAACGACGACAATTTCCTCAGCGCCACCCCCCGACGTTTGCTTCCTCGGTGCCACTGACAACGACACCGCCTGATTTGTATTCCGTGTGACGCACGCCTCTGTTTTGTGATGGCCTAGACTTTTAATTTGTGTAGTGTGGCCTAAGCTTTGAATTTATGGCTGTTATTTTCATTTGCAATATATGAACTCCCGAAAAAGTGCTACGCGAAGTGCGGACTTTTATATCTCATTCACAAATCAATCCTTGTCTATGCTCCTCAGTATCGTTTTCGTCTCAGTTGGTTTTTTTTTGTTACAAAAAAAGCAGGTGGAAAGTTAGTGCCAAATGCATGGCAATCCTTGGTAGAGCAAATTTAGGTCAGGGCGTCGAGTGGGGAGAGGCGCCATCTCGCTCGGACGCCCGCCATAGTGCTTGTTCCGGCGCCTTAATTCCATCGATCTGCTCAAAACAAAGAGAGGACGCAAATTGCGCCACACCTGTCGTCCAGAGGTCATGATAAACCTTAAACCGTGGCTTCATCTGGGTTTGGTTTCGCCAATAGGGAGAAAATTCAACGAAAAACCGGAACCAGAACGAGTAAGCATAGTTCATAAGTCAATGCAAGTCCAAGAAGTCAAACAATGGCCTATGGGATTGCTAGTATTGGGTAATAATGACCGACTGACCTTTGGAATTGCGGTCAATGCAGCTTCTTCAAGACAAGACTATGTCCTGAACACAAAGCTTCTAGCTGAGAGAATTCACCCTTTTGGTTGTGATTGATCTGCAGTATAAGAGTAATGAACTACTCCAGGTCAGAAAATGGACATGGCAGAGCATAGTTCACGAATAAACAAGATGCTTTATGATTACTTTGAGTTTTTTTGACTGACTGACCAAATACCCTTAACAAAACTATCCCTTTTATCGATATTACAGAAAACAAACAGGAAAGGACCAAACAAGATTAGATAGCTAGTATTACTCTAAAAGTGGTTACCGCATCTACTGCATACACCTAACAAGCATTCTAATAATCTAAAACATCCTAGACAGATAAACAGACTAGAGAACGACAAGACTCTTCACTGGAATTTACCGTTTAGATAATGATCCTCCGCCGAACATGTTCATCTCATGAAACACCAGCAAGCAATTGAATCACTAGGAAATTGGCCGACACGTGCACAAAGTAATTGGCCAATGCCCCACATAAGTTAAAGCACAGAACCTGCAATGTTCATAATGCCGAGGTTAGGATCATATTCCATGCCATAATAAATTGCCTAACTGTACATGTCAGGAGTAACATAGTGTCTCGGACCTCCTCTCTCAATAGATAGTGTGATATAAAGATGTGGCACGTGGTATATTTCTTGACAGCGGCTGGTTCAAGTCATCAATTCAATTCTCACTTCTACTTATAAATCATAACAATGCGGAAGCCTACACGCAGTATTCCTGAAAAAAGAAAGAGCATAAAAACATTATTACATGAAAATAAAGCTTGCAACATTGAAATTGTGCGAAGGCTACTCAGAAAAATCTATTTCGTCCAGATGAGGAGGAACTTGCAGAATCAAGAACTTATTCCACTTCACATGTTCCATTATTCAGGTTTGCTTATAGTTCAGAAAAAAATGCTGCAGAATTATTGGCTTAAAATCCCAGCTTACAAACGTTCACTTGATGAGATGCTAAATGGAAACTGTTAAGCATGGTGTAATATATAACAATACAAAAGCTAGCAATACGTATGTGACATTAGCAGGTCTGATTAGGGAAACATAAAAGGGAAGCTATATAGAGTTACACGTGTAAATGGCTAAACGCAGGAGCACGAGAATTGACTATATATGCCAATCAATTAGAGGAGACAATCCAAACGACCGAAATTGCAGTATAATTATGAATCAAGGAGCACAAGTTGGTTTTGCATGTACTTACCGGCGAATTGACTTCAACGTGTGTGATCCTCATGTCATCAGCTGGATGATGCATCAAGCAATCACCAGGAGTGCACTGCAATTGTAACAAGTAAACTGTCAGATTTCATCACGTCAAATCAAATCAAAGAAAGCAGGAGAGATAGTATTACGCACCATCTAATAGTGTCAAGAAATATGGGTCTGTTTCTTTTAACTTGTTGGCTTGCTTAGTTAGCACGCGACTGCAAGACCATACACCTAGTCTTTGCAGTGAAGTGGGAAGGCCCTCCTTAGGTGGCAAGGATTGGATTTTATCACAATTAGATATATATAATCTCCTGAGAGAAGAAATGCGATGTAACCCTTGAGGGAGGGACTGTAGAGCAGAACATGAATCAAACGAGAGTTCTCGGAGGGAGGTGAGGAGTTTAAGCGCTTTCTCTTGCGATTCCGTGAAGGATTCCACCAGTTTATCATACTTGAATTGTAACGTGTGGAGGGTTCCAGCAAGGTGGCCGCAAATGGGAGCAACGAGCACTGAGGTGATGCTATCCACATTAACTCTTTCCAATTGGAAGGAACCAGCATGCATTAACTTGCTCATTGCCACCTCTGACAGTAGCTCTCCTGCTATAGAGATACTTCCATTGTCAGAATACTCACTATTGAAGTTGTAGATAGTAAATTCCTTGAGGTTGACTGTCATTAGAGGATTGAAACCATCCATTGTTAATCCTTTACAAGAGACCAGACATAGATTGGTGAGACACGTGAGATTTGAGAGCAGAGCCATTGACTTCATGCTCGCATCGTTGATAATCCGAAGTTCCAAGAGCGAAGGAGGAAAAGGCTTGATGGTCTGAGCTCCTCCTACTTCTCTCATGGGCCACCTAGAGAGCAACCTATAACAGCCGAATACTTTAAATGATTGGAGCCCTGTGAGGTCACAGAGTCCTCCTCCATCCTCCATAGGAAGAAGCTCTAGGCTACACTCCTCAAAGGTAAGCTCGGAAAGAGAAGGGAAACACTTTAATGCCTTTGAAAACAGCTCTCCTTGAATATCTAATCCCTTCAGGTTAAGCACCTGAACTGAATGGAGGAGGACAACAGTGTCATCCAGTTTTGTAAGGAACAAGCCGTCACATCTGTTGGCATCTAGACTTCTTAGGGACTTTAGTGTTTGTAGTTCTGACAATGAAATGTGTGATGAATTACTAATCTCCAGACTCTGTATTGCATTCATATTGTGGAATACTAAAGCCCCAATATACCCATCAAGACTCAACCAATTCCCATTGTATGATAGTGTTGACCAAGGGTTTCCGAGAGTCATACGTGTTAGAGAGGAAGTATGAGGCATGGGGGGGAACTGAGGCAGCTTAGGACAATTATCAATATCAAGAGTGGACAACGTGGTAAACCAGCCAGAGTACTTGATGAAGGGAAACGAGCAAAGAAAGGGACAATCCTTGCATTTGATGCTCTCAAGACTCGCAAACAAATGGCTGTTAGGTTCCCCAACCCACTCCACAAGATCTGGCATATCCTCAAACCAAATAGTCTTCAAGTGCATGAAACTTCTCTCTGTAACACCACCAAAACCAGGACCAAAAACACGCATTCCAACGTTCTTCAAGCTGAGTTTGGTCAGGTGTGTCAGCTGCTCAAAAGGTGGAAGGGTATCCCAAGATAAACCCTCCAAATGGAGGGACTCCAACATTTTTGTGCTAATGTCACCACACAACCAACTAGGACCGGCCGCAACACCAGGATTTACAATGCAAAGAGCCTAATATTAGGGTGTGGTTGAAGACCGTGAAGAACATCATCATCTACACTCATGTGCTCAATACCCCAAACTAATCTCAGATCATTCACTTTTTTTTTGTTCGCTAATTTGGCAGCCTTGGCTTCTCCCTTGAACGTCACTGTTTCAAGATTACATATAGTGAGTTTTCCTCCAAGCTCTCTCAGTTCCGCCAGCTCTCTCAGTTCGAATCCAATACTCTCTTTCTTAACACAGAATTCTTTTAGCTCCTGTAAGCACTTCATCTTACCAACCTCAGTAATATTGGAATGGAGTTCTTTAGAAGAACATATATGGCACAAATTCACAAGACGACTGAAGTCTTTAGGAATTTTTTTACTACCATGCCAATATTCTAGGTCCAAGAATTTCATGTGGTAAAATCTGGATATTGTGCTAGGTAAAGTCATCTCTAAGCCATCAGCTGAACTAATTTTAAGGTATTTAAGGTGGATAAGATTTGAAAAGTTATTTGGCAATGATCCTTGAGTGTTCATTGCTATAAATAGAACTCTAAGACCCTTTATATATTCAAATGTACCTTTTATAACATTATCTATTCTTGCATCATGATATCCAAAGACCATCAAAGTGCGCAAATTTTCAATGTCTATCATGCCTTTCAATTTACCCATTTCTTCACTAAATCTTGCATCATATATATCTTTTATAGTGATTGATAAGTGTCGAATAGAGCGTGGGATGCTATCAGCAGTAAAACATAAACTACTTATATTGACACATTCTTGCGATGAAACATTTCGAGATAGTTCATGCAGTAAATCATGCATCACATAGAATTGATTAGACCTATCACCTCCCTCCATGAGAAACCCATAATCCACTAGTTCTTGTAAGTAATTATTATTGTTTGGGCAACTAGAGTCCACAAGACCTGTTGCAACCCAGAAGCTAGTAATTTCAAAATTGTAGAACCTATGATCATCGGGAAAGAGAGCACAATATGAAAAACATTTTTTCAAACGGTATGGAAGGTAATGGTAGCTAATTTTCAAAGATGGCATAATATCGTTTTCATTTTTTGTATTGTCCCACTCATTCTTTTCAAGAACTTCCATCCAATATTCTCGAGAAGGGTTTTGCTTCAATAGACGACCAACTGTGTTGGCTGCCAACGGTGAACCCTTAAGTTTCTTTGCAATATCTCTTGCAACATCAATCAACTCATCTTCGTAATTCTTGGGTTTTCTATTGTCAAATATGGCCGCTTCAAACATTGCAAAGAATTCATTCAGATCCAATCCATGCAATTCTATTGGATCAGTTTTTGACACCAGATGTGCTATAGATGGAAATCGAGTTGTGACAAGAACCATGTTTCCCTTGGTTTGCCCCTCTGTGAATGGAGCTAATAGGTTTTTCCAATCATCCTCACTGTTGCATTTCCATATATCATCCAGAACAATTAAAAACCTTTTGGACTTCAATTTCACTGCAATTAATTTTTGAAGTTGATCTAAGTTGGATGTTTCAGTTCCAGTGTTGGTTTGTTCCTTTTCAGTTGCAGATATGCAGCCAAGGATTTGGTGGGTGAGCTTAATCACATCAAAATCAGTTGAAACACACACCCAGACCCTGACACTGAACTGTGCCTTAATTCTTTCATCATTATACAGGTGTTGAGTGAAAGTTGTCTTTCCTATACCCCCAGGGCCAACAAAAGGCAGCACAGAAAGGGTTTCAGTGTGGTATGTGTCGTTGGTGAGCGCACTTACAGTTTGCTCAAACATGACACCTCTGCCATAGAATTTATCTTGTTTAACCTTGGACGCCGTGGGAGGTTTTTTAACCACTGTGCTATTAGTTTGGATTTTGCTAAGCAAATCAGAGACAGGATCACATAGCTCTTTTATGCTCTGTATTGCAAGCTTGATTTTTTTGGACGTGGCAACTCGGTCAAATGTCAACACTCCACTACCACTATCGGGCTTTGGTGTATCGGTAATAACTGTAGCAACAGCAGCAGCAGAATTATCATCTTGTGCACCTGAGCAAGAAAAGCATGGAAGCCAGTTACCGATGATGTGGCGAGCATTATGGCGACCATGGAGAGCATGACCATGGAGACCATCACCCAGCTCCGGGGCAGCCTCCTTGGTGCCGTCCAACTGGTCCTGGATTAAGAAGTAGTGCAACTCGTCCAGCGCGTCCTCGGCCTCATCAGCCTTCTTGCTCAGATCCTCCAGCAAGCTCTGCAGGCCAGGGTTGCTGCTCACATCCCTCTCTTGGGCCGCGTGCAACAACCCTTGCACGTACTTCAGCTTGGTTTTGATCTGCTCCGAGTTGAGGCCGAGCTCGGAGCTGGCCACATATGCAGCAACCAAGTCATCGGACAGCTTGTTCAGCACCATGCCGACGAACCAGCTCGCCGTGCCGATGGCTGACTCCATCTCCTCCGACAGCTGGGATGGTCCCGATCGCCGTGGCAATTGGTGTTTGGTGTAGTAGGCGTACTGCGGAGAACAGGAGAAAAGTTAGTGATGTGGGTGCATCTTGGAAGAGGCCTCCATGTATTGTTTTATAGCCAAACTGGTGCGGTCGTATTACAGGGAAAGCTACCTAAACAGGTTCTATTAAACTGTGTTAGGTGCAGTTTTCTTTGCCTCTTGTATTATTCAAAACGCCGTCATTGACCTTGGACACCTGCACCGGAGGATGGATCCAAGAAGGCTCTCCTGTAAACTAAGAGAAGCTCACGTAGGGAGCGATCCAGACACTGTGAAGGTAGCCACTAAACAACAAGCATTTGCGGTTTAGAAACATGCTTTGCCAAGGCGATGGATCCACGGACCAGCGACGACCTAGCAACTAGCAAGTCGATCGATGTTGTACAAAGGTTGCTTTGGTTGTGCACTCGAGGAGGAAAGCATGCAAGGAGCTGCTCCAGAGACCACAGGTTTCTTCTAGAAAACGTATGGGAAGAGGCAATAATGATGATTGTATTATTACCAGTTGCTATGCCAACTGCTCGGTATTTGGCACCATTAGATCATGACTCAGCTCAGCTTATAAAGAATGCAGTCATAGTCATGGGTTGACATCATTGGTCAGCTCGTCACCTTATTTATTTGATGACGATGATAGATGAGCTAACACATTACATGTAATGTAAATGAGGAAAGCAGGTGAGGGTGACGTTTCCTATAGGCCTGAACCACAAGCCGGGTAAAAGAAGAGCAACAGCAGCGATAATAAACTGTCAGCTCTGCTCTGCTGAACACCCTATCTATGACGCAAATGCTGGGAATTTTCGAAGTTTTCAGTTTCTGAAGAAAGAGCTACCTGTCTGCCGGATGCCAAAGACAAACCAACTCTGAGTGCTCCACTCCTCTGCTCTTGGTAAAAAAATCAGCTAGTCCCAGTCTCGCAGATGAGCAGCGCTCAGGGGCAGTTGTGGCGGCCTCTTGGGCAAACTGTGCCAGTGGAGAGCATGAAGCCACTGGAGGTGGGTACGAAGAGGGGTGGCCTTTGCCCGAACACGGAAGGCGCCAGTGCTTGGAGAAGACAGGCGCAGGAGGATCTCGAGGAGAAGGTCGTCCGGGGGGAGCGGAAGGGAAGGCGGTAGCGGCGGCGCGAATCGGCGCGGCCATGGGGTTTGCCGGTTGGGGATAAAATGCGTCATGGGATTTGGTTAGAAAATAACTCGGCGACGGTAAAAACTCGGGCAACGTGCTAATATAACGAATGTTGGGGATATCGCTTATCGGTAACTTATCGTTCGACCCAAGATAAGAGATAAATCAGCCGGTTTATCGGCATATCAGCCGATTTATCGGCAAATCGGCCGACTTATCGGCCAATTTATCTTATCGGTCAGACACCAAGAAGCGATAAATCGACCGATTTATCGGCATATCGGAAGATATATTGAACAGTGAATATAACGTTGTCGACCCATCAATCGACGTGGTTGCGAAATTCAACAACTTCAGTCGAATAGTCGATCAGTATTCAGTAGACCATGTCGTGCATGAATAGTTCGGTGTTTCTGTGGACTCGTTACTGAAAATTAATTGAGAGAGGCGTTTTGGCACCCTATGCATACGTTTCTGTTATTTGTTTCAAAACTTTCAAAATATAAAAACTTATGAAAAAAACTGAAAACAATTGAGCACAAATATAAACATGTTTTCAACATTCCTGCAGTTTAGGAAGGAATTGACAATTTATGTGGCTCTGTGAAAAAGACAAAATCTGTGTGTTGAAAAACGTAATTTTAAATCCCATTTCAGCCATTGATTTTTTTTTTTTTTTTGCACAGACCATCGAAAGTGTCATTCCATTCCGAAATTTGGCACGAATGTTGACAACTCGTATACGTTTGTGTCCAAATTTTTTTATTAAAATCTAAGTGTTTTCATATTTTTAAACTTTAAAAACAATAACAGAAACATATGCACCCGACACGCGGGAGTGAAAGTGAATTTCGGAAATTGATGAAAAAAGTCAAAAACAATCGAGCGAGGAAGTCATGATTGGGAAGCACTTGGCAGTTTATAATACTTCGCCGGAGGGATGGATCCATGGATCAGCTGCGACTTAGCAAGTGGATCGATGCTGTACCAACTGTTGATTTGATTCTGTACTTGAGAACGAAAGCATCCAAGTGGGCTGTTCCAGCGATTTCTTTAAGAAATCGTATGGGAAGAAGCAGCACCGATGAAATATATTATTACCAGTTGCTTCTGATGATGCACATTACATGGTAAATGATGTAAGCAGGGTGACGTTCATGTATGCATTATGATGCAAATGAGGGGATAATGATTAGTGAAAGTTTTCAGTTTCTAAAAAAAAGCAGGGGGTGCTACCTGTGTGCCGGATGCCAAAGACGAACTGTCTCTGCGCCTTCCACTCCTCTGCTCTTGCAAATAAAACTTCAGCAAGGGACGCAGATAGCAGTAATTCTGAACTCGAGTAATGGGCAGTCGCCGTGGTCCGCCGCACAGAGAACCAGGTCGTCTCCCAACCCGTCACAGGCCGGGGGCAGGGGCAGGTAGAGCTCGTCGCCAATGACGATTGACGAGGTCCCGGACGAGCAGCGCGCAGGGGCAGTGGCTGCACTCGAGGGTGGCGCCAGTCGTCGTGGGCACATTGTGCCAGCGTAGAACGCGAAGCCACCGGAGGGGAGGGGAGGCCCTTGCGGGTTGACGAACCCGAACACGGGAGGCGTCTCCCCGAGCTCGAGGAAGCGGCGGAGGAAGGGGGCGCCGTGCACGAGACGGCACCAGTGCTCGGGGAAGAGGAGGCGCAGGAGGATCTCCGGGAGAAGCGAGAGGGAAAGGCGGTAGCGGCGGCGCGAATCGTCGCGGTGAGCTCGGCCATGGGGTTTGCCGGTTGGGGATAAAATGACGTCATGGGATTTGCTAAGAAAATAACTCGGCGACGGTAAAAACCCGGGCGACGTGCTAATATAACGTTGTCGAATTAACTGGAACGGAATTTTTTTTTTAGATAAGGGGGGTGCGGATCCCGTCCTCTGCATCAAATTGATGCACACAGCTATCCGCAATTATTCATCAAAGGTTACAAGTTACAACATTGATCAAACCGAAGTCAGCCGCTCGGCAACAAAAAGTCGCTACAACTATGATGGGGGTGGCCATGATCAGAGCCGCATGCCTTGACCTCCACCTACACGCATCATCTACAACCAGAGCACCGGTCCAGCAGACCCTCAACGCGCACCGCATGCGCGCGCTACAGAAGTCGCTACCGCCGTCTTCCACGAACCCATCTTCAGGAAAAGATCAACGCCATGACCTTGCAAGGCCAGCCGGCGACGTCGCCATGACGCCAGACAGCACCACCGCCCTGCCCTCGTCCATTCTCACGCATCCACTCCGAGACTCCACTGCACCATGCCGCCGAGCCACCATTGTCGATGCGGAAAACGGCACGCCGCTCCACCAGTAGACCCCTCCAGGCATCACGTGTTCCAAAACGATGCCCTCAAAAGGGAGAACGACACTGAGAGTGCCGCCATCGTCCGATCTGGTAAAACCAGATCTAGGGTTTCCCCCGGAACACCTAGGCGGGAGGCGGAAGAAGCACAGCGACAACACCTTCATCAAGGTAACGACGCCCATGGGCGCCGCCATCGTCGGCCCCAACCGCATCAGAGCCCGGCTCTCACCGGCCGTCATCTTCACCTCCAGATCTTTAGCGAGCATGGTAGGATGTCGAGAATGGCACGCCACCGTGGTGAGCAGCGCCACCCGAGATCCATCTCCGTGACCCGGCTGGATCCACCCCGTGCCCGACCCAAAGGGTCGCGCCGCCGGAGTCACCGATCTGCGCAAGGAGGGTCAGGGACCCACGTCGTCCGTCACGCCGCCGACTTCTCGACGTCGCCGTGGTGCCCGGCGGCCGCACCACGCCCGAGATCCATGGCCCAACCCGCGCCGGCGCCATCTTCAAACGGGGATGAAGAAATCCCCCCGCCGCCGGCAACGCCCAGGCTTTGCCTGGCCGCGCCCTAGGTGGCAGCGGGGGAGGAGGAAGGAGGGGCGGTGGGGGAGGCTTTGGCGGCGGCGGCGCTAGGGCTCCCCCCTGCCGCCGCGCGGGGCGAGAGGGGAGGAGAGGGGAAGGGGAAATAACTGGACCGGAAATAACTGGACCCATCAATCGACGACGTGGTTGCGAAATTCAACAACTTCAGTCGAATAGTCGATCAGTAGACCATACTGAAAATTAATTGAGAGGCGTTTTGTCACCCAGTTTTCTTTGCCTCTTGTATTATTCAAAACGCCGCCATTGACCTTGGACACCTGCACCGGAGGATGGATCCAAGAAGGCTCTCCTGTAAACTAAGAGAAGCTCACGTAGGGAGCGATCCAGACACTGTGTGAAGGTAGCCACTAAACAACAAGCATTTGCGGTTTAGAAACATGCTTTGCCAAGGCGATGGATCCACGGACCAGCGACGACCTAGCAACTAGCAAGTTGATCGATGTTGTACAAAGGTTGCTTTGGTTGTGCACTACAGGAGGAAAGCATGCAAGGAGCTGCTCCAGAGACCACAGGTTTCTTCTAGAAAACGGATGGGAAGAGGCAATAATGATGATTGTATTATTTCCAGTTGCTATGCCAACTGCTCGGTATTTGGCACCATTAGATCATGACTCAGCTCAACTTATAAAGAATGTAGACATAGTCATGGGTTGACATCATTGGTCAGCTCGTCACCTTATTTATTTGGTGACGATGATAGATGAGCTAACACATTACATGTAATGTAAATGAGGTAAGCAGGGTGAGGGTGACGTTTCCTATAGGCCTGAACCACAAGCCAGCTAAAAGAAGAGGAACCGCAGCGATCATAAACTGTCGGCTCTGTCGAACACCCTATCTATGACGCAAATGCTGGGAGTTTTCGAAGTTTTCAGTTTCTGAAGAAAGAGCTACCTGTCTGCCGGATGTCAGGATGGAAATGGGCCGACCCGGACCTGGCCTTGGACCCGGCCCTACTGGCCCCAAGGCCAATTTAAGAGGCCATGGGTCAACCCATAAAAAAATAGTCAGTGACCCTGGTGGCCCGATGGGTATTTTGGGTCGACCCAAATTTTGGCTGTACTTTGACTCACGGATAAAAATTTGTTAGCGTAAAACGTGATTTGGTGCAAATCAACTAGTGTAGAAATAAGAATTTCTAATCCTACCAGATTAGCTGCACAGACTGCTGTTTATATGCATGCTTACCTCGTAATCGAAGTACCCAATAAAGAAAACCAGTCAGCCTGTCACACCTGGAGCAATCAACCATGTTTACACATGTGCGTGTGTCGGCAAGTTAGGAAAAAAAAAGTGTGCTCCTGAAATTGATAGTTTGATACATACGTGAGGCTAGCTAACAGAAGCGATCAAGCAAATTCAAAAAAAAAAAAAACAGAAGCGATCAAGCTACATGTCCGTTGTTCTGTACATGCCTGTTTTGCAGAAACAAATCGACCTAACTTTGCTAGATGCTATTACGTGAGCGTTTCGCTGAAAGGAGCTAAACAACTGGAGACAACAACTACGACGTGGTAGAGATCGTGACTGTTACGAGACATGAGACTACAAGGTGGGTCGACCCGGCCGACCCAGCGGGTCATACGGGGCCGGCCCTGCTGACCCAAATCCCGTTCGAGGCCGACCCGTATGACCCATTGGCCTCGAATTTTTGGGTCAGGCCGGCGACCTAGCGGGCCGACCCGGCCCATTCCCATCTTGAGCCGGATGCCAAAGACGAACCAACTCTGCGCGTTCCACTCCTCTGCTCTTGATAAAAAGAAAAATCAGCTATTCCCAGACGAGCAGCGCTCAGGGGCAGTGGTGGCGGCAGTTGGGGGCCCACTGCCGGTGGAGAGCACGAAGCCACCGGAGGTGGGTACGAAGAGGGGAGGCCTTTGCCCGAACACGGGAGGCGCCAGTGCTTGGAGAAGACAGAGTGATACAATGCATTCAAAGAACATGGACCGTCTGATCTTGTACGTAGGGACAGGATTGGCCCACTTACCCCTTCGTATCTCACTCCTGTTCCTTTTGCACTTGGCCCCTTGAAAGAATCTCTTTATTAACAAGACCAGCTCAACTGTGGCATCGTTTTTTTCTCTGAAACCGCACCTTCTCTCTGGTCTGTCTCATTTGGGTTCAACGTATTTGCTCGTAAGAAAAAAAAACAGAGTTCTGGAATTTAATGGATGCACGACCAGCCGCTGTAGGAGAAGACTTACTAAAATAAGAAACTGCTTGAAATATCCTGTTTTGCTTGGTTTCTTAACCAAAGACCAATGGATCTAAATTTACTTGGCACTTCTTTTAAAACAAGCAGAACATCATGGAACGGAACATACTTAACAATAATTATTAATCTCTTCGAGTACAACAGAACATCAACAACCCCAAAGCACATCAAGTTGCTTGTAAATTCAAAATAACTAAATATAACACTACACTAATTATGGACCATCTTGTTCCACCGCTATCCACATCCAAACACAGCAGCAAACCCTTCCTCAAAAAAAAAACACAGCAGCAAACCTACAGGAAAAAAGCAATAATAAGAAACAATCATATATTTGAAACAAACCATCATAATCAGAGAAACAAGAAAATTACAAGCCAGCTATTATATAGTTCCAAGTTATAATGGTTTAAATTAAAAGCATACTTATTACGTGAATTGCTTTACTTTTTACCATGATTATAACATTTCAAGCTGGCATTTCATGACCGTACCAAAAAACAGACCAGCATCATCACTTTAGCTAATACATATATCCGTCAACTTAATGAGAAAAAAAATGCAACTACGCTACATCATTTGCAGGAGAGAAAATAATGACAATGATATTGTAGGTACATGTATAATAGAAATCTGAATAATGTACGTCAGATCTATCTCATTCTTTGGAACAGAACATCATGTTGTCCATATACAGAAAGCAGCACTCGAGAACATGGAAAATTCCATGTCAAATGACTATAGCCAAACACGTAAATAGACAAGAAATCACAGGTTTCTATTAGTAAATCACATATGACTATAGCCCATCACGTAAGTAGCTTAAGGAGCTTGTATTCTGCAGATGGTGATCTGCATGCCATTAGGGTGTGAGTTCATCAGGATACAAGTGAACCATACATGACAGCTTACAAACTTTTTACCATGCTACTTACAAAACTACCTAGAAACTCTCATGTTAATAAGAGAAGTAAGAAAAAATACAAGCCATATAATTTGTAGTTACAAGTAATGGCTCAGATTAGAAGGAGATTTATACTCATATCTATCTAAGATGCACGCAATTAGAAGTTACTTTTGATCTTAATTTCCAGGCAAAATCCGATCTCCTTCATATGTTCTATGTAGCACCTAGGATTGTTTCCTGGCCAGTCGTCTAACTAACTAGACTTCATCTACTCATGGACAATATCCTTTGTGTGTAAGCTTCAGAGAAATAAAGTGTGCTACTTCTCCTATCTTTTATTTTGGCGCCACGGATATTGGTTCCAGCTAATTATAATTTTTGGTCGATTCGCAGCCGGGCAAAACTCATGCAGCGTGCTAAACTTTGTTCCGTATTTTAAAAATGGTGTATATATATTTGCAGTAAACATTCAAATACAATAGACAACAACAAGGGGCACATTATCAGGCAAAAGAAAATGGTCTTTGCATAGTAATCGGATGAGCGATGATGGTGTTCGTGCAAACTGAACACACATTGGGCGGGATGAAAAGAATAGGCACTTATTTGTGCCAATAATGCGGGACTAATATGTTTGATGGGAAATAGTGGATCCTCTAGGAAAGTTTGTTCACTAGATACGAGGAAAATAGACTTTTCCACAGCAATATGAAATTAGAGCTGTCTAGTGTGTACTCTCACACTGTAAAGAAAGTCAAATGAAATCCTTGCGTTCAAGGGAATAAAAAATACAAGCACATGAACAACAATATGAATTTGACCAAACCTTTGTCGGTAAGCCTGGATTCTAGTCCTCTTGTCCCTTCTGGCTGCTTGCAGACCTTACAAAAGCCATATAATGAATTAATTTCTAGCTTTGTACACGGAAACAACTGGGTATTGAGGATGCTGCTTGTTACCTAGTCCTTTTTTTCCACTTGTTGCCTTCTCTGAGCTCTTCATAAATCTTTTTCCATTGCCCTTTGTGTGTGCTATAGCAGGTGGACGGATATTGATCTCAGATGGTATCGCTACTCCAATAAATGACTCAAACTCTTGGACCTTAGTTTGCTCACTCGCTGGTCCCATGTGCAAAAAATGTGCTGAATCAGGTCATGAACTTGGCACAGCCAATGAGCCAAGAGCAGCCTGATCTGCTAATTCGATGTCCTATAATGACTTTGATTAATACGTGCACTATAGATAAGAGTTTTAGCCCGGAAACAACAACAAGCTACTGCTAAATACAGAAATTTGGAAATACACAACAGTTAATATGGTCATAATTTGCAGAAGGAATATAGCAGCAGCGTAGCATCATTTCAAAGGATGAACTAACCAAATGGACTTTGGCTCCTCCAATCTTCAAGCCACTTCCTGGGGAATCGGTTGTTGGTACGAGCAGAGCTCCATTACAGGAAGGTCCAGCGTCGCAGGTGTAGCGTGTAGGGGGCGGGTCCAGATCCGGCGGACGCAAGAGGCGCTTCGTGCTCCAGAGGCGGAACCATTGGGACGAGATGTAACGGCGGCGGCGGCGGCGGCGCAAGGTCCTGCTCGCCGTACTCGGCTGCATCTTTGCTTCCCTATTCTAGCTAACCCTAGAACTCCATTTGCTCTGGAGTCTCTCTCTTGCACATCGGACTGGACAGGAAGAAGACGAGTATCTTTGCGCAATATCAAATAACCCAGGGGGTCTATTGCATATCGGGCAACAAGGCAACCGAGGCTCACATGAGTATTGATCCTGTCCCTACGTACAAGATCGAATGGTCCACGTTCGTTGTGTGCATTGTATCACTTGACTGCTTGTATCACTAGATATTCTCATCTCCAGGAGAAGGTCGTCCGTGGGGAGCGGCAGGGAAGGCGGTAGCGGCGGCGCGAATCGGCGTGGTGAGCTCGGCCATGGGGTTTGCCGGTTGGGGAGAAAATGACGTCGTGTGATTTGGTTAGAAAATAACTCGGGCGACGGTAAAAACTCGGGCGACGTGCAAATACTATAACGTTGTCGAATTAACTGGACCCATCAATCGACGTGGTTGCGAAATTCAGCAACTTCAGTCGAATAGTCGATCAGTAGGCCATGTTTCTGTCTGCTCGATAAGTAGACCATACTTAAAATTAATTGAGAGAGCCGTTTTGTCACCGGGTGCATAGGCTCCTGTTATTTGTTTTTAAATTAAAATACAAGAACTCGTGGAAAAAACTGAAAAAAATTGGGCACAAATCTAAATATATTGTCAACACTCGTGCGAAGTTTCGGAAGGAAATGAAAGTTTCCGTGATCTGTGCAAAAGAATACAAAATCTCGGTTGAAAATTGTATTTTTAAATCTCATTTTAGCCACTGATTTTCTGTTTTTGGCACAGACCACATAAAGTGCCATTTCATTCTGAAATTTGGCACGAATGTTGACAACTCTTGTATATGTTTGTGTCTAATTTTATAGAAAACTCGAAGTGTTTTCATTTTTAAATTTTTTTTGAAAAAAATAACATAACCATATGCACCCGGAAGACCAAGTAAATTTTGGAAATGGATGAAAAAAGTCAAAAATATTCGAGCGAGGAAGTCATGGTTGAGTTTGAGTACTGGCAAGGGCAAGATGCGGCAGACAAGCTAGGAAACACCACACAGACACAGGGAGTGTTAACTGTTAATCTCAAGAGCAGAGTTGAGTAGGTGAAAAAAGAGTTGTCATTTGTAGCGAGAGACGTAAGTAAGGGAGTTGATAGCGTAAAAGTATCATTTTGTAGCTAAATTTGCCGATTGGTATTAGTGGAAGCCGCAGATTGGTATTAGTGGACGCCGCAATCTCATTTTGGTACCACATTTTGCTCAGGTTATCTTATTTTGGTCTAATGACGCGCTGATTCAATTTAGACAGCCATTCTGACAGGGCGGGCCCACATGTAGGGTGACGTGGCAAGTATGCTCCACATGTCAGACCAATAAAACAAATAATAAATTCTGGGAAAAAAATTCTGAAAAACTGGACATGGGTAGCACCCCTGACAGGGAGTAGACAGAGCTAGGTCCCTGATGTGGAGGCCCGGAGCTCGTCTGTGACGCCAATGGTGTCCAGCACGCGCCACTCGTTCTTGCTAATATAGTAATACTAGCAAATATGACCGTGCGTTGCTACGGGCTTTATCGATTCACAAGTTATTCAGAATAATTTTCTTTTGGATCATCATATTTGTACGTTGTATTTTACTTGCTTTTATATCATTCTCGAGTTTGTTGTAGTAGCATAGGTACAATTAACAACTCTATATCTTAAATAATAGTATGTTGCATGCAACATGTCCGTGCATTGTAATGGAAGAGAAAAAATATCTTTGTCGCGGAGATACACATAGTAAATCCTCCTCGTTGGTTCTTCTATTATTCTGCCCCAACTTAGCTCCAAAGAGAACAAACATCAAGAAAACAATTATTAACAATAACTTTGAGAAAGAGGACCAACAAGAAAATTGAAATCTACTTTACTTTTAAAATACCTCTAATTTTAAAACATGTCATAGTTTCACTATCTTAGCTATTCAAGGATTGTATCCTTTCACTTAATTTTCTTTTGATACATATTTTAAATTTGTGTTACATATGGCACAACACTCATTATTGTTTTCTGTAGACTGCCATAGGTTAAACAGACTTGTTCAAAAGAAAGTTAAACGGACAAAGAAATGAGCAAGATTGTGCTATAAATTAGTAATTTACTTATTCCATGAAGCACAACCGTAGCTTCAGCAGACTGAAAAAATGTATTATACAGACCGAGGGAGCACCTCCGGCGGGTCGCAGGGCGTGTAGAGGTCTCATATCTCAGGGTCAACCAGCATGGAGTAGTCCTCATCTCGTGGCTTTGGCTGCAATCCACATCCGCCCATGGCATCTCGTCGTCCTGACTGTCGCCCCTGCCAAATCCACATCGGCCCAACTGCCCAGGGTGTCCTCATGGTCGTGGCTGCCGGCTGCCGCCGCGGCCGAACTCGCATCCGCCTATGCGCAGTCAGGGAGGGCTCTCTCTCTCGTTCGGTTAGGGTGTGTTTGGTAGCCTGGGTGGCCTATCTCAGCACATACAAGCTGAGTCTAGCCATGCCAACCCCATACAAGTGTGTTTTATTTGTTGTGTTTGGTAGACCGTATGATCTGAGCCGAGCTCAGTTCAGTTGTTGTTTGGTACGCTGTATGAGCTGAGGTATGACATACAAAAAGTAAAAAAGCAATCAGATCCCTGAGTACATAAAATAAAAAGCAACTAGGTCCCTGCTTAAAAAAACAATCGGGAGCACTGTCTCCCCAAGCCGCTCTGGATGGAGCACCGGTGATACGTCTCAAACGTATCTATAATTTCTGATGTTTCATGCTTGTTTTATATATCAATGTCACATGTTTTATATACACTTTATATCATTTTTATGCATTTTCTGGGACTAACCTATTAACAAGATGCCACAGTGCCAGTTCCTGTTTTCTGCTATTTTTTGTTTCAGAAAAGTTGTTCTGGAAATATTCTCGGAATCGGACGAAACAAAAAGTCAAGTTCCTATTTTCCCGACACGTACACGGAGCCAGAAGGGCAAGCCGGGGGAGGCCCACGGCCTCCTCACCATGCCATGGCGCGGGTGGGCCCCCTGCCGCGCCGCCACGTGGTGAGGAGCCCACGGGGTCAACCGACCATCGTCCCTTCGCCTATATATTGCCCCCGACGCGAAAACCCTAAAATAATCGATCATATTCCAGAAAGAGCTCCACAGCGCCACCGCCATCAAAGACAAGTTTCGGGGGTCAGAAGTTCCTGTCCGGGCACCCTGCCGGGACGAGGATTGACCCTCGGAGCCATCTCCATCGACTCCACCGCCTCCACTTCGACTCCATGATGGTTTGTGAGTAGTTCCCCCATGGACTACGGGTTCTTGGCTGTAGCTAGTTGGTACTCTCTCTCCCATGTATTTCAATACAATGATCTCATGAGCTACCTTACATGATTGAGATCCATATGATGTAATTGGTGTTGTGTTTGTTGGGATCCGATAAATTGTGGAATTGTGATCAGATTGTTCATCATGTTATAATACTATTGTTTATTTAAGATCTTGCATGCTCTCCGGTACTTGTGGTTACCCTGATCAAGTAGTTGCTGTATCTCCAAGAGGGAGTATTTATGCTAGATAGTGGGTTCAGTCTCCATTTAATCTGGGAGTGACAGCAATCTCTAAGGTTGTAGATGTGCTGTTGCCACTAGGGGTAAAACAACAATGTTTTGTCAAGGATAATTGTGTTGTTTATATTATGCACTTACTTAATGCAATAGTCTGTTGCTTGCAACTTAATACTGGAAGGGGTACGGATGTTAAACTGAAGGTGGACTATTTAAGGCACAGATGCATGCTGGATAGCGGTCTGTGTATCTTGTCGTAATGCCCAATTAAATACTACAGTAAACTTTATCTTATCATAGCATGCATTGTCATGCCCTCACAATTATCAATTGCCCAACTGTAATTTGTTACCCAACACATCTTATTGGAGAGTTACCACTAGTGTAGATAGCTGGGAACCCCGGTCATTTGTCATCATCATACTCATTCGGTCCTATATGCCATTAGAAGTAGTATCAACTATTTTCTGGTGCCATTGCCTCTGTGTTACTGCTACTGCTGCTGTGTTATTACTATTGCTCTCATATTACTGCTGCTTTCACATCACCCCTGTTACTAGTGCTTTTCCAGGTGCAGCTGAATTGACAACTCAGTTGTTAAGGCTTATAAGTATTCTTTGTCTCCCCTTGTGTCGAATCAATAAATTTGGGTTTTACTTCCCTCGAAGACTGTTGCGATCCCCTATACTTGTGGGTTATCAAGACTATTTTCTGGCGCCGTTGCCGGGGAGCATAGCTCTACTCATAAGTTCACCTGGGGAGTACACTCTACTCTCTCTCTTTTTATTTTATTTTGTCTTGTCTAGTTTACTTTTGTCTAGTTTATTTGTGCTTAGTTTATTTCTGTTTAGTTGTGTTTTGCTTAGTTTACTTTTGTCTAGTTTATTTTTGTCTTGTTTTATTTTTCTTATATACCCGAAAATCCATAAAAATTTGAAAAACCGAAAATCTAAAAACTGTTGTTATGGAAGAACATGCAACTCTATGGAAGTTAAAGAATTATATATGAAGTATAGAGAATAAAAAGGGTGAAGTCATGAGAGGCGTGTTAAAAAGTTGAATCAAATTGCTGAAATTTTGCTTAAACGCCATGATATAAATTGTTGCTCTAAACAGGATACTAAACATCTTAAATTTCAATGTGGCTTTAGTAAAGAAGATATAATTATGAGCTATCATTGTTATAACTATGCTTATCTGGAGCTGAAGAAGTAGAACAATTTGTTTTATTTATGGGAGCTCTGAAATAGAATCCTTCATGGCTAAAAATTATGAAACTTGTATTGCTTGTAAGGACCTTAAAGATTATGTCTCTTCTATCCTTGATTATTGTCTAGAAAATTTCAGCAATAATCCTTATATCATTGATTATAAAGAGAGACTCATTCATGCACAAGAATGCACTCACAATTTGCAGGAACCTGTGGAAGAAGAAATTGCTGAAGCTGAAAGCTCATTAGATGAAAAAGAGAGGAGAGTGATGAACAAAAGGAGGAAGAATGGATTAGCTACCCATGCCTACCTTCTAATGAGAGTAACTCTTTATCTCTTACATTATTTGATTGCCCTCCATGCTTACCAAAGGAGGATGAATGTTATGTTCCTGTGATTCTCTTGAAATATTCCTATGAGTAAAACTTGTGAAATGATTATGCTACTGTTATTTATGATAATCCATGCTATTTCAAAATCTTATGATAATCCTTTATTTGTGGCTGATATCGAAATGCATGGTACTAAAGAGTTTTGCTTAGAAAATGTTTATGATAAAGCTCTAGATGATGGTCCTATGTTACTTGATAATATTAATTGTATACTAATGAAAATGGGATTGGAGAGGTCTTGACTTTATCTAGGAGTCCCATACTTTTGAGATTGATCAATCATCTTGTTATAAAATGGTTAAAAGTGGGTTTGAAAGTTTTAATCCCACTATTTTTGAGCTTGATAAAAATTATGTGTTTGTAGATCATGAAAAGCATGCTTTATGTGATATTATATTGTTGAGTTTATTCATGATGCTACTGAAAATTATTATGAGAGAGGAAAATATGGTTGTAGAATTTTCATGGTACTAAAACACCTCTCTATATGCTGAAAGTTTTGAAGTTACTCTTGTTTTATCTTCCTATGCTTGTCACTTTGTTCTTTATGAATTTATTTGTGTACAAGATTCCTATGCATAGGAAGTGGGTTAGACTTAAATGTGTTTGAATTTGCTTCTTGATGCTTTTGCTTCATTTTCTATTTTCATGAGAGCATCATTAAAACTATCAAGCCTAGCTAAAAGGCATTAAAGAAAAGCGCTCTTGGGAGACAACCCATGTTTTATTTCTGAAATTTTTCTTTGCTTTTTGAGTCAAGGAGCTTGCTTACTTCTGTAACAACTCCTTTGTATCTTTACTTTTCAATTGTTGTGCCAAGAAGAGTCTCTAATAGAAGTTGATGCTAGATTTGGATTTCTGCGCAGGACAGATTTTTTTGTCACCGTTTTGATCTGTACGCACTCCAGAAAAATCAAAAATTCTGAAAAAATTCAGCGTGATCCCATATATGTACGCATCTTTCATTAGTTTTGACTTTTCGATTTGAGCAACGGAAGTGCCTCGAAAAAATTCATCTTTACTGGCTGTTCTGTTTTGACAGATTCTGTCTCTGTTTTTTGCATTGTCTCTTGTGGACTTTAAGTAAGGCTCTTTATCATGGAGGGTTGTAGCTAATGTTTTATTGAGTTCTTGCAATGTGTCTCAACAGAACCAAAGTGGATTAATTTTTTGAGTACTAACCCCTCTAATGAAGTTTATGAGAAGTTTGGTGTGGCGGAAGTTTTCAAGGGTCAAGAGAGAAGGATGATATAATGTGATCAAGAAGAGTGAAGAGCCTAAGCTTGGGGATGCCCCGGGTCACCCAAGCATATTTCAAGAAGATAAAGCGGCATCCCCTTCTTCATCAACAACTTATCAGGTCATCTCTAGTGAAACTATATTTTAATTCTTTCACATCATGTGTTGTTCTTGGAGCGTCTGTGTGCTTTTATTTTTAGTTTGTTATTTTTATTTTCTGATCATATCAATGTGGATCCTATCTATCTTGTTTGGGAGAGAGACACGCTCCGCTTTTTCATTTGAATACTCCTATTTTCACTTATATCTGTTGAGTATTCAGTTTTCGCACTGTTTAGCTTCTAGCTCTTTGTTTTCATGTATCTCTTTCAGAGCTATTAGTTCTTTTATAAAGTACTCTCTTACTTCACTTATATTGTTTTGAGAGTTGCTTGGTTGATGTGTTGGTTCAGAAAATGTTGCATGTGGTAGTGGTATAATGAAAAACTTGCATAATCTTGTAGATCATTGAACTTTGATAACCTGATTCTTTG
This sequence comes from Poa pratensis, assembly GCA_947311845.1. Lineage (NCBI taxonomy): Eukaryota > Viridiplantae > Streptophyta > Magnoliopsida > Poales > Poaceae > Poa > Poa pratensis. The sequence continues at coordinate 8,238,417 of CAMZMU010000115.1, read as the reverse complement.
CAAACGTTTTGAGATATTTAGATGGTAAAGCTTGCTGGTTAATTAAGTTAAAATCATTAGTGGATTGTTGTCTTTAAGCTTGTACCGTACTACAAACTCTACTAAAATTGTTGAAGTGTAGTTGGACTTGATAGCTTTCCATGTCTAAAAGTAATTGTAATAACTGAGTTGTGCTGAAGGTCAAGGGATCTAGCGGGGTACTTGTGCCGCCGTGAATGGCCCTTCTTGGAGTGAATTTTAATCATGCTCTTAATGTTGAACCTGCTAGTTGTTTGCAATAAACTTGTGAGTTCTTTTTGACTAATGTTAAGCTACGGTTTTTGGCATTCCACCATCCAAATTTGCTAGCCTCTTCGGTGTTGTGCATTGCCTTCTGCTCACATTGAGAGTTGTGCATATTTCGTCAGTACATCTAAACCCGTGGGAGGACTTTCTCTTGTTCTCCTACACATAAGCCCATACATCTTCCTCAAAACAACCACCATACCTACCTGTCGGGGGAATAATTTCTGGATTGACACGCGGCCCAGTGCGACCTACTTTACTCGCACGGACAAAGGCCCACTTGGGAGCAAGCCCAATATTGAACCGCCATAAGGAGAAAGATCTAGAAGACATATCCGGAGGATGTGAAGACCAAGTAGTCTCCGAGTAGGCCTCTGTGGACATATTCCTTGTAGGGAAAGTTTCCTTTGTAACCTAGCATGCCTCTGTGTATATAAAGAGGACTCGCAGGACTAAGAACGGGTCAAGCTATCAAGCCCTAAACCCTAGTTCATACGGCGAGTACCAGATCGGATCGCCTCCATTGTAACACCTCGATTATCATATCAATACCAATCTAGGGTAGGCAGGAAGTAGGTATTTTACCTCACATTGAGGGGGCCGAACCTGGGTAAATATGTGTTGATCTTTGCTCCTGCGATCCCAAGCTCGGAGATGCTTGACTCGCGTAATCCCACACCTACGAAGTCATCTATGACACCTGACGTGACAAACCCACGACACTACCTATCACAGCATTTCCATAGCTGTTCCGAGATATATTGCCATACAACTTCCATCTTACATTACATGACTTGTTGTCATTTATCATTTATATATTGCTTTGCTTGATTCTATACAGCTGATGTGCGGTTTACCCATGTTATGCTAGATCATTGCACATCCTGCTACACTGGCAGAGGCATACAGTTTCATACATCATATTTTGTTCATTATGAGTTATTTGTACTAAAAAGTGTGTTATCATATTAGGATGTTGCCCTAAAAGTGAAAAGATCCATGGAGGCCATCGAAAAGAGAAACAAAAAAATAAAAAAATATATAAAAAAGAGAAAAAGGAAAAGAAAGAATAAAGAAAAAGGGGGCAACATTACTATCTTTTATCCACACTTGTGCTTATGTTTCAGCACCTGCAGTATTCATAGTCATCATTTGTGCTCATGTTTAGCACCTATACTCCATGTGAGAAAGTTTTCATGTTTTACTAGTATAACTATGTGGAGAATTTACACTATAGAATTTGGGTTGTATATTTCAATGATGAGCTTCCTCAAAAGTGCTCTAGGTCTTCGTGAGCAACCAAGTTGGATGCACCCCCACTAGTTCCATTGGAGAGCTTTCATACACATATAGCTCTATGTGCATCCGTTGCATGGCAATCACTACTCCTTACATAGTTTCGATTATAAGACTTTCTCTTGTCTAATGATCACTTATAGCTTTGTGAGACTTTCTTCCATTGGCCTTCCAAACCCCCATTAATGTTCTCTTAGCTAGGCCTGGGCATTCGGTTTTAACCGAAAATTCGGTTCGGTTTATTCGGTTTTTTAGGAATTCGGTTATTAACAATTGGGCACCGAAATTATATCGGTTTTTCTAGTTAACTGTAGTTCGGTTATCCAGTAATTCGGTTCGGTGTTCGGTTTAAACCGAATTTACTGAACATGACAGACTAAACGGAAATAGCAGCAGTGTAACGCGCGTAAGTATGGTGGCATGCAGGCAAACTAGACCAGCACATCTACCAGCACAAATACATACGTCATGTACACCCCACTAGAGCTGGACGTACATCCATATATGCATACAGCCCCACATGATAATTGATAAACACCTTGCTACTCCTGCTACGTGATACGCAGCTGATTCAAAAGTATGGGGCTGCCAGGATGCGTATTCCTGAGCACTAGTCAATTAGTAACGTCGGGATATTCCTAAGTACGCTGCACTAGGCCGTGGCCTGCTGGGTTTTGCATGGATTTTGGCCCATCCAGTACGAAGGCATGGTAGCGGAGGACTCCAGCGAAGTGTTTTGATCTCTCTCGACCATATCTCGGTTTCTTCGGTTGTTTCGGTCAATCAAGAGTAAAAACCGAATTAACATTTTGAAATTCGGTTTATCACATTTTCCAACCGAAATTAGCTCCAGTAAATTCGGTTTCGGTGAATTCGGTTTCGGTTCCGGTTAATTCGGTTCGGTGTTCGGTTCTCGGTTTTTTATGCCCACCCCTACTCTTAGCCATAACATCCTGGTGCCAATACCAAATGCTTACGCACACCGGTTGAGTAGGCTTCAAAACAGTTGATTCATGCCGTTCATGTTTATTTTTACTTGACTGGATCTGTACTCTATGTTGTGAAAATTTTCTTGATGCTTGGAATTGAAGGATAGAACTCCTACACTGGATACTTAAAACATCTTTAATGAACCCTGTACGGTTTCATGTCTTTAAAGTAATCATTCATGAAAACTTTTAGCTTGTTTAACTAACTTGCTTTGTTATCTCTATTTAATATCAATTATAGACTTTTGCTTTGAATGATTTGATCTCAGCTCACATGTCTTACATCACTATTATATCAAGATTATATTGGTAGCATGTCACTTCAGAATTTTTTTTTATCTTTTACCTACAAGAGGACGAGTAGGAACTAAGCTTGGGGATGCTTGATACGTCTCAAACGTACTTATAATTTCTGATGTTTCATGCTTGTTTTATATATCAATGTCACATGTTTTATATACACTTTATATCATTTTATGCATTTTTCGGGACTAACCTATTAACAAGATGCCACAGTGCCAGTTCCTGTTTTCTGCTGTTTTTGGTTTCAGAAAAGTTGTTCTGGAAATATTTTCGGAATCGGATGAAACAAAAAGCCAAGTTCCTATTTTTCTGACACGTACACGGAGCCAGAAGGGCAAGCCCGGGGGAGGCCCACGGCCTCCTCACCATGCCATGGTGCGGGTGGGCCCCCTGCCGCACCGCCACGTGGTGAGGAGCCCACGGGGGTCAACCGACCATCGTCCCTTCGCCTATATATTGCCCCCGACACGAAAACCCTAAAATAATCGATCATATTCCAGAAAGAGCCATCTCATGAGCAGTTTCGGGGGTCAGAAGTTCCTGTTCCGGCACCCTGACGGGACGGGGATTGACCCCCGGAGCCATTTCCATCGACTCCACCGCCTCCACTTCGACTCCATGATGGTTTGTGAGTAGTTCCCCCATGGACTACGGGTTCTTGGCTGTAGCTAGTTGGTACTCTCTCCCATATACTTCAATATAATGATCTCATGAGCTGCCTTACATGATTGAGATCCATAAGATGTAATTGGTGTTGTGTTTGTTGGGATCCGATAAATTGTGGAATTGTGATCAAATTGTTCATCATGTTATAATACTATTGTTTATTTAAGATCTTGCATGCTCTCCGGTACTTGTGGTTACCCTGATCAAGTAGTTGCCTGTATCTCCAAGAGGGAGTATTTATGCTAGATAATGGGTTCAATCTCCATTTAATCTAGGGGAGTGACAGCAACCTCTAAGGTTGTGGATGTGCTGTTGCCACTAGGGGTAAAACAACAATGCTTTGTCCAAGGATAATTGTGTTGTTTACATTATGCACTTTACTTAATGCAACAGTCTGTTGTTTGCAACTTAATACTGGAATGTGTACGGATGTTAACCTGAAGGTGGACTATTTAGGCACAGATGCATGCTGGATAGCGGTCAGTGTATCTTGTCGTAATGCCCAATTAAATACTACAGTAAACTTTATCTTATCATAGCATGCATTGTCATGCCCTCACAATTATCAATTGCCAAACTGTAATTTGTTTACCCAACACATGTGATAACCCCCAAGAGCAGGGGATCACTGTAGCACCTCTCAATGTGGAAGTAAGGTATCGATCCGCAGGAGCAAAAAGGAAAAGTTATCTATTCCCTACAACTAAAGTGTCACAAGTTTTAGTTGATTATGCACTAAACAAGTTTAAAGAACAAGATGGTTGATTTAATTGATGGAAGCTTAATATAACAAAACAAAATGTAAAAGTGTCCCAATCCTCTTCAATGCAAGAGGACAAGACAAAGTTTTCTCTTATTGGAACAATGGACATGGGTTCATGGGTTCACTTAATCCTCTCTCTCATTTATGTGATTATCATGTTATAGATAAAGTACACACAATTGTCATTTTAATGGTAGCTTTTATGACGGCTATATGTCCTAAAACACATAGTTGAAAGAAGTACTCATTTGTGTTGCTATGTCACCCTCGTAAGGCTAGCGTGGTTGCTGTCACTCCCACATCATACTCTTCCTTTTTACCCCCAGATAAAGGATGTTGGGCTGTATTTCACATGTCACTCAATACATATGCCGTTGTCACACCGGCCATCCCGTACCTACATACATCATACTTCATAATGGACAATATTCTAAACACTAGTGCAATGATTCATAATTCATGTGCATGACCACATCTCTCTCATCTATCCACACTTGGTGGTGTCAATCACCTCATGACAAGATAAACAAGGCATTATGCATAAATCAAACCATCACATGCATCATAGAATATCTCCAAAGTATGACAAATCATAAAAGCTCCAACACAACGGTAAATGCATAACAAATCATCTCATACCACAATATCCACCACAAAATTACATAGATGACCGTAATCATGTTCAGCAGCTCATACGGTACTAATTAGTGAAGCTAAGAGAGAGAGATACATAAGTTACCACCACAAACCCAAATCCAGGGGGTGGACTACTCCCCCTTCATCATGGAGACGGTGGAGAAGTCGTTGGAGAAGGTGGAGACCACCCCGGCAGCGCCCCGCCGGATTTTCCCCCTCCAATCTGCAGCTCCTGATCTCCGTTTCGGTGTTTCTGTGTTTGGCGGCGCTCCTTCCAGAGAACGTCGGGGGACCTTTTTTATAGGCGTTTTTAGGTCAAGACGATGTCGGTGGAGCGAAGATCGACGGCAACGGAGCCACGAGGCCAAAGGGTGGGTCCCACGCGGCCAGTACCTGGCCGCGTGGGCCACCCGTTTGGCCTCGGCCTCCGTTTGTTCGCTTCCTTCGCCCACAGGTCTTCTTCCTTCCAAATATTGACGCCCGTAAATTTCCAGGTGATTTCGTTGACGTTTGGGTCCCTGAAACATTAAAATAAGAAAACGGGTTTTCTGCCTGTGCAGGGTTAATTCCATAAAAATAGGAAATATTAAGATATTCCAAAATCATATAAAACATTGATATAACCCTTATATGATGCAAATATGATTGGAATATAAGCAATTAAAGTGCAAAGTTCATGTATGCATTTTACATGCATCAACATCCCCAAGCTTAATCCATGCTCGTCCTCGAGTATGAAGATGATAAAACTAACATGGACTTTGCAATTTAATACTTAACAATGATATCAAAGATGATTACTATTGCTACATATAGTCAAATGATTCATTCTTCAAAGGAGTAGCAATATGCAAATAGTTTATGAAGTGATATCAAGTATTCAAGACAAGGATGTTCATTGATAGTTCACAAAGTGTAACATGGTAGCAAGTAATATGGAACACATGTATGCATAATGATAAGTAGAACATCCTACAATGGTCATAGAGTGTAGATGAAAATCTGAATATGATAGGTGTACACTTTGGAAAGATGTATATGTGAGTAGAGGTAAAGCATGCATAAGTTTCATCCAACTTCCAAACTCTTCTACTTAAGTTAATGATTGCAATAAGGTATTCATTGGTGTCAAGCTCTCATTGCCCCTATCATAGCATCTTGAATGATTAAGGTTAAAGTGAAAGCAAATATGAGTAGTGTGCTTGATAAAGAATGGGTTGAATGTCTCATGCCCCTTGAATACAAGTACTTACACCATGTGTTACTCAACTTGGGAAACAAAGCAAGTTCAATTAAATATCATTGTAAGCATAATAGTATCATCAAGAGCGTCAACTGGGGTACCTCTTGTCCCAAGATATGGAACAAGCCCATATCAAAATGACAAGACAAACAAACAAAATGAACAATCTCAACACCCTTTTTATTTACCATTTGGAATAGTTTTTTATTGCAAGGTGTATCACAGAAGGTTCACCATAGTATGTAAGTAAATTTCCACCATGAATGATGCATGGCTTAGATTAGCGGCCCAGGCGTCTCTCTAACCATTTACACAAACTCATTTAAACTCACTCTATTTCCACATTTATTTCAACATGATAAGCATCCATAGACAAAAGCACATGATATCAACTAAATGAGATGAAGAGCGTGTTGAAAGCTTGCCATGTGACAGCACATATGGGCTAACTTCCAACCCAAAACATTCATCAAGCCACAAACATCATAATCTTAATCACAATGGGTCAAGTTTTATTATGCAAATAAAAGAACATTGTGCATCAAGTTCGTGAGAGCTATATAACCAATTTTTTCCATTGCAATCAATAACATAAACATTTTCATTCAGAGGTAAGATAACACAAACAACATGTTAAACATACTCGGAATAGCATAAAGCCAATAGGTAGATATGGTGGACTCACTGGAATAACTTTGGTTGAAGGTGTTGGAAACAAGTTTTTGCTTGTTGGAGTTTTTGGGCTAGCAAAAGGGAGAAAGTTGACCATCTAGATGCATGCATGAGTGTCCATAGAACTAACTAATCCATGTTAAACCAAGTAAATAACAATCAGCACCAAAACATGAATAAGTGATAGCTCTACAAAAAGAATTTGCAAACTATTACTCATAAACAAGCTCATGAATCATGCAACTATATGTATCATTAAAAATCAATCAAACATCCCTTTTCCCAATCTTATAAAAGCATCCAACATATTTCAACCCATATTTCCAGTAGCTCTCTCATATATAAATGATAGTGTGGTGGTCTCTCAAGACTCAAACAAAAACAAAAACGACGCTCCAAGTTTATGCGATAAAGTGTTTCGATCGAAAAACAGAAGTTGGACGTGTGCAAACCGAGAGTGTGTAGGTCCAGCGGGGTTGTCTTCACATCCCCAAGCTTATGGTCTTCACCATCCTTGGATAGCTCTTGGTGCATCTCCTCCAATCCCTGTGAAAAAACTTCAAAACACCGTTTCTCCCATTTCTTTTCTGTGGGGTGCATTAATAGTGATAAACAAATAGGTTCTTGCTGCATATAATCCTTGAACAAAAATTCATATGAGATGTCCAGAAAGTGTATAATGTTGTATGCCTACTCATAAACTCAATTGGATCAAAAAGATTCAACTTAAAAGCTCAAAGCATGCATCAAACAAAATGGGACAGAATCTGTCCAGAAAAACAGCAGCAGCAAAACGTATTTTTCTACCCTACCAAACTTTCTCGAAAAATTCCGAAAAATTCATGCATACAGAGGATGAAAAGTTGCAACTACAGTTCAAATATGAGCTCATTCGGAGTTACAGAATAAGAATTAAAAATCATACCGTGCACTGATTCGTGCAGGAATAAAATCTCCGAACGCTATAAGCAACTTTTCAAACCAAAAGGGTAAAACTTGGCACTTTATTAAAACTCCAGAACTAAACTAACAAAGTCTCTTGTTACAGCAAGAGGACACAAAGAAAATCACACAAAAATAACCGGGTTGCCTCCCGCAAAGCGCTTTCTTTATAGCCATATAGCTAGGCTTGATAGTTTTAATGATGCTCCATAGGAATAAGAGTTGAATATAAAAGAGCATCAAGAAGCAAATATCAAACACATTTAAGTCTAACCCACTTCCTATGCATTGGGATCTTGTAAGAAAATAAATCAATAAAGCACAAAGTGACTAGCATAGGAAGGCAAAGCAAGTGCAACTTCAAAATTTTCAACAAAAAGAGAGAAGACTTAATATTTTTGAGATATATGAAATCATGTCTCCCTCTCTCATAAAAACTTTCAGTAGCATCATTGATAAACTCAACAATATAGCTATCACATGAAACATTCTTATCATGATCCATATGCATAAAAGTATCATTACTCTCCACATAAGCATAAACAGTTTCATTAGGAATAGTGGGAGTAAAACATTCATAATAATCATTGTAATCATCATATATAGGAGGCATATCATAATCACAATAAACTTTATACTCAATAGTGGGTGGACTGAAAATATCATATTCATCATCATAAATAGGAGACATAGTATCATCAAACAAGTCAAAGAACCTCCCCAAGCTTAGATGATTGCAAGATAAAGAAACCTCCCCAAGCTTAGTCTAGTGCACACAAGAATAGAAACTTAAGCGCTACGCTCCCCGGCAACGGCGCCAGAAAAGTACTTGATAACCCCCAAGAGCAAGGGATCACTGTAGCACCTCTCAATGTGGAAGTAAGGTATCGATCCGCAGGAGCAAGAAGGAAAAGTTATCTATTCCCTACAACTAAAGTGTCACAAGTTTTAGTTGATTATGCACTAAACAAGTTTAAGAACAAGGTGGTTGATTTAATGGATGGAAGTTTAATGTAACAAAACAAGAATGTAAAAGTGTCCCAATCCTCTTCAATGCAAGAGGACAAGACAAAGTTTTCTCTTATAGGAACAATGGACATGGGTTCATGGGTTCACTTAATCCTCTCTCTCTCATTATGGTGATTATCATGTTATAGATAAAGTACACACAATTGTCATGTTTTAATGGTAACTTTTATGACGGCTATATGTCCTAAAACACATAGTTGAAAGAAGTACTCATTTGTGTTGCTATGTCACCCTCGTAAGGCTAGCGTGGTTGATGTCACTCCCACATCATACTCTTCCTTTTTACCCCCAGATAAATGATGTTGGGCTGTATTTCACATGTCACTCAATACATATGCCGTTGTCACACGGCCATCCCGTACCTACATACATCATACTTCATAATGGACAATATTCTAAACACTAGTGCAATGATTCATAATTCATGTGCATGACCACATCTCTCTCATCTATCCACACTTGGTGGTGTCAATCACCTCATGACAAGGATAAACAAGGCATTATGCATAAATCAAACCATCACATGCATCATAGAATATCTCTAAAGTATGACAAATCATAAAAGCTCCAACACAACGGTAAATGCATAACAAATCATCTCATACCACAATATCCACCACAAAGGTATTACATAGATGACCGTAATCATGTTCAGCAGCTTATACGGTACTAATTAGTGAAGCTCAAGAGAGAGAGAGATACATAAGTTACCACCACAAACCCAAATCCAGGGGGTGGACTACTCCCCCTTCATCATGGAGACGGTGGAGAAATCGTTGGAGAAGGTGGAGACCACCCTGGCAGCGCCCCGCCGGAGTTCTCCCCCTCCAATCTGCAGCTCCTGATCTCCGTTTCGGTGTTTCTGTGTTTCGGCGGCGCTCCTTCCTGAGAACGACGGGGGACCTTTTTTATAGGCGTTTTTAGGTCAAGACTATGTCGGTGGAGCGAAGATCGACGGCAACGGAGCCACGAGGGCCGAACGGGTGGGTCCCACGCGGCCCATGTACCTGGCCGCGTGGGCCATGCCCGTTTGGTCCTCGGACCTCCGTTTGTTCGCTTCCTTCGCCCACAGGTCTTCTTCCTTCCAAATATTGACGCCCGTAAATTTCCAGGTGATTTCGTGGACGTTTGGGTCCCTGAAACATTAAAATAAGAAAACGGGGTTTTCTGCCTGTGTAGGGTTAATTCCATAAAAATAGGAAATCATTAAGATATTTCCAAAATCATGATAAAACATTGATATAACCCTTGTATGATGCAAATATGATTGGAATATAAGCAATTAAAGTGCAAAGTTTATGTATGCATTTTACATACTTGTGGGTTATCAACCGGCGCCGGCGAGCTCCGCTGCCGTGGGACGCCTCTGTGCGCCGCCGCCGCAGGATTCCGCCGTGTGCCGCCGCCAGGAGGAAGCCGAGAGCCTCTACTCCTCACACGGGTGAGGCCCAGCCGCTCCTGCTCCTCGCACGGGTGAGACCGAGCGCCATGGACGCGGAGACCTCGCTGGAGGCCGGCGAGAGCCTTGCTGGAGGGCGGAGGGAGGCGGCGCCGGGCGGAGAGCGAGGCAGCGGAGGCAAGAGCGAGGCGGCGGTGTGAGATGCGAGAGAGGAGGGAGCAGACGTGGGGGAAATAAGGCAGGAGATAGGACTGTGGGTCGATTTCTTTATTTCTTAGGGCGTTTTGTGCAAAATAGCCGAAGCGGTACGTCCGACTTGGAGCTGGCAGAGTATGTAATATTTTCTACCTCAGCCTTTAGATGTAGGGGTAGAACCGGAAATACAAAAAACGCACCAACACCTGCTCAAGCAATATTATATAGTAGAGATAATGTTGTCGAATTAACTGGACCCATCAATCGACGTGGTTTAGACTAAAAAAAACAATCGACGTGGTTGCCAAATTCAACAACTTCAGTCAAATAGTCAATCAGTAGACCATACTGAAAATTAATTGAGAGAGGCGTTTTGTCACCCAGTTACATACGCTCTTGTTATTTGTTTTAGAATTTAAAAATATAAAATTCGTTGAAAAAAACGGAAAACAAATGGACACAAATATAAATATGTTTTCAACATTTGTGCAAAGTTTTGGAAGGAAATGAAAAGTTCTATGGTCTGTGCAAAAAGACAAAATCTGTGTGTTGAAAAATGTATTTTTAAAACTTACTTTGGCCACTGATTTTCTCTTTTTGCACAGATCACATAAAATTTCATTTCGAAATTTGGTAGGAATGTTGGCTACTTGTATATTTTTGTACCCATTTTATTGAAAAATGAAGTATTTTCATATTTTTTTTAAACTTTGAAAACAATAACATAAGCATATGCACCCAGAAACCCAAGTGAATTTCGGAAATTGATGAAAAAATTCAAAAACAATCGAGCGAGGAACTCATGGTTTAGTTTGAGTACCGGCAAGGGCAGGATGCCACAGACAAGCTAGGAAACACCACACAGGGAGTGTTAATTGTTAATCTCAGGACCAGAGTAGAGTGAGGACCGCGCGTAGCGCGAGTGGCTGGGGAGCGGTGGCTCCTTCCAGCGCGTCTCCGGTTCGACTCCCGTGGAGCGAATTTTGGGACGTTTTCCTCACCAGTGGAGCCAATTCCTACGCGGTTCAACAGTGGTATTATGGTGTGTCCATCACCACAGGGTTTCCCCGAAGATCTAGGCTCGCGAAGGCTCAAGCTTAGTATAGTCTAGTTAGGTCTAGCTTGCGCACAGGAGGTGTGCGTGTGTGTGGTGTTGCGTGTGTGTGGTGTGCGTTGTGCGTAGGTTCAGATACTACTGCTGTACTAAGACCGGGAAAAAAAAAAAAAAAAAAAAAGGACCAGAGTAGAGTAGCTGAAAAAAACAAAGTTGTCAACTGTAGCGAGAGACATACGTAAGGCCAACATTTTTTCAAAGCTAGGAGATGTCTTTTGTTGTAGGAGACATTCACTGCAAAACGACATTGTAGGAGGGATCGGCCCTTACTGAGCCCTTCACAATAATTTGCATTCTTATACCACACGCAGTTCACGTCTAAAACAAGCAGAAACCTCATGTCCTCTTCCCTGCTACATTTCCACGAAGCATAAACAATTAAGAAAATAATCATGAAACCCATCCTACACTGATCTGCGAGCGATCTCCCAATGAATAGGAGATCGAGAGACTACCTTGACCTCATCCTCGTCATTTTTTCTTTTCAAGAAACTTTATTACATCGTGAGAGACGAGGTGGATCAGCACCATCAAAACAGAGGCTAGACGGGAGGACCTTATTACATCGTCAGGGAGCAGTCGCCACCTCATCTCCCTAAGTATGACACAAACCCTAATCAAACAAAAAAACATGTGAGCACGGAGCTCTCCTACTAGTGAGGATCAAGATTCACCACGCCGCCATGGCACTAAGGCAACAGAGACGAGGTGGATCGGCACCAGCCGACAGGAGGCTAGAAACTCTCGATCGCCATTTTTCTTGGGAGCTTCGTGCTTAAGTATCTTGTAGACCTCATCCTCATCATCACTCGTGCACTCACTAGCTTAATGCTTTCTGCTCCAATGGTTATGGATATCAACTTTGTGAAAGAAAAAAAACCGCTATGTACACCTAGCTAGCTAGATGGCAGACAAGAAACGAACCTTGATCTGCATCAGCAAACGACCGGCTAACTAAGTGCTTCCAACTTGGGATCTTGGTTAATGTGGGGGACATAGCTAGTTACTAGCAGTGGCTAATGACAAGACCAACCAAGTTATGTATAACAACTTGACTAAAGAAATATTGACATAAATAACTGAATATTAAGGGGCCCCATCATTCGTGCAATTAGAGTACGTGTGTCGGCTAAAAATGCATCACTAGCGGCCGCGTTCACAATTTGTCGTGATTTCGTCATATCTGACTTGTTTCGCAACGATATGCCATATCAGTGATGTTTGTGCGAATTTGTAATAAATTAGCATAGAATTTTCAATTCATACTATTTTGTAATGCAAATGATTTGGGTGATCAATTTTTTTTGACATTTTGTCTTTTTCTATAGGTGATTTCTATTTTTTTAGTGATTTCTGATACTTTTGCTGGGCTTCATTACCCGCTTGGCCTTTACCCCTTCTCTACTAATGGGCCATGAGCCGCATAGCCTCCGTAGCTTCTCTCCTCCTGAGCCCAGTCCTTCTCCGTGGCCAGCATCACGTGGTTCACAAAAATTAAGAATTTATTCTTCTTCAAATTTAAAAAAAAAAATTATTCTTCTTCTTTGTTCCTGCACTGTATCAGCAAAACCTCCTGTCTTAAAAGTATAATTCTTCATTTGAAATGTAAATTTTGAATGCCACATCAGTGCTATGCTACCATGCCATCACATCCACACACTGCAGAGTTGAACTAAACAACAGTAGTATGCAAGAAGCGTACAGAAATTCCAACTTGAAATGGTTTTTCTTCAACAGCAGTTCTTCATAGCATGACGTAAATTTACCAAAACACGGGTTCAGTTGGTATATGCATACAGAAATTCGCGAAGTTAGCATAGTGTCATGAACCTATCATCTTTTGTAAGTTAATGCCACATATAGCAAACGGTAGAAGTTCGTCTACGACCACATTGAGCGTCAGGCATTTTCAGGACATACCAGACACACAAGATTTTTCTGCGTCATGGCAGCACACAGATAACCGAGGAACCTGCAATACCAAGCAATTTCATCAGCCGACAAGAAGTTGGCTTCACAAGGGCGACATCTCAGTGGCAATGAAATATGAAACGGTCAAATGTTCTATAGACTGCCAGAGGTCAACACTGTTTATCAGGCTACCCACGAATCAATTAGGTGTATAACTGGTTATCTCAACACTAACTGAAGGAAAAAAAAAAACAGATATAAAAGGAAGAGTTTGTTCTGAACCTAGGCAGAACAGTTGAGGAAAGAACAAGATACAATTTTTTTTAGTGTTTATTATTCTCGTGCCGCCCGTCCACCCTCTCTCTCTGGCTTCGTAGTTCCAGAAGAGCCACGAGTTAAAATTAATAATTACATCTTCTGCCTGATTAGGCGCTAACAGTTCTTAAGAACTGATTACAACGGCAGCCGATCGATTTGGTTGTACAGTATGGTGTTGTCGTAGCCGTTGGATAACTGAAGTTCGTCGATGATATCTGAAGAACAAGCGATGCAGATAGTAGCAGCGATCCTAACACTGCTCCGTGCGGGGGATGCAGAGGCGTCCGCAGTCAGCCAGAAAAGATTTTGAATATCTCTTCCGAGCTGGTCGATCTGGGGGGAGCATTGAATGGCTTGGGTCCCCAATGATACCGGTGACAGGGTACTTGGTGTGGCAGGGTCGTCGAAGTCCGAAGAGCGTTGAAGGCGGAAGGAAGTGATTGGCCACGCCGAGCGCGTCAGGGTCACGGACGGCGTGGGCGTCTGGGCAGGTGAGTGTCGTCCGCGCTGTTGGTTGCCGTCGTCGGCAGTCTAGTCTGAACTCTCTGAAGCAGAAGAGGAGAGGTCAGGCTGTTTGATATCTATCTATAGAATGACACTGTTAATTCACGATTCACAAAAAAAAGTTGATTCACGAGTTTACTGCTGCAGAATCCTATATATTGAATCTTTCAGATATGAAAGAAAAACTGATACGTACCGGTATCGATCCCTCAAGTCCTGAACACAAACTTGAATACCACCAATCCAAACTTCAGAGTGTACGCTTGGAGAGTTTTTTCCTCCTTAGCGACTGAAGAAAAATAGGAACTGGGTCAAGGCGATGATTTTATGGCTTGTGCGCGTACTAGAAGTGGTCGACGAACCGCTCCGTGCATGCACCAATGACGCCGGCGACGTGGTCCGAGTTCGTGCCAGGGTCGTCGAAGATACATGGTGAGGCTGATGTCCCAAAGTTGGAAGATGAACTCGCCGTGGATGCTGCTTGTGCCAGCACTGGCCATCCCCCATGGCACGCAGCATGGCCCCTCGTGAAGGGAGGGGCGGCATGGCCGGGTGGTTGTGTCTTTAGCGTTCGGCAGACAGGCGGCTGCCAAGTTGTTGGGTACCAACATTTGCCGGCAAGTTGCCACTCCACTCTAAAGTAGATACATGAGAGGTCAGGATATTATCTGTCAATAGAATGATTCAGTATTTCAGTTCATTCATAAATTCTTTCAAAACACAGCAAGTTGGAACTGAAATGTACCGGCACTGATCTTGTAGTCCTCGACATAGAATGGGATGCTACTTTGATGCAGAAGCCAATTTCCCTTTTCGAAAAAAAAACACCATTAATCTAGGCTTAAGAGTATACGCTTGGAGATGTTTCCTCCTCAGCATAGGAACCGGGTGAAGGCAATGATTTCATAATATGAAAGGAAAACATATTTGGGTAGCAGTAAAGCACCTCTTTTAAGCATGGTGGGCATAACTAGCCGCATTCCCAGGGAATGTAGAGGGATGCGGATCGTGCCACCGGAGCAGCCATGAAACACCTTGAACTAGTGGCTTCATACATCTTTGGTTTCCCCAATAGGGAGCAAATTTAGTGGAAAACCTGAACCTGAACGAGTAAACCAAATGAGAAGCCAATGTATTATGCAACGCAAGTCCAACAAGCTAGAGCATAGACCAACTGACCTTTGAGAATTGTGGTCAAGGCAGCTCCTTCAGAACAGGGAGATTATGTCCGTATTACAAAGTTTGTAACCGCGACAATACCTTCAGAGCACAAACAGACAGGAAGGGGACAAACAAGATTAGATAGGTAGTAGTCATGTCGTAGTTATCACATCTGCGAATTATCTAAAACGGAGGATAGATGAACGTACCAAAGAATGAAATGTTACCTTATGCCCCCATTGGTTCAGCGTAAAATGTCGTTTCTAGCTGCTCCCCAATACTTAACAGAGTAAAACTTATATTTGGCTCACTCATTTCGTCGAGCACTTGCTATGCGCCTCCGCGGCCACCGGTTGACGACGGCGTAGATGAGTGAGCTCGTGTAGCTGTCCAGCGCCACAGTGTGCAGCGTGAAGGACGTGCACATGCTCCCGGCGGTGTCCAGCCTCCTCAACTCGACCAGCGCCGTGATGGCCCCATGGCAGTAGGCCAGGGATAAGCTCTTGAGGGCCGGCACGATCACCGAAAGGTAGATGAGCACCCACGCCAGCACGCAGGCCACCTCAAAGGACACCATGGACGCATTTCGTCGAAGGACACCTTGATGGTGAACCACATGTCACACACGTCCATGGCGCTGCCCTGCTGCGCATAAACCGCGTACAGCACGATGCTCGTTGCCCAGCAACCGCATCAGGATCTTGAGCTCCTCGATCGGGACAACTTTGCATGATGGAGGATGAAGAGGACCAACGAGCAGAGACGCCCCGCCGCCATCCACCACCACCAGCTACCTCCCCCAACCCACGCGACCCCGTCACGGGCTGCCTCCCCGCCGCTGGGAGCACCCCACCACCCAAGCGCCGCTTCGCCCTTCGCCTCCCACAAGACGGCCTCCACCTCCAGCCCCGCGAGGCACCTCGGCCTCCCGCACGACGAGGCACCACCTGGAACCACCACGACTCCACGAGCACCATCACGGCGAGGTCAAGTCCCCGGCGAGGTTCACCACGGCGAGGTCGCCGGGAAGGGGCGTGCTTGATGGGGGGCATTCGCAGGCGGCCACTTGATGAGATTCTGCACAAGTGGAATCCCGCAGATGTTACATTGAAACTGTTTGGCGTGGCAAAACTTCTGTGTGACATTAGTAGGCCTGATTAGGAAAAAGGAAGCTGTACATACACATATGTGTAAACGACTAAACGCAGGAGCATGGAAATTGGCTATGTATGTTATGCAATTAGAGGGAACAATCCAAGTTAGTTTTGCATGTACTAACCGGCAGATTGACTTGAACGTATGTGATCCTCATGCGCAGTCAGCTGCATGATGCATAAAGCATTCACCAGGGGCTAACTGCAATTGCGACAAGTAGACTGTCAGATTTCAGAAAGTAGGGGTCACGTCAAATCAAAGAAAACGGGAGGAGACATGGTATTACGTACAATCTAATATTTCAGAGAAATATGGGTCTGTTGCTTTCAACTTGTTGGCTTGCTCAGTTAGCTCGGGACCGCAACCAGTTACTTCTAGTGTTTCCAACCAAGTGGGGAGACCCTCCTTGGGCGGCAGCGATTGGATCTTGGCACATGAAGACATATTTAATTTCCTGAGAGAAGAAATGTGATGTAACCCTTGAGGGACTGCAGAGCATCGCAGTGATAAAACGAGAGTTCTTGAAGGGAGGTGAGGAGTTGAAGCGCTTGCTCTTGCTCTTCCGTGAAGGACTCCACCAGGCTATCATAACTGAACGATAACGCGTAGAGGGTACCAGCAAAGTGACTGCAAATGGGAGCAACGAGCACTGCGGAGATGCTGTCCACGTCAAATTTTTCCAATTGGAATGAACCAGCATGCATTAACTTGCTCTTTGCCACCTCTGACAGCAGATCTCCTGCTATAGAGATACTACCTTCGTTGTAGATAATTAATTCCTTGAGGTTGACTGTGATTAGAGGATTGAACCCATCCATTGTTAATTCTTCAATATTGGACAGACTTAGATCTCTGATGCACGTGAGGTTTGATAGCAGACCCATTGACTTCATGCCTGCATCTCCGCAAATCTCAAGTTTCGTGAGGGAAGGAGGTAAAGGCTTCACGGTCTGAGCTCCACCCACTTCTCCAATGGCCCACCGAGAGAACATCTTCCTACATCTCACTACTACAAACGATTGGAGTATCCTGAGGTCACCGAGTACTCCTCCATCCTCCAAAGGCAGAAGCTCCAGCTCATCACTCCACTGGATTTGAAGCTTGGAAACACCAGGGAAGCACTTCAACGCCTTTGAAAACAGATCTCCTTGAATACCTAATACCCTAAGTTCAAGCTCCTGAACTGAATGGAGAACAACACTGTCATCCAATTCTGCAGAGAACACACTATCACAGTTGTTGACAAGTACATGTCTCAGGGACTTTAGTGTTTGTAGTTCTGACAATGAAATGTGTGATACATTTCTAATCCTCAGACTCTCTACACTATCCATATTGTGGAAGACCAGAGCCCCATTATACCCATCAATCTCCAGTCGATTTTGATTGTATGCCAATTTTGACCCAATGTTACTAACAAGCATAGATGTTAGTATGGAAGTGTGGGGCATTGGGGGAAACTGAGCAAGCTTAGGACAATTATAAATGTTAAGAGTAGATAGCTTGGTAAAACGGACAGAGCACTCCATGAAGGGAAACAAGCAGAGCAAGGGGCAATTCCTGCATCTGATGCTTTCAAGCCTTGCAAACAAATGGCTATTAGGTTCCCCCACCCACTCCACAAGTTTTGGCATGTCCTCAAACCAAATTGTCTTCAAGTGCATGAAACTTCTCTCTGTAACACCACCAAAGCCAGGCCCGAACATACGCATTCCAACATTCCTCAAGGTGAGTTTGGTCAGGTGTGGTAGCTGCTCAAAAGGTGGAAAAGTATCCCAAGATAAACCCTCAAGATGGAGAGACTCCAACCTTTTTGTGCTAATGTCACCACACAACCAACTAGGAACAACCGCAACACCAGGGTTTACAATGCAAAGAGCTCTAATATTAGGGTGTGGTTGAAGACCATCAAGAACATCATCATCAACACTCATGTGCTCAATACCCCAAACTAATTCCAACCCTTTCACATTTTTTTTATCCTTTAATTTGGCATCCCTGGCTTCTTCCTTGAGCGTCACTGTTTCAAGATTACATATACTAAGTTTTCCTCCAAGCTCTCTCAGTTCCCCAGCTCTCTCAATTCGAATCCAATACTCTCTTTCTTAACATAGAATTCTTTTAGCTCACGTAAGCTCTTCATCTTACCAACCTCGGGAATATTGGAATGGAGTTCTTTCGAAGAATTTATATGGCATAAATTCACAAGACGACTAAAGTCTTTAGGAATTTTTTTACTACCATACCAGTCTTTTAGATCCAAGAATTTCATGTGGTAAAATCTAGATAATGCGGTAGGTAAAGTTATCTGTAAGCAATCAGCTGAACTAATTTTAAGGTATTGGAGGTGGATAAGATTGGAAAAGTTTTTTGGCAAAGATCCTTGAGTGTTCATTGCAATAAATAGAACTCTGAGATCCTTTATACCATCAAATGTATCTTTTAAAACATTAGCTATTCTTGCATTATGATATTCAAAGATCATCAAGGTGCGCAAATTTTCAATGTCTATCATGCTTTTTAATTTACCCATTTCTTTGCTAAAACTTTCATCATATTTATCTTCTATGGTGATTGATAAGTGTCGAATAGTGCGTGGGATGCTATCGGCAGTAAAACTTAAATCGCTTACGTTGACACATTCTTGTGATGAAATATTTCGAGACAGTTCATGCAGTAAATCATGCATCACATAGAATTGATCAGACCTATCACCTCCCTCCATGAGAAACCCATTCTCCACTAGTTCTTTAAGGTAATTATTATTGTTTTGACAACTAGAGTCTACAAGACCTATTGCAACCCAGAAGCGAGTAATTTCTAAATTATAGAACCTATGATCTTCAGGAAAGAGAGCACAATACGAAAAACATTTTTTAGATGGTATGGAAGATAATGGTAGCTAATTTTCAAAGATGGCATAATATCGTCTTCATTTTTTGTATTTTGCCATTCCTTCTTTTCAAGAACTTCCATCCAATATTCTCGAGAAGGGTTTTTCTTCAACAACCGACCAACTGTATTGGCTGCCAACGGTGAACCCTTTAGTTTCTTTCCAATATCTTTTGCAACATCAATTAACTCATCTTCATAATGCTCGGGTTTTCTATGGCCAAATATGCATGCTTCAAACAATGCGAAGAATTCATTAGGCTCCAAACCATGCAATTCTATTGGATCAGTTGTTGACACCATATGTGCTATGGCTGGAAATCGAGTTGTGACAAGAACCATGTTAGCCTTGGTTCCCCCTTTGTGAATGGAGATAATAGGTTCTTCCATTCACTCTCACTGTTGCATTTCCATATATCATCCAGGACAATTAAAAACCTTTTGGACTTCAATCTCAGTGCAATGGATTTTTGAACCTGATCTAAATTTGATGTTTCCATTGTAGTGTTGTTCTCTTCATTTTCAGTTGCAGGTATGCAGCTAAGGATTTGCCGAGTGAGCTTAATCACATCAAAATCAGTTGAAACACATACCCATACTCTGACAATGAATTGTGCCTCAATTCTTTCATCATTATACAAGTGTTGAGTGAAAGTTGTCTTTCCTATACCCCCAGGACCAACAAAAGGCAGAACAGAAAGGGTTTCAGTTTGGTATGTGTCGTTTGTGAGCGTATTTACAATTTGCTGAAACATGACCCTTCTTCCATACAATTTATCTTGTGCGACCGTTGACCCCGTGGGAGGCCTCTTAACGGTAACCAGGGTACAACTATTTGGGATTTTGTTAAGCAAGTCAGAAACAGGATCACATAGTTCGTGTATGCTCTCTATCACTAACTTGATTTTGTTGGACATGGCAACTCTGTCGAATGTCAACTTCCCACTACCACTATCAGGCTTTGGTGTATACGTAATAACAGTAGCAACAGAAGCAGCATCATCATCTTGTGTATGTGAGCAAGAAAAGCATGGAAGCCAGTTACTGATGGTGTGGCGAGCAGCATGGCGACCATGGACAGCATGACCACGGAGACCACCACCCAGCTCCGAGGTGGCCTCCTGGGTGCCGTCCAACTGGTCTTGGATCATGAAGTAGTGGAGCTCGTCGAGGACGTCCTCGGCCTCGTCAGCTTTCTTGCTCAGGTCCTCCAGCAAGCTCTGCAGGCCAGGGTTGCTGCTGACATCCCTCTCCTGGGCTGCATGTAGCAACCCTTGCATGTACTTCAGCTTGGTTTTGATCTGCTCGGAGTTGAGGCCGAGCTCGGAGCTGGCCACATATGCGGCGACCAAGTCCTCGGACAGCTTGTTCAACACCTTGCCGACGAGCCAGCTCGCCGCGCCGATGGCCGACTCCATCTCCTCCAACGGTGATGATGGTCCCGGACACCAGAGTGACTGGTGTTTGGTGTGGTGGGCGTACTGCAGAGAACAGCACGCGGGGTAGAAAAGTTAGTGATGTGGGTGCATCTCTTGGAAGAGGCCTTGGTGTCTCGTTTTATAACCTTACTGGCGTGGGGGTATTCCAGGCAACGCTAGTTTGATGACTCATCAACTATTCGAAACGGCATTGTTGACCTTGGACATTGCACCGGAGGAGGGATCCAAGAAGACGCTCTGTAAACAAAGAGCAGCTCACGTGGGGAGCGGGCTGGAACACTGCGCTGAAGGAGGCATCCAAGAAGACGCTCCTCTAAACTAAGAGCAGCTCACATGGGAAGCGATGGATCCATGGCTTGGCGACGACTTATAGCAAGTCGGTCGATGCTGTACCAACGGTTGCTTTGGTTGTGCACCCGAGGAGTATCCAAGGGGGGCTGCTCCAGAGATTTCTTTCAGATATCGGACGGGAAGACGCGCTCGTTGCCGGTCACGAGGTCCTAGACGAGGAGCGTGCCCGAGCAGTAGCTGTCTAGCAGGGCGCGGCAATCGAGCACTCACCAGTCTCCGTGGTGACGAAGCAGACCCGGCTAGGTATTGAAGAAGCTGGCGTGGTGGACGAGGCCGCGCCGGTGCTTGGAGGCGCAGTGGAGGTATATGGGATCCGGCGGAGGCGCAGGAGGATCTCAAGGATGCGGTCGTCCGGCAGGGGCGGCGGCGAATCGGAGCTGCGGCGGCCGCCGGCGAGCTCGTCCATCGGGTTAGGGGATTGGGGGCAAAATGGCGTCGAGGGTTTCGGCTTTTTTTTGGGTTTCATTTCTCATCGCACGTGACCAGGTGTCCTGAGATGCACGTGACTTTTTCTTAAACAATGAGCAACTGTGTGTTCGCGGTGATTTTTTTTGTAAAATCTCAGCTCTAATGCAAAAATATGTTGTTGAAAATGATACTCCCTCCGATCCATATTAATGGACTCAACTTTGTCTAGATACGAATGCATCATGCATTCGTATCTAGACAAAGTTGAGTCCATTAATATGGATCGGAGGTAGTACTTGTGACTTGGAACTTAAACAACTAAAATTAGCAAAATATAAATTTGTGCATAACAGATCAGACGAATAAGTAGGATATGTTAGAATGGAGAGAAATAATATGTTTTCGCACCATATTATTGTTTGAAATACTTCGAGGTGTTTGGCTCTAATAAATGGTGCAGTTCTAAAATCAAAATATCTCTACAAATTTGTTTTGTTTTAAGTATTGGAAATAGAGGTCTTACCCTTTTTTTTGCTAAAACTAAGAAAGAAGAAGAACTATGGTTTTGGAATACTTCAGATTAAAAATGTTGATATACCAAACATGTCCTAACCTAT
The DNA here is from genome assembly GCA_947311845.1 of Poa pratensis. Lineage (NCBI taxonomy): Eukaryota > Viridiplantae > Streptophyta > Magnoliopsida > Poales > Poaceae > Poa > Poa pratensis. Next base: position 8,216,129 of record CAMZMU010000115.1, on the reverse strand, counting down.
AATGCTCATTCGTTTTAGAATACCTAAAAACGACTAATTGACACATAACAAGAACTACTCAAGTTGGTGGCGGTTCGCCCTATAACCACTCTCAATGCCAAAAAAATGTCAAAATTGCTAAAAGAAACAGACTATAAAAAGTACTGGAGACCTCGCGGGCCCACCCCACTCCCATATCACTCTCAATCCTAAAAAATGGGAGCACCCGCCTCCCCTACAAATAGGACCCTGGAGTGACTCGCATAATCAGACCCTAACATTTTTTTTCCATTTGTGGGAGCTGCATCCATGACGACGGTAAAGCACACGTCCGTTGGGAACCCCAAAAGAAAGGTAAGAAGCAGTGCAACAGCGAGTTTTTTTCTCAGTATGAAACCAAGGTTATCGAACCAGTAGGAGCAAGAAATAACTGATGAAAGTTTCCAACTGCGCCAGAAACAGTGTTGTTGAAGTGGAACCTGCACACAACACAATCAAACTACTTTGTCCCAACGAAACAGTGATTTCACGAGAAATCGTGGGTTTCTAGCCTAGATTTGGGTAGCTTTGGTGGTCAAATTTTGGGTGCGCCTTCCTCCAAATCAGCAGTCCGAGCGTGGGCCAGAATCGCAGCATGCCTCGTGGGCCGGCTGCGCAAGAGCTACCGATCCAAACAAAAGCTGATCCATCATTCCTATACAGCGTGTTTGGCTAGATGAGGGAGGGTGACTGGGAGTTTAGTGGTGGGAGTTCGTCACGGGATTAGGCAGGGGAAGTTGAGTTTTCGTCCCATTCCACTGTTTGGTATGTGCTTGGGGGATGAGTTTAGGCATGGGAATTATGTCAATATATTGATATTGCGCCTAATTAAACGTGATAGTGTTGGCATGGTGTAGTCTGGATTTCTCAATTATACACTTCGTCTCGAGCAAGTTAACATATGCGTGAGCTGACATGGTAACGATTGTGTTATCTAACCCAGATATCATGCTGAATTAGCACAACTGTACCATGTTTGGATTAGAAAAGGATATCTCAAAACTCGAATTTATGCCACACGACACTAGACAAGGGGAAAAAAACGAGAAATTAATCAATACTGCATCTCATAATCAGCAGAGCAACAACAAAAAACTATGGCGAAGGCTTTCATTGGCATACTGTGTGAATAACTGATCTCTAAGATATGCTCGTGATCCTTAGTCAATTTTAGAGCCATGTCTAGCTGATGGAACTCAAGTACTCAACCTTCAACCTGTCATGTGGAGATTACATGGTTCAGTTCATGGAATGCTTTTGGAATAAAGAACTACACACCTGCGCCTTCAACCGCGGAACGCGCATGACGAATAAAGAGCGTTTTTTTTCTCAATTCCCTTTCCCCACGCCAATTACCAGGGGGACCCCAGGGAAGAGATTACGGGGAGTAGACTCTCTTAATTTCCCATCCCTTTCCTTAACTAATTCCCTTGCCCACGAACCGAACGGCGGATTTTAAGTCTCGTACCCGATTAACTCCCATTCCCAGGTCGTAAGTCCATCCAACCAAACACGCTGGAGAAGGGCATGCAACGTGGGCCAGAACAAGTGTAGTATACAGGAAATATCTGGTTTCTATGTACTTATAAATTTGGCTCGAGAGGATTAACAGCACAATTTATCAAACCCACACAAATGGGATCCTGACATCACATATAGAGACTTGAAACCTTATAAACACTGCATTTTCTCAAATCCAAGCTACGGCTCATGATCAATGTACTAAGAGGGTACAAAAGAAACAATACAAAGAGCTGTCTGACATGATCGATGGCACCATGGTAGCACATCAGGACAATGCAGTGTGCAGATCCATGATCAAGTGTTTTCAAAGCTCCAGGTGAAAAGACCCAATAAAGTCTTTGGGCTAGAGAAACAGGAGTACATCATATTTTTCGAGGTTCTAACTGTATCCTGTGTGGCACTGCAGTTTCTATACCACTGCAATAGAATACTGATCCGTTGCTTTACAAACATACACATGATAAGGGTGGGAGAAACAGAACCAGATCACATTTCTCAAAGTTCTAGCGTAGCACTACAGTTTCTTAATACTGATCCGTTGTTTTACTACATCACCTCTTCAACCAACCAAGCGTCTTAACAGAAGTGATATCACAATCATCTCAATTGTTGTCCAACAGTTCAGCTTGATCATGTCCACCATGAATGGTAATACCTACAAGAAGAATTAGTAAATAAGCGGATCATAATTATGGGCAGACTTATAAGCGATGGTGGCATCTAGATAAAGTGAATGTTACATATATCACCCACTGGCCACTGGACAAAATATTTTTGCCATAAGCTTAGGAACAGTTGAGGAATCACATATAATAATACAAGATTAAAGTAATTCATCAAGACACACACACAGTCTACCTGTGAACGAAGGACATCATATTCAGTAGTTTACTTCCCAGGAAACCGTTTCTACTTCTAAAAATTGTTTCATGTGAGCCTGTTCGTTGTTCAAGTCCAGCAAAAAGAACAGAGCATACATTTGTATTTGAGTTTTATTGGCACGATACAGCAAAAAAATGCCAGAACAATTTTTTTTCTTACTGTCCTGAACAAAGAATACCGAACATAGAAATAAGAAACAAAGACCATACCCTCAATTCCGATATAACATGAAGCTCAAGCAATTAGACAAAGCACAGTGCAAACATTATAATCCATTAGCTTAAACTAAAAGGGAAAATGAGTTTTTTACGGAATCACTAATTGGGTGGGTGTCATGATATCATGCAACACTGAAGAAACGCAAGAAAGGCCGACCATACATCACTTTTATTTTCTTAAGTGACCGATTCCCATGTTGTCAGTATGATTATGTTATTCAACACCACATCAAGGAAACAGTGATATCTATATTGATCCATATAAGTTTATGGTAAGAAAAACATATTTTAATCGATGCCGCGCTGACTAAATCATCAATGGCAATCTCTGCTAACTAACATAATCCACTGTGTCCAGATCTAAGTATGCATGGCCCAAAGACTATCAAGAAAATATTTTCTCCACTGCACAAATTAACTAATTCATTATACTAATCAAGTGTAGGATTTGGGTCTGCGTGAAGAGTAAATATGTGGAACACAAGCAAGTAAGATGACAGGACTTCTAACATTTTTTAGTAGAAAGGGTTATTTCCCACTAGCGCGAGACTGTTGTGAGTTACTTGTTGTCGGTAAATTGATGTATCACTGGTAAGAAAATGACATAAATTAGTAGCTCTATGACAACCGGTTGCAGGCAGGAGGGTTTGTGAAACAATAGTTTGTAGAGAGCAGAGTATGAACTATGGCTCTTATAATTCCACACATAGGCGACAATGTAGCTGCGGTGTGGAATGTTGATTAAAGTGAGCTCTGTCGCGTCACAAACAATGGAAATACCTGGAGAGTAGAATCCCGTGTAAGGAAAAATGCTGCCATAGGTGCCTTTCGCTGAGACCTTCTCGGTCTGCAATGACTTGAGATTGACCATATAGACGCTGCACATAAATGAAGATCACGCCAGCATCTTCAGCAAAACCAATTGGCTCCACTCCGACCTTACATGTCGCCAACACTTGGGGTGCGATAAGCTTGTTGAGATCAATGACCCTTTGACGTGTCCATGTTGTTCCCACCCCGCCAACGCTTTTCGTCATCGACCATAGATGGAGATTGAAACCTTCTCCGACTCCGGCCAAACCAAGCAGCCCATCCTCTGTGGGCATGATGATAGTCTCCCCCTCATAGCTAGCTAGCGCGTCGTATGGAATCGTCTCGGTCAGTCCCAACTTATGATTATCCAAATCAAACTCAAGGATGCTAGAATTATCCAACAGCCAGTAGAGCGTGTTCCCAACAAGAGTGCTCGGCCTGGCATCAACTGACAAATATGGTACAACGATGGAGGTGATCTCGCTCCAGACGCCGGTCTCGGAGTAGACGCAGGCACAGGCCACGTAATTACTTGTTGTCGGTGCTCGGTCAGGTAGCACGCGTCGCCTGTCGCGAGGTCCCAGACGAGCAGCTTCGAGGTGCGGCGGTTTTCCAGGAGGGCGAGGCCGTGGCGGTCCAGAGCCCACCAGTCGTCGTGGGACATCGTGGCAGCGGCGGAGGCCGCGAGGGCGTCGGAGGTGCGGACGAAGAGGGGAGGTCCCGGCTGGTTGTTGAAGAAGCCGAACACGGGAGGCGTCCCGTGGAACTCGCGGAAGCGGCGGAGGAAGCCGGCGTCGTCGACGAGGCCGCGCAAGTGCTTGGAGACGAGGGAGGCGCGGCGGAGGTAGATTGGCTCCGGCGGGAGGCGCAGGAGGATCTCTACGAGGAGGTCGTCGGGGAGAATCGGAAGCGGCGGCGGCGAGGCGGTGCTGCGGCTGGCGGCGAGGGCGTCCATTGGGTCCGGGAATTGGGGAAAAAAGGATGGTGCGAGGTTTCGGTTCTCTTGATTTTTCACCCCACTTGGAAAGTTTCCTCAAGTCCTCAAACTGTAATCCACATTAACTATTTTTTGGGAGTATTTTCGGTACATGCCTTTGTTCGAAAAATAAAAACGCATGCTTATCGAAAATTTAACTACTCACAGTTGTGCATATGTGACTCTTACATTTACCGCATCTAGTGAAACAAAATTAGTAATACATCATGTTAAAAAATTGAACATGGTTTTACCCCATTTTATATTCTGCAGGTATTCTTAGATCTATGTCCCGCGTCAAAATATGTAAAGATCAAGGGCATCATCAACAGTAATGTACAGTCTTCTCTTCATGATCGCTTCAAATCTTTGTCGTTATCCTGATATTTTATAGGCTCAATCATCACCTCACACCTTACTGGAAGGAAATACATTAGAAAAATATGGCGCAAAGTTTTTTAGTTGGATAATATTGACGATTTTAACTAGATGAGATAATTAGTGTGACAAATGCATTACTAGCACTATGTGGGTTGCTAGCACTATGTGGGTTCGAACCAAAGAAAATATTGTCAGAAGTTGGAATCGCTTTGATTTCTCTGCTATGTGTAGCATCGCTTGCATACAACAATGAGACCTACAAAATAGTAAAAAAACTCTTTTTTTATGATGCATGTCCTGCTCTTCTCTCACGAGCAGCCCCCCTTGCACTCACCTGGCCCAGCTCAGCTTGTGTGCTTTAGAGAAGAAGTGAACCAAACAATTGAGTCGCTTTTTTAGTCTGACAACATGCATCGATGCCCTCCTAGGTAAGGAACTGAACCATAAACCATTTTGGTTCGCTTTTGGATTACATAGTGGATGGTCAAGGATTAAGTTTCCGAGTCTGCTTTCAAAAAACAAAACAAAAAATCTCTTAGTCTCATGGCAATGTCCAATGGGGTTACAAGACCAACGGGAGACTGAACCGTCAGAGGCAAGCAAATACATGCACTTGTTTTTGTACAACAAATTGCTTTGGTTTGTAATTACAATGATAGTTCGTGAATGGCTCGTACTATGCACGTCTGAGTTTTTGCATGAGCTGTATCTGTAATTCTGTATGCCTCTTTTTGTATAGGAAAGTTGCCTTGATTTGTGTTTACTACAAGGATAGTTCATCAATCTCTTGGTAAGATTTGCCATCTAAAAAAGAGAAGATATGCTGGATCTAAAAAAACAGAGATAAAAGGAAGAGTTTGTACTGAATGTAGGCAGAACAGTAGAAAACTGGAAATCAACAAGATAAGAAATATTTAGGGTTTATTCTCGTGCCCATCCTCCCTCTCTCTCTGGTTTCATAGTTCCAGAAGGGCCACGAATTAAAGTTAATTATTTACATAATCTACCTGATTAGGCGCTCACAGTACATAATAACTGATTACAACGGTAGTGCCGTTCGATCTGCCTGAACAGGTACGGTGTCGTCGTAGCCGCTGGATAACTGAAGCTTGACGACGATGTCTGAAGAATAAACGATGCACATAGTAGCAGCGATCCTGACACTGCTCCGTGCGGGGGATGCATAGGCGTCCTCAGTCAGCCAGATAAAGCTTTGAATTGAGCTTTTCCGGGATAGTGGATCTGGATGGTGGCATTGAAGGGCCAGGGTCCCAAGGATGCCGGTGACGTGGTCCGTGCAGGTCTGGCAGGGTCGTCGAAGATGCATGGCGAGGTTGGCGTTGGAGTAGGCAGACCGTTGCCGTAGGCGACGACTTCGGTGGCCGAAGAGCGTTGAAGGTGCCGTGCTTGTGCCAGAACTCACCACCCCCACGGCACGACGCACAGCGGCAAGCGCGGGTCGGCCTGGGTCTCCTAGCCGCTTAGGAGTGGTGCAGTGCGGTCGGGTACTCCGGTGGGTGCTCGTCAGCGTTGGACAAACAGTTGCCAGTCGACTCTGACGTAGGTAGAGAAGAGATCAGGCGTTATCTAACATTAGAATGATTCGCAAGTTTACTACAGAATTCTATCTCCCAGACGCAATAAAACCGCAGGAAGTCAGCATGAAACGTACCAGGATCGACCCTAGAGTCCTGGACACGGAATAGGATACCACCTATCCAAGCTTCAGAGTATATGCTTCGAGAGTTGTATCCTCCTTAGGGACTGAAGAAAAATATGAACCTAAGTCAAGGCAGTGATTTTCATGGTAAGAACGGGAAACATTTTTGCGCAGTATACTAGCAGTAAAGCACCTTAATTCAGTTCATGATGGACATTGCAAGCAACATACCTAGCACAATTGCTCCATCGATCTGCTCAGTGAATGAACACAGGATGCAGCTTGTGCCACACATATCGTCTAGAGCAGTCGTGATGCAACTTGAACCGTGGCTTCATCCGGGTTAGGCTTCGTCAATACGGAGCAAATTCGGAGAAAAACCTGAACCCGAACGAGTAAGCCAAGCTCAGAAGCCATGCGATGCAAGACAGAGAAGCCAGAGCATGGCCCCTGGGAATATGGGATTACACTATTTGACCGAAAGAGTGACCAACCGACCTTTGGGAGTTGTGGTCAATGCGTCTCCTTGAGAAGACATACTATATCCCGATTGCAAAGCTGCTAGCTGCGAGAATTCACACTTGGAATAAGACTAATGAACTAATCCTGGTCAGAAAAATAGGCAAGGCAGTGGAATCACCGATATAGATAATCTATGCTTACTTAGTTTCTAGACTGCCTGCCTGATTCACACTTGGGATCAGTGTAATGAACTAAATTCACAGCTCACGTCTAGTTATATTTCATAACCATAGAAGTTAAGCACAGAATCTCAGTCAATGAGTTAACTGCAGAATTCAAAACTAACATGTACCGGCACCGTTCCTGGAGTCCTGAAACGGCGCGCGCGGGCCCGCCCTATCATTGACACGACAAAATCCCGTCAAATCCGCCGCCCCCGCCATTTTTCCTTTACCTGTGCCCTTGTTCGACTAGGGTTTACAGGGTATTACGGGCGCAGGTAAAGGAAAAATCTTCCAGAACTGGGGTTTGCACCACCCTCGCCTATCCTCCGCACCACGGCCACAACATCCTCGGTGCCCACGGCGACACCCATGGCCCAAGTGGTGGCACCACCGGTGACAATAATGGCGAGATCAACTACGACAATTTCCTCAGCGCCACCCTCGACATTTGCTTCCTCGGCGCCACTGACAACGATACCGCCTGATTTGTATTCCGTGCGACGCGCGCCTCTGTTTTGTGATGGCCTAGACTTTTAATTCGTGTGGTGTGGCTAAGCTTTGAATTTATGGCTGTTATTTTCATTGCAATATATGAACTTCCGAAAAAGTGCTACCCGGAGTGCGGTTCCGGGCGTCGAGTGGAGAGAGGCGCCATCTCGCCCGGACGCCCGCGAATTCCATCGATCTGCTCAAAACAAAGAGAACGCAAATTGCGCCATACCTGTCGTCCAGAGAGGTCATGATAAACCTTAAACCGTGGCTTCATCTGGGTTTGGGTTCGCCAATAGGGAGAAAATTCAACGAAAAACCGGAACTAGAACGAGTAAGCATAGTTCATAAGTCAATGCAAGTCCAAGAAGTCAAACAATGGCCTATGGGATTGCTAGTATTGGGTAATAATGACCGACTGACCTTTGGAATTGCGGTCAATGCATCTTCTTCAAGACAAGACTATGTCCTGAACACAAATCTTCTAGCTGAGAGAATTCACCCTTTTGGTTGTGATTGATCTGCAGTATAAGAGTAACGAACTACTCCAGGTCAAAAAATGGACATGGCAGAGCATAGTTCACGAATAAACAAGATGCTTTATGATTACTTTGAGTTTTTTAGACTGGCTGACAATTACCTTTAACACAACTATCCCTTTTATCGATATTACATAAAACAAACAGGAAAGGACCAAACAAGATTAGATAGCTAGTATTACTCTAAAAGTGGTTACCGCATCTACTGCATACACCTAACAAGCATTCCAATAATCTAAAGCATCCTAGACAGATAAACGGACTAGAGAATGACAAGACTCTTCACTGGAATTTACCGTTTAGGTAGAGATCCTCCGCCGAACATGTTCGTCTCATGAAACACCAGCAAGCAATTGAATCACTAGGAAATTGGCCGACACGTGCACAAAGTAATTGGCCAATGCCCCACATAAGTTAAAGCACAGAACCTGCAATGTTCATAATGCCGAGGTTAGGATCATATTCCATGCCATAATAAATTGCCTAACTGTACATGTCAGGAGTAACATAGTGTCTCGGACCTCCTCTCTCAATAGATAGTGTGATATAAAGATGTGGCACGTGGTATATTTCTTGACAGCGGCTGGTTCAAGTCATCAATTCAATTCTCACTTCTACTTATAAATCATAACAATGCGGAAGCCTACACGCAGTATTCCTGAAAAAAGGAAGAGCATAAAAACATTATTACATGAAAATAAAGCTTGCAACATTGAAATTGTGCGAAGGCTACTCAGAAAAACCTATTTCGTCCCAGATGAGGAGGAACTTGCAGAATCAAGAACTTATTCCACTTCACATGTTCCATTATTCAGGTCTGCTTATAGTTCAGAAAAAAATGCTGCAGAATTATTGGCTTAAAATCCCAGCTTAGAAACGTTCACTTGACGAGATGCTAAATGGAAACTGTTAAGCATGGTGTAATATATAACAATACAAAAGTTGGCAATATGTATGTGACATTAGCAGGTCTGATTAGGGAAACATAAAAGGGAAGCTGTATAGAGTTACACGTGTAAATGCCTAAATGCAGGAGCACGAGAATTGACTATATATGTGAATCAATTAGAGGAGACAATCCAAACGACCGAAATTGCAGTATCCATTGCGAACGAAATTATGAATCAAGGAGCACAAGTTGGTTTTGCATGTACTTACCGGCGAATTGACTTCAACGTGTGTGATCCTCGTGTCATCAGCTGGATGATGCATAAAGCAATCACCAGGAGTGCACTGCAATTGTAACAAGTAAATTGTCAGATTTCAGAAAGTATGCATCACGTCAAAGCAAATCAAAGCAAGCAGGAGAGATAGTATTACGCACCATCTAATAGTGCCAAGAAATATGGGTCTGTTTCTTTTAACTTGTTGGCTTGCTCAGTTAGCACACGACTGCAAGACCATACTCCTAGTCTTTGCAGTGAAGTGGGAAGGCCCTCCTTAGGTGGCAAGGACTGGATTTTATCACAATTAGATATATATAATCTCCTGAGAGAAGAAATGCGATGTAACCCTTGAGGGAGGGACTGTAGAGCAGAACATGAATCAAACGAGAGTTCTCGGAGGGAGGTGAGGAGTTTAAGCGCTTTCTCTTGCGATTCCGTGAAGGATTTCACCAGTTTATCATACTTGAATTGTAACATGTGGAGGGTTCCAGCAAGGTGGCCGCAAATGGGAACAACGAGCACTGCGGTGATGTTATCCACAGTAACTCTTTCCAACTGGAAGGAACCAGCATGCATTAACTTGCTCATTGCCACCTCTGACAGTATATCTCCCGCTATAGAGATACTTCCATTGTCAGAATACTCACTATTGAAGTTGTAGATAGTAAATTCCTTGAGGTTGACTGTCATTAGAGGATAGAAACCATCCATTGTTAATCCTTTACAAGAGACCAGACATAGATTGGTGAGAGAGGTGAGATTTGAGAGCAGAGCCATTGACTTCATGCTCGCATCGTTGATAATCCGAAGTTCCAAGAGCGAAGGAGGAAAAGGCTTGATGGTCTGAGCTCCTCCTACTTCTCTCATGGGCCACCTAGAGAGCAACCTATGACATCCAAATACTTTAAATGATTGGAGCCCTGTGAGGTCACAGAGTCCTCCTCCATCCCCCATAGGAAGAAGCTCCAGGCTACACTCCTCAAAGGTAAGCTCGGAAAGAGAACGGAAACACTTTAATGCCTTTGAAAACAGCTCTCCTTGAATATCTAATCCCTTCAGGTTAAGCACCTGAACTGAACGGAGGACAACACTGTCATCCAGTTCTGTAAGGAACAAGCCGTCACATCTGCTGGCATCTAGACTTCTTAGGGACTTTAGTGTTTGTAGTTCTGACAATGAAATGTGTGATGAATTACTAATCTCCAGACTCTGTATTGCATCCATATTGTGGAAGACTAAAGCCCCAATATACCCATCAAGACTCAACCAATTTCCATTGTATGATAGTGTTGACCAAGGGTTTCCGAGAGTCATACATGTTAGAGTGGAAGTATGAGGCATGGGGGGGAACAGAGGCAGCTTAGGACAATTATCAATATCAAGAGTGGACAACATGGTAAACCAGCCAGAGTACTTGATGAAGGGAAACGAGCAAAGAAAGGGACAATCCTTGCATTTGATGCTCTCAAGACTCCCAAACAAATGGCTGTTAGGTTCCCCAACCCACTCCACAAGATCTGGCATATCCTCAAACCAAATAGTCTTCAAGTGCATGAAACTTCTCTCTGTAATACCACCAAAACCAGGACCAAAAACACGCATTCCAATGTTCTTCAAGCTGAGTTTGGTCAGGTGTGTCAGCTGCTCAAAACGTGGAAGGATATCCCAAGATAAACCCTCCAAATGGAGGTACTCCAACATTTTTGTGCTAATGTCACCACACAACCAACAAGGACCGGCCGCAACACCAGGATTTACAATGCAAAGAGATATAATATTAGGGTGTGGTTGAAGACCGTGAAGAACATCATCATCTACACTCATGTGCTCAATACCCCAAACTAATCTCAAATCTTTCACTTTTTTTTTGTTCGCTAACTTGGCCTCCTTGGCTTCTCCCTTGAATATCACTGTTTCAAGATTACATATAGTGAGTTTTCCTCCAAGCTCTCTCAGTTCCGCCAGCTCTCTCAGTTCGAATCCAATACTCTCTTTCTTAACACAGAATTCTTTTAGCTCCTGTAAGCACTTCATCTTACCAACCTCGGTAATATTGGAATGGAGTTCTTTAGAAGAACATATATGGCACAAATTCACAAGACGACTGAAGTCTTTAGGAATTTTTATACTACCATGCCAATATTCTAGGTCCAAGAATTTCATGTGGTAAAATCTGGATATTGTGCTAGGTAAAGTCATCTCTAAGCCATCAGCTGAACTAATTTTAAGGTATTGGAGATGGATAAGATTTGAAAAGTTATTTGGCAATGATCCTTGAGTGTTCATTGCTATAAATAGAACTCTAAGACCCTTTATATATTCAAATGTATCTTTTATAACATTATCTATTCTTGCATCATGATATCCAAAGACCATCAAAGTGCGCAAATTTTCAATGTCTATCATGCCTTTCAATTTACCCATTTCTTCACTAAATCTTGCATCATATATATCTTTTATAGTGATTGATAAGTGTCGAATAGAGCGTGGGATGCTATCGGCAGTAAAACATAAACTACTTATATTGACACATTCTTGCGATGAAACATTTTGAGATAGTTCTTGCAGTAAATCATGCATCATATAGAATTGATTAGACTTATCACCTCCCTCCATGAGAAACCCATAATCCACTAGTTCTTTTAAGTAATTATTATTGTTTGGGCAACTAGAGTCCACAAGACCTGTTGCAACCCAGAAGCTAGTAATTTCAAAATTATAGAACCTATGATCATCAGGAAAGAGAGCACAATATGAAAAACATTTTTTCAAACGGTATGGAAGGTAATGGTAGCTAATTTTCAAAGATGGCATAATATCGTTTTCATTTTTTGCATTGTCCCACTCATTCTTTTCAAGAACTTCCATCCAATATTCTCGAGAAGGGTTTTGCTTCAATAGACGACCAACTATGATGGCTGCCAACGGTGAACCCTTAAGTTTCTTTGCAATATCTCTTGCAACATCAATCAACTCATCTTCGTAATTCTTGGGTTTTCTATTGTCAAATATGGCCACTTCAAACATTGCAAAGAATTCATTCAGATCCAATCCATGCATTTCTATTGGATCAGTTTTTGACACCAGATGTGCTATAGATGGAAATCGAGTTGTGACAAGAACCATGTTTCCCTTGGTTTGCCCCTCTGTGAATGGAGCTAATAGGTTTTTCCAATCATCCTCATTGTTGCATTTCCATATATCATCCAGAACAATTAAAAACCTTTTGGACTTCAATTTCACTGCAATTAATTTTTGAAGTTGATCTAAGTTGGATGTTTCAGTTCCAGTGTTGTTTTGTTCCTTTTCAGTTGCAGATATGCCGCCAAGGATCTGGTGGGTGAGCTTAATCACATCAAAATCAGTTGAAACACACACCCAGACCCTGACAGTGAACTGTGCCTTAATTCTTTCATTATTATACAGGTGTTGAGTGAAAGTTGTCTTTCCTATACCCCCAGGGCCAACAAAAGGCAGCACGGAAAGGGTTTCAGTGTGGTACATGTCGTTGGTGAGTGCACTTACAGTTTGCTCAAACATGACACCTCTGCCATAGAATTTATCTTGTTTAACCTTGGAAGCCGTGGGAGGTTTTCTTACCACTGTGCTATTAGTTTGGATTTTGCTAAGCAAATCAGAGACGGGATCACATAGCTCTTTTATGCTCTGTATTGCAAGCTTGATTTTTTTGGACGTGGCAACTCGGTCAAATGTCAACACTCCACTACCACTATCGGGCTTTGGTGTATCGGTAATAACTGTAGCAACAGCAGCAGCAGAATTATCATCTTGTGTACCTGAGCAAGAAAAGCATGGAAGCCAGTTACCGATGATGTGGCGAGCAGTATGACGACCATGGAGAGCATGACCATGGAGACCATCACCCAGCTCCGGGGCAGCCTCCTTGGTGCCGTCCAACTGGTCCTGGATTAAGAAGTAGTGCAACTCGTCCAGCGCGTCCTCGGCCTCATCAGCCTTCTTGCTCAGGTCCTCCAGCAAGCTCTGCAGACCAGGGTTGCTTCTCACATCCCTCTCTTGGGCCGCGTGCAACAACCCTTGCACGTACTTCAGCTTGGTTTTGATCTGCTCCGAGTTGAGGCCGAGCTCGGAGCTGGCCACATATGCAGCAACCAAGTCATCGGATAGCTTGTTCAGCACCATGCCGACGAACCAGCTCGCCGCGCCGATGGCTGACTCCATCTCCTCCGACAATCGGGATGGTCCCGGTCGCCGGGGCAATTGGTGTTTGGTGTGGTGGGCGAACAGCACGGGGTAGAAAAGTTAGTGATGTGGGTGCATCTTGGAAGAGGCCTCGATGTCTTGTTTTATAGCCTTACTGGAGCTACCTAAACAGGTTCTATTCAATTGTGTTAGATGCAGTTTTTGTTTGCCTCTTGTATTATTCAAAACGCCTGTCATTGACCTTGGTCACCTGCACCGGAGGATGGATCCAAGAAGGCGCTCCTGTAAACAAAGAGAAGCTCACGTAGGGAGCGAGCTGGACACTATGTGAAGGTAGCCACTAGACAACAAGTATTTGGCGGTTTAGAAATATCTTTGCCAAGGCGATGGATCCATGGATAGGCGACGACTTAGCAAGTCGATCGATGTTGTACCAACGGTTGCTTTGGTTGTGCACTTGAGCAGGAAAGCATGCAAGGTGGGCTGCTCCAGAGGTTTCTTTAAGAAAACGTATGGGAAGAGGCAATAATTATGATTGTATTATTACCAGTTGCTATACCAACTGGTCGGTATTTGGCACCATTAGATCATGACTTAGTCATAGGTTATATTTTAGACATGATTGGCCTGCTCTTCACCCTATGATGACGATGATTGATGAGCTAACACATTACATGGCGACGATGATTGACGAGCTAACACATTACATGGTGTATAAGGTAAGTACGGTGACGTTTCCTACAGGCACATCAGGCAATGTCAGGGTTGTTGGGATAATGAAAGTTTTCAGTTTCTAAAAAAGCTGGGAGTGCTACCTGCCAGATGCCAAAGACGAACCGTCTCTGCGCCTTCCACTCCTCTGCTCTTGCAAATAAAATTTCAGCAAGGGACGCGACGCAGATTGCAGTAATTGTGAACTCGAGGAACGGGCAGTCGCCGTGGTCCGCCGCACGGAGAACCATGTCGTTGCACACCTCTTCACAGGCCGGGGGCAGGGGCAGGTAGAGCTCGTCGCCAATCACGAGGTCTCAGACGAGAAGCGCCCAGGGGCAGTGGCGGCAGTCGATGGCCCACCAGTCGTCGTGGCCACATTGTGCCGGTGGGGAGCGCGAAGCCACCGGAGGCACTAGGCAGGGACGAAGAGGGGAGGCCCTTGCGGGTTGAAGAGGCCGAGCACGGGAGGCGTGTCCCGCGAACTCGCGAAAGCGGCGGAGGAAGGGGGCGCCGGGCACGAGGCGGCGCCATTGCTTGGAGAAGACAGAGGCGCAGGAGGATCTCCAGGAGAAGGTCGCCCGGGGGAAGTGGGGGGGGGGGGGGGGGGGTGGAGGCGGTAGCGGCGGCGGCGCGAATCGGCGCGGTGGCCGGCGAGCTCGTCCATAGGGGAAAAGATGACGTCGATGGATTTTTTGGTTAGAAAATAACTCGGCCGATGTGATGTGCTGATATGTGTTTCTGTCGGTTTGATACTGAAAATCATCAATGGAAAAACAATCGAGCGAGGAGCTAGCGGCAAGTCATGGTTGAGTTTGAGTAACGGCAAGATGCGACACACAAGCTGGGTCTTGGTCTCTTGGATCAATCGACCGATCGGTGGTGTCTCGCACGAACGCAACACCACACGTCACAAGGGGTGTTAACCTGACGTCGACAGTGTGCATAGCAGAGTAGAGTAGGTGAAAAAACAGAGTCTAGCGAGAGACGTAACCGAAAGTTTTTTTTTCTCCCAAGGATCCTGGTGTTTTAGAAAAATTGAGAAAAATATTTTCGAGTTTAAAAAATCTGAAAAAAATCACAAATGTTGCAAATGTTGTATCCCACAAACATGCAAAAGATGTATTTTAAATACTTGTATTTCGCGCTACCTACAAAATGACAAAATATGATAATTTGGAGATTTGAAAATAGACATATTTCGATTCAAACTTTTGTCATTTTTGTGTAGCCCGATATACAAAGTATTTAAAGTTGATTTTTTGCAGGTTTATGGGATACATCATTAACTACATCCGGGATTTTTTTCAAATTTTTTTGAAATCCCAAAAATGTTTTACATTTTTTTTAAACACTAGGATCAGTGACGCTCAGGAGCACAAAATCTCCTCTCGAGGCGTGTGTGCAGCCAACAATGCATTTCTAGCGGCACCGTGACCGTTCACAATTCGTCGTGATTCGTGCTAGTTCTTACGAGTTATATCTGACTTGTTTTGCATCGATTTTCCATGTCGATGATATTGATGTGAATTACTAACTATATAAAAGCCGGCGCAAATCGCGGCCTCTCCGCGGTCCGCGCTTGGCTACTGTAGTAGCAACAGTACGTACTGTTCATTGCTACAGTGTTGAACAGTGCCGCGGGAGGACCTATTCGTTGTTTGCATAAAACCGAGGGACTTTTCTGCAAAAACGTCCACAACTCCTTCTTCCTCTCGCTCTCGCTCCCGCGATTCAGAATCGCCACCTCCGTCGCCCCCCGATTCCGGCGAGGTCCGGCGACTTCCGCCGCCGTGCTGTGGCGCGGTCGACGCTCCACCTCCTCCTCTGGTCGATTCACTCTTCCCCGCCTCTAGCGTCATGGAAAGGAGGCCGACGAGGCCAAAGCCGCCGGGGATCCCGCCTGGCCGCCGCATCTTTCGCCTCCTTCTCCTCCTCCTCGCCCTCTCCATCCGCTGCGGTGGAGCCGTGCTGGAGATGGCGCCTGAGGGAGGAGCTGCAGCGGCCCTCTACGACGACAAGGCTGCGGTACCCCTCCTTCTCCTCTTCCTCGCCCTCTCCATCTTGGTGGAGCTCGTGGTGGAGATGGCACCGGAGCAGCTGCCGCGCAGGCCGCTGCAGACGAGATTGGGCGCCTCATCCCCAAGAGGATGGCGTCCTCTGTCCCTGCCCATCCAGGTACGATTAATTCTGCTTGTCCGTATAAAATCGTAGACTTTCTTACTATCCAAGATTAACCCTAATTTGATTAAAGAATGCTGAATAAATTTGTAGATATATGAAGAGCGTTTCTATTAAAACAAGCTTTCATGGTTTCATTTAAATCTAATATACTTCACAGATATGCCGCATTCATTTGAAATAAGCAAAATATAGTGAGAAATCTAAGAATCACGAGGCTCGCCGAGCACAATGATCTGTCGATCCGTGACCGGTAAGTCACAACACGCCGCTAGAAAAACCGCATTGGTGTGTGTCAGCCCGGTTGTCCTCTAGTTTTTTTTTTGTACGGGTCAGACTTTTAGTTTAACTGGCCTATTTAAGGTTTGAGCCTATTTTTTCTTAAAAATTAACGAGGTATCTCTTTCTTAGAGCATCTCCAACAGCCGTGCTATCGCGTCGCACGCTAAAATAGTTTTCCAGCGCCAAAATAGTGTTTTCGCGCGCGGTGGAGGGTGGATGCTTTTCCAGGCGCTGGAAAATTTTGCGCGCCGCTGTGGCCCTTCAACAGGCGCTGGAAAATGCAGCGGGCGCGCCTAGCCGACGCTTGGCAACAAACAACACATTTCAATTTTGACAAAGAAAATGATCTCAAACAATATGCAAAATGACTTGACCAACATAGCATAGTTCAAATTCATGGTATAGTTCAAAATCTCCAAACAACTAGCAAGTTCATGACAATTGAAGTTCACACAAACGAATGAAACAACTACAATCATGCCTCCTCTTCTTCCTCCTCGTCACCTTCTTCCTCATCATCATCATGAAACGCCTCCTCATCATTGAAAACTCGGACGGTGTTCCCACTATCCCCAAAGGCACCTTCACAAGGATTCGGCGGCACACCGGAAGGCGGAGGTGCCCATATCACTCCCATGTCACCCGGAGGTGCACTCATCCCTCTCATGCTTCCAAATGCTTCCATGCCACCCGGAGGTGCATTCATCTGTCCCATGCTTCCAAATGCTCCCATGTTTCCATATGCTCCCATGCCTCCCATCAGTGACCCAAAACTCATGCCTCCCAAGGCACCCATTCCGCTCGTAGGTGCTCCCATGAGAGACCCAAAAGTCATTCCTCCCATGTCTTCTATGCCTCCTCCCATGCCGGTCATTGCTCCCATCCCTCCCATGCTTCCTCCCATGCCTCCGAAGCCGACCATTGTAGCGCTCATCATTATTCCTTTTTGGGCCAAGAGTTGATCATAGCAAAGGTTGAGGTACTCCTTTTGCTTATCGTCGAAGTTAGATGTGTCCATAAAGAAGAGGTACTTCTCTTGTTCAACTAGTCTAGCTTGCTCCTCCATTTGCAACTTCTTCTCCTCCAACGCCAATCTCCTCTCCTCCGCTTGCACCTTTCTCGCTCGGTCGCCGCCTCTTGATTCCTTGCCAACTTCTTCTCCTCCAAATGCTTCCTTTCTTGCTTTCATAATACAATCCATTGCATTTTTTATCTCATCATCTCCTTCCTTCTTCTTCTTCTTCTTCTTCTTCTTCTTCTTCTTCTTCTTTTCTTTTGCTTGTTTACCTCCAATTGGTCTTTGTGGCTTGGAGTAGGCAACCGAGTTTGGAGTAGGGCTCCTCTTACCACGTCACTTGATACCTCATCATCATATATGAGCACTGCATCTATAGTTGCCTTGGCTTTCTTTGGCACCTCTAAGTCATCACGAGTGTTCCATTTCTCTTCATCCTTCAATACTTCGTAGCAATGGTACAACACAAAGGCTCTCCTTGCTTAACCTTGCCTTTCTTTGTCTTTTTGGCTTCTCCCCGTAACAAGTTTTGTGCAATATCAAGCTACACAAAGTAAAGAACAAGTTATACTACCATTCAAAACACAAAAGGGGAGAACAAGCATGATAGTGTAACAAAATAGAGAAATGTCACTTACCCTATCTTTATCATTAGTACCACTTGGGTTCATCCAATCAACCGCCAATGTTGCCGACGCCAATTTCATGCGATCGGATTTGACAACGACCACCGAGACCGAAGAGATCTATCGGTGCGATCAATTCCACTAGTGTTGCATGCATCAAAGTGCTCCTTCATCCTAAACCAATATGTATCTTTGGTTTGGTCCGTTTCAAAGACGGCATCCATGGACACACTCAACCTTGTATTGCATAGCAAAACATCTTCACTCCCGGTGTAGTTGGACGCCCTTCCTTTCAGTGCATCTACCATACCCTCACACTCCTCATCCACTTCAAATTCATGATCTTCATGATGCATTTCATTGGTTTGGGATCAATGAAAATTATTGGAGTCAACATTCATAGCTGATAAATATGCTTCATCAACCAAACTACAAGATATACCAAAACTAATCAATCTATCCCCAAGTGAACAACAACAACAACAAAAAAAATAAAAGAATATTTCATACCTGATACGTTTCAAACGTATCTATAATTTTTGATATTCCATGCATGTTTTATACCAATTGCTACATGTTTTATTTACACTTTATATCTTTTTTATACATTTCCTGGGAATAACCTATTAACAAGATGCCACAGTGTCAGTTCCTGTTTTCTGCTATCTTTTTGTTCCAGAAAACCTGTTAAAGAAATATTCTCGGAATTGGACGAAACTTTACGGGATAGTTTTTACGAAGGAACGAAGGCACCGACCGAGGACGAGGCCGAGGCGACACCCCAGGAGGCGGCCTCCAGGCGCGGCCCAGAGGGGGCTACCCGTGTGGGCCCCTCGGTGCTCCACCGACATCGCCCTTTCGCCTATAAATTGCTTCGTCCCTAGAAACCCTCGGCACCCGATCAGAAATTCATGAAAAGTTCCGTCGCCACCGCCGTCATCAACCCTAGTTCAGGAGGGTTCTGCAGCTCTTCCCGGCACCCTGCCGGAGAGGGAGATCATCGCCGGATGGCTCTACACCACCATGCCCGCCTCCGGACAGATGCATGAGTAGTTCATCCTTGGACTACGGGTCCATAGTAATAGCTAGATGGTTGCCTCTCCACTTTGTGCTATCATGTTTAAATCTTGTGAGCTGCCTAACATGATCAATATCATCTTTATGTAATGCTACATGTTGTGTTTGCTGGGATCCGATGAATTGTGAAGTTATGATCAAGATTATTCATCTATTTATCTATATGTTTTATTTATGTTCTTGCATGCTCTCGGATGCTAGTAGATGCTTTGGCCAAGTAGATGCTAGTGTCCCTAAGAGGGGGTATTTATACTAGATAGGGATTCATGTCTCCAGAAATCTGGGATCGACTGACAGAAACGACTAAGGTTGTGGATGTGCTGTTGCCACTAGGGAGAAAACAACTTTGCTATGTCTACGTGTCATTTGCATTGTTTACATTACACACTTTGCTTATTGCAATTATCTGTTGCTTGCAACTTAATACTCATGGGAGACACGGATGCTATCCCGAGGGTGGATTATTAGTCATAGATGCAGCTAGCAAGCGGTCTATGTATCTCTTTGTAATGCCCAATAAATACTACTATGAACATTGTCTTGTCATAATATGCATTGTCATGCCCTTGCCATTTGTCAAATTTCCCAACTGTAGTTTGTTTATCCAACATGCTTGTTATCTGTTTATGGAGAGACACCTCTAGTGACGTATGGACCCCGATCCATTCTTTTACACTGATAAAAACACCGTTTCCACCACGCTCTACACTAATTTGCTCACTGTTCATTTTTGTAATTATAGTTATTTTCCACACCATACGTTTAATCCTTTGTATTCAGCAATGGGACAAAGTACTTTGGTTGTGTTGTGTGCAAGTCCACGTCAACATCATTTCAACGGCGTTGTTGTTAACACCGTGTTGAAACTCTCCCAATTCCTACTGGTTTGATTAAACCTTGGTATTGTTCGCAAGGGAAGATTGCTATTGTACTACTTCATACCTCTCCCAACGAATGTGTGTTTCCACATCATCAATACCTTGTGGGCATTTGCTCAAACACCATGTGGGCATGGGCCGCCGGCGCATCAAATAGCAAGGTGTCGGGTGCTTGGGGCGGCGGAGGAGGTGGCGGCTGAGGCGCGGCAGGAGGCGCCTGCGGAGGCACTGCCAGACACACGGTTGGAGGCTTCACGCACCGCTTGGGGGCTCCTCCCCTTTGCGCTGGCGCCGCCACCACCGCCAGCTGCTGCTTCGAGACGCCGCTCTGTTGCCTCGCCGCAGACGGCTCCGCGAGGCCTCCCTGGTTCGTCCGTTGCGCCACGAAGAGGCCACGCGCGATGGCGGTGCTTGGAGTTGGTGCGGCGCTAACAGAGGAACCAGTGCTCAGGCCCGCGCTAGGGTTTGCGGCGGCGCCGGCGACAGAGGGGTCGCGGGTGTAGGGAGGGGTTGGGGGGTATCGGTGTAACCTACCATCGCTGATTTCGCCGGCGCCCGCGCAGGGCTGGTGCGAGGGCGGCGCGGGGGCGAGGGCGGGAGCGAGGGCAGAGGTTTCAGGTTGGCGGTTGCGTCGTGGGCGAAATGGAGCTGACCAGCGCGCTGGACCGAACGCACGAAATACACCGCGTGAGATGCCGCAATGTCCCGCGCGCTGGCGCCTGTTTCCTGCATGCGTGGTTTTAGCGCGGCTCCTGAAGCTTCGCATTTTGCCCCGCACGCTATATTAACGTTTTTTAACGCGCGCGCGGCTCATTTAGCGGGACTGTTAGAGATGCTCTTATAACACAACACCAAGTTCTAGATTCGCGTGTCGGTTGTTGTACAAGAAAGTGATATGCAAATATTGCAGCCACTTCTTCGCTGCATGGTGGTGCACGCACAACTGTTTGGCGTGCACATGTGTGTCCATCCCCATGCTTAATTATTCGCGCAGAAGAATACTCGCGCAGAAGTTAAGGGTGTGTTTCGTAGCCTGCAGCTCCTCTCACGCCCCGCCAGACTAGGCTGTGGAGGGTCTGGTGTGGTGAGACCAACCTCTGGGCCATGTTATGCGTGTTGTTTGGCAGCCTGTATCGCATGGCTAGCACAGATTGTGCACTTTGTTTGGTAGGCTGCACCTTCCCAGCGAAGGAAGCATCGATGCAATGTTAGGTGTTTGGTTGCATCTGAGCTTGATTGTGCTCACCCCTTTTCGCTAATGGTGAGCTTACCATACCACATAGATGGAAAGAGAGTTCTTCGAATCCTAGCTACTACGAATGGCAGTTCTAGAGTACATGCCTAACTACTACGGATGGCAGTTTATGAAATAGCATTATAGTCCCAGTGGTAATTATGAAGGGTTCAAAAAGGATGGTGGGGGATAAGTTCTTCTTCATCTCCTCTTCTTCTTCTTCTTCTTCTGGTAGTGCTGAAGCTCATATCCTGACGGCACCTCTATCATCACACATTGCATGAGCCCACTCCATCCTTTTGGCCTTCCAAGCTTCACTATCTCCTGTGGGGACACCATGGCGCCCAGCTCTTGATCGGCAGGCATCACATCTTCCTCCAACGGGAAATGTTCATCCACACCCCACCCCAAGATCCAATTGTGAGAATGCAACAAGCAAGAACTAGCTTAACTTGGGTATCGAAAGGATGGAATGGCTTCTGGTCAAGGATCTTGAATCTGTTTTTCAGCACAGCAAATGCTCTTTCTATGGTGACTCTAAGGTTAGAGTGACGGAGATTGAACAATTCTTTGGCATTCTGCGGACCATTCCTTGCACTAAACTCGTTTAGATGGTACCTGGTCTTTCAGAACGGTGGCAGAATTCCAGGCCGACAAGCATATCCAGCATCTCCAATGTAGAACTTACCTTCAGGCATGCTGATGCCATTAGGTCTGGACAAGCTGTCAGCTAGAATA
Source organism: Poa pratensis (assembly GCA_947311845.1). Classification (NCBI taxonomy): domain Eukaryota; kingdom Viridiplantae; phylum Streptophyta; class Magnoliopsida; order Poales; family Poaceae; genus Poa; species Poa pratensis. The sequence goes on along the minus strand of CAMZMU010000115.1, from coordinate 8,193,853 downwards.
GCTGCATCATGCGTTGATCCCTCCCAACCAGCTAGCACATATGTGAACATCATGTCGAAATCAACAGCAGCAAGGACATTCTGGCTTGTGTAATGATTTCTTCCTCTGTATGCTGCAGAATGTGATCTGGGCACTCTAGCAGTGACATGAGTACCATCAATGGCGCCAATACAATCATGTCATGACATGAAGAAAGAAGTCACAACTAATGAACAGACTAGGTGAACAAACAAACGAACAAACATATAAAGAGCCATGAGTGGGAGCTGTAATCAGAATTCGAAATGTAGTGCTCACCTTGAAATAGGGGAACCATCTCAAGCTGTTAGTGATCTTGGGTGGTGTCTGAGCTGACGATGGCTTGATCATCTCCTGTCTGAGCTCTCCAATGACAAAGTAGACTTGTTTGAAGTAACGGGAGATAGTCTCACATGACCTTCTGAATGTGCCATGGATAACTCTAAACCTCTGATTATGACCCACAACATGAAGGACATGACAACTTGCTCTTCAACAGATGTGTGGATGCTGTCCTGCAACAGGCCACCATGATCTGAATCTTTTCACTAGTTCATAGAAGGGGGCTCTACCTATCCGTAGCATTTGCATAGCCTCTACATCGTTATTGTTGTAGATGTAGTTCAGATTAGCTATCCTCTCTTGATCCCGGGCGAACATAGGACCGTACTGGACGAGAGGGTACGCGTTGCGCCTAACTACGATCTTGCGAACGGGGACGATCCATGCCTGCACGACAGCTATGAGAGCAGCTGTCTGCTTGATCAGAGCCAACCCGTCGGCCTAATTGTACAAATCTATCATTAGTACGGATGCCGTTCAACTAAACGCACCGCCAGTTGGGAGTCAGGAAGTTGCTTACCTTCGACATTGCAGAAGATGAACTATAGCTGGAGTGGAGCTCCTCCCGCCGGCCTTGCAGAGGACGGTGCATCCGGTGCCGGAGAGAAGGTAGATGAGCTGCCGCTGAAGAACACACTCTGGGCTCCTCCTGTCGGCCTGGGACAAGACGTCAACGATACGGTCGCAGAGAGGGTCGTCACGAGCCGCCGGTGAAGGTCTGGTGTAGGGAATTTTTGGGTCCTCAATGGTGGGCGGTGACCGAATAGAGGAGGAGGTGAGGGTATGTGCGACGCGAAAATCAGCTGCAGATCCGGCATCTCCCGTCATCTCCCGCACCCCGCCCGCGCGCAAGGCGTTGTCCAAATTTGCAGCCGCCAGACCTAGCTCCACGGGCATGCTCGAATCGAGCGTGCCTGCTGGGCCTGGCTCAGCGCTGCTTTAAAGACCGTGCGAGCCACAACGCGGGCCTGCTGCGACCATCCAAACAACCCACTTTTGCAGCCGGTGGGCCAATTTGGAGGTGCTGCAGGCCACCAAACGCGCCCTAATGGCAAGCACTATGGTCTATGGCTCGCACCTCGCAGGCAGAAGCAAATCAGCAGTGGTGGTGATGTTGTGTGTTCGATGCTGACAATGGCAAGGCTGCCTGGCTGATGCACACCTCACTCCAAGGCACGATTCGGTCCATCATTGCAAAAATTGATACAACAAAAATTCTCAAGGTATATCTGAACTACTTTTATATCATTTACATTTTAATAGATCTATACTATGTTCTAAGGCAAATGAATCGGGTGATAATTTTGTGTTGATTTTTTTAGAACCATTTTTTGTTGATATTTTCTCGTTTTTAGTGAGTGCTGAATTGCTGATACTATTGCTATGCTTCATTACCCGCGCCGGCCTTCACCAATTGTCTACCCATGCCCATGGGCCGCATAGCCTCGAAGCTTGTCTCCTCCTGAGGCCAGTCCTCCCCCGTGGCCCAGCATCACGTGGTTCACAAGTCTGAGCCGGAAGTGCTCTGAAGAATTTGTTCTTCTCATTTGTTCCTGCATCAGCGAAACCCTCCTCGTCTTAAACTAGAATTCTTCATTTGCAAGATGGAAAATTTGAATGCCACATCAGTGCTGTACTACCATGCCATCACATCCACACACTGCAGAGTTGAACTTAATGCGTTAACCATAGTATGCAAGAAGCATACAAAAATTCCAACTTGAAATCGATTTTCTTCAACAACAATATTTCACAGCCTGACGTAAATTTTAGCAAACCACAGGTTCAGTTGGTTAACGCGTACAGAAGTTACCGAAGATAGCATCGCGTCACCAAACCGTCACATTTTGTAAGTTAATTCCACACATAGCAAGCGATAGAAGTTTGTCTACGACCACATTGATCGTCTGGAATTTTCAGGACATCACCAGGCACAAGATTTTTCTGCGTCATGGCAACACACAGATAACTGAGGTACCTACAATACCAAGCAATTTGATCAGCCGACAAATAGTTGGCTACACATGGGCGACATCTCAGTGGCAATGAAATATGAAACGATCAAATGTTCTATAGACTGCCAGAGGTCAACACTGTTTATCAGGCTACCGACGAATCAATTAGGTGTATAACTGGTTATCAACAGTAACTGAAGGAAAAAAACAGAGATAAAAGGAAGAGTTTGTACTGAACCTAGGCAGAACAGTCGAGGAAAAAACAAGATAGGAACTTTTTAGTGTTTATTATTCTCGTGCCGCCCATCCTCCCTCTCTCTCTGGTTTCATAGTTCCAGAAGAGCCACGAGTTTAAGTTTTTTAATTACTATTACATCTTCTGCCTGACTAGGCCCTAACAGTAGTTAATAACTGATTACAGTGGCAGCCGTTTCGATCTGCCTGAACAGTATGGTTTTGTCGTAGCCATTGGATAACTGAAGTTTGTCGACAATGTCTGAAGAACAAACGATGCAGATAGTAGCAGCGATCCTGACACTGCTCCGTGCGGGGGATGCAGATGCGTCCTCAGTCAGCCAGAAAAGCTTTGAATAGGTCTTCCAAGTTAGCGGATCTGGAGGGAGGCGTTGAATGACTTGGGTCCCCAATGACGCCGGTGACATGGTCATTGGTGTGGCAGGGTCGTCGAAGATGCATGACGAGGTTGGTGTTGGAGTAGGCGGACCGTTGCTGTAGGCGACGGCGTCGGTGGCGCCCTTGAGTCCAAAGAGCGTTGAAGGTGTAAGGAAGTGGTTGGCCGCGCCGAGTGCGTCAGGGTCACAGACGGCGTGGGCGCCTGGGCGGGTGAGTGTCATCCGCGCTGTTGGTTACCATCGTTCGCCTGGACAGTTGCCAGTCTAGTCTGAACTCTCTGAAGCAGATAGAGGAGAGGTCAAGCTGTTTGACATCTATCTATAAAATGATACAGTTGATTCACAATTCACTAAAAACAATATTTAAATCGGTTGATTCACGAGTTTACTGCTGCAGAATTCTATATATTGAATCTTTCAGACATAAAGGAAAAAAAATGATACGTACCGGACAATGTGGATTGAATGATTCTTCTCGTTGCAGTTTGAAAAGCGCTTGGTAAATATGAGGATTATCCATCAAATATGTAAATAGTAAACATAAAAGGACTTCATGCCAAAGAATTACATTTTTTGAGTATTTGTTCATTTTCTTTTATTTGTTTGAAAAATAGTCAAAATGGCCGCCGTGTATATTCATCGAAAGAGGTCGCATTTTTCAAAACTATCGACGGTTCTGTGATATAGCACTACTTGTGTGCCTTAAAATGATTTTTGTAAAAAAATCAGAGTAAACTATCGCACACTTGTAGTTCAAATTTCAATTACTTTTGGAAAATCGGTATAAAGTCATTTAAATAGGCGAAATTAGGTAGAAATCAAGAAAATTTCTTTTGGCAACAATGTTTGACATACCAAGACACACTTATGTGTCAAATATGAACATTTTATCACAAAATATGGCACGAGGATGATCATAACTTGATCATTTGGCTCGAAACTTAAACATGTCTATAGAACATAGACCTTTTTGCGAAGGATTTTTGGTACTTGCTTCATAAAAAAAGTTATTTTTGACACTTAAAAATGGAAAGTGATAGTTGAAATATGCCAAATATGGACTACTTTGCGTGGAAATTTGATTGGTGCCACTTTGCACCATGTTTTTTGTATTTTCTTCACGAAAGTCTTTTTTGGCACTTAAAAATTAGAAAATGATATATGTAAAAATAATTTTACAGTTATTTAAATAGGCGAAATCGAGAAAAATCCTAATACTTGAGTATTATCCGTTAAAAATGGATTAATATTTGTTATAATTATATGGTGTCTTTTTGTAGCATATGTTTGGTACTTCATTCATAAAAAACTCATTTTTGACACTTAAAAAATGGAAAATGATATTTATATAAATAATTTGGAAACTCTTTTTGGTAACAATGTTTTCCATGCAAATACACACATGATGGTTATATGAATGAAGGTAAGAAAATGGTAACAATGTTTTCCTAACAATCTTTTTTGGTAACAATGGCTTCATAAAAAGGTAAGAAAATGGAAATGATATTTGTAAAAACAAATTAATAATCCCGTGACAATTGATTGAAAGGAGTCAAAATTTTCAAATCTATCTACGATTATGTGACATAATAACTTCTCATGTACAAAATAATATGCATCAAAATAATAGTATATTTTTTTAATATGAAGTGTTAAAATGCACACAAAGCAATTTTGATAACTACACATTGTTTCAATTTTTTCTTCTAACATTACTAAATTCAAAACACGGATGATGGTAGTGTATTAATATGAATCGATCACACCGGAAACACTTTTAGAATAAATCAAGACATCATAAAAATGGAAATGAGTCAATTAATTTGAGTGGAAGAAAAGTAACAGGTGGTGACATTATGCGGAAAAAAATTGTTGTTGAGGAAAGTACGCTGTACTACTGGATTGATATTTTTTTAGGGGGACTACTGGATTGATATTTCAGCCGTGGTGTATACTAGCCATCCAAGTTGTTTAGTCAACCGGGCCCCACTAAATCACTTAGAGTTAACAAAAAAAAATCAGCCCAAGCAAACGATATGGACCAAGTTGAGCAAAGCCCAAATTCTAGTATGGACGCACGCAGCACATCTCTTCGTTTTCCTCTCTCTGCTAACTCCCGTTCAGAGCTCCAATGGCGCCGCCGCCAAAATCAGTCGCCCCAACGCCCCCCGCGTCCCCTCCCACCCTCCCCCCACGCGGTCGTGCTTGCCAAAATCAGTCGCCCCCAAATTCCAAATTATTTTTATAAATATCATTTTCCATTTTTTAAGTGTAAAAAATGACTTTTTAATTAAGAAAGTAACAAACATATGTTACAAAATGTCATGTGCACGGTGAAAAAGATTTTATGGATGTCATATTTGGATTCCTCTCATTTTTCTAATCGATTTAGACATTTAATTTGTTAAATTCCGATTTACGGATTTAAAGATATGAATTATTTCATATTAAATGGAAAATAGAAAAAAGTATACGCCGACGGCATATCAAATGTAAAAAATTGAAAAAGTATACGCCGACGGCAAAAATCTACGCCGACGGCCAAAATCTCTAGGCCGACGGCAAGCCGTCGGCGTAGCTAAAAAAAGAAAAAAAGTTCTCGGTTGGCCTGGTCGGGGTCTACGCCAAGGTTTCGGTTACCGGCCGGAATTCCGTGGAATTCCGCGGTAACCGGATTTCTCGGACCCCCCCGGAATTTGCATATCTCGGATGAAAAATCTCGGATTAGTCAAATTTGAAACAAATTTGTGCTCGAAAATTTTAAATTTTGAAAAAATTCGATGTTTTAAGTTTAAATCCTGAATTCTTGCCGAAATATTGGGCCGATTACCGGCCGGTATTTTCCGGTAACCCGGTTACCGGAAATACCGGGCCCCTCCGGAATTTTTTTTGAACCGGTATCCGAAACCTTGGTCTACGCCGACAGCCCCGACATTTGGACGTCGGCGTATGTCCTGGCCGTCGGCGTTTTGTGGATTTCCCGTAGTGGCACACACTTGTCGTTGTGAGGTAGCCCACGCTTGGCTAACCTGTCAGCCGTCCAAATTCTCCCCCGCAAAAACAGCCAGGCTGCAATTTTGCACCTGAGAGGGGCCCATGTTTTCCAGATTGCTGATGCCGAGTCACATAGCACTTTCGTTTTAAAATGGGCTTGGTATACTGACTTGGTGGTGAAACCTTTGGGATCCCAGGTCCACGACCAAGCATCTTCTTCTCCCGGCTGAAGCTGCACAAGATTCACCCTCTCGCTGATCTGAAGAATTTGTAAGAAAGCTTGGATCGTGATTGCCTTTTTAATGTCATCTAACCACGCGCTGTTTTGAAGTGCTTGCTGGACTGTTCTTGTTGCTTTGCTAAAATTGGTAACGACCTTGTAAATGTCCGGGGCAATATCCTCAATGCTTTGCCCGTCTAGCCATTTATCCAACCAGAAGAAGCTTCTTCTTCCATCTCCAATTACCACTCTGGCTGCAGCATTGAAAATGTGCCTGATATTTTCTCCCACCGGGCAAGCAAGCGCACACCATGGATTTCCTCTTCTGCTCTTAGTTTCCAGGCCCACCGAACTTGGAAGGCTGAACTCATGATCTTTAGATCAATAATTCCCAGTCCTCCAACTTCTTTTGGCTGGCAAACCGTGCTCCAATTTACTGCACACCTTCCTCCGAAATAGTTTCAGTTCCCTTCCATAGAAACGCTCTTCTGATTTTGTAGATTGCCTTAAATACCCACGGAGGAGGATCTAGGGAGAGTAGATGGAATATGGCGACCGCACTCAACACTGACTGAACCAAAATTAGACGACCACCTTGTGTGAGCATGTGAGTTTTCCAAGCAGCCAGCCTGCTCTTGATTTTGTCTAACAGTGCTTGGAAATCTTCCTTGCGTGGCTTATTAAGCCGGAGGGGCAAGCCGAGGTAGTTGATAGGCAGGTTGGTTATTTGACATCCCAAGATTTGGCTTATCTCTTGAGAGGTGGCTTCATCACCGTAGAGAGGAGATATCGAGCACTTTCCAAAATTGCATCTTAAACCAGACGCATCACCGAAGATACCTAGTATTACCTTGGTTGCCTCCGCGTCTTGCTGTTTGTTTCCGAGGAAGAGAATGACGTCGTCGGCATAAACGGAAATCCGCTGTGGTATAGCATGTCTTGGAGTAAACTTAGTAAGGACTCCCTCGTCTTCAGCTTTATGAAAAAGTATACTCAAGACATCCATCGCTAGGATGAATAGCATGGGAGAAAGCGCATCTCCCTGTCTAAGCCCACGAGCATGCCATATCGGTTTTCCTGGGATTCCATTTAGCAGAATGCTAGTGGATGAGGAAGCCAAAATCATAGAAATCCAGGACAACCATCTCTGTCCGAACCCTTTCTTCTGTAAGACTTCTAGCAAAAATTGCCATGAGACCGTGTCAAACGCTTTAGCTATATCCAATTTGAGGAGTAGACTGGGGCATTTTTTCCTCTTGAGAAGTTTTGCCGATTCCCTTACAAGTTTGAAGTTGTCATGAAGGGATTTATTTTGGAGAAACGCCCCTTGGTTAGGTCCCACCAGATTAGGAAGCTCCTTGCCAAGTCTAGTAGCCAAAACTTTAGAAAAGATTTTTGCTCGGCTGTGAACTAGGCTTATTGGCCTAAAGTCAGCCGGGACAACGGCCCCCGGTCTCTTGGGCAGCAGAACAGTGAATGCACAATTAATTTGATCCATGGCACGACCTCTCAAATTAAAGAGAGCTGTGAAAACCTCCATTAGATCCTTTTTGATGATGCTCCAGCATTTTTTGTAGAATTGAATGGAGTATCCATCCGGCCCTGGCGCCTTCTCGCTGGGCATGTCATTTATCGCTTCTAAAACTTCCTCCTCCGTGAATCCTCTCTCGAGCTCTCTCAGGTCTCGTTGCTCAATCTGTAGAAAATCCCAATCTAAACTGGTTTCCCGACCCATAGGTACTCCGAATCTATTTTTAAAATGTTCATGTAGTGCTTCTTCGATTTTTGCATGCTCCGTGAGAACCAGGTCCCCTTTCTTTAACGACCCAATGAATTTCTTTCTTCTTCTGTGGCTAGCGTTGGCGTGGAAAAAATGAGTGTTGGCGTCTCCCTCGCTTAACCAATGTATACGAGATCTTTGTCTCGCCATGGTTCTCTCTAGTGTGCTAAGCCCCAGCAATTTTTTCTTTAATTCTCTGCGTAGCCATCTCTCCTGGAAAGAAAGCATGCGGATCTCTTCAGCCTGACCCATAAGCCCTATCAAAGTATTTGCCCACACCAATTGCTGTTTTATGTCACCAACCGATTTGGCACTCCAACTCTGGAGCGCTCTGGAGGTTTGTTTTAGCTTAAGATTAAACCTCTGGATGGGGTCCGTGGGCCAGTTGGCAGTTTCGTCATTCCAAGTGTTTTTGACGACCTCCAAGAATCCCTCTTTCTTGCACCAGAACGACTCAAACCTGAAACGCTTGCAGGTGAATGAGTTGTTGGTCGTGGAAAGAACCAACGGGCAATGATCCGAGATTGAGGATGTGATCCCTTCCAAGAAACATCCAGGGAAAATAGTGTGCCACTCTAGCAATCCGAGAACTCGATCAATTCTTGAAAGGGTCGGGCTCTGCCTGTCGTTAGTCCAAGTGAAGGCCCTGCCGTTTAAAGCGATGTCATTCAGTAATAAATCATCCACAACTCTTCGAAACTTACCCATCAACCTTCTGTTAAGGTTCTTGTTATTTTTGTCCTGTCCATCCAAGATAAGATTAAAATCCCCCATTACGACCCAAGGACCAGGACAGTTATTTCTTGTTGTTTTGATTTCTTCTAGAAACCTGAGTTTGTCACTCTCTTCTTGGGGGCCATAGACCGAAGTGATCCAGAAAGCCTCGCTTCCGTCGCGCGAGAATCTGACCGAGGCGGAAAATTCCCCCGAAAAACTCGAGTCCCCCACCACTTTGGAAGTGTCCCAAGCGATCAATATGCCACCCCTCGTACCCATGGCAGGCAAGTAAAAGAAACCATCATACGCAGGACCGAGGCATTGCATTACAATAAAAGGGGTGATCAATTCTAGTTTGGTTTCTTGGAAACAAATGATGGCAGCTTTAGTACTAGCGACCATCTCTCTAACAGCGTCTCTCCTGGATTTATCATTGAGGCCTCGGACATTCCAGCACAGAAAAATGAGATTAGCTAAATCCATGGGAAACTATGGAGACCGACCAAAAAAACGACCAGCGGAATATGAACTACCCCGACTCTGCGACCAGCTTTTCCATCTCCGGCGAGCAACTTTCTGGCACGATGATATTAAACAGCTTGCCAATCTTCGTAATTTCTTCGGTGGACAGCTCCTTTTTTGTCATCTCTTTGAGCTTAGCCATTGCCTCCTTCCAAAGGGGAAAATCTTTAGTTGTCCGCCCTGTTTTCGTTGCCAGCACTACTTGGGCCTTTTGCTCAGCCGAGAGACCCTGTAGCGGCTGTCTTGCGAGTCTACTGCTCCTTCTGCTAGGTGTCATGTCCCCTTTGGCGCCCACACCACCTCTTCGATTTTGTATGTCCGGAAGCGGGAGTAAAGGTGGTTGAATTTCTTTTAGGACTCTCCTGGTGAAGACAGCCAGTTCAGTTGATCTCTCACCACCAACATGCATGCTGCTCATTGAAATCGGATCATCACAAGTCACGCCTTCTTCTTCGTTCTGTACTTGCTCTTGATTTTCCTGCACAGATGGATCACTTCTCGTGTTTTCGCCATCGTGTGTAAACCGTTCGAAGTTGGGCCCCCTCCGGAGGCCCTCATCTTCCTGGGTTTGGGCCACATCTTCTTGACAATCTACCTGTGTTTCTTGAACACAAGATAGCCTGCTCAACTGGTCTTCACTTTCAGATGGGCCACCAGCTGGGCCGTCAGCCCACGACCAGGACTCAGCTTCAGAGATGAGAGCCAAATCTGTTAACGACAAGCTCGGCATTGTCGACTCCCTTCCCGATTCGGTGCATGGGTCAATGGCCTCAGATCTTTGCTTCCAGGGATCTGCCTCGGGAACACGCGTCGCCGCCTGCATGCGTCTCTCTGTCTCGCCATTATTAAGACATAGGTGGGGTAGCTGCCAACCAGCTGTACCAACGTCTCTTCCACTACCCAAAGCGGCATTATTATGATTAGAGCATCTCCAACAGCAGCGCTAAAAATGCCGCGCGCCCAAGAAACCGCCGATAAGGCGCGCGCGCACCCGTTTCGGCGTCTCCAGTAGCCGCGCTAAAACTCCGCGCGCGGTAAAAAGGGGCCAGCGCGCTGGCCCGAGCGGTACTCCTTGCGCTGAATTTGGGGCGGCCGCTCCAGCGCGCGCGGTCGAAAAGATATTCCCGCGAATTGAACCAACCGCCGCCGGATCTGAATCCTCCACCCGCGCGCGCCTCCGTCCCCATCTTCGCCGACGACCATGGCGCGCGAATAGACCAGTCACCGGCGCTTCCGCCGCTCGTCCCCTGCGCGTCGCCGGCTGTACTGCTGGGCAGCTCGCCGCCGCGTCGATCTTGCCCCGCAGCGCCACCGACGCCAATCCGGTTCCGCCGCCTTCCGCCTCTACTCCGCACCGCGCAGTTCCTCCGGCGAGCTCCTTGTCCAGCGCCTTCCTTGGCGGTCGTCGAACCTCCGCGCTCCTTGGTCCAGCGCCTTCCTTGGCGGTCGTCGAACCTCCGCGCGCGCAAGGTGTTTGACAAAATACTTGCAAGGTATGTTTGTTGTTCTCTAAATTTTTAGTTTGTAGATAGTTGAAATAACTAGTTTGTAGGTAAATAACTAGTACAAATTCATGTTTGTAGATGAGTTCGTCTAGTGACGATTCATGTTTGTCCTCCGATGAAGAATTTGATGAAGAACTTGATATGTAAGAGGAGGAAGAAATGGCTATGATCCTTGCTATCCGTGCTAGGAAACGACCAAAGCACGGTGGTTCAGTCATGGGTCGCCTAAAATTGTGGAGGGAAAGGATGGGCATTGAGCATCCCGTCTACCCCGAGTCTTATTTCCGACGTCGGTTTCGGATGAGCATTGACTTGTTTAAGAAAATTGCAGAGGAACTGAGTAAACATGATCGGTTTTTCCGGAACAACTATTTATTTGTGTTGTAATAAATAATTAAACTATTTATTGTTGATTTATTTCGTGTCGATTTGATTCGGTTTGTTTGCATGTTTGGTGTGAATGTTGTTTGCGCTGGCGCGCGCGGTGGAATTTTTAGCGCCTCTGCTGGAGCTAGAAATTGTGCAGCCACGCCGCGCTAACTATAGCGCGTCTGCTAAAGCAAAACAGGCGCCGCGCGCGCTAAATCGCAAATCTGGCGCTGCAAAAAAAATAAAGCGCGCCGGCGCGTAGCGCTGCTGTTGGAGATGCTCTTACGGTTTGCTCTGGATCCATCAATCCTTCCTCTTGCTACCGAAGAATTATGTCTGCGTGGGCCCGTATCTGATTCCGGCGAGCTTAATTCTTTACAAAATGAAGCTCTTTAACTTATGAGCTCCATAAACTTTATTTACATTATACATTAGATTTATTTACATAATTCTTTACATAAACATCATAAACATTACAGACTCATCTTTTGATAAAATGGTACACCAAGACAATAGATTACAACAGTCAATTAAGTACTGCTAAACCAAGTGACTATGGTTCCCATTCGATCTCAAAATGAACCTTTTTGGGGAGATGGTGCCATAATAGTTCCAACTTCTCCAGGATTAAAAGCTTTCAACCAAACCCATGCCGGCAACATGCTCTCTGAATACGCTGGGTGGTAAGCCTTTTGTGAGCGGATCCGCTAACATCAACTTAGTACTAATGTACTTGACATTTATTGTCTGATCCTGGATTCTATCTTTCACAACATGAAACTTGATGTCAATGTGTTTGGCAGCACCACTTGACTTGTTGTTACTCGCATAGATCACTGCGGGTTGATTATCGCAGTACAGAGTGAGAGGCCTGGAAATGCTGTCAATCACTCTCAGTCCCGGGATAAAATTCTTCAGCCATACCGCCTGCCCGGTAGCCTCATAACATGCTACAAATTCTGCCTGCATTGTCGACGATGCAGTGACAGTTTGCTTTGAGCTTTTCCATGATATAGCTCCTTTTGCGAGGGTGAAAATATAACCTGATGTGGATTTCTTAGTGTCAACACACCCCGCAAAATCAGCATCCGAATAACCCACCACTTCAAGGTTATCAGATTTCTCATAAGTAAGCATGAGGCCTTTAGTACCTTGCAAATAACGCAAGACCTTTTTAGCAGCCTTCCAGTGATCCTGACCTGGATTAGACTGATATCTGCCAAGCATCCCGGTCACGAATGCTAAATCAGGGCGAGTGCACACTTGTGCATACATAATGCTCCCAACAATTGATGCATAGGAACTGACTTCATCTGCGCAGATTCATAATTATTTCTTGGACACTGAAAAGTCCCAAATTTATCGCCCTTAACAATAGGAGCAGGCGAGGCTGAGCACTTATGCATGTTGTACTTTTTCAGTACCTTCTCAATATATGCTCTCTGAGATAGCCCCAAGATCCTCTGGATCTATCCCGGTGAATTTCAATTCCTAAAACATAAGCTGCTTCACCGAGATCTTTCATATCGAACTTAGATGACAAAACCTCTTGGTCTCCATTAGCATATTTATATCACTGCTGGCCAAGAGTATGTCATCAACATATAATATCAGGAAGATAAAATTACTCCCCCTGAACTTAACATAAACACAATTGTCCATTTTATTTTCCTTAAAACCAAATTTCTTTATGACTTGATCAAATTTGAATACCACTCTCTTGATGCTTGCTTCAAGCCATAGATGGATTTCTTCAGATGACATCCCAAATGTTCATTTCCTTCCACAACAAAACCTTCCGGTTGTGCCATGTATACATCTTCATGCAAGTCACCATTTAGAAATGCCGTTTTAACATCCATCTGGTGCAGCTCTAAATCATAATGAGCCACAAGTGCCATAATTATTCTGAATGAATCCTTGGAAGAGACGGGTGAAAATGTTTCATTATAATCAATCCCTTCTCTTTGAGTGAAACCTTTTGCCACAAGCCTGGCTTTGAACCTTTCGATATCACCCTTGGAGTCACGTTTGGTCTTATAGACCCATTTACTTCCAACTATTTTAGCTCCTTTGGGAATTTCTACTAAGTCCCATACATCATTAGTGCTCATGGACTTCATTTCATCTTTCATGGCATTAAGCCATTCAGACGAATATTCACTTTGCATAGCTTCTTTAAATGAGGTGGGATCATTATTCAACATTGACTCATTCATATCCTCACTCATATAAGTGAAATAATCATCAGGAATAGCAGACTTTCTAGCCCGCTGTGACCTTCTGAGAGGTTCATTATTTGGCACATCATCAACAATTTGAGGCTGCTGAGTATCTTCAATAGAAGTATCATCAGGTGTGACATCTGAAATAGTCACAGGAGTCTCAGCAGGTGTATCATTAACAGGAGGTGCAATATCAGCAGACACCGGGAAAATAGGTTCTTGAATTATTGGAGCTGGGACATATACCCGTTTTTCCTCCAAAATTATTTCCCGAGGTGTTATGCTCCCCCTCATCACATCACTTTCCAGAACACTGCGTGTCTTGTTTCAACAAATTTAGTTGCCTGATTTGGACAATAAAATCGATATGCTTTAGATTTGTCAGGATAACCAATAAAATGGCAACTGACTGTCTTGGGGTCTAATTTTCCCATAACCGGATTAAAAATCCTTGCTTCAGCAGGACAGCCCCATACATGAAAATAATTCAGGGTTGGCTTTTTCCCAGTCCATAATTCATACGGTGTTTTGGGCACCGATTTACTAGGAACCCTGTTAAGAATATGTGCTGCTGTTTTAAGGGCTTCCATCCATAAATTTACCGGCAGAGTGGAGTGGCTTAACATACTCCGCACCATATCCATAAGTGTGCGGTTTCGCCTTTCAGCCACCCCATTTTGCTGGGTTCGCCCGGTGCTGAGTACTGGGCTACAATGCCATTTTCCTGTAAGAATTTTGCAAACGGTCCAGGAATTTGGCCATAAGTAGTATGTCTGCCGTAGTATTCACCACCACGATCAGATCTTACAACTTTAATTCTTTTATTACATTGATTTTCAACCTCAGCTTTGAAAATCTTGAACTTGTCTAATGCCTCTGATCTTTCTTTAATTTGATAAATATATCCATAACGGGAGAAATCATCGGTGAACGTTATGAATGAATTAAAACCATCCACCGATCTCACATTAAACGGACCACATATATCCGTATGAATTAATTCCAAAACTCCCGTGCTTCGATTTGCACCTTTCTTAATTTTCTTGGCATATTTTCCTTTGATGCAATCAATACAATGATCAACATCCGCATCCGTAAAATCAAGAGAAGGAAGAATTTGATCTTTAATGAGACGCTCAATTCTCCCCCTCGAAATATGGCCTAAACGATAGTGCCATAATTTCGAAGAAGTCTCATTATCATTACGTTTGCGTTTGGTACCGACATTTATATTTGAGGTAGAACCCACATTATTTATATCATCACATAGGGATATTACATAAAGCTTGTCTTGTCGACAGCAAGACCAACATTATTATTGTCATACATAATTATACATTGCTTATTCCCAAAGTGACACTCATAACCATCATCATCTAAACATGAGACAAACTAAATTCCGTTTCATCGAGGGTACATAGAGAACATTATTTAGTTGAAGCTAAAACCACCATGAAGTATGAGAGTGAAATCTCCAAGCGCCTCGGCATAAGCTTCAACACCATTAGCAACTCTAATTGTTCTTTCCCCTCTTTTTAGGGTCCTCCTCATATTGAATCCCTGCAACGAATTTGCAATATGAATTGTTGCACCTGAATCAATCCACCAAGTATTGGTGGCATAATTAACATAAAGGGATTCTTCAACAAAAGTAATAACATCGGTACCTTTTTCTTTGAGCCATCTCTTGAAGCCAAAACAATCCTTTCGCCTATGCCCACCTTTTCCACAAAAGTGGCAAGCATTAGAATTATTTCCTTCCGCATTAGGCGCTCTTTCTGGCTTCTTTTGTTGTGAACCTTTTGAAGATTGGCCTTTTTCCTTGAACTTATTAGGCTTGGGCTTCATATAATCATTCACAAATTTTTTATACCTCTTCTTTTGTGAATGAGCAAACTGATTAATATGCTCAATTCTGTCAGCCTTAAGCCTTTCTTCCTCTTGCACACATCGCGCCATCATTTCATCAATCTCCCATTTGACATCCATCGCATTATAGTTGATCATAAATGGATCAAATTGAGGAGGCAAAGATGACATAATAAAATGGACGAGGAAACCACTAGAAATTTCCATCTCCATAGACTTAAGTTTGGCAGCCATGTTGCACTTCTTCATAATATGCTCTCGAAGGCTTCCAGTGGATCATATTTTTCATCAATTAGTCTTCGGATAAGACTTGTTGCATAAACTTTAGAAGACCCTTTAAACTGATGCTCAATTTTTGCAAAGTACCCTTTAGCTGTCTCACAGTCAGGAAGGGCTCCCCTCATACTCTGTGTAATGGAGCCCTTTATCATCATAAGGCACTTGCGATTAGAGTCATCCCACTTAGCCTTGATAACATCATATTCCTTCTTGAGGGCTTCATAATTTTCATTATCTTCTTTAGGTGCCTCAGGAGGATCATTAAGGAGAGCATAATCAATATTGAGTAAGGCCATCGTGATCTCAAGCTTCTCCTTCCACATAACATAATTGCTACCATTTAGCTGTTCGATGCCATTTAGCATTCCAGTAATATTAGAGACATTAGTTGCTGCAAAAAAAAATTCAAAATGCTTTAGTAAGCATCATCATAATCATCATTAAATTCTATTGATCAAATTCAAAACAGCTTTGGCCAGAGATGAAAATGAACAACAAAATTTTGTGGACAAATATTCATCAATTAGCTTTGGCCAAATTGATAAATAAAAGCCACACATTAATAATCCTCATTCATTAATTTCCTTCTACTAACCCGGTTCACATCAGCTTTGGCCAGAAGTGAAACGGATCAATAAAAGAATTTTGCGGTTAAAATGCCCGTCAAACAACTTTGGTCAGAATGACAAAGCATAAAACCACACTTTATTTGAGGATCCATTAAACTTTATTTCGCAGCGGAAACATTATAACATAATGATCATAGTGATAAAAATCACCATAATTCATAATCATAAACAAACTCAATAATAAACATAATTAAAACATGTAATAACTAAGCATGGCAAATAAAAGCATGACTAATAATAAACATAATAAGCATAACAATTTATGCAGGAAAAATTAGCCCTGAACATTATTTATTTCAGCCCCAATTTTTTTTATTCGGCATAATCTGCCGAACTGGGCCAAAAACCCAACCCAGCCCTTAACTCCCCCTGATCCCTCCAGGGCCGCAGCCCATTTGACTGCGGCAGAAGCGCCGTGCGCCGTCGGATATCGATCCAACAACCGGGAGCATTCGCGTCTGGATAAGACCAGCGCGTCGCCGCCGCCCCCGCGTGAAAACCCTAATCCCTTTTCCTTCCTCCTCTGCTCCCGAGCGGCGACGAGAGAGAGCGCGACGGCGGCGAGCACCGTGCGTCCAGGGAAGAAGGTGCCGGCGTCGTTCGGACCCCCTCGCCGGAACTGCGTGCAGCTTTGGCCAGCGCGCAGCTCTGTCGAGCGGTTCTGGGCGGCGCCCTGTGCGAGGCGACGGTGCGCGAGCGGGCGTCTGATACATGTAAAATGCATACATGAACTTTGCACTATTTTTACTTATATTCCAGTCATATTTGCATCATATAAGGGTTATATCACTGTTTTATAATGATTTTTGGGAATATTTGACATGTTTCCTATTTTTTTATGGAATTAACCCAGCGCAGGCAGAAAACCCTATTTCTATATTTTAATGTTTCAGCGACCCAAACGACGTCCAAATGACCTGGAAATTTACGAGCATCATTTTTTGGAAGGAACAAGACTTGGGGGCGAAGGAAGCGAACAAACGGAGCCCCGAGGGCCAAAAGAGGTGGGCCCACGCGGCCCCTGTACCTGGCCGCGTGGGACCCCCCAATTGGGCCTCGACGCTCCGTTGCCATCGATCTTTCCTCCACCGACTCCGTTTTGACCTAAAAACACCTATACAAATTGTCCCCCGACGTTCTCTGGAAGGAGCGCCGCAGAAACACAGAAACACGGAAACAAAGACCTGGAGCTGCAGATTGGAGGGGGAAAACTCCGGCGGAGCGCTGCCGGCATAGTCTCCATCTTCTCCAATGACTTCTCCACCGTCTCCATGATGAAGAGGGAGTAGTCCACCTCTGGACTATGGGTTTGTGGAAGTAACTTATGTATCTCTCTCTCTCGAGCTTCACTAATTAGTACCGTATGAGCTGCTGAACATGATTACGGTCATCTATGTAATACCTTTGTGGTGGATCTTTTTATGAGTTAATATATGTTTGAGATTGCAATGGTTTTGTTTCAGTTATAAAAGTAGATGTATATTATGTATCCCGTTCTTATTTACTTGTTATGATCAAGCATGTTCATGAGAGCGTGTGAGGGGGAACGTGTGCATTAGTTGGAGTAACGGGGGGTGGCTAGTGCAGTGAACGTGAGAGAAAGTTCTGCGATCCACTTGGGTGTTTTACCTTACTTTGTTACCTCACTAGGGATAAAAAGAAATACCATGCTACAGGAGATGTGGGTGTGACCATTGTCACTACTCCATGACTAGATCTAGCACGTTCTTATTTTAACTTCATGTCATGATACTTATTGCTATACTCTGAGTTATCTTAATTACTGAGGTGTTATGATTTAGTTCGCATCTTGGTGGAGTATAAGAGAGACTAATAACCAAAAGGTCTCTATGTTAGGATGTGATGCCCATATAATTATAACTTGTCATTAAAATGTTGTGTTGCAATCTCATATGTCAACTCTAGTGTTCAATTGTCTACCACTTTATTAAAGAGAGAGTGCATTTGTGAAACCATGAACCCCGGTCCATTTTTAATCATAAGAAACACCTTTCCAACCACTTTTACCACTTTTCCATTTTCTGCCATTTAAAAATCCGAAAATATAAAAACACTTTTCCATCTTGCATTCATCATATAAAACCCAAAAATATCATTTATCATTGCTACCACCATCCTTGCATATTAATTTACCACCATTGCATATTTATTTCTTGTTTGCATTGCATATTATCTTGACATCATTCTCACACCTTGTGCTTGACAACCACTAGGTGAGGTTGAGTACCAAAATATTTACTTTGTTTTGTAGGTAACCAAAAGAAGGATAGGAAAGATAAATCTTCACTACTGATTCCCCGAGAGTTCGATATTAAACCCTCGAGTCACCCTCGTGGGGAAAACACGTCTTCCACTTACTACACACTCTGCACTTGGAGTCTCAACCTAACTCATTTACTTTTCACGCAGGTAACTACGTGAAGGGCCATCAAGAGTGCTTTCTGGCGCCGTAGCAGGGGAAGATACGAAGCTTCCTGCAGAATATTTTTCCCGTCAACTACATGCCATCAAGACTGTTTTCTGGCACCGTTGCCGGGGAATCATTGCTGAAAGGTTTATCCAAGGATATCTCACCAAGTCAACTTCATCACCAACCTGTGCTAACAACTAAGCTTGGGGAGGTTGCACCTACGTGAGCATCATCTTATCCATCTTTACCTTCAAAGCAATTTATCTTGTTTTGTCATTGTCTTGCATTTGTTATTTCGGTTTGCATATTTATTTTCAGTTTTGCATAAAAAATTAAAAAAAACCCATAAAAACTAGTGTTGTTTTTAATATCTATGCTAAGCTATGGAGAAAGGTTATGTCAAAACTATGGGAGCTTACTATGAATACCGATCAACCAAAGAAGGAAATAGAATGCTTGAATTGCTTGAACATCTTAATGATATGGCCACTGAGTTTTGTGAATTACATAATATAACTTGCTGCTTTAGAAAAGACTATAAACTCTCTCTCTATCAATGTAAGTATAATAGTGATCATATTATTGCTTCTTATCAAGAGTGTAAATTTGCATGCCATGATATAGAACAAGTTGAGAAATATATTGCTTATGTTGCAACCCATGAGATAGACTTTCTTATTGATAATTTTTTTGCAACTAGTCATGAAGCTCGTGTAATGAAAGGACACATTTCTATTCTTCTCCAACTTTGCAAAAAGGAATTTAGTGATAATGTTTATGTTAAAGAAAGAATTCCTGCTTCCATGGAAAGTACTAATATTTTGCAGGAAGAGGATGATGAAAACATAAGCTTGGAAGCGGAAGTATGTGAAGAGGAGATTGAAATGGATGTGTTCCAACCTAAGCTTGGGGAAGAGTTGGATCTCCCAACTTCACCATCAACAAATGATAGTAACACTCAAACTCAAAAATCTTTTGTTATTTATGAGAATCCATGTTATGATGAGTGTGAAACTGAAAATGCTATGGTCCTATATGATAACCCATGCTATTATGATGAAACTAAAAATGCTCCTTTACTTTCTATTAATGCTACTAGTGAACTTATTGATGATAATGAGGAGTATTGCTTAAATATGCTATATGATAATGCTTTAGATGATGGTCCTATGCTTATTGATAAACCTCCATGTTTAGTTGTTACTAAATTATGTGAGGATAAAAATGATATACTTGCTGTTTGTGATGTTACTCTTACTCATGAGAGTCCTACCTTGTTCTTAAATTCTCCTAGTTACACTATGGAGGAGAAATTTGCTTATGTTGAGAAATACTTATATGGTTTGCAATTATCTTTAGTTTCAAATATTTGTTGCAACCATGATATTAAACTTGATATTGATCTTAATAACTATTTTGAAAGAGGGAAGCATGCTAATGAATTCCATAATAAATTTAATAATCCTCTTTATGTGCCTAAATTATCTAAGTTGAATGATTCCTGTGGTTATATGGTTGAATTTATTTCTACTACTTGCAACTATTATGAAAGAGGAGGTGATAAGAACCCTCTTTATGCTAATAATTATATGCTGCAAGTAAATCTCTACTATATAATATCGTTAAAGATGGTGATGATGGTAGGTCATAGTTGGGCCTCGTTTTCTTCCTGGGCCGAGCGGAACAATCTCTAACAATTGTGTATATCTCTACTATATAATAAAACTTGTTGTGCAGCTAGCATATGTATCTGACTCGGCCACGCACGCACTATCCGATCTAAAAAAAATCGGCGCCAAAAAGGAGAGCCACGCACGCACGAAATCCGATCGGTACAAAAATCGGAGCCTCACGTGATCGATTAAAAAGCCGGCGTCCATAGTCCATTGCTAATTATTGTTTCCTATCTTTGGTAAAAAAATCCTAATGGCCCAGAACTCTACATTACTAAACCAGAGTCGAGATAGCTTTTTTTTAAAGAAAAGTTCGATCGGAGCCTTACCTCCAACAGAAAAAGGATCTGTTGTATCGCAGAAGACCAAAAAATTCAGACATATTTTATTTTTCTGCCATCAATTCGGACAGATCGACACAGATCAGGCTATACATGCACACATACATACGTACGTGGTCAGGTTTGAGCTACCATGTTTCTTGAAGAGCGGCACACATGTTGGCTTTCTTTTGACATCGCAAGAAAAGACATTTAGGGATTAAATTCATCGCATAGTTGAACATAGATCATAGCAATCAGAGTCTAAAATAGTAGATTAAATTAAAACAAAATAACAATAAAGTATAAAGTAACATATCAAATAAAAATAAAGATTACAACGAAAGGACGAAGAAGCAATATATGAAATAAAAATAAAGATTACGGTGAAAGGACGAAGAATAAAGGTTAAACATATGTGGGTCGACCGATTTTGAGAGAAATCTGGGTAACGCTACTGTCTTGCCCCACCGCGCCCTCGCGGTGGAGGAGGTTGAGCATGAGGATGTGCTCGCGTGGTACAATACATGCGGCTAAACCCTTATTCTTATGGACATCTTGGACGACGAGAAACGTGCGGCGACCAGCGTTGAGGCCTTAGCCAGTAGACAACATCGAACGTATGGTCTAGGAGATGAACATTGACATAACACAATAGCCACCAACACCTTCAGTTGCGACACCAAAATTCACGTAGCAAATACCATGGAATGTGTAGAATGAGTTGGCGAGCCAATAAAGGTGATTGATGGAGCCTCGCAAAAATTATGATTAACACGAAAGCAAGATACATCATGAGGTATAGACGTTAGTGATTTCGTTGCAACGCACGGGTATTTATCAATTTGTGATATATATGTTAGTTTTCTAAGGATATGATAACGACATCAGTGATTTTTAACAACGCATGGTTATTTATCATTATTGACCTATGAATAAATAATCATTAGATTATTTTATCAGCCCGTAGCAACGCACGGGCATTTTGCTAGTATTGTTAATATGCATTGGGAAACTTCTATTTATGGTGATTCATTCATATACAAAATGCCAATGCTTAGAAAGAAAGTTAGACTTCGTTGTTATTACTTCTGTGTATTGTTTTTCTCCCAACTTGGGTTCAACTTGACTATTATTTTGATTGGTTTGAGAACACCATGGGATCCTGGTATTATGCATGAAAACTTTCCAAGAAAGAGGGACACATCAAAGTATAAGCTTCCTCATGAGCTTCGTCCACTATAAACATCAAGTAAGAAGACTAGCTATATGGCTATGAAGAAAGCGCTTTACGGGAGGCAACACGGTTGTTTTTATTTGTGATTTTCTTTGTGTCCTCTTGCTGTAACAAGAGACTTAGTGTTTAGTTTAGTTTCTGGAATTTTTAATAAAGTGCCAAGTTTTACTCATTTTGGTATGAAGAAGTTGCCTATAGCGTTCGGAGATATTATTCCTGCATGAATCTGTGCACGGTATGATTTTTAATTCTTATTATGTAACTCCGAATGAGCTCATATTTAAACTGTAGTAGAAACTTTTAATCCTATGTATGCATGAATTTTTTAGGAATTTTCCGACAAAGTTAAGTAGGGTAGAAAAATACGTTTAGCTGCTGCTGTTTTTCTGGACAGATTCTGTCCCATTATGTTTGATGCATGCTTAGAACTTTTAACATGAATCTTTTTGATCCAATTGAGTTTATGAGTAGGCATACAACATTATACACTTTCTAGACATTCATATGAATTTTTGTCTAAGGATTATATGCAGCAAGAAATCTATTTGTTTATCACTACTAATGTGCCCCACAGAAAAAGAAATGGGAGAAACGGTGTTTTGAAGTTTTTTCACAGGGATTAGAGGAGCACCAAGAACTATCCAAGGATGGTGTAGACCATAAGCTTGGGGATGTGAAGACAACCCCACTGGATCTACACACTCTCGGTTTGCACACGTCTAATTTCTGTTTTTCGATCGAAGGATGGTGTAGACCATAAGCCCACTGGAGATGTGAAGACAACCCCACTGGATCTACACACTCTCGGTTTTTCACAGGGATTAGAGGAGCACCAAGAGCTATCCAAGGATGGTGTAGACCATAAGCTTGGGGATGTGAAGACAACCCCACTGGATCTACACACTCTCGGTTTGCACACGTCTAATTTCTGTTTTTCGATCGAAACACTTTATCGCATAAACTTGGAGCGTCTTTTTGTTTGTTTAGGTTAGATTTTTATTTTGTGAGACCACCACACTATCATTTATATATGAGAGAGCTACTGGAAATTTGGGTTGAATTATGTTGGATGCTATTATAAGATTGGAAAAAGGGATGTTGAAGTTAATTTTAAAAGATACATATAATTGCATGATTCATGAGCCTATTAATGAGTAATAATTTGCAAATATTTTATCAAGAGCTATCTTTTATTCATGTTTTGATGCTAAATGTTATTCTACCTTGTTTTAACATGGATTAGTTAGTTCTATGGACACTCATGCATGCATTTATATGGTCAACTTTCTCCCTCTTGCTAGCCCAAAAATTCCAACAAGCAAAAACTTGTTTCCAACATCTTCAACCAAAGTTTTTCCAGTGAGTCACCATATCTATCTATTAGCTTTATGCTATTCCGAGTATGTTTATCATGATATTTGAGTTATCTATACCTCTGAATGAAAATGCTTATGTTGTTAATTGTTGTGGAAAAAGTTGGTTATATAGCTCTCGCGAACTTGATGCACACTTTACTTTCATTGCATAAATAAAATATGACCCATTGTGATTAAAATTATGAAGTTGTGGACTTGACAAATGTCTTTGGTTGAGAGTTAGCTCATATGTGCTGTCACATGGTAAGATTTCAACATTGCACATCATCTCATTTAGTTGATATCATGTACTTTTGGTTATGGATGCTTACCATGGGTGAAATAAATGGGGAAATGAAGTGAGTTTAAATGAGTTTGTATAAATGGTTAGAGAGACGCCTGGGCCGCTAATCTAAGCCATGCATCATTCATGGTGGAAATTTACTTACATGCTATGGTGAACCTTCTGTGATACACCTTACAATAAAAAGTTATCCAATGGTAAATAAAAAGGGTGTTGAGATTGTTCATTATGTTTGTTTGTCTTGTCATTTTGATATGGGCTTGTTCCATATCCTGGGACAAGAGGTACCCTAGTTGACGCTCTTAATGATACTGTTATTACTTACAATGATATTTAATTTGAACTTGCTTTGTTTTCCAAAGTTGAGTAACACATGGAGTAGGTACTTGTATTCAAGGGGCATGAGACTTTCAACATGTACTTTGTCAAGCACACTACTCGTATTGCTTTCACTTTAAACTTAATCATTGATGCATGTGAAATGCATACATGAACTTTGCACTTTAATTGCTTATATTCCAATCATATTTGCATCATATAAGGGTTATATCAATGTTTTATAATGATTATGGGAATATTTCATAGTTTTCCCATTTATTTGGAATTAACCCTGTTTTTCCAAAAAACGTCTTTTTTAGTGTTTCAGACTTTCCGGGAGCTTCGGGACTCCAAAAAGGGCAAGGCCAAAGAGCACAGTTCAGAATTTTCGAGACGAACGAAATGGGCTTAAATTGAAGACCAGAAGCCCAACAGGCTGGAAATGGGAGGGTCCCACGCGGTCTAAAATGCCTGGCCACGTGGGCCCAGCTCTTTTCCCCCTCGGAACTCCGTGGCCATCGATCTTTCGTCCACCGACTCCGTCTTGACCTAAAAACGCCTATAAAAAAGGTCCCCTGGCGTTTCGCGAAAGGAGGCGGCGGAGAAACACAAAACCACGAAACAGAGAGACAGAAGGCTGCCGCCGGAGAAGATCGGATGGGGGAAATGCCGCCGGAATCGCCTCCGGAGGGATCCACCCCCCTTCGGCGTGTTCATCATCAACATCTACAGCAAGAACTTCTCCACCATCATCACCATGATGAAGGGGGAGTAGTCCACCCCATGGACTAGGGTTTGTGGTGGTAACTTTTGTATCTCTCCTCTCTCTTGAGCTTCACTAATTAGTACCATATGAGCTGCTGAACATGATTACGGTCATCTATGTAATACCTTAGTGGTGAATATTGTGGTGTGAGATGATTTGTTATGCATTTACCGTTGTGTTGGAGCTTTTGTGATTTGTCATACTTTGAAGTATGATGTATGTGGGTACGGGATGGCCAATGTGACACGGCATAGGTATTAAGTGACACAGTACCGCCCAACGTCCTTTATCTGGGGGTAAAAATAAAGAGTATGATGTGAGAGTGAGAGAAACCACGCTAGCCTTACGAGGGGTGACCTAGCAACACAAATGAGTATTTCTTTCAACTATGTGTTTTAGGACATATAGCCGTCATAAAAAGCTACCATTAAAACATGACAATTGTGTGTACTTTATCTATAACATGATGATCACCGTAGATGAGAGAGAGAGGATTAAGTTAACCCATGAACCATGTCCATTGTTCCTATAGGACACTCACACTTGAGCTTGTCCTCTTGCTACATAGAGGATTGGGCTTTCTCTCTTTGAGAGCTTTCACTTGCTACTACCTTTGTCTTGTCCTCTTGCAAAGAAGAGGATTGGGACACTTTTACATCCATCAAACCAACCATCTTGTTCTCTAAACTTGTTTAGTGCATAATCAACTAAAACTTGTGACACTTTAGTTGTAGGGAATAGATAACTTTTCCTTCTTGCTCCTGCGGATCGATATCTTACTTCCACATTGAGAGGTGCTACAGTGATCCCTTGCTCTTGGGGGTTATCAATCATTCAAGATGCTATGATAGGGGAATGAGAGCTTGACACCAAGGATTACCATATTACAATCATTGACTTAAGTAGAGAAGTTAGATGAAATTTATTCATGCTTTATCTCTACTCATATATATATATCTTTCCAAAGTGTCCACCTTTTATATTCAGATTTTCACCAATACTCTATGACCATTATAGGATGTTCTTACTTATTATTATGCATACATGTGGTCCATATTACTTCTTCTCTTATGTTACACTTTGTGAATTATCATTGAACATCCTTGCATTGAATACTTAATATCACTTCATAAACTATCTTGCATATTGCTACTCCTTTTAAGAATGAACCATTTTACTCTATGTAGCAATATTAATCATCTTTGATATCCATTGATAGTATTAAATTGCAAAGTCCATGTTAGTTTTATCACCTTCATACTCGAGGACGAGTATAGGTTAAGCTTGGGGATATTGATGCATGTAAAATGCATACATGAACTTTGCACTATTTTTACTTATATTCCAGTCATATTTGCATCATATAAGGGTTATATCACTGTTTTATAATGATTTTCGGAATATTTGATATGTTTCCGATTTTTTATGGAATTAACCCTGCGCAGGCAGAAAACTCTATTTCTATATTTTAATGTTTCAGGGACCCAAACGACGTCCAAATGACCTGGAAATTTACGAGCATCATTTTTTGGAAGGAACAAGACTTGGGGGCGAAGGAAGCGAACAAACGGAGCCCCAAGGGCCAAAAGAGGTGGGCCCACGCGGCCCCTGTACCTGGCCACGTGGGACCCCCCCAATTGGGCCCCGACGCTTCGTTGTCGTCGATCTTACCTCCACCGACTCCGTTTTGACCTAAAAACGCCTATAAAAATTGTCCCCGACGTTCTCTGGAAGGAGCGCCGCAGAAACACAGAAACACCGAAACAGAGACCTGGAGCTGCAGATTGGAGGGGGAAAACTCCGGCGGGGCACTGCCGGCGTGGTCTCCATCTTCTGCAACGACTTCTCCACCGTCTCTATGATGAAGAGGGAGTAGTCCACCTCTGGACTATGGGTTTGTGGAAGTAACTTATGTATCTCTCTCTCTCGAGCTTCACTAATTAGTACCGTATGAGCTGCTGAATATGATTACGGTCATCTATGTAATACCTTTGTGGTGGATCTTTTTATGAGTTAATATATGTTTGAGATTGCAATGGTTTTGTTTCAGTTATGAAAGTAGATGCATATTATGTATCCCGTTCTTATTTACTTGTTATGATCAAGCATGTTTATGAGAGCGTGTGAGGGGGAACGTGTGCATTAGTTGGAGTAACGGGGGGGTGGCTAGTGCAGTGAACGTGAGAGAAAGTTCTGCGATCCACTTGGGTGTTTTACCTTACTGTGTTACCTCACTAGGGATAAAAAGAAATACCATGCTACCGGAGATGTGGGTGTGACCATTGCCACTACTCCATGACTAGATCTAGTATGTTCTTATTTTAACTTCATGTCATGATACTTATGTTGGAAATATGCCCTAGAGGCAATAATAAATAAATGTTATTATCATATTTCCGTGTTCATGATATATGTTTATTTCCATGCTATAATTGTATTAACCGGAAACATAATACATGTGTGGTTGCGTAAACAACATTGCGTCCCTAGTAAGCCTCTACTAGACTAGCTCGTTAATTAATGATGGTTGTGGTTTCCCAACCATGAACATGAGTTGTTAATTAATTAACGGGATCATGTCATTAGAAGAATGACGTGATGGACAGACCCAACTAAGCATAACAATATTGATCGTTTCATTAAGTTTTTATTGTCATGCCTTTTATTGTCAAGTATCCTATTTCTTAGACCATGAGATCATGTTATTCCCGGGTACTGGAAGAATACTTTGGGGACATCAACCATCGCTTCGTGACAGGGTGATCATAAAGGTGTCTTACGGGTATCTCAGAAAGTGCTTGTTGAATTACATGAATCAAGACTGGGATTTGTCCCTCCGTGTTTCGGAGAGATATACTCTGGGCCCACTCGGTAGTGCACATTCGGTAAAGCTTGCAAGCACGTGACTAATGAGTTAGTCACAGAGAATGTTGTATTACGGAACGAGTAAAGAGTACTTACCAGTAACAAGATTTAACTAGGTATAGTGATACCGACGATCAAATCTTGGGTAAGTAAAATATCGCGTGACAAAGGAAATTGTATACGGATTATAGTAGTCCACGACATAGTGGTTCAACCGATAAAGATCTTCGTTGAATGTGTGGGAGTCATTATGGATATCCTGGTCCCTCTAATGGTTATTGATCGGAGAGGTGTCTCCATCATGTCTGCACGTTCTCGAACCCGTAGGGTCACACACTTAACGTTCGGTAACGCTAGAGTAGCTCTGGGATAATTTTGTTAATGGTGTCCGAATATTGTTCGGAGTCTCGGATGAGATCCTAGACATCACGAGGAGCTCCGGAAGAGTCCGGAGGTAAAGATTTATATATGGCAAGTTGATTTCAGGGTTCCGGAAAAGTTCGGGATTTTTCGGCAGAGTGTCGGAATGTTCTAGAAGGTTCCGGAGGGTCCCATAGTGGGGCCCACCTGTCCCCAACGACCAAGGGTGGCCCACTGGTCCATTTGACCAGTCCTACTTGGTCCATGCAGCCATTCAATGGGTAGCCCTTTAAAAGGGATGTTACCACTCTTGAAAGAGGGGGTTACCACCTTTTAAATGAGAAGGGGTTACCACTATTGAAAGAGGGAGTTTCTACTTTGGAAATAAAGTGGCTGCAGCCCCTTGCCTATATAAAGAAGAGGGAGAGGTGCACCAAGAGACAGAGGCTTGGCCGCATCACTGGCTTGCTGCTCCTCTACCTCCCGCGCACCGCTTGGCGAAGCCCTGCCCGCGGGAACTCTCCACCATATCCACCACCACGCCGTCGTGCTGCTGGAATCGATCCCACCTACTTCTCCCTCTAGCTTGCTGGATCAAGAAGAGGGAGACGTCATCGAGCTGTACGTGTGCAAGCCTCCGGAGGTGCTGCTCGTTTGCGGTGCTGATCGGATCGAACATCGTCAACAACTTCACCGAGCTGCGTTGAATTAAACGTTCAACGCGCGTGTTCTTCGAGGGTATGATGAACTACTCTCCCCGTTACTAGAATCTTCTAGATAGGATCTTGAGTGTTGCTTCCGCATGTGAGAGAAATTTTTTGTTTTCTATCGCGCAAACTCCTACAGTGGTATCAGAGCCGGATCTATGCGTAGATGTTTTGGTACGGGTAGAACACATATGTGTATGTGGGCGTTGATAATCTTTTTATTACTTCCTTTGTGTATTTTGAATCTTAGTGGCATAGTGGGATGAAGCGGCCCGGACTAACTTTACATGTCCACGTACATGAGACTTGTTCCACGACTGACATGCAACTTGTATTGCATAAGTGGCTTTGCGGGTGTCTGTCTCTCCCACTATAGTTAAGATTTAATCTACAACGGGTTGTTAATAATTTGTTTATCACCGTTGTGGTTTCATGTTCGTAGGTAAGAACGGTTCTTTCTTCGAAAGCCCTAAGCCACGTAAAATTTGCAAAGAATAAGGGAGAGGCGTCTAACTTGTTTTTGCAGGGGTGCTTGTGATATGGTATAGCCCAAACTGTTTCATATGATATATTTGTGATGTATGAGATGATCATGTTTTGTAATGTTTCACGACTTGCATGTCGATGAGTACGGCAACCGGCAGGAGCCATATGGTTGTCTTAATTATCAATTGTATGACCTGCGTGTCAACTTCAAACGCCATGTAATTGCATTATTTATCGCTATGAGTTAGCAATATATGGGATGCAACGTGGTGGAGACAACCAAGGCGCCACATGAACATGGCGCCATGATGGAGATCATGCCGGTGCGTTTAAGATGGAGATCAAGACGCAATAAAAGGGCTATACCATGTCACATATTTTTATGCATGTGATGTTTATCCTTTTATGCATCTTATTTTGCGTGTGCTCGACGGTAGCATTATAAGATGATCCCTCACACAATATCAAGATAAAGTGTTCTCCCTTAGTATGCACCGTCGCGAAAGTTCGTCGTTTTGAAGCATCTCGTGATGATCGGATGTGGTAAACTCTACGTTCACATACGACGGGTGTAAGCCAGTTTTACACATGCGGAAATACTTTGGTTAACTTGACGAGCCTAGCATGTACAGACATGGACTCGGAACACGACGAACCGAAAGGTTAAACACGAGTCATATGAATGATATGATCAACATTTCGATGTTCACCATTGAAACTACATCTTCTCTCGTGAAGATCGGACTTGGTGTAGTGGATTTGGATCGTGTACCACTAGACAACTATGAGGGATGTTGTTTTAAGTGGGAGTTCGTTAGTAATTTGATTAAAATGAACTCTTTATCATGAACATAGTCTAAAGATGTCTTTGCTAAAATGTTGTAGATCATGGCCCGCAACGTAGCTCAGTTCAACTTCAGCGCATTCCTTGAGAAAGAAAAACTGAAATCATCTGGTTCAAACTTCACTGACTGGCACCGCAACCTGAGGATTATCCTCACTGGGTGTAAGAAGCATTATGTGCTCGATGCTGCGCTAGGTGACCCACCTGCAGACAATGCGCCTGAAGCAGAACAAAATGTCTTTGAGACGCGCAGAGATGACCACATTATAGTTGCCTGTGCCATCCTTACATCTCTGGACACTGATCTCCAGAAACGTTTTGAACATCACGGCGCCTATGAGATGGTTGAAGAGCTGAAAACCATGTTTCAGACTCAGACCCGCGCTGAGAGATATGAGATCTCTGATAAGTTCTATACATGTAAGATGGAGGAGCACAGCTCTGTCAGTGAACATGTTGTCACCATGGGAGGCTATATCCAACGCCTAATTCAGCTGGGATGTGTGATCCCGGATGAGTTAATCACTGACAGGGTGCTGCAGTCGCTCCCTCCGAGCTACAAAGGCTTTGTGCTGAACTATAACATGCAAGGCATGAATAAGACTCTTAATGAGCTCTTTGCGATGCTGAAATCTGCAGAAGTGGACATCAAGAAAGAACATCAAGTGTTGATGGTCAATAAGACCACCAGTTTCAAGAAGGTTAAGGCCAAAAAGGGTCACTTCAAGAAGAGTGGCAAATCTGTTGCTGCTCAGGGCGGCAAACCTGTTGCCACACCTGTGAAACCCAAGGCTGGTCCTAAGCCGGACACTGTGTGTTTCTACTGCAAGGGAGACGGTCACTGGAAGCGTAACTGCGCCAAATACTTGGCGGATAAGAAGGCTGGCAACGTCAAAGGTATATTTGATATACATGTTATTGATGTGTACCTTACTAGTTCTCGTAGTAGTGCCTGGGTATTTGATACTGGTTCGGTTGCTCATATTTGCAACTCGAAACAGGAGCTGCAGAATAAACGGAGACTGGCGAGGGATGAGGTGACGATGCGCGTCGGGAATGGATCGAAGGTCGATGTCATCGCCGTCGGGACACTACCTCTTCATCTACCTTCGGGATTAGTTTTAAACCTGAATAATTGTTATTTGGTGCCTGCGTTAAGCATGAACATTATATCTGGATCTTGTTTATTGCGAGACGGTTACTCATTTAAATCAGAGAATAAAGGTTGTTCTATTTCTATGAGTAATATCTTTTATGGTCATGCACCCAACGTAAATGGTTTATTCTTGTTGGATCTCGATAGTAGTACTTCACACATCCATAACATTGATGCTAAAAGATGCAAAGCGAATAATGATAGTACCACATACTTGTGGCACTGCCGTTTAGGTCATATTGGTGTAAAGCGCATGAAGAAACTCCATTCTGATGGACTTTTTCAATCACTTGACTTTGAATCATTTGATACGTGCGAACCATGCCTCATGGGTAAGATGACTAAGACACCGTTTTCCGGTACGATGGAACGGGCGAGTGATTTGTTGGAAATCATACATACTGATGTGTGTGGACCAATGAGCATTCCAACACGTGGTGGATATCGTTACTTCCTAACTTTCACTGATGATTTGAGTAGATATGGGTATATTTACTTAATGAAACACAAGTCTGAAACATTTGAAAAGTTCAAAGAATTTCAGAGTGAAGTAGAAAATCATCGTAACAGGAAGATCAAATTTCTACGATCTGATCGTGGAGGGGAATATCTGAGTTACGAGTTTGGCATGCACTTGAAAAATTGTGGAATTGTTTCCCAACTCACGCCACCTGGAACACCACAGCGTAATGGTGTGTCTGAACGTCGTAATCGTACTTTATTAGATATGGTGCGTTCTATGATGTCTGTATCCGATCTGCCAATGTCATTTTGGGGGTATGCATTAGAGACAGCCGCATTCACTTTAAATAGGGCACCATCTAAATCCGTTGAGACGACACCATATGAGTTGTGGTTTGGTAAGAAGCCAAAATTATCGTTTCTTAAAATTTGGGGATGCGAGGCTTATGTCAAAAGATTACAACCTGATAAGCTCGAACCCAAAGCGGAAAAATGCGTCTTCATAGGATATCCAAAGGAAACCATTGGGTATACCTTCTATCACAGATCCGAAGGCAAAGTTTTTGTTGCTAAGAATGGATCCTTTCTTGAGAAGGAGTTTCTTTCGAAAGGAGTGAGTGGGAGGAAAATAGAACTAGACGAGGTTATTGAACCTTCTCCCGAATTGGAGAGCAGCGCAGCGCAGGAAGATTTGGATCTTCAGGCACCGCCTTCACCAGCTAGAGAGAAAGAAGCTGATGATAGTGATCATGCAGCTTCGGTCAAAGTTCCCGTTCGCAGGTCGACAAGGTTACGTACTGCTCCTGAATGGTACGGTAATCCTGTCTTGAACATTTTATTGTTAGACAATGATGAACCTATGAACTATGAGGAAGCGATGATGAGCCCAGACTCTGGAAAATGGCAAGACGCCATGAACTCTGAAATGGAATCCATGAAGGAAAACCAAGTGTGGACTTTGGTTGACCTTCCTGATAGCCGTAAGGCTGTTGAATGTAAATGGATTTTCAAGAAGAAAACAGACGCTGACGGTAATGTCACCGTATATAAAGCTCGACTTGTCGCAAAAGGTTTTCGACAAATTCAAGGAGTTGACTACGATGAGACCTTCTCACCCGTAGCGATGCTAAAGTCTGTTAGGGTTCTACTAGCAATTGCTGCTTATTTCGATTATGAAATTTGGCAGATGGATGTCAAAACTGCGTTCCTCAACGGAAACGTTGAAGAAGAGTTGTACATGGTACAACCTGAAGGTTTTGTCGATCCTAAGGATGCTGATAAAGTGTGCAAACTTCAGCGATCCATCTATGGACTGAAGCAAGCATCCCGGAGTTGGAATCTTCGATTTGATGAGGTGATCAAAGGTTTTGGATTTGTCCAAAATTATAAAGAAGCTTGTGTTTACAAGAAAGTGAGTGGGAGCTCGGTTGCATTCCTGGTTTTATATGTAGATGACATATTACTTATTGGGAATGATGTGGAGCTGCTTAACAGTGTGAAAGATTATTTGAATAATAGTTTTTCAATGAAAGATCTTGGTGAAGCTGCATACATATTGGGCATAAAGATCTATAGAGATAGATCAAGACGCTTAATAGCACTTAGTCAAAGTAAATACCTTGAGAAGATAGTGAAGAAATTCAATATGCAGGATGCAAAGAAAGGTTCTTTGCCCATGTTACAAGGTAAGCCATTGAGTATGACTCAGTGTCCAACTACGGCAACAGAAATAGAAAGGATGAAGAAAATCCCCTATGCCTCGGCCATAGGTTCTATTATGTATGCCATGTTGTGTACTAGACCGGATGTGTCCCATGCTCTTAGTTTGACGAGCAGGTACCAGAGTGATCCTGGAGAGGCTCACTGGACAGCAGTTAAAAATATCCTTAAGTACCTAAAAAGGACTAAGGACATGTTTCTTGTCTATGGTGGTGATGAAGAGCTCTCCGTAAAAGGTTACGTTGATGCTAGCTTCGATACTGATCCAGATGACTCGAAATCTCAAACAGGGTATGTCTTTATCTTGAATGGAGCTGCGGTTAGCTGGAGGAGTTCCAAGCAAACCGTCATTGCGGCATCTACATTAGAGGCGGAGTATATGGCCGCTTCTGAAGCAGCGAAAGAAGGGATATGGCTGAAGGAGTTCGTCACTGAACTCGGCGTTGTTCCGAGCGCACTGGATCCCATGGAGATTTTTTGTGACAACACTGGTGCCATTGCTCTAGCCAAGGAACCAAGATGTCACAAGAGTTCCAAGCATATCAAACGCCGGTTTCATCAAATTCGTGAGCATGTCAATGAAGGAGATATTACCATTAGCAAAGTACATACGAATCAAAATATCGCTGATCCGTTGACTAAAGTTCTTCCACAGACAAAACATGATCAACACCAGAAGGCCATGGGTGTTAGATTTTTACCAATGTAAACTAGATTATTGACTCTAGTGCAAGTGGGAGACTGTTGGAAATATGCCCTAGAGGCAATAATAAATAAATGTTATTATCATATTTCCGTGTTCATGATATATGTTTATTTCCATGCTATAATTGTATTAACCGGAAACATAATACATGTGTGGTTGCGTAAACAACATTGCGTCCCTAGTAAGCCTCTACTAGACTAGCTCGTTAATTAATGATGGTTATGGTTTCCCAACCATGAACATGAGTTGTTAATTAATTAACGGGATCATGTCATTAGAAGAATGACGTGATGGACAGACCCAACTAAGCATAACAATATTGATCGTTTCATTAAGTTTTTATTGTCATGCCTTTTATTGTCAAGTATCCTATTTCTTAGACCATGAGATCATGTTATTCCCGGGTACTGGAAGAATACTTTGGGGACATCAACCATCGCTTCGTGACAGGGTGATCATAAAGGTGTCTTACGGGTATCTCAGAAAGTGCTTGTTGAATTACATGAATCAAGACTGGGATTTGTCCCTCCGTGTTTCGGAGAGATATACTCTGGGCCCACTCGGTAGTGCACATTCGGTAAAGCTTGCAAGCACGTGACTAATGAGTTAGTCACAGAGAATGTTGTATTACGGAACGAGTAAAGAGTACTTACCAGTAACAAGATTTAACTAGGTATAGTGATACCGACGATCAAATCTTGGGTAAGTAAAATATCGCGTGACAAAGGAAATTGTATACGGATTATAGTAGTCCACGACATAGTGGTTCAACCGATAAAGATCTTCGTTGAATGTGTGGGAGTCATTATGGATATCCTGGTCCCTCTAATGGTTATTGATCGGAGAGGTGTCTCCATCATGTCTGCACGTTCTCGAACCCGTAGGGTCACACACTTAACGTTCGGTAACGCTAGAGTAGCTCTGGGATAATTTTGTTAATGGTGTCCGAATATTGTTCGGAGTCTCGGATGAGATCCTAGACATCACGAGGAGCTCCGGAAGAGTCCGGAGGTAAAGATTTATATATGGCAAGTTGATTTCAGGGTTCCGGAAAAGTTCGGGATTTTTCGGCAGAGTGTCGGAATGTTCTAGAAGGTTCCGGAGGGTCCCATAGTGGGGCCCACCTGTCCCCAACGACCAAGGGTGGCCCACTGGTCCATTTGACCAGTCCTACTTGGTCCATGCAGCCATTCAATGGGTAGCCCTTTAAAAGGGATGTTACCACTCTTGAAAGAGGGGGTTACCACCTTTTAAATGAGAAGGGGTTACCACTATTGAAAGAGGGAGTTTCTACTTTGGAAATAAAGTGGCTGCAGCCCCTTGCCTATATAAAGAAGAGGGAGAGGTGCACCAAGAGACAGAGGCTTGGCCGCATCACTGGCTTGCTGCTCCTCTACCTCCCGCGCACCGCTTGGCGAAGCCCTGCCCGCGGGAACTCTCCACCATATCCACCACCACGCCGTCGTGCTGCTGGAATCGATCCCACCTACTTCTCCCTCTAGCTTGCTGGATCAAGAAGAGGGAGACGTCATCGAGCTGTACGTGTGCAAGCCTCCGGAGGTGCTGCTCGTTTGCGGTGCTGATCGGATCGAACATCGTCAACAACTTCACCGAGCTGCGTTGAATTAAACGTTCAACGCGCGTGTTCTTCGAGGGTATGATGAACTACTCTCCCCGTTACTAGAATCTTCTAGATAGGATCTTGAGTGTTGCTTCCGCATGTGAGAGAAATTTTTTGTTTTCTATCGCGCAAACTCCTACAACTTATTGCTATACTCTGAGTTATCTTAATTACTGAGGTGTTATGATTTAGTTCGCATCTTGGTGGAGTATAAGAGAGACTAATAAACAAAAGGTCTCTATGTTAGGACGTGATGCCCATATAATTATAACTTGTCATTAAACTGTTGTGTTGCAATCTCATATGTCAACTCTAGTGTTCCATTGTCTACCACTTTATTAAAGAGAGAGTGCATTTGTGAAAACATGAACCCCGGTCCATTTTTAATCATAAGAAACATCTTTCCAACCACTTTTACCACTTTTCCATTTTCTGCCATTTAAAAATCCGAAAATACAAAAACACTTTTCCATCTTGCATTCATCATATAAAACCCAAAAATATCATTTATCATTGCTACCACCATCCTTGCATATTTATTTACCACCATTGCATATTTATTTCTTGTTTGCATTGCATATTATCTTGACATCATTCTCACACCTTGTGCTTGACAACCACTAGGTGAGGTTGAGGACCAAAACATTTACTTTGTTTTGTAGGTAACCAAAAGAAGGATATGAAAGATAAATCTTTACTACTGATTCCCCGAGAGTTCGATATTAAACCCTCGAGTCACCCTCGTGGGGAAAACACATCTTCCACTTACTACACACTCTGCACTTGGAGTCTCAACCTAACCCATTTACTTTTCACGCAGGTAACTACGTGAAGTGCCATCAAGAGTGATTTCTGGCGCCGTAGTAGGGGAAGATACGAAGCTTCCTGCAGAATATTTTTCCCGTCAACTACACGCCATCAGCGTCCCCGCGTCGGCGTCGACGACCTGCGCCAAGTCCAGCACCGCGGCAGCCTTCAACGGCGACAAGCGCACGAGGAAGCATCGCCACGGTCCGGTGCGGCGGACGGCAAGGTCGCACGGGTTTGAGCCCGAGCATACCTGCCAACATAAGGTGATGGCTCCGACGCCGCCGTGGCTAGTGACGACGACGATGCCCATAAGGTAAACATCTGCCTCCATAATCCTTAAATTAGGGTTAGGGTTCCTCCAATTTGGGGATTTCATAGCTTAGGGTTTCGGGAATTTTGGGAATTTCATTATAAATTGCATCAAATAAATAAATCCCCACTAAAACATGCTTCATTCGAAAACCCTAGCTCAATAACAGAGGGAAACTTAAGGAATTTCAGTTCTAGGGTTTCAAAATTTTGGGAACTTTGCTTAAAAGCTTGCTGAAATACATCAATCCCATTTAACTTTCATCAATTGCAAACCCTAGAGCCTTAATTTAATCCATCAGTATTTATTCCTTCAAGATTTAGGGCTAAACTTAAGATATACAGGGCTAAAAACTTTACTTTACTTCACCAGGAAGAACATCCTTATAAACAGCATGGCATGCTTGATCTAAACATGAACTTTAGCACATAAACTTAATAGATCAAACAAGATCTCGAGCTAGGGCTCAAGCTTGGGAGCTAGAAAGCTCTGATACCATTTTTGAATCCACAGGATCAACTAGCACAAGCTTAAGCCACAACTGGAAGATGATAGGAAAAATTACCTTGATCCTGAGATGCTGCCATGCCTTCTCTTGATGTTCACACCACCTGGAATGGGTTATTTTGTGTTTTGGTTCTTCCTAGTGCTTCTAGTGCTTGCTTGATCGGTAGCTTAGTTTGTGAGTGTTGGAGAGAGTGAGAGAGGGTGCACCGAGAGCTTCTACCTCCTTCTCATCTCTTCCAGGTTTATCTCACCCTTTTTTATTTTGTTTAGCACTATGCACTAGGGGAACCAGCACTGTTGGATCAAAATTTGATGTCTCCGATCAAGACAGCACATTAGTGCAGGTGGCTACCGTAGCACTGCTACAGTAGGGCGGCTACTGTATTTGGTTCTTCCTAGTGCTACTGTAGCACTGCTACTGTAGCATTTTACCGTAGTACCGCTACTGTAGCATTTTACCGTAGTACCGCTACTGTAGCATTTTACCGTAGTACCGCCCTACTGTAGCAGCCGAAATTTTTGACCTAGGAGAGCAGCCTAGATCATCTAAAATATCCAACAAAATGTACCGGCATCAATTGATACAGAAGCCAGCTCAGTTTCCCTTTTCGAAAAAAAACCATCAATCTAAGCTTCAGAGTATACGCTTGGAGAGCTGTTACCTCCTTAGCGACTGGAGAAAAAAAACCGAGTGAAGGCAATGATTTCATAATAAGAAAGCAAAATATATTTGGGTAGCAGTAAAGCACCTCATTTAACACATGGTGGGCATAACTAGCCGCATTCCCAGCGAATGTAGAGGGATGCAGATAGTGCCCCCAAAGCAGCCATGATACACCTTGAACCGTGGCTTCATTCATCTTTGATTTCCTCAATAGGGAGCCTCATTTAACAGTTAGAGGAAAAGTTGAACCTGAACGAGTAAACCAAACACTACAAGAAATATGCTAACTAGTGACCTTTTGATAGTGACTCTGATAAATTTGGTCATAGATCTATGACCAATTTGAACCATTTGGTCATATACTAGTTTCGAGTATCTAAACCCGAAAATATAATGACCAATATTGTGAGAAAGGTCATATTCTCCTTACATGAATTGGTCATAATGCACATTGCACTAGCCTATAACTTTTTTTCTAGCCGATTACGACCAATTTAGCAGTCTTGCCTACGTGTCACCGCTTAGGTGTCATTTTTCGCTTACATGTCACTGCTTAGTTGTCATTTTCGCTTACATGTGACTACTCAGCCATTGTTTTGATCTCACTGACAGGTGGGACCCGTTGACAAGAGGAGCACATATTGACTTGTTGACCGATTGATAGCAACCCCACCCGACATGTGGTACCCACCCAACCCCAGCTGACATGTAGGTCCCGCCCTGACATGTGGGACCCACAGCAACCAGATCTGACATGTAGGTCCCGCCCCAGATTTGTGGGTCCCACCGCAACCCTACATGACATGTGGGTCCCGCGCGCTCGCTACTAACATGTGGGACCCACAGCAACCCTCTGACGTGTGGGTTCCGCCCCAGATTTGTGGGACTCATCGCAACCCAGCTGACATGTGGGACCCACCGCAACCCGATCTGACATGTGGGTGCCCCCAGATTTGTGGGACCCAGCGCAACCCCACCTGACATGTGGGTCGCGCGCGCCCGCCACTAACATGTGGGACCCACAGCAACCCAATATGACATGTGGGCCCCGCGCGCTAGCTACTGACATGTGGGTCCCGCACGAGCCCACATCCGCCTGACCGTGTCAAATAATTGGCAAAAATGCGTCCCGCGGGACTGGAACCCAAGACCTCAACCTAGGTAGCCACGTCCTCTACCACTGGGCTATCGCCCTGCTGTTGATCAATAAGGGAAGATAGGCTATCTATTGTGTGAATATCGGGGTTCACAATAAGGCCTGGGCCGCTACGGTAAGGTAATGGGCCAGCTCGGCTGGTTTTTTTTGGGTTCCTTTTTATTATCTTTTATGTTTTCTTTTATTACATTTGATTTTGAACTCTAATTTCAACCAAATAAATTTTGAAAATATGTAAAGATCTACTCTGTAATTATAGACTACTATGGACCGATATTAGTCAAATTAAAATTTAACAAAATACCACAAACCTTATATATTGCTTTACATAGGGTTTTAAGGAATTTGAATTTTTTGGATTATTCTTGTAGATTCAAACGCATGATTAAGAAAATGCAAGGTTTTGAAATTATGCCATGATGAAATGCAAGCATCCAAATGTAAAATGTGGGTATTAAAATAATGCCAAGATTTGTTTTGAATTTCGTACGCCAATTTCAAAATACGGTCAAAATGGCGGACATGACCGTTCAAAATGAAAAGTTGATTTTTTGTGAAACATGTCAAAATCGCTGGTCGGCAACATTGTTTGCCATGCCACAATGCACGCATGTGCCAAATTTGGGCATATTTCGACAAACTATGTCATGAATGTGGCCAAAACACTGATTGTTAGTTTTGAAAGCTATGAATGTCTATTCATGATAGCAAGTTTCTGGGAACATGTTTTCAATAAAACTTCTGAATTGCAAGTTTATTTTTTTTATGTTAACTAGGTCACATATCATGACGCTACGCGAAGGTTTTTCATTATTTTGATTTTTTTTGAATTTTGTATGCTTGTTTGAAAATCTAGTCGAAGTCTTGGCCGTGACCGTTCGTGTAGTGATTGAATCATGCAAATATTTTTGTGTATCTCTGATGAAATGGCTAGTTGTGAACCTAGAAATGAAATTCCTGAAAAATAACAGGCAAGATATATAGGATTTGCAGTTCAAATTTTAGCCATTTCCATCTGAATCGGCAGGAAACCGTTTAATTGACCGGAAAATGGTAGAGAGCTCAAAAATGAATACTATTTGGTGCTTGTACACAAAATGATGTCTACTATGTGAACAATTTTTTTCGGGTCCATTTTGGATGACACTCTCAGTAGCCGCTTCACAAAAAGTCGGGCTATTAGCACTTTAAAAATGAAAAGTGAATTTTTTTGTGAAACATGTCGTCGGCAACATTGTTTGCCATGCCACAATGCATACATGTGCCAAATTCGGATACGTTTCGACAAACTATGTCATAAATGTGGCCAAAACACTGCTTGTTACCCTTGAAAGCTATGAATATCTGTTCATGATAGCAAGTTTCTAGAAACACATTTTCAATAAAACTTATGAATTGCAAGTTTATTTTTTTAATGGTAACTAGGTCACATATCATGATGCTACGCGAAGGTTTTCAGTTATTTTGATTTTTTTGAATTTTGTATGCTTGTTTGAAAATCGAGTCAAAGTCTCGGCCAATGAGATGCCAAGAACCACAGCCACGCGGATTACCCCTTGATCTTATCTGAGCCGTTCATCACGTATCCATCCAACGGTGGGTCTCCCGCGCCTACCTAATTTTTTGACGTGAAATGACTCGAGTACCCTCACGGTTTTAACCACGCACCACACAACCAGGGGCAATTATGTAATTTGTGGAGACAACCAAATAAAACCTCACGCCCCTCCCCAGTGCCTCCCGAACCCTAGCCGCCACCCCCGTCATCGCCTCCATCCCCTTCCTCTCTCGCCTCCCCGAAACCCTAGCGCCTACCACTCCTCTCCCCTTGCCGGTTTCTACAGATGCGCCGCCACCGCGACTGTGAGGCGGACCTGCTGCTGTCGCTGCTCTCCTCCGACGTACTGCTGCTGACCAAGTTCTCCACCGCCGGATCCGGCGGCCTGCGGCGTCCTCTGCGAGGTGACGGCGCTCGAGCTCCTGCG
Organism: Poa pratensis; assembly: GCA_947311845.1. Classification (NCBI taxonomy): domain Eukaryota; kingdom Viridiplantae; phylum Streptophyta; class Magnoliopsida; order Poales; family Poaceae; genus Poa; species Poa pratensis. The sequence continues at coordinate 8,153,035 of CAMZMU010000115.1, read as the reverse complement.
ACGTCCTCTGCCAGGCGACGGCGCACGAGCAGGAAGGCCGTGGACGCGCCAGATCTGAAAGGCCGGGCGTGCTGCTGCCGGCATCTTCCACGTCCCCGTCTGCGACCCATGGCGGAGTCGTTACCCGCTTCCGGCACTCAAGCGGTCCTTCCTCTCCGTCGTTTTTCCTTACCACTTTCAATCCCTGATCTCATCGGTTGTAGATTGACCGATTTGTGTGTGGATGCAGGTCTCTGTGCTCCGGTCGACGCTGCTCCGCTCGGGCCACAAGGACGTCCACGCCGTCGTCGAGAGGTTGCTTCAGCTCCCACAACAACTCCTCCGGATCCCATCCCCACCTTCTGCTCGCGCGACGGTCATGGTTGTGCGATGAGGTTGGAGAAGTTTTGGCTCCTCCACCGTGAACCCGGGCCATGACATGCAGGTCGTCCGCAACGACACCAAGGTTTTTGAATCAACCTTTTTCATGCCACCACTGGTTATTCCTACTCTGCAGCTAACAAGAAACAAGTCTGTATGGCTAGTTGGCTACTTGCTTAATCCTAAGAAAGTATGGTTAATAATCACTTATTACTTACGAAATTCCACTTGTTGTGGGTGTGTTTATTATGGACTTAGTAGTAATTCGCCTATTTGTTTTTCTACATCATCATATCCTTTTAATAAACTAAAATCAATAGCTTGCAGAAATAAACTACGAACACTCCTAACTGAAACCGTGGTCGTTGCTGTACCTGATAGCAATTTAATACCACTAATAGCAATTTAACTGAGTTTTGCTTCCTCCGAGAACATTTAGAAAGTTTCCTTCTATTGTGTCCTGCTTATGCTACTTGTGGCAGAGCTGTGCGATTAAAACTTGTTTTCAATTTAAAGGCCTTATTCCTCTTGTTTTTACTGATTCTAGAATTGTTTCCTTTCTGTGTCTACAAATCATCCGTTACAAGTATTGTGCTTCTACTTAATGACATGTGTTGATTGATGTGCTGATTCAGTAATTTCCATTTCCCGTCCAATCCATTGCTTGAATTATTCTTGTCATGCTACTCAAAGATTACTGAATATGGTTGTTGAATTGATGCAGGTCAGACTTGAAGGCTTGGCTGTCTTTGTTGGCTCTGCGAGAATCCACAGGTGGGTGAAATCTCCTTAAATCCATGGCTACGGTAAAGCATGCAACAATTGTCTTTGGCTTGTTTCAAATCCCAGTTTGTCAATCTCATATTAGTGCTTCTGGTTTATGTAGATGAACGTTAGTGGTGTTGAGGATGTGTTCTCCTCTTTGGCAGTAAGCGAATGGATAAGGCAAGGTCAGTTATGTAATGTTGTAGATAATATTATTGTGAAAGCACTTCATGGGAAATTCATGGTAACATGCCGTTCAATCGCTATCTGATGTTCTTGCAAGCATTAAATGTTGTAAGTAGAGGTTACAAATGCAGACTGAGATGTTATCAACATTCCTGCCATGTGCTGCTTCCTTTTCATGCTCTGCCAGCAGATTCTTTTTATTAAAATGTTTGCTATATTTGTGCTTATAATCATGCTTCTATCTGGTTGTTGCAGCATTATTTTCGTGTCACCAGCCAAATTAACTTGTGTGCCTTACGAGATGCAAGTTACAGGAACTCCATGCTGAAGAATTTTGAAGAAGCCCGACAAAGCAAAGTAGCTAGTTATGTATTCTAATAGTAGGAATACTCGTTTGTAACAGATTATATAGATTGTAATAGCCTATCATGTTGTTATGTGGACGAATCTCAGTTCTGTTCAAAATATGGATCTTGTATGTGATATAAAAAGCTTTAAAATGGAAACCTGTGTGTGAGCAATTTATGGAAATAATCTTTATCAAAAATCTAATTCTGACGTGTGGGACCGATATGTTAGAACTTGACAAGTGGGACCAATCTGACTGATGGGCCAGCTTAAAATATAATAATTTAAATAGAAAATAGTAATACAAATGTCTGTGGCCCAAAAATAAAAAGCCCGAAATGTTGGGCTTGGCCCATGTAGCCTATCAGAAATGACAGAAAAGTAATAAGAAAAAGGCTGCTTTGTTGGGCTCGGCCCATGTAAAGCACAAAACTGGAATGGGCTGATTCTGCTATATGACAAATCCACGTCAGCCATGTCACGTTGGATCTGACGTGATTAGGCCAGATCCTCAGTGACTAAAACAAATGGTCATAATATTTGTGACCTTTTAGTTTGCACAAAATGGTCACGAACGGCCGTTAGTGACTGTCAGCTTTCGACCAACCGTTTTTGGTCATAAAAAGGTCACAAATGACAATACGTGACCATTCAGTTACCAATATGGAGGGTCACCAGTTAGTATATTTCTTGTAGTGATATGAGAAGCCAATGTATTGTGCAACACAAGTTCAATAAGCTAGAGCATATACCAACTGACCTTTGGGAATTGTGGTCAAGGCAGCTCCTTCAGATCACGGAGATTATGTCCATATTACAAAGTTTCTAACCGCGACAATACCTTCAGAGCACAAAACAGACAGGAAAGGGAACAAACAAGATTAGATAGGTAGTAGTCCAGTAGTAGTTACCACCGCTGCGAATTATCTAAAACGGCCTGGATAGATGAACATACCAGAGATGAAATGTTACTTTAGGCCTCGATTGGTTCGGCGTATGTCGTTTCTAGCTGTTCCCGAACACTTAACAGAGTAAAACTTATATTTGGCTCAAGCATTTCGTCGAGCAGTTGCTATGCGCCTCCGCGGCCGCCGTGAGCGTGTTGATGACGGCGTAGATGAGTGAGCTCGTGTAGCTTCCCAGCGCCACAGTGAGCAGCGTGAAGGACTTGCACAGGCTCCCGGCGGCGTCCAGCCTCCTCATCTTGACCGAGCCGTAGATGAGCACCCACGCCAGCACGCAGGCCACCTCGACTGGACGCATTTCGTCGAAGGACACCTCGATGGTGAACCACATGACACACACGTCTATGGCGCTGCCCTGCTGCGCATACGCCGCGGACAGCACGATGCTCGTCACCCAGCAACCGCATCAGGATCTTGAGCTCCTCCAGATCGGGGGACGATTTTGCAGGATGGAGGATGAAGAGGACCAACGAGCAGAGACAACTTCACAGACGGCCACTTGATGAGATTCTGCAAAAGTGGAATCCCGCAGATGTTACACTGAAACTGTTAAGCGTGGTCTACTATGGCACAAAACAAAGGAGAGCTAGCAAAACTTCGGTGTGACATTAGTACGCCTGATTAGAAAAAGGAGAAGCTGTACGCCTAAACCCTAAACGCAAGAGCATGGAAATTGGCTAACTGTGGCTATATATGTTATGCAATTAGAGGGAACAATCCAAATGACTGATGCGGCTGCATCCAGTGTGAATGAAATCATGAATTAAGGAGCAGAAGTTGGTTTTGCATGTACTAACCGGCGGATTGACTTCAATCCCCATGCAAACAGTTGCACGATGCAAAAAGCATTCACACGGTGTATACTGCAATTGAAAAGAGTAGACGGTCACATTTCAGAAAGTAGGCATCACGTCAAATCAAAGAAAGTGGGAGGAGTGATAGTATCACGTACCATGTAATGGTGTCGAGAAATATGGGTCTGTTTCTTTCAACTTGTTGGCTTGCTCAGTTAGCTCGGTACCGCAATAACTTACTACTAGTGTTTCCAACGAAGTGGGGAGGCCCTCCTTGGGCGGCAGCGATTGGATTTTATCACAACAAGAGATCCTTAATCCCCTTAAAGAAGAAATGCGATGTAACCCTTGGGGAGGGACTGTAGAGCAGAGCAGTCCATAAACGAGAGTTGTTGGAGGGAGGTGAGGAGTTGAAGCGCTTGCTCTTGCTCTTCCGTGAAGGATTCCACCAGGTCATCACAACTGAACTCTAACGTGTGGAGGGTACCAGCAAGGTGGCTGCAAATGGGAGCAACGAGTACTGCTGAGATGTTATCCACGGTAACACTTTCCAATTGGAATGAACCAGCATACATTACGTCGCTCCTTGCCACCTCTGACAGCAGATCTCCTACTATGGAGGTACTATCAGAGTTGCAGATGTTTAATTCCTTAAGGTTAACTGTGATTAGAGGATTGAACCCATCCATTGTTAATTCTTCACTATCGAACATATATAGATCCGTGAGACACGTGAGGTTTGAGAGCAGACCCATTAACTTCATGCCCGCATCTCCGAAAATATGAAGTTTCGTGAGGGAAGGAGGTAAAGGTTGGATTGCTTCTCCCATAGCCCATTGAGAAAACATCTTCTCACTGCTCACTACTTTAAATGATTGGAGCACCCTCAGGTCACCGAGTCCTCCTCCAAGCTCCATAGGCAGAAGCTCCAGCTCACTACAACCCCGGACGGTAAGCTCAGAAAGAGCAGGGAAACACTTCAACACCTTTGAAAACAGTTCTCCTTGAATACATAATTCCTCTAGGGTAAGCTTCTGAACTGAATGGAGGACAACACTGCCATCCAGTCCTGCAGCGAACAAGCCATCGCATCTTTTGAAATCCACACTTCTCAGGGACTTTAGTGTTTGTAGATCTGATAGAGGAATGTGTGATACATAACTAATCTCCATTCTCTGTACTGTATCCATATTGTGGAAGACCAAAGCCCCATTATACCCATCAATACTCAACCTATTTTCTTTGTATGACAGTGTTGGCCCATTGTTTCTCAGAGTCAGAGATGTTAGCGTGGAAGTGTGGGGCATGGGGGGAAACTGAGGGAGTTTAGGACAATTTCGAATATCAAGAGTAGAAAACATGGCAAAACGGACAGAACACTCCAAAAAGGGAAACGAGCAGAGAAAAGGACAATTCCTGCATTTGATGCTTTCAAGCCTTGCAAACCAATGGCTATTTGGTGCCCCACCCACTCCACAAGTTCTGGCATATCCTCCAACCAAATTGTCTTCAGGTGCATGAAACTTCCCTCTGTAACACCACCATAGCCAGGCCCGAACACACGCATTCCAACATTCTTCAAGCTGAGTTTGGTCAGGTATGGTAGCTGCTCAAAAGGTGGAAGAGTATCCCAAGATAAAACCTCGAGATGGATGGACTCCAACCTTTTAGTGCTAATCATACTACACAACCAACTAGGACCAGCCGCAGCACCAGGATTTATAATGGAAAGAACTCTAAGATTAGGGTGTGGTCGAAGACCATCAAGAACATCTTGATCTACACTCATGTGATTAGTACCCCAAACTAATCTCAACTCTTCCATATTTCTTTTACTCTTCAAATTGGCACCACTAGCTTCTTCCTTGGATGTCACTGTTTCAAGATTGCATATAGTGAGTTCTCCTTCAAACTGACTCAATTCCCCCAGCTCTCTCAGTTCAAATCCAATACTCTTTTTCTTAACATAGAACTCTTTTAGCTCCTTTAAACACTTCATCTTTCCAACCTCGGGAATATTGGAATGGAGTTCTTTGGAAGAATATATGTGGCATAAATTCACAAGACGACTGAAGTCTTTTGGTACTCTTTTACTACCATGCCAATCTTCTAGGTCCAAGAATTTCAAGTGGTATAATCTAGATAATGTGCTAGGTAAAGTCATTTCTAAGTCATCAACTGATTTAATTTTAAGGTATTGGAGGTGGAGAAGATTTGACAAGTTTGGTAAAGATCTTTGAGTGTTCACTGCTATAAATAGAAATCTAAGACCCTTTATATTTTCAAATGTATATATCTTTCAAAACATTGGCTATTCTCGCATTATGGTATCCAAAGATCATCAAAGTGCGCAAATTTTCAATGTCTATCATGCTTTTCAATTTACCCATTTCTTCGCTAAAACTTTCATCATATATATCTTGTATGGTAATTGATAAGTGTCGAATAGAGCGTGGGATGTTATCAGCGGTTAAACTTAAACTACTTACATTGATACATTCTTGTGATGATACATTTCGAGATAGTTCATGCAGTAAATCATGCATCACATAGAACTGACCGGACCTATCACATCCCTCCATGAGAAACCCATTGTTCACTAGTTCTTCTAAGTAATTATTACTGTTTAGGCAACTAGATTCTATGAGACCTATTGCAGTCCAGAAGCGAGTAAGTTCAAAATTATAGAACCTATGATCTTCAGGAAAGAGAGCACAATATGAAAAACATTTTTTCAAATGGTATGGAAGGTATTGATAGCTAATTTTCAAAGATGGCATAATATCATCTTCATTTTTTTGCATTGGCCCACTCATTATTTTCAAGAACTTTCATCCAATATTCTCGAGAAAGGTTTTTCTTCAACAACCGACCAACTGTATTGGCTGCCAACGGTGAACCCTTCAATTTCTTTGCAATATCTCTTGCAACATCACTTTCATAATGCTTGGGTTTTATGTGGCCAAATATGCATGCTTCAAAGAACGTGAAGAATTCATTAGGCTCCAAACCATGCAGTTTTACTGGATCAGCTGTCGTCACCATATGTGCTATAGCTGGAAATCGAGTTGTGACAAGAACCATGTTGCCCTTGGTTCCCCCCTTTGTGAACGGAGCTAATAGGTTTTTCCATTCACCCTCACTGTTGCATTCCACATATCATCCAGCCCACCTATGCCCACATACATGAGACTGATCACACACCACACGAACCTAGCTCGTCGTCCTTTTTCCTCAATCCCCGCCGCCACTCTCTCATGTGCAATCACACGCGAGCGCCGCTCTGCTTTCTTTGTCGATCCCTGCCGACCGTCGCCAATCTCTCTTGTGCACTCGAACGCGAGCGCCCCGCTCGATCCCCTTCCTTCACTGCTTATTTCTCCTCACACCTCGCTCGCGCCCCTTCATTCCCCTCGCGCGTCGCCAGGACCGAATCCCCTTCACTCCTCTCGCCCTCCCTTCAGCGACATGCCCGCCCGACCCAGTTCCCCTCGGCCTCCTCAAGCGACAAGCTCCTCCCATTGCGCCAGCCAGTGAGCCTGGCCTCGTCGTACTCCTCTCCGACCCCCAGCTCCGGCCTCCCACTCGCCCCGAGCATCCGCTGACCTTGAGGTCGCGCAGCGATCGATCGGGAATGTTGACATGCGACTTTTTTTCGGGATAGAGGGAGGCGAAGGGAGTGCGGTGGAGGCCCTTTACGGCGGCTTGTCGGGGACCGCGTCGGCGGGCGGAGGTCCGTTCTAGGGTTAGCCGCGGTGGTCTTGCCGTGCGCGTGCAGCAGCCACAGGCGGCGCTGGGCGAACCTAGCGAAGGCCGGGAGGGGAATTTTGGATTGTTTGACTTAGCGGTGGCAGTTCCGTAAATAAGCGAAACGAAACGGTACGATGGCATAGGTGCGTAATATGTGATTTGGTGGGAGGGCAAAATCGGAAAGAAAAATGACGTACCAAACCAAACCAAGGAATCAATGGTAGGTGGGATCCAGCCACTAAACTGATGCGGCATGGATTTCAGGTGCTCAAAGCCATCTCCAGGTGCCGGAATAATCTGCTCACATGGATCAAACTAATTTGGATCAGTGTAGGATCAGTAGTGTGCATTCCATCTACTATATAAAAATGACTTGAAGATGAACCCAAACACTGAATCCAACTGAAACGTATGGTTCTCTCCCTATAAAAAGCCATCAAGTGGCTCACAAGTCTGAACGCTCAAAAATATCTGAAGAATTTCCTTTCTACAATAATATATCAGCCAAAACATCCTCATCTGAACCTAGAATTTTTATTCGCTGGATCGCTTCAGGAACAACATTAACGCATTGAAGAGTTGAACCTAACTGCATTACTTAACTTAGCATAAGAAATATGCACACAAGTCATATCTTGAAACCAAGAACACACAACAGGTACCAAGCTCATAAATCACTTCAGAAAACCTAACAGAGTGATCTAGCACCAATGCACCACACAACATTACTAATGGCACAGATGGACCGGCAAAGGCAAAGCAAATGTCATCTTCGCAGCAATAACTTTCCAAAGCATGGCGTAATTTTTTTCCAACCACCATTGCAGTTGGTCAACGCCTATAGAACTTGCTAACGATGACATCCCATTTGGCGAGTAGTACAAGTTTGTTAACCGCCACATTAAGCATTCAACATTTACGGCATCACCAGGCAAAAGACTGAACCACCTGCATGAGAAAGTTGTTTCTGCAGTCACAGCAACAAAGAACCTAGGTACCTGATTAGCAAGCAATGTCATCAGCAGAGGCGATCTTGGCTACTCACGAGGGGCAGAATTCAGAGCAAAACAACATATGCAAGTTCAGATAGTAATAGGAAAAAAGTTTCTACGAGTTGACACGAAGCAATCAAACAAACAAAAGGCTGCCAGAGGTGAACATGTACTACCAAACAACAGTCATGTGTGCTGGTACTTATATCATATATGAAAGTGGTATATCATGTAAATATCATGACATGGAAAGTAGAAGAAACATTTCATTGCTATTTATACTTTTGGCTTAGCATGCTTACTGGCCCATCACGATTTATCCAGACCATAGGGTCACACTCACATAGGTGGATTGGAAACCTTCCTGTCACTGTTTTCTCTAATGCAGAATTCAGTTCATAATTAATGTACTATATAGCAAACGTATATTCAAGAAATGATATGAAATTAATGAAGTGTAAAGATCCAGGAAGAAGTGGTTCACAGCTCCAAGAGAAAAACCAAATAAATTTTGGGAGATGGCTAGAGAAAGAGAACTAAAGACTTCACACCAAAACTTTGCAGTTGACAAAGGATAGGAAAAGGGGTAAAATAATCATATTGTTCAAGGGAAAAAGGTTTAGACTGCATTCCGTGATGCACTAGCACTACAACTGAAAGAGATTGACATGTTCCTTTACAAATGTATGAACTAAAAATTACAAATCATGTGAGCAAAATAATAGAAATTTATTCGAAGAAAATATTACATCACCTCTTCAACCAACAAAATGTGATAGCAGATGTGACAGCACAATCATTAATCATCCCAAGTGCCGTTCATAAGTTCACCTTGATCATCTTTACCACCAATGGTGAGTCCTATGGGAAGAATGACTCAATAAAACCGACAACAATTGGGATTAAGGAATCATATATGCAAACAATTCATCGATACTTGACACCATCTATCTCAGAACAAAGGAATGCAGTATTCAGTAATTTACTTGAGTACTTCACATGAATTTTTTGAGAGTTTTTTCACTGTGAATATTTATTGTTGTAAGTCCAGCAAAAGAAACGAGCATACATTTATATTGAAGTTCCGTGTGCACATTACAGCGAAAACAATACAAGAAATTATGCCTTCTATTCTACCAAGCAAAGAAGGCTGAGAACAGAATTAAGAAAAAACTACCATAAATCCAAACATGACATGGAGCTTACACAATTATCAAGGCACAACGCAGATATTTACAGGATTAAATCCACCAGCTTAACTGAAAGATAAAATATAACTGCATTGACTAGCTAATTGGCTGTCATTAAATCATATATAACGCAAAAGAACGGCATAATTCCAGTCACTTTCGTTCCTTGTTGATTAATTCATATGTGCCACTGTGATTATATTATCCAGTACCAAGGCAAGGCAACATGAACAGAACAAAATTGTTCTGAAGAACAGCTATATTTTACCTCTGGTATACAAAGCACCTTTAAGCAAATGTCATGTTGACCAAATTACAGACCCAACTCTGGAAGCAAACATAATCCTGATTATTCACATTTAGGTGCTATGGACAGAACATCAAGAAGTTGTTTTTTCCATAATACAGAGAAGCTAGTTCACTTTTAAATAGGATACAAGAAAGTGGTAGGATTTAAGTCTGGATACAGTGTACACATGTGGAAGAATGCCAGGTTAGTTGTGAAAAACTAAAATCGTATGCGTTAGTTGTTTGTAAAATGGTAAGAAACCCCAAACAGGATGTGTTATGTGGTAATCAATAATTTGCATTATGAATAGTACCTCATTTAATAAGCAGTTCTTTCAAAAGAAGTTTCTTGAAACTTGCTGTCTATGCATATACTTTTTGACATCGAAAGCAATGGAAATACCTGGAGCGTAGAAACTTGTATAAGGAAAAACGAACCAGTATGTCCCTTTATCTGACACCTCCTCGATGTGCATGGATTTGAGATGGAACATGTAGACACTAGGGTACACAGAAATAAAGATCACACCAGCATCTTCAGCGTAGCCAACTGGTTCCACTCGAAACCTACACGCCGGGGCAAGAAACTTCTCCAGATCAATGACCATGCGGCGTGCCCATGTTACCACGCCATCAATGTTGGATACCACTGACCACAAATGGAGACTGAATACATCAACTCCGGCAAAACCAAGCTGTCCATCTTCTGCTGGCATGATGAGAATCTGCATATCGTAGCTATAAGGAGCGTCGTATGGCAGTGGCACATCCCCGAAGAAATCCAAGCTACGTTTATCCAAATCCAACTCAATGATGCCAGAATCATCCAACAGCCAGTAGAGTGAGTTTCCAACCAGAGCCGATGGCGCCGTTGCAACTGATGAACGTGTCATAGCTACCGAGGTGACCTGACCCTAGACGCCGGTCAGGGACGAGTATACGCAGGCATAGAAATGGTTCTGGCAGTTGAACACGAACGCCACGATGAACGGGCACGAATGGCAGTCGCCGTGGTGGGTGTGGCCGGCTGCACAGAGAACCGCGCCGTTGTACCCCCAGATCTCCTCCTCCTCCACATAGGCCGCTGGCCGGGGCAGGCAGCTCTTGTCGCCGGTCACGAGGTCCCAGACGAGCAGCTTCGCGAGGCGGTGGCTTTCCAGGAGGGCGCGACCGTGGCGGCAGTCCAGAGCCCACCAGTCCTCCTGGGGCATCTTGGCAGCGGTGGACGCCGCGAAGGCTCCGGCAGTGGAGACGAAGAGGGAAGGTCCTGACTGTTTGTTGAAGAAGCCAAGCACGGGCGGCGTCCCCCCGTGGAACTCACGGAAGCGGCGGAGGAAGCCGGCGTCGTGGACGAGGCTGCGCCAGTGCTTGGAGACAAGAGAGGCGCGGAAGAGATAGATGGGCTCCGGCGGGAGGCGCAGGAGGAGATCGTCCGGCAGGGGCTGCGGCGAATCGGCGCTGCGGCGGCCGCCGGCGAGCTCGTCCATCGGGTTCGGGGATTGGGGCCAAAATGGCGTCGAGGGTTTCGGGTTTGTTTTTTCGGCTTCATTACTCATGCACGTGACCAGGTGTCCTGAGATGCAAGTGACTTTTTGTTAAAAATGAGCAATTATTTCATATTATTATTTTTTGTAAAATCTCAGCTCTAATGTAAAAATCTGTTGTTAAAAGTAAAATGTATTGTGATTTAGAAACTTAAGCAAAATATAAAATTGTCCATAACAGATCGGACTCATAAGTCGGATATGTTAGTATTGAGAGAAATAATATGTTACTACATCACTAAGGGTGGGTTGGCAGCCCAATATTTTAAGTTTTCTCACCATACAATGGTTTCTAAAAATATTAATATTTGAAATACTTCGAGGTGGTTGCCTCTAATAAACAGTGCAGTTCCAAAAATCAAAATATCTCTGAAACTTTGTTTTCTTTTTTAAGTATTGGAGATAGAGGTCTTACCCTCTTTTTGCTAAAGCTAAGAAAGAAGAACAATTATGGTATTTGTTGGCCAGATGTTAGGATATTCTGGTTTTGAAATACTTCAGTTGAAAAAATGTTGAGATACAAAAAATAGCCTAAACTATAATGCTCATGTTGTTTTAGAATGCTACTGATCGACAGATCACAAGAACTACTCAAGTTTGTGGCGGGTCCCCCATAACCACTCTCAGTCCCAAAAATGTCAAAATTGCTAATAGAAAAAGGCTAAAAACAGTGCTAGAGACCCCGCCGGCCCACGCCACTCCCATATCGCTCGCAATGCTAAAAAATGAGAGCTCCTACGTCCCCTACAAATAGGGACTCCGGAGTGACTCGCACAATCAGACCCTAACATATTTTTCAGTGTGTGTGAGCTGCAACCACACCGACTCGGAAACTTCCCGTGCCAACCCTGACGCTGCGACTAACCCCCACCGCTGCCCTCCCCCGCCCCTCGTCAGGCCCAAACTCGGCCGAAGAGGAGCGTCGGACCAAACGTGCCATCAGTTATAGCCAGAGGTCCTCTGCCGTTCTTGACGACTCCACGAGCTCCGTCGCTTGTCCCCTCCACCACTAAACACACGACTACGCCTCCCAAGGCCGTCTCGTGCGAGCTCCTTCTTGTCGCCGACCCTAATACTGAGAGAGAGAGAGAGAGAGAGAGAGAGAGAGAGCACGCGAAAAATTGAACCAATTTTAGGTTGATTGCCAAAGAAGAGCAGTTTTTTCACGCCCAACAATTTCTCTATCCTTCCCAAACATTGGATTTGGAGAGTCAAATTTTGGAACTCTAGTGGATATGCTACTTCAGACCAAACATTTCTCCATCCTTCCCAAACACTGGATTTTGAGACCCAAATTTTGGAACTCTAGTGGGGATGCTCTCGGAGGAGTAGGGGGGTGGGGGGCCTTAGACTCCCAATGATCTTCCTTTCCATTGTAAAACATGTTATGAGGAATCTCAAGAAAAATCATCACCCTCTAATTTGATGGCTCTAGTAAAGGACCCGTTGAAGTTTTTTTTTGAGAAACCCCTCGAAAACTTTTTGTATGAATAGAGGTTTCTCTTGGATGTGGTCTTATATTCGCTATATTTTTTTGTATAAGTTGTATTTGTTTTTCTTAAGAACACTTAACAAGTTTGTAACGAAATTTTCAACATATTATTATATTTTTTATATTTCATTTACTTGGTAGATGTTGATAGTTTTTCTATAAATTCTGATAAAAAATAGAACAGTTTGACTTCTAGTTACGTAAAAACAAATAGAAAAAGAATGGACATAATATTACTTTTCCGTTACACAGTAAGTAAAATAATACGTAACAAACTTGGCGGTCCAGAATTATTTACTTTTTTTTGCGAGAGTACAAACGGTGATTACAGCAAGTAGGCAAACAGGACCTCCACGAAGAAAGAAATTACATCCAAGTCCTCTTGCGTCGAAGTCGCCGGCGAAGTAGACGTGCCGATGACGCGCCGCCGCCAAATCCTCCCAAACCTTGGATCGGAGGATCTCCCCAGCGGACGGGAAGTCGTCGAACCTCGAACCCCGCGGACGCAGAGCCTCCACCCAGCTTCATCGGCCGCTCCGCTTGCTTCATCACCACCTGCACAGAGAAGGTCAACCGGATCCGCCGCCACTGGATCCGGAGGGGAACAAGCCGCACACGGCAAGCCCAGGGGCCCGCGAGCACGACGACGCCGCCTGCTTGATGCCGAGACTCCAGGGAGCGCCGACACCGGAGAGGAAGCAGACAGCAGCAAAACTCCAACCGCCAGCGCCACCGCCTCCAAAACGCCGCCGGGGAGCACCCAAACCAAACCTACACTATATACATAGCAAGATCCGGGTTCCCCCACCCTCCCGCCGCTGGAGCGGCCGGCGGAGGGAGGGGGAACCAGCAGATCGCCGCCGGCGAGGTGGTTTGACTCGGTGGATCCAACAAATCGCCCTCAGGCACTGTAGCGGGAGAGGGGACGAGTCCAAGGTCGCGTCTGTGGCTCCTGGATTCCAGAATTATTTTCACATAGGCAGCAATAACAGGAGAGTGGATTTTGTGCTCTTGGGAGCGCGCATGCGTTATGAGTCATGTGACGGGGAGTTTTGCGGAAACGTTCGATGTAAAAAAAAATGAAAATACAAGTGGGAACTAGAAATAGCGTTTTTGGTTTGAAATGGTGAATGCGTTTCTCATTTTTATACATGTCACAGATAAATACTAGCCATTTTCATTAAACTTGAAATCTGGAAATATGTATAAGAAAATTATTTTGGATTTTCTAGATGAATGCAAAATTATTTTTTGAAACGGGAGCGTTTGCTCCAGTGCACACTTTTCATGAAAATAAATCGCAATCACATAGGTCACTGGCATTTGTACATACGATCTTTTGCCCTTATTTTTGGCATTTGGAGTGCAGTTTTTTTATTGCAGGTACGTACATCTAATCAGTGATTACACACAAAGTGCATGCTAATTGGCAGCAGGTAATTACAAAGCCATCTACGACACGATCTTGTCGCCGTAGATTGCCGCGAAGGCGACGTCGTCTTCGTCCTTTGACCGGCCTCGCCACAGCGGCCCCGTGAACGGGAGCGCCAGCGACGTCGTGAACCGCGCGGACATGGACCGCCTGTGCCGTGGGGTGGTCGCCGTCGACGCCGCCGCGCTCCGTCGAACTGACGACGCCGAGGCGACAGCGCGCCCGCCGTCGCTGGACACGCGGGAAGAACAAGCGGTGCCGCCAGGAGGCAGTGCAAGCCTTGGAGGGAGCTGCAGCGGGGTCGGCACGGTGGCAGCAGTGTGAGGCACGACGAGCCTTGGAGGGAGCTGCAGCAACGGCGCCGCGGTGGCGACAGCGGGAGGCATGGCGAGCCTTGGAGGGAGCTTCAGCGACGCCGGCAGTCTGTCACCGTGGCCTGCAGGCTGCTTTGGGATGCCTGGCTGGAGCTCCCACTAGGGAATTGACCTGGCGTCCTGAACGACGACGACCAGGACGACTCCTCCGTCGACGCCATTACCGCTAACAAATGGTCTGAACTGTGAAGTGTGATTGAAGCGCAATAATACACAGACTGCCATGGCAAGGAACTTTTATATTGTCGGAGAAGAACCCTTTTGCAGATTGCACCTTGGCCTTCTCGACTACTGCTACAAATAGAGCCGACATGCACCGGCGAGCTGCAAGTGACATGAAAAGAGAATCAGACATTCAGCACTGTCACGACAGCGATTACCAATCAGGATTTAAAGCACATGATCCATTTATGTCTACAGATGAAATTAAACTAGTAACTGAGGGCACCACATCTTAGACGTGTTCGTGCCAAATCGATCGATGCCGACCCAGCCAGTCGACATTCGCGTGGTGGAAGCTTTCTTGATGTCAGAATTAAACGCCAACATGCTGAAAGCAGTTGCATGGACCAAGATTGAACAAATGATGCATCGACTTGAAGAGGCTGGAGCAAAATTAAGAAAAATGCAAGGGCTGAAGTGCAAATGTGGTACTGATTAAGCAGGAGACCAATCCAAAACCGTATTGATTATTTAGCATGTAGTAATCCAGCTAGGAGCGAGCTGTACTTGATGTGTACGGCCCAGTTAAGCAAACACTGACTGTTGCTGTTTTGCTCCAAGTGTCGTCTTCCTGATCACCCAAACTAACTTAACTGCAACGGCCTGCAAGACTTTTATACTGATCTCTTTTTAGGTAGAAAAAAACAAAATCTCTTAGCTCGCTTCCAGAACAACATAGGATTTTCAGCACCCAACCTCCCATGTTCTCTTTTTTTCCCAAAAAAAGTTTAAGAATGACCTAAGAATTATTTTTAAAAATCTGCCATCTAGATGCTAGAGTGAATCATGTACCTCAAGTTCTTGTAAAAAGTCTGTCGATTTGTAGTCGACATGAAAAGAAACAAGAATGACGAGCTTTTTTTGTATGATAGCGCAATAGATTGCCGATTTTCATCATTGATGAAGGAAAAGAGTTTAAGTTACAACAGAAAATAGAGGGAAAGCAAAGGGAAGAAAAGAAAAACTGTACAGGGGAAGCAAAGGGAAGAAAAGAAAATAGAGTTGATCGCCTGATAGATAGGAAGAATGAGGAGCAGAAAAAGATTTTTGTTTAGGTGTTTGGATTTGTGGCTTTTTTCCATGAAAAGAAATGAATATAAAGATTTTGAGAAAGTTAAAATCCGAAAATAATAAGGAGTCATCTACATGTGAGAATATTTTGGAAGGATTAATTTTTTTTTAAAGGGGGCACAACAATTCAGCGTTATCACATTCTCTCATTGATTGTTTGATTGACAGAGAAATGCCATGGCCAATTTGCATAAGTTGGGCCAGACTGGAAGATGTGCATTTTGTGGTAAATACGCCCAACTGATCTCCAGGCCCATACAGCTAGAAACTCATCATACGCTCCCCTCTCTTCATGTTCATGAATGTATACGATTTTAGATATACTCCAGCTGACCAAATTACTAACTATATAAAAGGAGTGCGATTTCGGCGCCTCTCAGCGATCGACCACTGTAGCTAGCTACATTAGAACTGTAGAAAGCTACAGTGTTGAACAGTGCCCTCCCCCCCTCCCCCCGCAAACTTTGCAAAAAAGCCCCTCCACTTTCCAGAAATTCGGAAACTGTCCTCAATCTTCGTTGACAGGGACCAAACCATAATTTCCAAAAACTTCAAGGGCCTCTGTGGAAAAGCATCCGCAGATCCATCCCTCCCCTTCTCTCTCCCGCACGCGGCCACAGGTCGCCGCCGCCGGCGCCGGGCCGTTCCGCCGCTCCAGTCCTCCCTGTCCAGATCTACGCACACAGCGTGCTCCGCCGTCGCCTTCCCTCCATCCTCGCGGAGCGCCGCCTGCCGACCTACAGGCGGTGGCGCCGCCAGTTCCGGGTTGCCCGCGTCGCGGCGCGTCCAGTGCGCGCATCCTGGCTCGCAGTGCTTCGCCGCCGGCGTCCGCATCGCCGCCGCGGCAGCTCCGCTGCAAGTGCGTCGGGCCTGGGCTGGGCAATGGGCCGCTTCCTGGGCTGGCCTGCTTGCTGCGGGCCTGCCTCAGCCCTCTCTATTTTTTCCCTCTTTTTGTTCTTTTTTCATTTTTTCACAATTTTCCAAACTTTTAAAATACAACTCTAAATATAGAGGTTGAGAGTAGCTAACCTAGGAGCAGCCGCCAGCACCGTGTATGTCTTGAGTCTTAGGGTTTTCTCACAGGCAGCTCCACTTATATACCCCTCTGGGTCACTTGAGTTAATGGGCCACATGGGCCAGAATAGCTAGACATGCCGCAGCCAGGAACACAGCCCAGATACAGTCCAACACTCCCCCTCAAGATGGGTGATATATGTCGATCATTCCCATCTTGTCACAAGCTCGATCACACTCTTTGGGAGCCAAACCTTTCGTCAGACAATCAGCAATTTGCTGCCCTGTGCTCACATGATCAATCTTGATAATTCCAGCATCAAGCTTCTCTTTAATAAAGAATCTGTCAATTTCAATGTGCTTTGTCCTGTCATGCTGGACTGGATTATTTGCAATGCAGATCGCAGACTTGTTGTCACACCAAACATTCAGCTGTCCTTCTTTTAGGACCTTCAACTCACTTAGAAGATTTCTTACCCATAGCATCTCACTTAAACCTAGAGACAAGGCTCTGTACTCAGCTTCTGCAGTTGATCTTGATACTACTGCTTGTTTCTTACTCCTCCATGCGATCAAATTTCCTCCAACAAAAACACAGTAACCAGAGGTTGATCTTCTATCATCCAAACAACTCGCCCAATCAGCATCACTGTAACCATCAATTGTTAGATGCCCATTTGCTTGAAACCATAATCCCTTCCCTGGAGTTCCTTTTAAATATCTTAAAATTCGATGGACAGCGTCCATATGCCCACTTCTCGGTTCATGCATATATCTGCTCACTACGCCAACTGCATATGCAATATCTGGTCTTGTGTGACACAAGTACAGCAGCCTTCCCACCAGCCTTTGATATCTTTCCTTATCCACTAATTCCCCAGATTGAGCTGTTACTTTCTGGTTTTGATCAATGGGTGTTGGAGCTGCGCGACATTCCATCATTCCCATATCATTGAGAAGATCCAAGATATATTTCCGCTGCGATAGGACAATTCCTTTTTTTGACCTTGCCACCTCTATTCCAAGAAAGTATCTAAGCTGTCCAAGATCTTTGACTTCAAAGGCTTTGCTCAAACAACTCTTCACCCTTGTTATCTCCACTGCATCATCTCCTGTGATTATAATATCATCCACATAAACAGCTAGAATTGTGATCTTCTCGGTTGAATGTCTATAGAAAACAGTGTGGTCACCATTACACTGTCTATATCCCATCTCGCACACAGCTCTTCTAAATCGATCAAACCAAGCTCTAGGTGATTGTTTTAACCCATAAAGCGCCTTCTTTAACCTACACACTTTACCTTCAGTTTCAGCTGAAGCTAGGCCTGGAGGAATTTCCATGTATACTTCTTGTAGATCTCCATGAAGGAAAGCATTCTTTACATCTAGCTGGTGTAATGGCCATCCAAAGTTTGCTGCACATGAGATCAGGACCCTTACTGTGTTCATCTTCGCCACAGGAGCAAAGGTTTCATCGTAGTCAATCCCATACGTTTGACTATATCCTCTAGCCACCAATCTTGCTTTATATCTTTCTATCTTCCCTTCAGGACTTTGCTTCACGGTATAGACCCATTTACAACTGACTGCATTCTTTCCTCTAGGAAGACTAGTGAGTTCCCAGGTCTTGTTCTTCCTTAGTGCATCCAATTCTTCTTTCATAGCAGCAAACCACTTCTGATCCTGCTTGGCTGCCTTCCAATCTCTTGGGATTGCAGCAGATTGGAGAGATGCAACAAAAGCCTTGTATGAAGGAGACAGAGCTTCATATGATACGTAATTATCGATGTTGTGCACCAAGCCTGCTCTATCAGTTTGTGTCAACGTAGCAGCACGTTTCCCTTTCCTTAAAGCAATAGGCAAATCCAGTGACGCCACTGTGGTGTCAACTGAACTTTCATCTGTGCTCTCAGGCTCCACATTTTCCTCTAGCAAATCATTTTCAACAACCTGTAACTCCCCCTGTGGTTGTTGCTCCCCCTGTTGCTGTTGCTCCCCCTGTGGTTCACTCCTTGGCCTCCGTGAGTACACACGTGTTGCATGTTCTTCATTTGGCTTTGACCAACTTTTTTCTTGTGGCACGTCTGGAACAACAAGGGGTATGGACCCAACAATAAGAGGAAGTCGGTGTTGTTGTCCAGTAGAGCTGCTAGCACCATCACTGTGTTGCTTACATTATCACTGCTGCTGCTTACATTCTCCCCCTCTTGATCAGTTGGATTAGACAGCTGGTCAAGACCTTCAAATATCGTACTCAAATCTGTTTTTTCACCATAAAAAGGGTCAGATTCCCAGAAAGTAACATCAAGACTTACAAATGTGCGCCGCTCAGAAGGACTCCAACATTTGTATCCGCGTTGTCCAGCAGGATAGCCAATGAAGATGCACTTAACAGCCCGAGGATCAAGCTTTGTCACTGAGGGCCTGTGATCACGAACAAAGCAAGTGCAGCCGAACACCTTGGGTGGAACCACAAACTTGTTCTCACCTAGCAACAATTCACAAGGAGATTTCATATTTAGTATTCTTGATGGCATGCGATTAATAAGAAACGTAGCTGTCATCACTGCCTCACTCCAGAGAAACTTTGGGACATTCATGGTGTACATCAAAGATCGAGCCACTTCTAGAATATGGCGATTCTTCCTCTCTGCCACTCCATTTTGAGGTGGAGTGTCTGGACATGATGTCTGATGTAGAATACCGTTATCAGATAGGAACCCTCCAAATCTTTTATTGATGTATTCTGTTCCATTATCAGATCTGAGCATCTGGACCTGCACCTTGAACTGGGTTTTAACATATGCACAAAAATTCTGGAAGCAAGATAGCACTTCATCCTTATGCTTCATGAGGTACACCCATGTCATTCGAGAATAACAATCAATGAATGTCACAAAATACTTCATCCCACTGATAGAAGCAATGGGGCATGTCCACACATCAGAATGCACAAGCATAAACGGGGATATATTTCTCAGCCCCTTACTCACATAAGTGGTTCTTGTGTGTTTAGCATACTCACATGCTTCACACTTAAGGTTGTTCTTATCAACTTCACTCATTACATCCGGAAAGGCTTTACTCATTTTATCAAAAGCTACATGGCCCATTCTACAATGATGAATCATAGCAAATTTCTCCTTCCCCACCAGAGCTGCAACAAGGGCTGAACCTCCAAGCTTGCCTGATTCATCACGGTCCATGTACCAAAGGCCTCTACGCCTGGTTCCTGTGCCAATCTTCCTTCCACTCAGCCTCTCCTGTATAAAGAATACATATCTGTCAACGATTACCCGACAGTCTATCTGATCAACCAGCGCACTAAGAGAGAGCAAATTCACAGGAAATGCAGGAACATGCAAGACTGATGATAGTTTAATATTTCGTGTACACTGAACAATTCCTGTTCCTTTGATTTTCTGGGCTGTACCATCAGCAGTTTGAATTGTTTCTTGATGCATGGAAGGAAATTGCTTATATGACTCGAACTCTCCAATGCAACCAGCAACATGTTTGGATGCCCCAGAGTCTAGTATCCATTCTGAATTTAATCTATGCGTAGCTAGAGTTGCACTTTCAGTTTTACCTTCATCGGTGTAGACAAAGTGTGCAAATTGTCCAAAGCTGGCATCTGTTGCCTGATTCCCCTTCTTCATTTCATTCTGGCCTGAACTAGCCTGTGATGATCCTTCATCCATGACTGACATGTTGGCACGAGCACTCCCTTGATAATTAGAGTACCCCGCATTCCTGCCTCTAGTGCCCCTGTAACTTCCTCGGCTATACCCCCTGCCTTGGCCACGTCTTGGAGCAGTGCAGTTGTAACTTATGTGTCCTCTAATTCCGCAATTGTGACAATCACGGTTGTCTGGCCTATTAGAAACATAGTAAGCGGGTTTAGAAACCACCTCCCCTTTCTCAACCTGTTTCAGCCTCGTTTCTTCCTGCCCCATAGCTGCAATGGCTTCTTCCAAAGTGGGCAGTTGAGGAAGATGCATTAGTGCAGCTCTTCTGCCCTCAAATGCAGGATTCAGTCCCTTCAAGAATTTCAGCACCCGTCTGTCCTCAATCCACTTCTTCGCTGCTGCCACACACTCAGAATGAGGCAGCACCAAGGGGGCAAGATGATCTAGATCTGCCCATGCATGTTTCAGCTCTCCCACATATGCCATCAGAGTTTTGTCATCTTGTTTCAGATCATGTATTGTATCTTCAATCTGGGAAATCAGCATGACGTTTCCCTTGCCAGAGTACATCTTGGACAGAGCATCCCATACCTCCATTGATGTGGCAAGAGCTTCCACGGATGCAGCCACAGCCGGTATGAGAGAATTCAGCAGCCAAGTGAGGACTAGTGAATCTGTAGCATTCCACTTCCTCCATTCCTGCCCAATCTTGTCTTCAGGCTCGTTGACCGTTCCCAGCACGTACCCTTCCATTGATTTCGTCCTCAGAATCAACATCCCTCTCCTGGACCAACTGAGGTAATTTCCTACCCCTTCCAGCTTGATCTCATTTGGCATGAGTTCAAGCTTATACTGCACCTCCCCCCGTGGGTTTGCCTGCCTACCTTCCTCAGAAGAAGCCTCATCTTCCTTCTTTGCAACTAGCAGGTTAACTAGCTGCTCAAGCACCTTCGTCACGTCCCCCATCTTCACTCCCAACAGCAGAACTTCACCACGAGCACCACTGCCTTCAGCCTCCTTCAGATCTACCACAGCAGCACGCTCATCTCCGCCCGGGTTGTCGCCGGCGCCGCCACCACCGTCGCCGGTGGCTCTGATACCATATAGAGGTTGAGAGTAGCTAACCTAGGAGCAGCCGCCAGCACCGTGTATGTCTTGAGTCTTAGGGTTTTCTCACAGGCAGCTCCACTTATATACCCCTCTGGGTCACTTGAGTTAATGGGCCACATGGGCCAGAATAGCTAGACAGGCTGCAGCCAGGAACACAGCCCAGATACAGTCCATCACTAAATCAATTGCAACCAACTTCTAAAAAAATGTGAAAACAAAAAAGCCATTTCAAATGTTTTGAAACCTTCTCCAAAATATTTCAAATCCTATTTCCCAAACAAAAATATTTCAGCCAAAAAACAAAATTAAAAAAAAATTTGCTTCAAAACATCCTCGGCCCTCTCTATTCCCCCCCCCCCCCCCCTTTTGTTCTTTTTTTATATTTGACAACACTTCTGAAACTTTTCAAATAGAACTCCAAATCAGTTCAACCCAATTTAAAAAAAAAATAGTCATTTCAAATGCTTTGGGACCTTCTCCAAAAAAATTCAAATCTTATTTTCCAAAAAAAAAATATTCCAATCAAAAAATGCTTCAAAATTTTTAAAACACATCACAGAAACTATTTTATGGTATTTAATCAATTTCGGAAAACTACTAAATGCTACAAAATCAGAACCTTAAATAGTTGAATATTTCGAAATAATCCAAATTCGGCTCCTCTAATTACAGATTGAGTATAATTTAACTTAAATCTCTCCAATTATGCATACAAATTTAATAAATACTAAAAAAATAACCAATATTTTGACATAACTATAATATATTTCCTCTTATTATGGTGCTAAATAAGAAAATTATAGCAAAACGAAACCATATTTGACCATTTCATTTTAGCTAACATATTTAGAAGGAATTTAACTTATATTCCTCCAATTCTACAGTCACACTTAAAAAAAAGATTGCTTAAATGAATATTTCCAAAAAAAGGCAAATTTATTTCCCCAAATTACGAATTGAGTTTATATTTAATTTACAAAATGCTCAACTAATGTATATCCTCCGGTTACTGAGTTAAATTAAATATTTAAGATAAAACACAAACATAACCTATCAAAACGATTAGGTCAACATTTACAAATAATATAACTAAACTCGCTCCAAATGTGCATTTCAATTTACTAAATGCTCAAATTGAACTTAACTCTCCCTAACTATGTACTTAAATTTAAATAATGCTTTATTACATGCACATTTCAAGAAATCTCAAATTCTTTTTCTCTAAAGATGGATTAAAATTAATAGCTCATAATGCAGTATATTTCCTCTAACCAAAAACCTAAATTACATATTTACGTCGAAGTACAAACATAAAATTTAGTCATAACCATGATATATTCCCTCTAAATGTGCTGCTACATAAGAAAATTATGGCAAAATGGAACTATATTCCACCATTTCAATTTAACTAACATATTTGGAAGTAATAAAACTTAAATCTACCTAATTACGTACTCACATTTAAAAAAAATGCTTGACTACATGAATATTTCGAGAAAATGCTAGTAGAGAGTGCATGTATAGGCTCTAAATTTCTCTTTTCTAATCAGCAGTTGGAACTGTGGCCACGTGCGTTCTCACCTTGTTAATTTTAAATAAAGCGTAGGCTCCAAGCCTCGAACCGGCGAATCCGCGATGGTTCCTTCTACTGTATCTTCTCACAACCAGATCACTTCGTTTCCTAAAAAATAAGACAAGATAAAATGAGTCAAACAAAGGAAATTAAGGGAAAATGCTGGAACTGAAACCATTGACAAAGACATGGATGATTTGCTATTCAGGAATTCATGGTCCGGTTCTTCCTCCAACCGTAAGCAGCAATTAAAGATTAAAGGAACAACTCCAATAAAACATAATTGTTAAGACTAAGATAAACACAAACACACAATCAAGGTCAAAGTCTCTGTGCGTGTTCACACACTAATATAGTAATATCCCTTCCAGTAGTTAACTGACACCCTTGCAAATCTCTCCCATGAATACCCGTATACAATCAGTACTTTACTGCGACTTGCATCTACTTACTTGCGGAGACAAACCTACTTCATATCCATATAACCCGGTCTAGTGTGCCGTTTGCATACATGGAACATTAGTAGTTAGCATCCATAAATGCCAGGAACATCAACAGCCCTGCTAGTCTTCATAGTATGCATCTTCTTTCCAGCAGTTGCAACAGCGGCCGGAGCCTCTTCCGGGCGCTCCATGTCGTTGCCAGGCTGCCCCGTCAAGTGCGGCGATGTGCCCATCCCATACCCCTTCGGAATTGGGGAACACTGCGCCGCGACCAGCCTGAACAGCTACTTCAACCTCATCTGCAATGGCACGATCGATCCACCGCGGCCAATGATCGGGGATCATGAGGGATATTTTGAGATCGCCGACATCTCACTGGAGCACGGTGAGATGCGCGTACTCAGCCTTGTCAGCCACATCTGCTTCACGTCGAACACCACATTCAACTATTTCAGTGAAGGATATAATCTGCAACTCACACCGCTCCTCCCCTCCCCGTCACGCAACCGCTTCACAGTCATCGGCTGCAACACCCTCGGGCTCATCAGCGGGTACAAAGACACAGTGAGCCAGTATGTGGCTGGCTGCTACTCCTACTGCGAGGGCATCAACAACACCTCTGAAGGCGCGCCCTGTGCTGGGATGGGCTGTTGTGAGGCTGCCATCCCTGCCAACCTCACCTCCTTCAGGGTTAAGTTTGAGATGAACCAGAGCAAGGTATGGGATTTCAACCCGTGCTTCTACGCCATGGTGTCCGAGGCTGGGTGGTACAACTTCAGGCAGCAGGACCTTGTTGGTCACCTGGGGTTCATTGATAGTATTTATTCAATAATAACTTGTGTAGATTTCCAAAGATAATACTATACAAACTGAAGAAACTCTAACCAAATTCAGTGTTTGTTAAACTAAATACACTCCCATGAAACATTTGTACGAACACTCACTAGTAGGTGGGTTCCAAATTTCACCTCGCGTAGCAACTCCAACTGTTAGCATTGAACAGATGCCTTAAAAGATATATACCTGGGGTGTGGGTACATGGCAGTACTCAAAATCATATTTGGTTGGTCATCTTTTCTGGTGTAAATTATTATTTATCTTTTTCAGGAAAACACAAAAGCCTAACATCTTGATGCATTGATAAAGAAAATGTTATGTACATAGTAGAACCTCAAAGAGAGGGAACACCACATAAGTAGACCACAATACCCGAAATGCTAGGCACCGTCGGGAGAAGCGCCGCCAGCCCAGCTGCCCCTACCATCACCCAGTGCCTGGTAGTGGTCTCGGCCTGGATAATGGCGAGAAAGTCAGCAACTTTGGGGTGTCTTGTTGTCAAACACGACCACGTTTTGGCATTTCACTGCATCGAGATCCTCATGCCATGAGCATGATCACCGAGGAGGTGCCTTTTCTCAACACTGGTGGTGTGGAAAGAATGGCCTGATCTCACCAGTCCTCGTAGTCCTCCCTAACAACCGGACGCCAAGAGGTGCATCGGATCCACAAGAGCACCTCGTGCAATTAAGGTGCACGAGAACAGGCAGACCGCGAGGAGGTGCATCATGGTCTCCACGGATTTGTCACAAAAGCCAGTGCATGTTGTATCCCTTGCCTAATGAGTCTCTCAGCCATCCATAAGTGGTCTTGGCATGCCAACCAAATGAAGAACTTGACATGTGGAGGGGCCTATGGTTTCTAGTTAAGGTTCGAAAATATTGAAAAAACCGTACCCTGGAAGAAGATGTTGTAGCAAGACTTAGAAGAGTATTGGGTGTCAACAGGGCGTCCAGCGCTAGATCAGGTTGTCCCGGAGCTCGTGAGCAGCACTTTGCAGACAACAGGCCAAACTTGGATGTACTATCATAGGGCGAGTGTGCTGTGTGCCACCTTGATGTCACATGTCAGTGATCTAACGCCCGCCCTGAAGCGCCTCCTACGCTGTACTGTGGGTTCAATTGGGAGCAATCTCGGCGATGTCCCTGCCTTCTAACCACCTGTTCTCCCAAAAAAGCGATGTGGCTCCGCTGCCAACAACCATCTTGGTTGAAGCAGCGAACACGCACCCTCATCTCTGGGAACTGTAAATTATTGACATGTGCCATAATATTAAGAATCTATGAAAAGTAAAGCTACAACATTACGAGATGAATTTCCTACTTGACTTTATCACTTTAGTACTTATTGAACCTTTCTTCAGCTGGCATAATGATATAATCATAAAAGTAGTAAGTATATATCATGTTTGTTTGACGCTTCTAAGTGTTCTCAATAATGTCTTCAGACACAGATGAGTGTGCATTGCGTAAGAAGGACCCCAAGTATGTAGATTTGTATCCGTGCAGAAACGGGTCTGCCAGAACAGACCGGGAAGCTACTTATGCAAATGCAAGAGAGGAAAAAGATCTGACGGTACAAATTTTGGATGCCGATCTCTGCATTCTCCAGCTGACAAATTGGTTATTGGTAAGCATCATTCAATTAAATATTAATACATATTCCATACTCTCATCTACATTAAGAGTGTACTGATATAACAGACCCAAATGTAATACAGAGTAGTAACAAAAGTATTAATTCCCAATAATATTTAGAAAAAAACTAGTAAAGAGTAGTACAAATTTACTAGCATCGGTTCCTCAAAAAAAAAAATCTTGCAGGACTCAGTGTTTCTGCAATTGTGGTGATGGCTTTGGCGTGCTATTTGTTCATGCAATTTCAAATGAAAAGGTACAAGAGGGACAAAGATGAGTATTTCAAGCAAAATGGAGGTCTCCAGTTATATGATGAGATGAGGTCAAGGCAGGTAGACACAATTCGCATACTAACAGAGAAAGAGATAAAGAGAGCTACTGACAACTACAACGAAAATCGAGTTATTGGATGTGGTGGTCATGGGATGGTCTATGGAGGAACTCTGGATGATCAAAAATAGGTAGCCATAAAAAAGTCAAAAGTAATCAACGACAATTGCAGGGAAGAATTTGTTAATGAGATAATAATCTTGTCACAAATCAATCACCGAAACATTGTGAGGTTAGTAGGCTGTTGTCTGGACGCTGATGTCCCGATGTTAGTCTACGAGTTTGTCTCCGGTGGTACTTTATCTGAGTTTCTTCACGGCGCTGATCGCAGATCTCCAGTCCAGTTGGATCTTCGATTGAAGATCGCTACACAGTCAGCAGAAGCTCTAGCTTACTTACATTCATCAACATCTCGCACTATCCTACATGGCGATGTCAAATCTGCTAACATTCTGTTAGATGATCAGCTCAATGCAAAGGTTGCTGATTTCGGAGCATCAACACTAAAGTCCATGGATGAAAGTGAATTCATCATGTTTGTCCACGGAACACTTGGCTACCTTGACCCTGAGAGCTTCATCAGCCATCGCCTCACCGACAAAAGTGATGTATACAGTTTCGGGGTGGTTCTTCTGGAGCTGATGACACGAAAGAGGGCTATCTACACTGATAACTTCAATGAGAAGGAGTCCTTGTCGTACAGTTTCCCTTTGATGTTTCATCAGAGGACGCACCACACTATGCTGGACTCTGAAATTACAGACAAAGCAGGTATGGCGGTCCTTGAGAACATGGCTGAACTCATAGTGCACTGCCTTAGTCCGAGGGGAGATGACAGACCAACGATGAAGGAAGTTGCAGAGAGCCTACAGATGATGAAGAGACTCCAACTGAACGCGACTAGTGTTTGTGGAAAAAACCACTACGCCCATATCTATGGAGCATCATCTTCTGTGGCTGTCCCTTTGGGCGAGACAACACGTGGCACCATCGATATGTCTGAACTGGTTGAAGATCTCGTGAGGTGAAGTTTGTATGTACAACTGATTCCTTCGTTTGGGGTGTGCAATACTGAATATTTAACCCACCCACAGACCCACTATTGTACAAGTTAGCCGGTTTATGGAACTATTCGATTTCACATGCCAGGGGCATCACCACATACACCATTGTTTTTCCAATAAACACATACCCCAGTGATATATGCAGCATGTATGTGTGTACTTTGATCATGAGTAAATATTTCCAAGCCTTGATTTGGAAAATTGTTTGTTGTGGCCATGGGAACCGCTTTGCATTCTGAACTCTCAAGATATATTCAGTTACACACAGCACAATAGGGATTTCTTTATTTCAGGCGATTCGCCCCGCTCCGCGGATCTGGCTCCATGGAGTTGCCACGTTCGGCGCTGCTCTGGGCCGGAGCACGGCGGATCTGGGAGCCGGAGGACATCCGAACACGCCCTAAGTTGGACTAGGTCGGATGGCGTTCACGAGCCCAATGGCACACAGGTCCAGCGGTAAACTGATTACACACGCTCCCCGTACATTAATGCATTTGTTCTCTCTAAATCAACATTAATATGCCCCAGATGACCAAATTAATGATTCTGACCTCCTAGATTGCAAGCTTGGCGATTGAGATTTTGTGTACGTAGGCTCCAGATTTCTAATGCGGTTGAAACCAGGGTATTCTGACTTTGTTGATTTTAAAAAATGTGTAGGCTCCGACCAGCCAATCTGTGATGGTTACTTCTCCCGCCTGCTACAATCAACACCAAATTACTTGGTCAACTCGTTCCCTGAGGACAATAGAAAAATAAACTGATGGAACAATGGAAAAAAAATAACATAAACAAACCATTGACAAAACTAAGAGGCTGAATTCTTCCTCCAGCAGTAAGCATCAATAGTGATGTTCAATTAAAGATTAAGGGAATAGCTCCAGAAATAATTAGACTTAGGCAAACACCCAATCAAGGCCAAAGTTTATTTGCTTGTTAACGTACACTGGTATAGCGATATCACTTGTGGCAGTTAACTAGCACCATGGAGAATGTCTCACATGTAGTATACCTATATCTCATCAGTATTATATTGCAACATGGATTTAGTTATATACAGAAACAACCCTGCTTCACGCCTATTTAACCCATTCCAGCCAATGTGTTGTTTTCTTGCATGTAACATGAGAAATTGGCATCCAGCCATGCCAAGAGAAACAATAATCATGCTAATCTACATAGCAATTATCTTGCTCACAGCAGGGGCAACACCTGCCAGAGCCTCTCCCGGACGCTCCATGTCGCGGCCAGGTTGCCCCGCCAAGTGCGGCGACGTACCCATCCCATACCCCTTCGGCATTGGCGTGCACTGTGCTGCGACCAACCTGAACAACTACTTCAACCTCATCTGCGACAACACGACAGATCAACCACGGTCAATGGTTGGGGACTCCGATAGACTAGATGAGGTTGTTGACATCTCACTGGAGCACGGCGAGATGCGTATTGTAACATCCCAAAATTGTAACCCAGCTTTATTAGTCAAAAATGTGGGCCAACAAAAACTTTTGTTATTTTTATGTGTGCTTGCTTGTGTTTGCTTGTTTGTGTTGGTTGTTTGCTAAAAGAAAATTATGAAGAAAAGAAAAGAAACACAACAAAAGGTTTCCCACATAAAATCATGTGACAAAAGTCACACAAATTTTATCTTATTAAGAAAATCAAATTTTATTTTCAAAACAAACTTCAGTGGGGTGACATGATGATCACTCCCACTTTACCCTTACATTCTTTTCCCTCTCTCTATTTTAAATTCTATTCTAAATCCTATTTTCAAATTTTCCAAATGTTTCTTTAACTTTGAAAAACCCTCAAAATCATCAAGCTACCCTTCCAAAGAAATAATCCAGTGGTACCACAACCCTTGGAAAAATATTTGGAAGCAAACTTTGTAAATAAATTTCAAAAAAATCAAATTTGAACTTGGTTCGGGTTTTGGTCGAACACTTGTTGATCACCACTGAGTTCATCTCAAACCCGAAAAATCAATCCAAAATTCGAGCTCAAATCGGTGCAATCCCGTGCCATTAGCGTTTCCACTCACTCACCTCACCTCACTCACTCGAAGGGTGGAGATTTGACAAGCTCGTTGACCCCAGAGGAGGCAAGACGCTGGCGCCACGCCATTGCCGTCCCTGGCGAGCTCCCGCACGGGTCCCTCTGTGGAGAGGGCAGACGCAACGCTGCGACGACGCCGCGCCGTGCCCGCCACACCACCCAGCTCCCTCCGCCTCTGATCGACGAGACGCGACCGCCGCAGAGCCCTCTGGCGTGCGCATCGTCCGCGCCAGAGCACGCCGGGCGACGCGACGACGCCGAGGTCCACGGCAAGCACCGCACGCCTCCGCACTGTCCCACCTCACTTCCCTGGTTCAGTCACCTCCCTTGCGTCGTGTCCAAGCACCACTGCCCCGCGGTTGCACCGCACGCACCCTACCCGACCCCAGCACACGCGCCCGTGCTCGCCGCACGCCATGGCGGGCCGAGCACGTCACCGCAAGCTCGCGCGCCACCCCTGCTTCCCCTCGACCACCCGACCGCACCTGCATCATTCCCTCGCTCCCCGCAACCTCACTGGCACCCTCAGCTGGACCCAGCACCACCCCTTTCCTCTCCCCACCACCGAGCCGTGGAGCGCCGAGCGCCGCCGCTCGCTATAAAAACCCACCCCGCACCACCTCTTCTCCACACACCTCCAACACTTCCCCCTCACACCCCTCACACCCGTGCATCGCCAGGAAGGCGAGCACTGCATCGCAGCCACCGTGCACACGCACGGCAGAGCGCTGCCGCGCCGAGGAAGAAGGCGATCACGGCCAGGTCGTGCCTCTCTTCCCCTGCCTTCTCTCTGGCCCTTGCTCGCATCGCCATTACACCCTAGCTCACCCGCCGTTTTCCCGTGTTTCGTGCACACAGCGCAGCAGGGGACTCGCCGGAGTTGGAGCACGGCCGCGGAGGAGGAGCTGATCACGCCGCCGTCGAGTGAAGCCGTCCCAGCACGCACGACTCACCCCAGAGCTTCCCCACTCCCTCCGCCGTCGATCCCCGTCATCTCCGCCACCTCCCGAGCTCTCAGGTGAGCGAATCGTGCACTCCGCCGTCGCCGGAGCCACGGCGCCGCCAGGAAATGGTCGCCGCCGTGTCGTTGATCCTCAGCCGTAGGATTAGAGATCAACGGTAGCTTACCCTTTCGTTTAATTAGACACTGACTGGTGGACCCCACCCGTCAGCGTTTTAAACTTAAACCCGCGCGCGAAACGTTTTCCGTTGAGTCACTGACGAGTGGACCCCACCCGTCAGGATTTTCAACATTATCCAGTAAATTAGGTTTTCCAGAATTTCAAACTCCTCTGCTTTTCAGTACTGGACCTAGTTTTGAAATTCAATAACTCGAGTTCTAGGAATCCAAATAAATCAAACTCAACTGTTCTGGAAAGCTTATAAAATTCTTTAACTCACCAAAGTGGTCTCATCTCATTTAAATAAATAATAAAAATGTATTAATAAAAATGCTCCAGAAGGTTTAAAACACTAAACCATTTGTTTCTGGAGTTATATAAATCCAAATAACTCGAAACCAATTTTGGTAGCTTTGTATTAGGATCCTTTAGCTCCCCAAATTTTGGTAGAATTAATTGAGTAGTGTAAACTCCTTAGCCTTTGGTTGAACTTCAGTGCACCCTTCTGCACTAAACCAATTAGTGTGATTTAATAGTAGGTCCAATTAAACTAAAACCAATTTTGTTAGGTCACATTCAACCAAGGTTAGTTACCCCTAAAAGGATTTAATTTTGGAGCAACTTAATTGTTTGGTAGCTAAAACTTGATTAAAACCTTCTGAACTAAAACAAATGTGTAGGGAGTTTGGTAACTCCAAATGACCCCAATCCAATTGGGTGATCTTCTACACATCAGTAGCTATCCATAGAATTTAGTTTGAAATTTTGTGACCAACATAGATTAAATGGTGAATTAATTGGTGTACAACTAGTTTCTGCCTTAGTTTGAAAACAATTAAATAAAGATTAATTCAATTAAATTAAAACCACCTTGTGTTGCTTGATGTGTGCAGTAGCTAATTATAGCATTTGTGATTGTAATGATGTGATGATGCTTGAGTTAGAGTAGTAATTGTTTGTCTTGCTTGTTTAACGTTTAGACGATACCGTTGACGGATTTATCGAAGAAGGAGGTTTCGTTGAACCCGAAGATCAGGACCAGTACCACTGTGTTGAACAAGGCAAGCTACTTCACTGAGCTTGCATTTATATACATCTATTTTAGTCTCAAGAGTTATTCCAAGGAATCAATGATTTTAGAAAAACCCTTTTGCAAAATACCTGAAAACTATTTTGCCACCTTATGTAGAAGTATAAAGTAGTTTTTAAAACTATAAGTTGGGAAAAACAATGTTTTTCAAAACTCCTTTGAAGGTACTTGGATGAAGGTGAAATGCCGAAAGGTCGGTATTAAGTTGGAGAATGGTGGTGTTGTTTTGGAAAAGTGCACATTGTGTCCTAATACTATGGCGACCAACCAATAACCGGTGCGACCACATTTACCCACATATGGGCAAGGGCGTAGTCATATAATTTGCTCGTGTTAGTACTGGATGCCTCAATAACGAGGATAACCTCGTTCCATGAGGGGATGGTCTGAGGACCTACCCCCTGACCTGGG
Organism: Poa pratensis; assembly: GCA_947311845.1. Classification (NCBI taxonomy): domain Eukaryota; kingdom Viridiplantae; phylum Streptophyta; class Magnoliopsida; order Poales; family Poaceae; genus Poa; species Poa pratensis. The sequence continues at coordinate 8,120,882 of CAMZMU010000115.1, read as the reverse complement.
TCCTCTTAATAGAAGTCTACCGGAAGCCGGTATGAGCGTAAAGAAGAAAGAGGATTGAAGGGCTCCCTTGGGTCCGCCGGACAGAACTACGAGTCCTCACACTTAGTTTCTGAGGATTTAAGTGTCGATGGAAAGTGTCGTAGAGGCAGGGTCCTATACTAGCATGAGCAAAGGACAGGCTATGGCCGGGAACTCAACTTCGCATACCTCTGGTATGGCGGGACGTGGCTGACACGATGAGTGACCGGATGGGTGTGGGAAAAGCGTGCTACCTCTGCAGAGGGTAAAACTATTCGAATAGCCGAGTCCTCGGATATGGACAGTTGGGAGGCTGTCTTAAGACCATGTGCAAGTTTTATAAAATATTGAGTTTTGAAAGGAAAATGAAGTGGAAAAGGTTGCATACCTGTACCAATGAGTTGGTACGAGGTTGTGATGGGTTTGGGAACCATGATTGGGATATGGTTGGATACCGGAGGAGTTTCGGGGAAACAGCTAAAATGATGTCTTCTTAAAGGATAGTTGTAAAAATTTCTTCTTACCCCTTTTCAGAAAAGCTTTTAGAGTTTTCAAATAAGTTTAAAAATAAAACTAAAACTAGTGCTTACTCTAGTTGGGGTAGTTTGCGAGTACAATCAAATGTACTCATATTGGTTTCGTCCCTGGCTATTGTCTTAGCCAGATTTCGAGGAGCCCTACGTTGAAGAGGAGTTCGGCGACGTCTATGCAAACTAGATCTTCATAAGTCAGCTGCCTGTCGGGTGTTGTTTGATGGATTAGCCCTACTACCGTAGCTTCCGCTGAATAAAGATGATTTGGCCCTTGAAGGCACCTATGTATAATTAGGCCAGTATGGCCATGTGTGTAAGACTTGAAACTCGGTATTGTATGGATGTAAACTTTGATATTCAGTTCGGATTATGTGCAACGACATACTGATCACGGGATCGTTGTGTTAAGCATAATCGGGTATTTCGGACGGCTAGTCCGGGGTCCCCACAGAGCTGGTATCAGAGCCATCCTGACTTTAGGAGACCTTAGTTAACATGGGCGTTAGTTAGGAGTTACAAAAGTTAATTTCTAAAACAAGGAAGTGGAGTATTTTCGAAAATTTCTTATCTCCCCAACCCTTCCATTTATGTAAAAACCTTATACTCATTAAGAGTTGTCTTTTCTTGAACCCTTAAAATTTTGCACACTTGTACTCCATTAAGTTTACATTTGATACTCATGTCACTTAACTAACTTAAAATTTTGCTTAAACTTGTAGATGGCACCCAACGTCACCGAGTTCGTCCAAGTTAGGAAGGACGGCCTGCTGATGTTCGAGCAGGACTTGTACGAGTTGAGCCAGACTTTGGGACGCCCTGTTCCAGAGTTTGAGGGAACTCAGGTCGATTCCCTCGGTGATGGGAACCTGTCCTGGCTCATCAAGTCGTCCGTCCGAGGCAGGATTCAGCCACCCCGCTCCAAGGACTTGGTCTACTCCACGATGGACACTACTTGGGTTGACGGTCTGACCCGAGTTATGCAGAGGCTGCTAGCCCGCCTTTGTGAGGAGCACAAGGACGAGCTGGTTGGCACTCGTTTCCAGTACTTCGGGAGGCGTGACGATGAGGGAAACCCCACCTACCCCGCGCAGCACACTCTCTTCGGCGAGTACATCACCGACATGGAGGTGCTACTTCACGACACCCAGGAGAACCTGCGCGATGCTAGACTCAAGGTTCACTTCCAGCGTAGCTCCCTCGACGATGCCCGAGTCCGTGAGACCCAGCTGAAGTGGGAGAATGACAATCTCCGCCTGAAGCTGGCCCGTCAGAGGAGGACTATCGTCAGGCTCCGCAAGAAGGTAGCAGAGCAGAACGAGATGATAGACGAGATGGAGCAGCAGGCGAACGAGATGGAGGAGGAGGGCGAGGATCTCCGCAAGGAGAACAGTGCCTTCATCAGCGATGATGAGGACTACTTAGAGGAGATGGACTATGGGAGGAGGACGACGAGGAGGAGTTAGTTGACGAGGAGGAGGAGCCGTCTGAGCCAGTTCTCGAGGAGGAGGATCCCGAGGAGCCACCCTACGACTCAGACGTTGAGATCGTCGAGCCTGAGGTTCCACCTCAGTAGTTGAGCGACGAGAGCACTACCCTAGGACTGTGTCGACCCCCTATGCGAGTAGAGTTTATGTGTTGGTTCCTAGAGAAACCATGTTGTATGTACATTAGGTGTAGTAGGATGTTGTAAGCTTGATGTGTGAACTCCTTGATGTGATGATTGTGTTGAATAAATGTGATGGTCTTGTTTGACTAGTGTTTCATCAACCACCCCCTTTGTGACTTCATCGTTAGCCAAAGCCTTTTTGCCTTGCCTCTTATATCGTATCTATTCCAGGATGACGAACACTCGCCACAACCAGCACGCGACACCACCACCACCGCCGGAACCCACCGCTGCTCAACTGCTTGCGATCATCATGGAGGATCGCCAAGCTGCCCGGGAAGAGCGTCAAGCTCATCTCGCCGCCCTGCAGCAACTTGCTGCTGCCCACGCCAACCAGAACAACAATGGTGGCAATGGCAATGGCGACGAGGGTGGAAACCAGCGCTCTACCCTGAGTGACTTCCAGAAGACCACACCCCTACCTATTCCAAGGGACTTCATCCCCTGGAAGCAGATGACTGGATCCGCACTATTGAAAACAACCTGGAAGTTGCCTCGGTAGGAGAGAATGAGAAGGTCCTGTATGCTACCCACTACCTTGCTGGACCTGCAAGAGCTTGGTGGGAAACTACCAAGACCATCCAGCAAGCGGGTCATGTCATTACCTGGGAGGAGTTCAAGGACAAATTCCGCAAGAAGTTCATCTCTAGCGGTCTTATCGAGAGGAAGAAGGATGAGTTCCGTAAGCTAAGGCAGGGAGGCAGAGATGTGGTTGGTTATCTGGATGAGTTTACCGATCTTGCTCGGTATGCTCCTGAAGATACCGACACGGAAAAGAAGAAGATGGAGCGCTTTCTGAACGGACTCCATGATGAGATGCAATGTGCCTTGGTTGTCCATGACTTCCGTGATCTGGAGTCACTAGTGGACAAGGCCATTCAGCTGGAGACCAAGCGCAAATCCATGTTTGAAGGCCGCAAGAGAAGGATGAATATTCAGGAAGGTTCCAGCAGCCAGAAACCCGCACCTTCCAGCCAGCCCCAAGCCAGTTTATCGACACCCCCAGCTCCACGTCCCAACTATCCCAACCGTCCCAACAACAACAACAACAACAATGTCCCCCGCCCAAACACCAACAACAACTACCACCCCAATGGCAACAATCGTCCCGGAGGAAACACACACTTTTACCCCTACTGCCAGCGTTGTCTGCTTTGAATGCGGCAACAAGGGTCATTACTCCCGAGACTGCCCCAATCCCAAGAGGAACGTTCAGCGCCCCAATGCACCAGCACCCAACTCTGGACAAGGCCGTAATGGAAATGGAAATGGCAAGAATGCTGCACCCCGTGGCAATGGCTGTTGCCAGAGGCCGTCTGAACCACATCAACACTGAGAAGCCCAGGAAGCGCCAGATGTTGTGCTGGGTACGTTCCTTGTCAACTCAGTACCTGCAACTGTCCTGTTTGATTCTGGTGCTACCCATTCCTTTGTTACCAAGGAGTTTGTTGTTAAGGGAGGTCTAGTCGGGAGCCTCTTGTCCAAACCCCTGCTTATACAAACCCCAGAGTTCCTAGTAGAGACCAAGCTGTTTTGTCCCGACGTCTCTCTTGAGATCAAAGGAGAAAACTTTCCAGCTGACCTAATCATCTAGGAACCCAAGGCATAGATATCATTCTGGGTATGAATTGGTTAGCAAAGTATCATGGTCGTATCGACTGCGCCAGAAGAGCAGTATCTCTCACCACAGACCAAGGAACCGAAGTGGAGTATGCATCACAAGCCAATCAATCCCAACCCTGTTGTCATGAAGGTATAGCCCGACCAGCTCTAGATGAGATCCGTGTTGTCCACCTATTCAAGGATGTTTTCCCGGAGGAATTGCCTGGTATGCCACCAGACCGGGATATTGAGTTCGTGATTGAACTTATTCCTGGAACAGCCCCTATATCCCAGAGACCCTACCGGATGAACCCAGAGGAACTGGTGGAATTGAAGAAGCAGTTAGCTGATCAGCTCAGCAAAGGTCTGATTCGCCCAAGTGCATCACCTTGGGGATCACCTATCATCTTCGTGGACAAAAGAGACGGTACCACACGCCTGTGTGTGGATTATCGCAAGCTCAATGATGTAACCATCAAGAACAAGTATCCTCTGCCCAAGATCGAGGATCTGTTCGATCAGATGAACGGAGCCCGAGTCTTTTCTAAGATCGATCTTCGGACAGGTTATCACCAGTTGAAGATTCGAGAGTCTGACATTCCCAAGACCGCCTTCACCACCCGATACGGATTGTTTGAATACACCGTTATGTCCTTTGGCTTGACCAATGCCCTGCTTATTTCATGAATCTCATGAATAAGATTTTCATGGAGTACCTCGACAAGTTCGTGGTTGTCTTCATTGATGATATCCTTATCTACTCCAAGACTGAAGAAGAGCATGCTGAACATCTGCGTTGGTTTTGGAGACCCTCAGAGAACACAACTATATGCCAAACTTAGCAAGTGTGAATTTTGGCTAAGTGAAGTGGCATTCCTCGGACATGTTGTGTCTGCAGGAGGAATCTCTGTTGACCCCGAGAAAATCAAAGCCATTCTAGACTGGAAATCACCCACCAGTGTAACGGAAATCCGAAGTTTTCTCGGACTGCAGGTTATTACCGCAAGTTCGTTGAAGGATTCTCCAGTATAGCCAAACCCATGACCCAGTTGTTGAAGAAGGATAAGAAGTTTGAATGGACCCAGAAGTGTGAAGATAGTTTTCAAGAACTGAAGAAGAGACTGACTTCAGCCCCAATCCTAGTCATGCCAGACGTCACCAAGAGTTTCGACGTGTATTGCGATGCTTCACGTCTCGGACTTGGTTGCGTTCTGATGCAAGAAGGAAAAGTTGTGTCGTACCTGTCTCGACAGTTGCGACCGCATGAGGAGAATTACCCAACCCATGATCTGGAATTAGCAGCTGTGGTTTTTGCTTTGAAAACATGGCGACCCTATCTTGTGGGTCATCGCTGCGAGGTCTATACAGATCACAAAAGCTTGAAGTACATTTTCACTCAGAAGGAGTTGAATCTGAGGCAGAGAAGGTGGATGGAATTGATTAAGGACTATGATGTCGGAATTCATTACCATCCCGGAAAAGCCAATGTGGTAGCCGATGCCCTAAGCCGGAAGCCCTGCACCCTGAATACCCTAATCCAAGCAGAACAACCAGCCTTGTTTAAGGAGTTCGAAGATTTCGGACTTGAATTGGTTAGCCATGGATATCTTGCCAACCTGGAGTTAGCCCCAACCCTGTTGGACCAAATCAAAGAGGCCCAGAAGGGTCATGAGAGTATCGAGGGAATTAAAAAGAAGCTACCCCTCGACAAAGCACCTGGTTTTGCCGTAGATGCTGAAGGAGTTCTGAAATTCAAAGGACGCCTATGTGTGCCCGATGATAAGGAACTCAAGGGTCTGATCCTGAAAGAAGCCCACGATACCCCATACTCGATCCACCCCGGAGGAACCAAGATGTACCAAGATCTTCGTGAGAAGTTTTGGTGGCATGGAATGAAGCGAGAGATTGGTTCTTTCGTGGCCAAATGTGATATCTGTCAGCGAGTCAAAGCAGAGCACCAGCGCCCTGCCCCCCTTAAGACCCCCGAGTGGAAATGGGATGAAATTGGAATGGATTTTATTACCGGACTTCCTAGGTCAAACCGAGGCCATGACTCAATCTGGGTCATCGTTGATCGGCTGACCAAAGTTGCCCATTTTATCCCCGTCAAACCACTCACACTGGATCACAGTTAGCAGACTTGTATATGTCCGGATAGTAAGCCTGCACGGAGTGCCTAAGAGAATTGTATCTGACAGAGGCACGCAGTTCACCTCACGGTTCTGGAAAGCTCTTCACGAAGCCCTCGGAACCCACTTATCATTCAGCACAGCCTATCACCCTCAGACCGGAGGACAGACTGAGCGAGTAAACCAGATTCTGGAAGATATGCTTCGTGCATGTGTCCTAGCCTATGGCTCTAAATGGGAAGATTGCCTTCCATTTGCAGAGTTTTCCTATAACAATAGTTATCAGTCCAGTCTGCAAATGGCCCCATTTGAAGCACTTTACGGCAAGAAGTGTCGTACACCTTTGAACTGGTCCGAGACCGGAGAAGGAAAAGTGTTTGGACCAGATACCCTCCGTGAAGCCGAGGAGCAAGTCCAACTTATCCGTGAACGTCTCAAAACGGCCCAATCCCGTCAGAAAAGTTATGCTGATCCCAAGCGTCGTGACGTCACCTTTCAACCTGGAGATTTTGTCTATCTTCGGGTGACACCACTCAAAGGGATGCAACGTTTCCATGTCAAAGGAAAGTTGGCACCCAGATATATTGGACCTTTCAAGATTCTTGCCCGTCGCGGAGAGGTAGCCTATCAGTTAGAGTTGCCCCCAGAATTATCGGAATTTCATGATGTCTTCCACATCTCTCTGCTCCGGAAGTGTCTTGAAGTTCCTGACCACCAGACGTTTTCAAGAACATTGACCACCACTCCATCGACCTGAACCATGATCTGACTTACGTGAGAGACCATTCAAAATTCTCGACGAAGATATTCGTCTCACCCGGAGGAACAAGATCAAGTTTTATAAAGTCCAGTGGACTAACCACTCTGAAGAGGAAGCCACTTGGGAACGTGAGGACTATCTTAGAAGCGATTTCCCAACCTCTTTAGCACCTAAGCCTAGCCAATCTCGGGACGAGATTTATCCTAAGGGGGGAAGGATCTGTAACATCCCAAAATTGTAACCCAGCTTTATTAGTCAAAAATGTGGGCCAACAAAAACTTTTGTTATTTTTATGTGTGCTTGCTTGTGTTTGCTTGTTTGTGTTGGTTGTTTGCTAAAAGAAAATTATGAAGAAAAGAAAAGAAACACAACAAAAGGTTTCCCACATAAAATCATGTGACAAAAGTCACACAAATTTTATCTTATTAAGAAAATCAAATTTTTTTTCAAAACAAACTTCAGTGGGGTGACATGATGATCACTCCCACTTTACCCTTACATTCTTTTCCCTCTCTCTATTTTAAATTCTATTCTAAATCCTATTTTCAAATTTTCCAAATGTTTCTTTAACTTTGGAAAAACCATCAAAATCATCAAGCTACACTTCCAAAGAAAATAATCCAGTGGTACCACAACCCTTGGAAAAATATTTGGAAGCAAACTTTGTAAATAAATTTCAAAAAAATCAAATTTGAACTTGGTTCGGGTTTTGGTCGAACACTTGTTGATCACCACTGAGTTCATCTCAAACCCGAAAAATCAATCCAAAATTCGAGCTCAAATCGGTGCAATCCCGTGCCATTAGCGTTTCCACTCACTCACCTCACCTCACTCACTCGAAGGGTGGAGATTTGACAAGCTCGTTGACCCCAGAGGAGGCAAGACGCTGGCGCCACGCCATTGCCGTCCCTGGCGAGCTCCCGCACGGGTCCCTCCGTGGAGAGGGCAGACGCAACGCTGCGACGACGCCGCGCCGTGCCCGCCACACCACCCAGCTCCCTCCGCCTCTGATCGACGAGACGCGACCGCCGCAGAGCCCTCTGGCGTGCGCATCGTCCGCGCCAGAGCACGCCGGGCGACGCGACGACGCCGAGGTCCACGGCAAGCACCGCACGCCTCCGCACTGTCCCACCTCACCTCCCTGGTTCAGTCACCTCCCTTGCGTCGTGTCCAAGCACCACTGCCCCGCGGTTGCACCGCACGCACCCTACCCGACCCCAGCACACGCGCCCGTGCTCGCCGCACGCCATGGCGGGCCGAGCACGTCACCGCAAGCTCGCGCGCCACCCCTGCTTCCCCTCGACCACCCGACCGCACCTGCATCACTCCCTCGCTCCCCGCAACCTCAATGGCACCCTCAGCTGGACCCAGCACCACCCCTTTCCTCTCCCCACCACCGAGCCGTGGAGCGCCGAGCGCCGCCGCTCGCTATAAAAACCCACCCCGCACCACCTCTTCTCCACACACCTCCAACACTTCCCCCTCACACCCCTCACACCCGTGCATCGCCAGGAAGGCGAACACTGCATCGCAGCCACCGTGCACACGCACGGCAGAGCGCTGCCGCGCCGAGGAAGAAGGCGATCACGGCCAGGTCGTGCCTCTCTTCCCCTGCCTTCTCTCTGGCCCTTGCTCGCATCGCCATTACACCCTAGCTCACCGCCAAGTTTTCCCGTGTTTCGTGCACCACAGCGCAGCAGGGGACTCGCCGGAGTTGGAGCACGGCCGCGGAGGAGGAGCTGATCACGCCGCCGTCGAGTGAAGCCGTCCCAGCACGCACGACTCACCCCAGAGCTTCCCCACTCCCTCCGCCGTCGATCCCCGTCATCTCCGCCACCTCCCGAGCTCTCAGGTGAGCGAATCGTGCACTCCGTCGTCGCCGGAGCCACGGTGCCGCCAGGAAATGGTCGCCGCCGTGTCGTTGATCCTCAGCCGTAGGATTAGAGATCAACGGTAGCTTACCCTTTCGTTTAATTAGACACTGACTGGTGGACCCCACCAGTCAGCGTTTTAAACTTAAACCCGCGCGCGAAACGTTTTCCGTTGAGTCACTGACGAGTGGACCCCACCCGTCAGGATTTTCAACATTATCCAGTAAATCAGATTTTCCAGAATTTCAAACTCCTCTGCTTTTCAGTAATGGACCTAGTTTTGAAATTCAATAACTCGGGTTCTAGGAATCCAAATAAATCAAACTCAACTGTTCTGGAAAGCTTATAAAATTCTTTAACTCACCAAAGTGGTCTCATCTATTTAAATAAATAATAAAAATGTATTAATAAAAATGCTCCAGAAGGTTTAAAACACTAAACCATTTGTTTCCGGAGTTATATAAATCCAAATAACTCGAAACCAATTTTGGTAGCTTTGTATTAGGATCCTTTAGCTCCCCAAATTTTGGTAGTATTAATTGAGTAGTGTAAACTCCTTAGCCTTTGGTTGAACTTCAGTGCACCCTTCTGCACTAAACCAATTAGTGTGATTTAATAGTAGGTCCAATTAAACTAAAACCAATTTTGTTAGGTCACATTCAACCAAGGTTAGTTACCCCTAAAAGGATTTAAATTTTGGAGCAACTTAAATTGTTTGGTAGCTAAAACTTGATTAAAACCTTCTGAACTAAAACCAATGTGTAGAGAGTTTGGTAACACCAAATGACCCCAATCCAATTGGGTGATCTTCTACACATCAGTAGCTATCCATAGAAATTTAGTTTGAAATTTTGTGACCAAATAGATTAAATGGTGAATTAATTGGTGTACAACTAGTTTCTGCCTTAGTTTGAAAACAATTAAATAAAGATTAATTCAATTAAATGAAAACCACCTTGTGTTGCTTGATGTGTGCAGTAGCTAATTATAGCATTTGTGATTGTAATGATGTGATGATGCTTTGTTAGAGTAGTAATTGTTTGTCTTGCTTGTTTAACGTTTAGACGATACCGTTGACGGATTTATCGAAGAAGGAGGTTTCGTTGAACCCGAAGATCAGGACCAGTACCACAGTGCTGAACAAGGCAAGCTACTTCACTGAGCTTGCATTTATATACATCTATTTTAGTCTCAAGAGTTATTCCAAGAAATCAATGATTTTAGACAAACCCCTTTTGCAAAATACCTGAAAACTATTTTGCCACCTTATGTAGAAGTATAAAGTAGTTGTTTAAAACTATAAGTTGGGAAAAACAATGTTTTTCCAAACTCCGTTGAAGGTACTAGGATGAAGGTGAAATGCCGAAAGGTCGGTATTAAGTTGGAGAATGGTGGTGTTGTTTTGGAAAAGTGCACATTGTGTCCTAATACTATGGCGACCAACCAATAACCGGTGCGACCACATTTACCCACATATGGGCAAGGGCGTAGTCATATAATTTGCTCGTGTTAGTACTGGATGCCTCAATAACGAGGATAACCTCGTTCCATGAGGGGATGGTCTGAGGACCTACCCCTGACCTGGGTCCTCTTAATAGAAGTCTACCGGAAGCCGGTATGAGCGTAAAGAAGAAAGAGGATTGAAGGGCTCCCTTGGGTCCGCCGGACAGAACTACGAGTCCTCACACTTAGTTTCTGAGGATTTAAGTGTCGATGGAAAGTGTCGTAGAGGCAGGGTCCTATACTAGCATGAGCAAAGGACAGGCTATGGCCGGGAACTCAACTTCGCATACCTCTGGTATGGCGGGACGTGGCTGACGCGATGAGTGACTGGATGGGTGTGGGAAAAGCGTGCTACCTCTGCAGAGGGTAAAACTATTCGAATAGCCGAGTCCTCGGATATGGACAGTTGGGAGGCTGTCTTAAGACCATGTGCAAGTTTTATAAAATATTGAGTTTTGAAAGGAAAAGGAAGTGGAAAGGATTGCATATCTGTACCAATGAGTTGGTACGAGGTTGTGACGGGGTTGGAACCATGATTTGGGATATGGTTGGATACCGGAGGAGTTTCGGGGAAACAGCTAAAATGATGTCTTCTTAAAGGATACTCGCTCCGTTCCAAATTAATTGACTTCCATTTGTACACATGTGGATGTATCTATACGTGTAACATGTCTAGATACATCCATGTGTGGATAAATAGAAGTCAATTAATTTGGAACGGATGGAGTAGTTATAAACTTCTTCTCACCCCTTTTCAGTAAAGACTTTGAGAGTTTTCAAATATAAGTTTAAGAAATAAAACTAGAACTAGTGCTTACTCAAGTTGGGGTAGTTTGCGAGTACAATCCAATGTACTCATATTGGTTTCGTCCCTGGCTATTGTCTTAGCCAGATTTCGAGGAACCCTACGTCGAAGAGGAGTTCGGCGACGTCTATGCAAACTAGGATCTTCATAAGTCAGCTGCCTGTCGGGTGTTGTTTAAGTGGATTAGCCCTACTACCGTAGCTTCCGCTGAATAAAGATGATTTGGCCCTTGAAGGCACCTATGTATAATTAGGCCAGTATGGCCATGTGTGTAAGACTTGAAACTCGGTATTGTATGGATGTAAACTTTGATATTCAGTTCGGATTATGTGCAACGACATACTGATCACGGGATCGTTGTGTTAAGCATAATCGGGTATTTCGGACGGCTAGTCCGGGGTGCCCCACACGTATACTCAGCCGTGTCAGCTACATCTGCTTCAACTCGAACGACTCCTTCTGGTCCCCCGTAGGGTACGATCTGCAAAGCTCTCCCTTCCTCCCTTCACCATCACGTAACCGCTTCACAGTAATCGGCTGTAACACCCTGGGGCTCATCATCGGCTACAAAGAAACCGCGGGCCAGTACGTGGCTGGCTGCTACTCCTACTGTGAGGGCATCAACAGCACGTCTGAAGGCGCGCCATGTGCTGGGATGGGCTGCTGCGAAGCTGTCATTCCCGATAACCTTATTTCCTTGGAGCTCGGGTTTGAGATGAACCAGAGAAAGGTATGGCGCTTCAACCCGTGCTTCTACGCCATGGTGGCGGAGGTTGGATGGTACAACTTCAGCCAGCAGGACCTCGTCGGCAGACTTGGATTCATCAATGGTCGAGCCAAGAGGGGTGTCCGCACCATTGCTGACTGGGCCATCAGGAATGTCTCATGCCCAGAGAAGGGGAAAGACAAACCTAATGATTATGCATGCGTCAGTGCAAAAAGTTTTTGCATAGCCGCAAACAATGGTCCAGGATACTTGTGCAAGTGCTCCGAAGGATACGAGGGTAATCCTTATCTTCAGAACGGCTGTCAAGGTTAATCGTTTACTCCAATTTAACTTGTGCAGATTTTCACAGATAATGCTTTGAAAAACGATAAACTCTAAACAATATCCTAGTGTTAGTTCAACCAGATACACTTTCTGAAAATTTAGAGGAAGACTCACCAATAGGTGGGTTTTGAATTCGCCCTTGTGTATCAACACCAACATAAGTCTTCAAACTTTTGCCCTGTTGTGCCACCACAAGTTTTGAACAGCTACCTACAAAAATTTACCGATGTATCTCTAATAAGTGATGCAATATTTATTTAAAAGAAGTTATGAACAGGAAAATTGTAGCATTAGGGCATCTCCAACTGTTTGCCCCATCTGTCCCCCACATCTGTACAAATGGAGGCTTCCCAATCATATGGGGAGAAAATAATGCGCATGGTACCCAATGGTTCTCGCGATCTGTGTGAAGTGAATTACCAGCTATATTTTGTTACTTGTTGAACCTTTCTTTAGCTGACATATATGATATAATAATGAAATCAGATGTACATATCATGTTTAGTTTGACGCTTCTAAGTGCTTGCATTAATGTTTTCAGACAGAGACGAGTGTGCACTGCGTAAGCAGGACCCCAAATATGAAATTTTGCATCCATGCAGAGAAGGGATCTGCCAGAACACACGGGAAGCTACTTATGCAACTGTAAGAGAGGAACAGAAAATGATGGTACAAATTTTGGATGCCGATCTCCGAATCCTAAGGCTGACAAATTGGTTATTGGTAAGCTTGATTCGTTTAAGTAATTAACATATATTCCATACTTTCATCTACATTAAGATGTGTATTGTAATAACAAACACCCATGCAATAGTAAGAAAAGAGGAAGTAACAAAAATATTAACTCTGAACACTACTTAGAACCAAAAGAATGCAGTAAAGTCCAAATTTGTAACATAAATATTAACACCAGTTTTGTAAAAAAAAACTTATTTTTGCAGGACTCAGTGTCAGTGTTTCTGCAACTGTGGTGATAGCCTCAGCATGCTTGTTGCTCATGCAATTTCAAAGAAGAAGGCACAAGAGGGAGAAAGATGAGTATTTCAAACAAAATGGAGGTCTCCAATTATATGATAAGATGCGATCAAGGCAGGTGGACACAATTCGCATACTTACAGTGAAAGAGATAAGAGAGCCACTGACAACTACAATGAAGATCGAGTTATTGGATGTGGTGGTCAGGGGATGGTCTACAGAGGAACTTTAGATGATCAAAAAGAGGTAGCGGTAAAGAAGTCCAAAGTAATCAATGATGATTGCAGGGAAGAATTTGTTAATGAGATTATAATCTTGTCACAGATCAACCACCGGAACATTGTGAGGTTAATAGGTTGTTGTCTGGATGTAGATGTCCCGATGTTGGTCTACGAGTTTGTCTCCCGTGGTACATTATCTGAATTTATTCACAGTACTGACCGCAGAAGATCACCATTCCCATTGAATCTTCGCCTGAAGATGGCTACACAATCAGCAGAAGCTCTAGCTTACTTACATTCGTCGACATCCCACACAATCTTGCATGGGGATGCCAAATCTGCAAACATTTTGTTGGATGATCAGCTCAACGCAAAGGTTGCAGATTTCGGAGCATCAACACTGAAGTCCATGGATGAAAATGAATTCATCATGTTTGTACACGGTACACTTGGCTACCTTGACCCTGAAAGCTTCATCAGCCATTGTCTCACCGACAAAAGTGATGTATACAGCTTTGGAGTGGTTCTTCTGGAGCTAATGACGAGAAAGAGGGCTATATACAAGGGCAACTTCAATAAAAAAGCAGTCATTGTCTTACAGTTTTCCATTGAAGTATCACCAGAAGAAGCACCCGACTATGTTGGACCCTGAAATTATAGAAGATGCAAGTACGGGGGTGCTCGAGAAGATGGCCGAACTCGCAGTGCACTGCCTTGTGCCAAGAGGAGATGACAGGCCAACCATGAAGGAAGTTGCAGAGAGGCTACAGATGATGAGGAGACTCCATCTTGAAGCGACTGGTGCTCTTGAAAACAACAGCTTTGCAGAAAACTACGGAGGACCATCTTCGTTCATTGTCCTTTTCGACGAGATAACACATGGGACCATCGGTATGTCCGAACTGGTTGAAGATCTTGCAAGATGATGCTTGTGATTCCGTGTGCACGGTTAAATATTTGGTTTGTGGTATGCAATACCAATCCCACCCAGTGTGGTGTGTTGTAATAAGTTAAACAGGAGCAATGATCCTAATATCCGATTTGGACGTGCCGGAGAAATCGCCCCATACGCCATTTTGGGTATGCAACATGTACTACATAATAAGTGTGAAATTTGATCGTGGGTATCGAGCTGTTGGTTTGGCCATTTAATTTGTTCGTTGTGACCATGTGAACTGTTCCCATTCCGAACTCTGAAGACACTTTTTTTTAGACTGAAGATGTACTAGTATTCAGTTATGCAACACCTGACGGATTTCAATGGTTCCACAATTGAATCAAAATTTACCTGTGCCGGGATGGGATTGAGCGACTCTTCTTCTAGCGGCTCGACGTCCGCTCCGCCTATCCAATCGTATGGATACACCTGACGGATTTCAATGGTTCCACAATTGAATCAAAATTTACCTGTGCCGGGATGGGATTGAGCGACTCTTCTTCTAGCGGCTCGACGTCCGCTCCGCCTATCCAATCGTGGGCCCGCGGCGAGCAGACTCGCCGGCGTCGCGACGACCTGGTCCAAATTCGCCAGCTCCGTCGCCTACCACCAATCAGCTCTCGGCGCTGCACCGCGACGCACGGATCCCTCCCTTCCGGTACGCGCTGGGGTTCGCCCCAGGGAGCCAGAGCGCGGCAGCCCGCGGCGCGTACCGGAGAAGCCGCGCCGCCCGCGCGCGTGCTGACGCTGCTGAAGCCTCCCGCCATGCCTAGCCAGCTTCGCACTTCCCCGTACGTCCGTCCATCCGTCCGTCCGTCCGGTCGAGACCTCGGCACGGCTGCGGAGTCGGAGCTGGCCGGAGCGGCGACTTGGGTCGACAGACGCTCGCTCGCTGGAGCCCTGGAGCAGCGGTGGCAGCGCAGGAACCGGCTGCCGTATCTTGACCTCGAAAGCGTATACCTATTTCCCGCTTTCGTTCTTGATTTATTTTATTCTTTTTTTAAATTTGTTTAACACAAATGGATCATCTTACTGGACACCGCCTAATAAGTGCCAAACAAAGAGGGGGAAAAGAAACCATGGCCATCACCTTCAGAAGTTCAGATCACTAGTTCCTCTCCATCATGTCGAGCTCGTCGGAAAGGTGTGTTTGGTCGTGGAGGAAGGGGCAGCGGTTTGGCGTGAAAGTTGATCGGATCCTGGTTTCGGGCGATGCGGGTGAGACTGCGGTGAAAGCCGTACTCCGACTGTAGCCCGAGTCATCGATGGCGAGTAGGCGTCGCTCCCTTGTTGGAGGCATCAATGTAGCTGATCCCACTTATCTTTCCGACGTGCTCTAGGGGAAACCTTGACCTAGTCTTCTAGATTGGAGGTGTCGCGTCCTCTTTTGGGGGCATCGTCCTAGAGGTGGATCCATTCAGAGGGACCCATGGCTCACGAGGATGTACGGCATGCCCTTGTCGTGTACTCGTGTGTCTGTGGTTGTGTGTTGTAAGCCAAAAGACGTCGTTAACCCTGGGCATCCCTGGTTTAACCAGGTTTGTATGATTTCACGAAACCAGAACTAAATCAGTGGTTTCAGACGGTTTGGTTTAGCCACGTTATGTGGTTCATACGGTTACGTGGTTCAGAAGTTTTCTTCTTCTCCCGGCAGAGGTTCTGGGCGTAGTAGATGAAGTGGTGGTCGGTCCCGTCGAGGGTGACCTCCGGCGGGTCGGCGAGTTAGAAGGAGACCGCAACGGGCTGGCCCTCCAGCGTTGCGGCAGGCATGTGCCTTCTTGTTAAGTAGGACCCATTCGGGATCGCCGGAGCATGTAGAGGCGGCTGGGCCCAACAAGGTGTAGGGGCGGACGAGGACGGTGGAGAGCGCCACAATGGATCTGTAGGCGAAGGCCAGCGGGCAGGAATTGGTGGCACTAGATGGATCGATTTTCTTTTGAAAACGGAATCCCCAAGTCGTACCAGGTTGGCGGAGGCGTTGTGGATTCACAGCGAGATGAGGATCGATTGCAGGCGCCGAGGGATTTGCTATGTTGTGGTGTCAGTACAGAAGCAGCCATGCTCTCCGGCGCTGCATAGGACTAGTAGGGACAGAGCTGAGAAGGAAGACGGGCTCGACGGTTCCAACCCGGACATAAGCAGTAACCCACCGAAACCGACCCTACGGTTTTAAGCGGGTTGGTTCCACGGTTTGCCTGATTTGAGACCAAACCATGAACGGGCTTAGGTGTCGTATGTATGGTTTTTGGGTCCGATTTTCCTTATAAACTGGACCAACCATATATTTGTTCAATGAATATAGCTATGATGTTGCTAACATTATTATAAAGGAAAACTGCGGTGGTGCCCTGCCACTTGGTGCAATTACCGATTCCCGTCGTACGTAACGGTCCACTATTCTAGTGATTTAACGAGGCTTAGACGCTTAGTTCTCTAGTGGTTTTTACATGTACTTCAGTTGCTGAATTTATCGATGTTGTACATCGTCGGCACGAGCTATGTCAGCGAGACAATGATGAGTAAATAGAAAAACATGAGGAAATATAGCACATGAAGTTCATTGACATAAATTAAACTGCAATTGTTCTCTTTTATTTTTTTCGTCGAATAAATAATGATAAAAAAGTCAAGTGCGACCTGTTAAGAAAAGTTGATATCAAAAGTTAGGGAAGCAGTAGAGAACAATAATCGGAAAGAAACGGAAAATGCTTCCTTCATATTTGTTGTAGGCAAAACCTCCGGTTGATTCTACAGCTCCACAGTCCAGAGCGTAGGAAGATGAGCCGCGGATAAACCCTAGAGTAAACCCTCCACGGGCTGAGTGTTATCAACCATTGATGGTTCATTCAAGGATAGAGTGGCGGAAACCGGGGTATGATTTTTGCGCGATGAAGTGGGACGGATCATCTGTCTCTGTGTGTCGATTCCTACCTCTATCCGAAGAAGCTATTACAGGAAGACGAGTTGAGTTGGTGCGCCGAAGCCAGCTACCCATCATTGTCGAGGAGAGTTTTGTGGTACCTCCAATTGATAACAGCCATCCATTTCGTGCACCCAATGGACTATATCAATTCATACTAGTGCCACCCCCACCCCTACCCCACCCAAAAGCCCCTTAGATGTCTGATAACGCTCGCATACAAAAATTCTTAACCCTAAATCGATCTCGTATACGCCTCCTCTCATCCTGATGAAGCCCGCCTCCGTGGCTCTGTTGCCTCCCTCACGTGGTCGGCCGCTACGTCGCCGCGGCGTTCCGGTTGTCCTCATCGATAATAGCGTGTCCCTTATCACTTTTTCTGTGATTCCACCTCGACTGCGTGGGTGCCACCGCGACGCGGTCCCTCGCCCTGGCCTCGGTTCTGTTGGTACCGCCACGAAGGGAGAGGGATGCTGGCGACGGTGGGTTGGAGCTGTGATGGGGAGGAGGCTGGCGAGGGGGTGGCGCCTAGGAGGGGAGTAGGTCGACGAAGTGGTGGCCAGTACAAGTGGTGCACTGTGAACTTACTAGCCATATTTCCGCATACGGGCATCGTGTATTGCTATGGAGGCGGTGGCAGCGGGCTCGTGCTTCGTGCAGCATCAGCCCTGGCAGCGTGCGAGGTGGAGGTGGAGGTGGCGGCTTCTCGGTGACCGCGAGCGAGGGGCGTGGAGGCGGCGGCGTCCTCTATGAGAGGAATCGTTGGGTCTACAGTTAGACCCTTTTTTCCTAAACCATTACGGCTTGCTAGGCCAGTTGGGCCTAATCTAAATTGCTGAATCTCAGTCGTTCATTCAATTCATACTAGTCATTTTTTAGAGTAGTAAAAGGTACTAAAAACTGGCCTTGTCGAGACAGACCAGGCCCAACTTGTGTCGGCTGCTCTAGCTTCTTCAAAGCAGATTAAAATCTTTGGCTAGTCAAGGAAGGGTGTGCAAATTTGTGAAATTGAATCGAGGACACAGGTTAGGGTAAGTCACTACCTTGCGAATTATGTGCAGAGCTTCGGTTCTAGTCCTGATGTTCTTCTGCATCAGTATATAGAACTAGGCGTCTGTAAATCCCACCTCTTCATAAAGATGCTTTTTCACCTAAAAAATAGAGTGTGACATGTTAAGTTGATATTAAAAGCTAGGGAAAACAGTAGAGAATAGATAGCAGCCATGGTGATGGCGTCAGCGCGGTGCCCATGAGACACTACTTTTTTTTCAAAATGAGGCAAAAAGTTTGCTTTTTTTGATTAGAAGAAACAAACATCCGAATTTAAAATAAAAAGAGCCATACAATTCAGGGCCTACTAAACGAGAGAAAAGTATCACCGCGAGAATCTAGATCACCCTACTCCATCTAACCTTTCGCAAAAATAAATCGTCATTTTTTCAAAATGAGACAGCTGGCTTGGCTGGGCCTCCTCGTTTGATCCCGTCGTCGCTGCCTTCAGTTAAACCAGATCTGGTCTGGTGTAGTACACCCATTGCTCACCGCCCAACAAACACATCTCTATGAACATCTCACGCCTGGAAGCACTGACGAAGCAACAATCTTTTCCTTTTTTTTTCGGGTAATCTTTCCCTCTTGTCGAGACTCGAGACATATGGTGTGACCACAGCCCAGGCCGAACAGAAGTCAAGTTTAGCTCAGCCTGTCATGGACTCGGTCACGACTCACGAAATACCCATGACCTGACGACAAAATCCCGATCGCGATCCCATCGCTGGACGATCGACGTGCATAGACGATGGCCGCCGGTGGCGACGACGCCTGTCCGAGCTCTTCGACGACCTCCTCCGCCGCGTCCTCCACTTCGCCACACTCAAGGAGGCCGTGTCCACGACCGCGCTCTCGCGGCGCTGGCGCACGCCGCTCTGGCTCTC